>CM050163.1:14903117-15503117 GCA_027410445.1 Discoglossus pictus | reverse complement strand
TTATTTAACTTTATCTCAGTACAGCCTTTTGCTTATCCCAAACATGATTAAATACCATAATTGAGCACAATGAAGGATTAATATTAGTCCTGGGAGTCTCAGGGTATGCAGGCTTCGTAAGATGTGAATGTCCCTGCTCCTTTATCTCATACCTTCCTACAGGCAAAATGATCCAGCGAGATCCTATAGATGCATAATTAACCCATTACCACTCTTTAAACACTCAGGCCACAGCTGCATTTCTTAATTTAAACTTAACTTGAATCTTGGGAGAAGGATCCCTGCCATTGGTAGTGACTTCAAGCCCTGAACACGTGCCCAGTCCCAATCCTGTCCTTTTCCATCACCCTGAGGTAAGGAGGAAAGGACCCCCTTCTTAACTTCCTGGGTCAGGAGCCTCCCCACCCACCACGGAGCAGCCAAGGGATACCTCACGCAACTGCTATCCCCCCATCCATTGCAGCTTGGGCCTGCTGTACCCCCTCTCTGAACTCAAGCAAAATCACATCTAAACCTACAGTACATCTGTAAGGTGCACCCCATCTGGCAGAAAAAAATAACTTAGCATCCTTGTCCTCAAATACTCTGTGCCTAAGTGACATGAAACCCTGCTTAATAATAAAACTGGCCATCAATTTGTCAATCTTTTGGTGTGCCTTATCCAAGTTAACTTGGTTCCTAGCACTTCTTTACACCCTCCAAACTTGTCCAACCAACTCAACAGATCCAGTTTCATAACCCTGGCCATCTTTTTCATTGGGACAGTCCCGATCCTTGCTTGCCCGCCACCAATAGCTCAGAAGAAGGCCAATGAAAAGGAAATATGGAAAAGCAAGGATTCATAGGCTATGTTACAGACTTCACGCAGTACCTGACGATATGCATAACAGCAGTGAAAATGTAATCAGGAGCCTTTTGTTTTTACTGTTTTCACCTCTGAATATACCTCGCATGAGACTCCTTAGTCATGCTAGCTTAAACATGAAAGCTAGGGCCACTACCTGATGCCTCACTCCTGACTGTCCTTGCACCTGGTCAGGTACCACAACAGAACACCCTACATTCACTCTTCCGTCTCAGCACCTCCTGCCAATGCCACCAACTTGTTCCTTCTTGTAGGTGTTCCACATGCTTGGCGCTAGAAATCTCCTAACCAATGAAGCTTTATCACTGCTCCAAGCTCCCACAGGTGCTAAGGAATATCATTTCCAATCTTCTGTTCCAACAGCACCAAAGACCTGAAGCTATTACATTTTAAATGAAAAACGGCGTCAGTGATCCCATTTGAATATTCGCGTAAATGTTTTGCCCGACATGTTGTCCGTGTAGAAGATGATCTGCCTGACCGCCAAGCCGTGTCCCCAAATGTTAACAGCCATGTCCCCAAATTCGAGCACAGCTCCAGGAAGGCTAGATTACTCATTAATCCAGCCTCCTGCCACTGCGCCGGCCTTTTGTTGGCGCAGCACCTACCACCAAAATAGGCCTCCATACCTATTAGACCCACCGGATCAGTGAATGTATCCATGACTTCCCATTGAACATGTTCAGAAAATTGATCTAGACCTTGATATCGTCCTTCATGGCCACCATAAAATGATGCGGCCATCTTGCACCCACCATTGCCAGTGCAAGTCTCCGGCTTAAGGTCCTTCCGATAGGTATTATTCAGCAGGCAAGGTTCAATTTGCCCATGATAGACTGCAGCCGCCGCAGGGCGATCCTCCTGGCTCCACTAAGCGTCTTCAATTCCTCTTTCAGGTCATCCACCTTGACCATGGACAAGCTGCACTCCATTTTTTGGGAGTCTATCTGCACATCCAGGAATGACAGCCTCGTCATAGGAATCCCAACATGTATCTCACCTACCGGATCCACAAACAAGAAGTCATCCAAGTAGTGTGTGATGCTGGAAAGAAACAGATTCCATAAAGGTGGTCCATTGCAGGAATGAGCAAAAAGCTACAAAATATGCACACGATAAAAAAACACCCCATCGGTAGATAGAGGTCCATAAAGTACTTACTCTGAAAGATGCCACGCAAAAGGTGCTGGCTTTTTGGGTGCACTGGAAACAGGCAAAATGTAGATTTAATACGCACCTTGTCGATGCCATCATTCACCAAGGTCGCGGCCGGGTATAACAAATGATATATTAATCTGAACTTACCTACCTCCTTCCTGGAAACTACCCCTAGAGGTGAGATTCTAAGGTTCTAAGTGAGGTAAATGGGCCCGTCAACCTGCCCAGCTGTACTTATTTTTAAAATTTCGTCTGCACCACGTCTGGTAAGTAAGCCACTCTTCTTAGGTTCCGGTGTTCCATGTCAACACCATTGGTCTGACATGGGATCTTAAAACCATCCTGGAAACCGTCCTTCAGCAGTTTTCCCTTTCACCTTACCGTAGTGTTCGAGTCATGGTAGCATTGCGGGAAGCTGCACTGGAGTCCAACCCTTTTGCAACCAACTCGCTGATTCTGCCACCTTGTTTATGTTTACCGCACTTGGCCAATGTGTGCTCTCCCCCCGCAGGTGGAGCATGTATGTCTAAAACAGCAGTTTGGAGTCTATCGACATATGCCTTCATTAAAAGCATAGCAGACCCTTGTAGCCGCTGCTGTTTCAGGAGCGTGAGCCCGGCTCCCACCAGCGCTGCTTTGAAATGGGCACTGATACCCTCATTGGGGTCATGGCATGGAGCCAATATGACACTGCCTTCTCGCTCCATGACATTCTATGCCTAGAAGCCATGCATTAATTGAAATCTTCATCATATCTACACCATGCCATCTTGCAATACATGCAGTATAAAGACATGCATTGCACATGCCAATATAGAGAAGGCCTGCAACCAGTTTTCAAAAGTTCTGGTAAAGTGCGCCTACGCTAACCTGCTCCTGCAAGTCTGTTGCTCACTAAAGAGTGGGAAAAGCGTAAAGAGTTAAATGAACATCATAAATGCTCTTTGACCTCCTGAGTAAGCTGTGCTTCCAAATTGTCAAACAAGGGAATCCCCTGTGACTCTTACTGTGCCGGTTGCACTGACCGATGTTGGTAGCGGGCCAGATGAGGGCTATATTAGTCCTCTACTAGCCCTCACCTCCCGTGCCACCGATGTGACCATATCAAGCCATGCTGGAGCCCCACCCGTGGACCATGCTGGCCCTGCGATGCTGGAAACCCACTGCCCTAGTTCTGGCTCTGAGATCTATATATTGTGTTGCTTCAGGAAGTATTTGAACTCATTCACCATTTATGTGTCACCCAGGCCAGTTCCTCAGTGGATACTCACCCCCCCGGGCAACCAACCATCCTGTCGGGGGCTCCGCTCCCGCCTCCTCCTGGAACTTGCTTGCCGGCACCAAAGCATGTTCAGTTGCATCGACAGGATCTAATGCTATGTGATCATGACTTATACTTACATCTCCTAAAAATGTAAGAAATAATGTTACTGACTCGCCTGGTCCCAACCCTGTGTCATGAGTCCAGGCTCCTCTAAAGATCTATCTGTTGTCACCACCGGTCGTTGAATGATCAAGTCCATCACGACTGGACTGCTTTTCACGACTGGACTGCTTTGGTCCCACATCCTCAAGTCAGCAACTGTTGCACCTACTGGCACAGCACCTGGGTTCAGCTGAAGTGCTCGCTGTTGAACCATAAAGTCAGCACTTGTTACATGTTCCTGACACATGTCCATCTCAAGACTACCAGCACCTGGGTAGTGCTGTGCAGTAGCCCTGTCAAAGTAGCATGATGTCCAGGTTCTCCCTGGCTAGCAGACACCTCAGGCTATCCCCAGGTTGTCCCTTGGGAAACATCAATGCCCCCTGTTAGCTGTGGGTGACCCAAGCTGTCTTCTAACCATTTAACATGACCATCTGGATCAGTCGCTCTAAATATAATTGCAAAGTACAAAACTTGAAGGACATGAGGGGAGAGGAGTAAAAGTACACAAGGAGTGAAGCTCGCAATGAGCGCCAAATGTCCTGAGAGTAGACAAAGCTTTACATTCTGTGGCAAACAGCATTGCCCTGGCTTCAAATTTTATTGCCCCATCATTTTTGACGGGCAAGTCACTAGTATATTTATATATATATATATATATATATATATATATATATATATATATATATATTTATGAAATAAAAAGGAGCCAAACATGATATGGTCACTATCCTTTAATAAAATATTTTTTTTGCATGATCAGTCATATTTTCAAAATCGATGACAAAATTTCACAAATCCTGCTGGGGTATACAGACTTTTGAGCACAACTGATACCTCCCTCTTGCAGTCCTGCCCCCCTACCCTTCTTAATTTGCCCCTGCCCATCTTGATCCCCTCTCTGCACCTTCTGATCCTCCCCTCTGGTTCCCTCTGCCCCTCTTGTTCTCCCCCCCAGATCCCCTCCTTGGCGATTCCTACCCTTGCAGTGCGTCTGCTCTCTTGTGTGTGACGTCATTGGGTTGAGCCAGTAGGTGAGGATGCAGTTTGTGTGAGTGCTGTTTGGGAGGAAAGAAGCGTCAGTAGGGAGGTATCAGGAGTGAGGGGGATATCAAGAGGGGCCAGGAGGGCATCAGGATGTCAGGGATCAAGAGGGCCAAGGGGAGGATCAGAGGGGCTGAAGGGGGGAATCAGAAGGGGGCTCTGGCCTCTTACAGGAGCAGAGCATCAGTGCATTGCACCTGGTGCACCAGCGGTAGCTCCACCACTGCAATATATGCTGAATATGTTAAACTAAGAAGAAAACTACATCCTTTGGTCTCTTCAATATCCCTCTCTGATGAAGGACTTGATTACATCTGATTGAGTGAATCATATTGCAACTGCTCTGGGAAAACCAAAAAGTTATAGGCTATGAGCAGACTATATCAGAAAGTGTTTTCAAATACACCTGATAGAGGGAATTAAGACAAATGCATAAGAGGCTTTCGAAAAGGCCAACGTTGCTAATAATTTCGAAAAGGCCAACGTTGCAAATAAAAGACAAGGATCTCAAATGGGAGCTTCTCCAGGGTGATGTCACTTAAGAGAAAATAATGGTGGAACAGCCAGAATCTTACAGTAAATGGAAAGGCAAAGAAGGTAGAAAATTGAAAAGGAAAAGAAGAGCTGAAAAAAGAAATGACTCTTCACCCAGAAAAGAAAATTCAGTCCCAAGGAAAAAAGGAACAAATTGAAAGCAGTGATGAAGAAGGTGACTTGGAAAGTCTTATGAAAGCATTTAAAAATAAATTAGGGAAACATTATGTAGATGCTCCTGGGAGTCCAAAGTAGAGAGGACAACAGGATGAGACAACTGGAAGAGCAGAAGCTTCAGCAACTATAAGAAAATCTTATTGGTTCCAAGGTAACTGGAAGAAGGCAGTGAGATGGCAGTCAGCCTTGTACAGAAGGTACATAGGCTTGTTTACACGGCCTTACTTTGTGGTCACTCAACCCCATAGTGTCAAGCTGGGAAGGGGGATGTGTGATGGTGTGCCCTGCAGAGTTTGGTGTAAATACACAAAAGATAAGAGATACATAATTCCTGTAACAGAGTTCATACCAAGAGAGAGGGAGTTAATATTGGCTTTGAAAGACAAACCCTGGGGAATGGGTGTGGCTGCAGTTGGATATTGCCAGTGAAACATTGCAGGGTCTCTAGGAGAGAGCCTAAGGAAGGCAGTTGTGTGTGAAAAGCTGCAAGAAAGAGTGACCCCAATTGTCATTACCTAGGAGGGGATTAAGAGCCAGAGAGGCCTGGGACTATGGAAGCAAGACCACAGAAGTGGGAAAACAGGACATAGAGGAGAAGGGCTAGTATTAAGTACAGTTTTTGGACTGTTTATATGGAAAGCTGTGATAGTTAGGGAAACTATCCTACGTAATTTTCTTTTTGTTTGTTTTGTATGCTGGCTGAGACTCAATAAAGCTGGAAAAGTATTCAAAAGCTTTCCTCCATTTTAAGTGCCAGAAAACAGGGAACTGATCCAAGCGAGGGAGACAGGGCCTTATCACAGTGGGTTTCAAGAGAAAGTTTGCTGATTTGCAGACAAATATTTGTAACATAGTAGAAACTCCAGGCGACATTGTCATGATTAGAATATACCTGTACATGGTGGTATTTATGATCTCAATGGTTGATAGGACCAATAGGTAAACTTCCACAGGCAAGGGTAGGGAACAAAGCTTAAGAGCAACAGGAAGAGTATAGTAACCAGGGAAATGTCAAACACTGGAGTTATTTCAAATAAATGAGACCATAATTATTTTTTCACTGCGTTCATGCTTCTCAATCCAAATGTAAACCTGTTTCTTAACAGATGTCTATGCTGGTCAGAGTACAACATACACACAGACCAGCATAGATGTCTTTATATGCT
Organism: Discoglossus pictus; assembly: GCA_027410445.1. Classification (NCBI taxonomy): domain Eukaryota; kingdom Metazoa; phylum Chordata; class Amphibia; order Anura; family Alytidae; genus Discoglossus; species Discoglossus pictus. The sequence goes on along the minus strand of CM050163.1, from coordinate 15,496,747 downwards.
TTAAATAGATCATCAATATTCTATTCTAAATATAGTTTAATTAATAGAATCCTTTAATTAATTTAATTTAATTTACTTACTGGTTAATAAAGCATCCATATGTTTTTTATGGCACCACATTTGACATATGCTAGAAAGCTGTAGTGTAATGTTATTAATCACCCAATGTGCATTGTGTCTATTGCACATTAAAGACCTTTTTAATGTCCCCAAATTATAAATACAAATACATAGATGTGAGGCGCTAAAAAAAGTTGTGGAATAATGGACTTATCTTTGATATTTTGACTTACTGTATTTACATTTTTTCTTATAGATAGTGACAATTGCCAAACATGTCCAGACTATGAATGGCCAAATGAGAGAAAAGACCATTGTCTTCCCAAGATTATGGAATTTCTGTCTTACTCAAATGATCATCTGGTTATTGGTTTTTTATTTATTTTAGTTTTATTTTCTTGTTTAACTTTGCTTATTTTGGGGATATTTATTTTCTACCTTGACACTCCTATTGTGAAAGCTAATAACCAAAATCTCAGCTTTCTTCTCCTTGTCTCCATCATCCTGAGTTATCTCTGCGTGTTCTTGTTCATTGGTCGTCCTGTGGATATAACCTGTCAGCTCCGTCATATCTCTTTTGGAATAATTTTCTCTGTAACTGTGAGTTCCTTATTGGCCAAGACTATCATGGTTGGCATTGCTTTCCAGGCTACTAAACCCGGCAGCAACTGGAGAAAATGGGTGGGCACAAGACTGTCCAATTCCATAGTCATCATTTCTTCATCCATCCAAGTTATTATTTGCGTGAGTTGGTTGGTGATTTCTCCTCCTTTCCAGGAGATGAACATGCACTCTGACCCTAGAAAGATCATTGTACAATGTAATGAGGGGTCTGCGTTTGCTTTCTATTCTGTCCTGGGGTACATGGGACTGTTAGCAGCTGTGAGTTTTGTCATAGCTTTCTATACTAGAGCTTTACCAGAGAGCTTTAATGAGGCAAAGTTCATCACCTTCAGCATGTTGGTGTTCTGCAGTGTTTGGATTGCAATGATCCCGGCTTATCTGAGCACCAAAGGAAAACAGATGGTGGCTGTAGAGATATTCGCCATACTGGCTTCCAATACTGGACTTCTAGGGTGTATATTTTTCCCAAAATGTTATATCATCTTGTTTAGATCTGAAATGAACACAAAAAAGAGCCTGCTTGAGAGGATTCCTAAACAATTGTAAAATATATATTTATTTATTATCACTGTGGTGTAGAATGTCTACTCTTGACTAACAGTAAAGATCATATATTTCACAGACCACTAAAATGTCCTAGCAAATCACCTCCCCATTTAGGGTAACAGAATCAGATGAGTTTGTGCTTTTGAAAGGGTTTAATGTTAAATGTTGTATTTTTTATTTATTGAATATGAATGTAATTAATGACCAATAAATATTTAAAACATCTAGCTCATGTTGGTAGGACATTACAATTTGTCCTTCAATACAATACCAGATGCACAAAAGCTGTTGTAATGTATAATGTTATGCTTTGCAAAGATTTTCTGACATTTACTAAAATCTAGAAATCCTTCGCATACATTTTGTGTAGATGTGAACTTTCTACAATAGTTTATCTCCAATATAATATTACAAATTAAACAACTTTTATTTACTATGGAAAATGAAAGAGAAATTCTTGAAACTTCACTCAGTTCATTTAATGGTATATGGACGTTCCATGGCTTATGAGTGCATCTAATAGAGCAGCATCAGAAGTGTATATATTTTTTTCATTTTGCATGTAAAATATCCAATAATCATTAATAAATTTACCCGAAAGTTTGCCAACATTCTTCAGTTTTATGGCAGTTGATTTTGAAAGAGAACTCCTCTAAAAATCCAAGCTAAATTGTCATAACATTCATAATTTGGCTAATTTTTGGCTAATTTGGCAGGTACAGCAATGTATCAGTTTGCTTGGCTTCTGATATGCTCAGTACAGCACTTGAGGTCAGCCCTTGGGTGAGAATCACATAAGTTTCAACATTTCCTCCAACATAACTTCCTTTGGTCCTGCTGTTTCAGATATATATAATTATACACAGTGTGAGGGGATTTTCATCCTTATATCTTGGGACTGGATACTGCTCTGAACGCAAAGGGCCTCATTCTATTATCGGCCGTAAATCGGCCGTAAGGCTGCGATTCCTTGCGGGGGTTCTGTTAACTCGCGATTCTATTATACGGCCCCGCAAGGATCTCCTCTTACGGCCGGCCGCATATCTTGGAACCGGCCGTAAGCTCTGAAATCTAAAAACTCAAAAATAAATTCAAGCCTGCACTGTACAGCTCTGTAAATGCTAGGGATCATATTGGGGTACATGAGGATTAAAAGTAACCCACTCTCAAGCTTGCACATCAGCCCAAACCCGAGTTCAAATTAACTGTTTATTTTCCGGCTGCGGCGTGGGCGGCTCTGGACTTTTTACATGTATATTTTACGTATATTAAAAAATATATATTTTACGGATTTGAGTATAGGGTAATTATGTGCTATTTTTGCTAACACCGAATATCACTTTATAGACTCTGCAAAGTGCAGGATGGCTTTATTTGGGCTATTTTATGTGCTTAATTGGAATTTCTTACGGTCGATTTCCTTGCGGCCGTTTAAGATCAAAGGATTTCCTCCAGCGCGAGCAGCCGCAAGAGATAGCAAGGCACCGGCCGCAAGCCTGCCGGAATCCCCGGCCGGAGGGGAATAGAATAGCCGAATAGCTTGCGGCCGGTCCTTGCGGCCCCGCAATGGCTGCGGCCGCTAATAGAATGAGGCCCAATGTGTATTAGTTGGGACTCTGCCCTGAAAGAGTGGGTAACTGCACCTTGTAGGGAGATACTGGCCCTTATATAGAGTATTGTGTTAGTATGTGTTGCTCCTCAGAGTGTGGTAGGGTGGGCTACTACGTCAGCAGGGCTGTGTATTTTCTACTTTAGAACTTGCTCTCATTGCTCAAATACAATGCCCTATTAACCCTTTCTTAACTAGAACATCATTTTTAGTAAAATGAGCTGGAACAGCAACTTCACATAGAGGCAGAAATACCAAAACCTCCAGATACAGGTGACCAGATGGAATTCATGTAGTAAGCTTCACAAATTCTATATAAACTAATTTAAATTACTTTTTCCAGCCAGAAGACAAATTTGAAGAGAATGATTGAAAAATGTAATATGACCAACGACATGTATCTACAACGGATTTCTATAATAGGCTTTAAACTTTTTTGAAAAACTTGTTTTGACATTATTACATACTTAAAAACTCATGTACAAATACTAACTGGGAATGTGTCATCCGAGGAGTCCTAACCCACTTGTATAAGGAAAATGTGTAGTACAAGCTCCAACTGATAACTTAAAAAAACTTTATTTAATTAAAGAACAAAATTAAAAAAGTCATAATGTCAAATTTATATTGATACTTCTGTAAATAACATTACATTTTTAGTGACAATTTTGATAATATGTTATGGTGGTCCAGTGGTTAGGATTTGGTTATTTCACCCGCTGTGACGTGGTTTTGATTCCAGTCAGGGAACCAAGAGGTCACATCACCCTGAAGCCAAGCAGTGTTGGGCCTGTTCAGTATTTGGATGAGACCTACTTATGAATACCAGGAGCTGTATGCTGTTGCTCACTGGAGAAGGACCTGGCAACCCACTCCAGTATCTATGCCATGAATACCAAGTGGGTCACCATGACCATGGACATAAATATGTGCTTGATGTGCTATGGTCTATGGGATCACCCTGAGTTGGGCACCACTGAAGGACAAAACAAATATTGCTCTAATATTTCTTAAAAATAAACTTGTTTTTATTTTATTTATTTTTTATTTTCATATTAAAGTGTTTTAAGTGATAGTGTACAAAGTAACTTCAACCAAGGTGAGCAGTGGTTTAATCTAAGGTGTGTATATTAAAAATAGTAAAAAGGAAAAAACAAACATTCAAAAGTAAGTTGAAATAAGTGTGAGCAAACTTCAAACAAGAAAGCAATTAATATAAGAAATGTTTCTTCTTCTCCAGTTTAATCTCTCCATCCACTCTTATAGACTTACCTGAGAATAGATTAAGCTGTGGTTTGTACATCTTTGACATACCAGAGGGCCATATATTTACACTGCGGAGGTGGGTCTGTTGTTTTCTTTCATCTCCTGCAGTAAGACATGAGAAACTGACTTTATAAATCATGTGTGTTATGAATATGACTACTTTGAGCAATTTTCCATCAACTGAAGCTCTAGACATTTTCAAAATGCAGCAGTGGGTAAAATATCACCTCTCCCAGATGCTAAGCCAAGGTGTGAACAGGTGTTTGTTTATAGCTATGATGGGCACACAGATAAAACAGGTGACTGGACATATGATAGGTTCATAAAGATTCAGAAATGGTATGTGAAATGTGAAAGTGTTCAATAATTGATGCACTCTTTGGCACTGCATTTTTTTGGGCTGTAGATTGACCACTTTCAGTCAATTTGCCATTGTTGATTTTTTTAAATCTGTTGGCTTAAGGCAAGCAACCCTGTCCCTTCATCATCTTGTAGAATTTTGATTAGTTAAACAGGCATTCCATTAAGTCCAGCAGCCTTGTTATCAATAATGTTGGCATCATGCAAGCAACACTTTCACAGCATCATTTTGTAGAGTTTTGAATATCTCAATGGGGATTCCATCAACTCCTACAGCCTTGTTATCAGTAATGTTACCTCTGATCTTTTTATAATGTATCAACATATTCCACATAGCTTTATAAAATGAGAACCATCTGGAACTAGTCTACTTTATCACTAAGCAATTGACAAATGTAAATGCTTATTGTTTATACTATTGGCTCTGTGCAAATGTAGTTTGGAGCAGGACAAAGATTTAGAATGTATTGAAATGTGTTGGATGGCAAAACTAATATATGCAAATCTTTTTATTTGCTTTCCTCACAGATAGTGAAAATTGCCAAACAAGTTCAGACCATGATTGGCCAAATGAGAAGGATTGAAGTGTTCCTAAGGTCATTGAATTTCTTTCATACACAGATGACATTACGGCCATTTTATTTTCTATTGTGGCAATATCCTCTGCTCTTTTAACAGTCATTATTATGGGTATATTTATTTATTACCTTGGCACTCATATTGTGAAAGCTAATAACCAGAATCTCAGCTTCCTTTATGTCTCCATCATCCTGAGTTATCTCTGTGATTTCTTGTTCCTGTGGATATAACCAAACAGCTCTGTCAAATCTCTTTTGGAACTATTTTCTCTGTAGCGGTTTCTTCTTTGTAAGTGGAGACAATGGGTGGGCTTCAAACTGTCAAATTATGTGGTCATCATTTTCTCATCCATCCAAGTTATTATTTGTATAAATTTGGTAATGCATGATTAAGTTTGATTTTGCTATTCTGTGTGTCCCCTATTCATTTTTTGTTGGGGGGGGGGTTGCCCCCCACATTCCCCTCAGTTCATACTAACCCCTTGTCTACAAAAACCTCTTCAAGCATATGTTCAAGTACATAAACAAAGTAACTATTGTTATATCTGAATGTAATACAAACTGGCTTTTTAGAGTAAGATTCACTTCTGCTATTATAATTAGTTTATACTATGATACATGTTGATGAATTAAAGGAAATACACAAATGATTTATCTCTTATGTGGTCAGTTAAGCACATTTTACATAAAATGCCCTTTTTGTTCTTTTAATCAACCATATCAATTACGCAATAATATATAATATTCCTTCCAGAGCTAATTACATACAGTGACTGTGTAAGCCAATAACACGGTGTCCCTGTGTGTGTCATTACAGCAGTTGGGCTGCTTTGTGTCCCTGTCTATATATAATTATATTAAATTTATGTGTGCACAGAAACTAAAGTTTTCTCACAAGCTTTGCAAAAACTTCAAAGTTCTTTTGTTCAGGTAAATTATACTGTAATGTTAGTAAATGCTGCTCAGTAAGAGATAAGATCTTATTCTAGACACCAATAAGACATATAGGAACTAAACCATTTGGGGACTACAAGAAAAGTGTCGAATTTGTGAATTGTTGAAAATAGTGAAGCTTTTAGCAGCATTGTGTATTTGCAATTTGTAACACACATTGTTATGAGATCGCTGCAATTGGGACAGGTAACAACAGATCAATATCAATCTTCCTTTGAGTATTTTCACATTATTGTTTCACAATAACAAGTAGCCCTACTTAATTATATTGGTGTCTGTATGCCAGGGAAGATATTAAGGGTGGAGTAGCAGATGAGAAATTACCTATGAGAACAATTAACCTTGCAGATGCATTAGATCGATTCAAATGAGGAAAATCTATTAACAGGACACTAGTTTAGGAGTGAGTTACAGTAGTCAATACAGGAAATTATGGTGAATTTAAATTTATGAATGTTTCTTTTGTAATAACAGATTTTGGAGATGATTCACAGAAACCGTTGGCAGCTTTTGGTAAATGACTTTGGTAAGAGATGGTACTGGAACCAACAAAAGCTTAGTTTGCTAAGGGAGGCTCTATAGGCTGTACAAGTTGGGAAAGGCAAATGGCCCAAAACAGGTTCCTTGAGGTAAACATCAGTTTTGGTAGTGGTGATGAAGTACTTTCTGCTTGAGAATGAGATGCTAAAGAAGTAATTAGAGATGTAACATTGGAACCAAGAAAGAGTAGTGTTGTGGATGCCAAGGGTGCGGAAAGTCTGGAGAAGTACTGGGTCATCTGTGGCAAAAACAATATACTGTAAATATCACAAAATAAAATCAGTTTATTAAGAGTAACATCTCATAGTGAAATAAATCTGCTCTGATTATGTTAACTTCTTCTTACCATTGACAATTTCCTATATGGACACTGTAACTATTCATCAAACTCTTTAGTAATCGTACAAAGAAAAATAATGTTTAAAACGTTAATAGCTTTACTCTTATTTAATCATTAAATTAATGTTCTAACAACATACGAGAAACAACATAATAAGGCTGTCTTTGTGTCACTAAATTAGTCACTTTTCTGTCACACAAACTATCTATAGCTCTCTTTAAGGCTAATTGGTTAAATTAGCCTTAAGTTCTTGCTAATTATTTTCTGTAACTCTGTAGTAGTTTACTCCCAGAAATCACAATATATATCTATATAATACATATAACCTTAGATATAGATACTTATCTATTATTCTACTCCTCTACATAGATACAGATAAAGAAACATATTGTGTTTATACTGCTTTGACACAGAGTATTCTCTATAGCAGTGGTTCTCAGTCCTCTCTTCAAGGCTCACCAGAAAGAACATGACTTAGGTTTAACATCAGTGGAGTGGTTTAACTGTGCAATTATTTTCCAATGGAGGAGGTGACTACAGATTTAATAGATTACGTTAAAAGAGATTTGATATATTTTTGAATAAAAAAGAGCATTAAGGGTTATCCTGGATAACTAGAGTGAGAGAGTATTAAGCCAGGGAGAAATCTGATTGCCATCTTCTGTGGTCAGGAAGGAATTTTATTTTTTCCACTTTTAAGACAGTTGGTAATGTAACAATGCTTGTTTTTTTTGTGTGCCTTCCTCTGGATCAATTATCAATTAAAAATTAATTTGCATATTACAAAGAGGAGATCTAAAAAGGTTGAACTTGATGGACTAAACATCTTTATTTAACCTGAATTACTATGTAATAAAGAGCAGTGTCTGTTAGGCATGACAACACTGCTATGCGCAGGTGCTCTGTAGTCCCGCTCTCACCATGTCCCACCACACAATGGCTAATACTCTATAGCCCATCCCAACAGAATAAGAGACCTGCCCTCATGTCTAACGCAATGTTGACATCACCCATAATGTCATAGCCCCAATCCGACCATGGATCTGACTCACAAGAAAATACAGAGGAAGGTGAATTGAGTACCTTCCTGTGAGTCTGCCTTTTGAGCCCTGCAAGGCACTCTCAGCTGCTTCCCTGTTCTAGCTGCACCTGTCTACCATTGACACTTCATCATACATAATGATGTTTCTACCTAGCAGAGTTGTGAGCATCCCATTGTCTACCTCATTGGGAAACTTCTGCCCAGGGAGGAGGCCTATGCTGTGGTGAAGAAAGAGTGCTTAGAGGTGGTCTAGGCTCTCAAGAATCTCTGTAATTACCTATATGGAAGAGTGGTAGCAACCAACCACAACCCCTAGTGTTGGTTGTCATGGCTGGCTTGGCATAATGGAAGGTTGCTTTGCTGGAGCCTAAAATTACAATATTTTAATTTTACCATCCAGCATCAGTAGGGAAAAATCCACCAGAATGCAGTAAGAAGTGTAGCTAGGGGAGCATCTGACTTAAGCTCCATCAAATGGAATGGGGAGTAGTTGTCATGACCCCTTGGACTTTTGGCTGAGAACCAGCAGAGAGTATTTCAGGGTGTAACTGTTAAATTGGGCCAATATAATTGTTGGGAGTTGGAACTACTTTAAGGGCAACCAGTAGGCACGTTGGTCCTGGCTGGGTTTGAACTTGAGTAAGGCAGGAGACTGTGCTCCATAGACTTCTAGAGGGAGAATAAAGAGCATTATTAAACTTCAAGTATAATTAAAAAGGCTGTCAAATCAGCAACAGACAAAGGTTAAAGCAATATCAAGTGCTTTGCAAGTTTTGTCTTGATCTTTTGTCTTCAGTATTTGGGGCACTGCACGTGCAATCTAAGGTGCCACCAGATAGGAGTGGTGTATTAAGTTGTACTACTCATTCCTATCAGTGTAATAACTGTTACGTCACCTATCAGGGGACGTGTATATGGCATGGATTTTTGGAACAGGGAGATGGAAAAAGATGCTTGGTCGGACCTCCCACTTCGAATTTGGGGCACTGCACGTGCAATCTAAGGTGCCACCAGATAGGAGTGGTGTATTAAGTTGTACTACTCATTCCTATCAGTTTAATACCTGTTACGTTACCTATCAGGGGAAGTGTATATGGCATTGATGTTTGGAACAGGGAAATGTAAAAAGGTGCTTGGTCGGTCCTCCTACTTCGAACTTGGGGCACTGCATGTGCAATCTAAGGTGCCACCAGATAGAAGAGGTGTATTAAGTTGTACTACTCATTCCTATCAGTGTAATACCTGTTACGTCACCTATCAGGGGACGTGTATATGTTATGGATATTTAGAACAGGGAGATGGAAAAAGATGCTTGGTCGGACCTCCTACTTCGAATTTGGGGCACTGCACATGCAATCTAAGGTGCCACCAGATAGGAGAGGTGTATTAAGTTGTACTACTCAATCCTATCAGTTTAATACCTGTTACGTAACCTATCAGGGGACGTGTATATGGCATGGATTTTGGGAACAGGGAGATGGAAAAAGATGCTTGGTCGGACCTCCTACTTCGAATTTTGGACACTGCACGTGCTAACTAAGGTGCCACCAGATAGGAGAGGTGTATTAAGTTGTACTACTCATTCCTATCAGTTTAATACCTGTTACGTCACCTATCAGGGGACGTGTATATGGCATGGATATTTGGAACAGGGAGATGGAAAAAGATGCTTGGTCGGTTCTCCTACTTCTAATTTGGGGCACTGCACGTGCAATCTAAGGTGCCACCAGATAGGAGTGGTGTATTAAGTTGTACTACTCATTCCTATCAGTTTAATACCTGTTACGTTACCTATTAAGGGACGTGTATATGGCATGGATTTTTGGAACAGGGAGATGGAAAAAGATGCTTGGTCGGACTTCCTACTTTGAAATTTGGGCACTGCACGTGCAAACTAAGGTGCCACCAGATAGGATTGGTGTATTAAGTTGTACTACTCATTCCTATCAGTATAATACCGTTTACGTTACCTATCAGGGGACGTGTATATGGCATGGATTTTTGGAACAAGGAGATGGAAAAAGATGCTTGGTCAGACCTCCTACTTCTAAGTGTTACGGTACCCCCACACATATAAGGGGGGCGCCAAGGCCGTTTTAGCCGATCTGCCTGTCCAGTGATATAGAGACAGCTACTGCAGGACACCCATTCCCCCAAACTGGATCCAAGGGGATCTGCTCCAAGCCTGGACTGGAACCTCACGAATAGCTGCTAGCAGCTGAACAGGAAAAGCACCCCAAGATGCTTACACTCCTGGCAGTCAGACTGTAACAGCATACTATGAATCCCCCAAGAATGAGACATAAGCTCTGTGTTTGAGGGTCAAGCAGTCAACTCCCTTCTTTATTAATTACAAAGACATATTAAAACCATTTTCACATACACAGTAGAGGGTGGGGCTACCTGAGGTCAGCCCCTAATGGCCTCTGGCCAATCACATAGTGTCACAGCGTGGGAAATATGAGACTCCTCCCAGGTCCACCCACTAGGTGTGGCTAATAGAGTCATTTGGCTTCTGACCACCAGAGGGTAAACATGGCTTTTGCTGTCCCCTGTGCCCCTGCTAAGAAAGCTGAGAAACCCCATGGGGTTTTGGAGCCGCATGTCTGGAACTCCCTTTGTTAAGCTATCTCCCCTGCTGTGCATGTAGATAACCTTTGCTCTCAACCATCTGGCCTTAGTGACACATAGATGGGGGTGGTCAGAATCTGTAACACATTTTCATATTTGTCCCCACTGGTCATGCCACTCACATACCACTCACCCATCACATTGAGTCTATCACTTAATTCTCATTAAAATGAGTATAAACATCATGCATGGGGGGAAAATCAACATGGACCGTAGTCAAAAGGAAGGATTTGGGCAACCAGACTTCTCCAATTTGCAGTGACGAGAGTGATCTCGTCACAAATACCTGTTACGTTACCTATCAGGGGACGTGTATATGGCATGGATGTTTCGAACAGGGAAATGTAAAAAGGTGCCTGGTCGGTCCTCCCACTTCGAATTTGGGGCACTGCACGTGCAATCTAAGGTGCCACCAGATAGGAGTGGTGTATTAAGTTGTACTACTCATTCCTATCAGTTTAATACCTGTTACGTTACCTATCAGGGGACGTGTATATGGCATGGATTTTTGGAACAGGGAGATGGAAAAAGATGCTTGGTCGGACCTCCTACTTTGAATTTTGGGCACTGCACGTGCAAACTAAGGTGCCACCAGATAGGATTGGTGTATTAAGTTGTACTACTCATTCCTATCAGTTTAATACCGTTTACGTTACCTATCAGGGGACGTGTATATGGCATGGATTTTTGGAACAGGGAGATGGAAAAAGATGCTTGGTCGGACCTCCTACTTCGAATTTTGGACACTAGACGCACATTACAGGGCATAAATCCCTCCCAAATGTCTTGACCAATGAAATAATTAGAGGGAGGTTGACATCACTAATAGAGTAATAGGCACTAATAGGCAGAGTATTTAGTTAATAATATTTCAGTCTTGACGTTTCAGTTGCATCTGAAACGTCAGATACGGATTTATATACACAGCATCACCATGGAAACCGGAATATTCTTGACTCGCCGCTCTACTGTGCTGAATGGCTACTGCTGGTGCTGCAGATGATTCTGGGACTTGTAGTTTCATGCTATGACTTCCGGTACATTTACTTCCTGTTCTTTTGCGTTCGTGTCCCTGAGCTGACCTCTGTGTGACTGATTTCTCAGCAGGTAAATACAGTGATTACTGTTCCAAATAATGATCAGGATATAATTTTGGAGGCTATCTGGGTCTCAGGTGCGAGTGGGATAACTACTGCAACAGATACCGGAATATAATGATATTCTGTGAGCTGGAGTCATGTTATACAGAGGGTTGGGAGTATGGGAATAGTTTGAAAGGGAGTGGGTTTATATAGGCAGAGTTTGTGAGAGAGTTTTTTATACACATCTATAAATATATATATATTTTTTAAAATTCATAATTTGTTTTGACCGATTACAGGCAGCTAATATATTTTTATACATTGTAGAAATCAGTGATGACTTTGTGATGAGTTTGTATCGGAGGGAATCATTGGATATGTAGTCCCCTGGCAGAAGGAAGAGTCAGACACTGATCTGTAGATCTCTGCATTGAGCTGCTGTTGGTAAATCCGTACTTGAATGCAGTGTTTCTATTGGTAGGTACACTGTGCCTATGTCAGCAGCTCTGGGTTGTGAAAAACAAGTTTTATTTTTGAATAAAATAAATCTGTATTATCACGACCCACTCTCTGGCTGGGGTCTGTTGACCGGATTTGGGTGACTCTGGACCTAGGTAGCTTTGATTACAGGAACATCATGTCTCAGCCTTGGTTTAGACTGAGCAATATTGACAGTAAGTCTGATGAATCTTACTGCAAGCATATGTCCCCGGGTAAATAATACATCTACACGCCACGTCTTGATGAAAATTATGAACACCGATTTTATTGAAACAAACATATTTAACGCATCTCTCACACACAGTGGAGGGAGTGGCTACTCTTAGTCAAACCCTCATTCCCCTCTGGCCATTCTCACAGGAGTAATTTGTGGGAACTTATTAGTCTCCTCCCCCAGGCGTGGCTACTAGTTCATTTTGGTCTGGGTCTCAGACTGGACACATCCTGTATTAGCTCCCGGACTATGCCCCTGGGCTTGTGGTTGGGAAACCCCATACTATACCATTGTCCTACGGTGCCTGGCAGTCTGGCAAATCTCTTTGTTCTGCTATCTCCTTTGTTTACACTAAGGACCATATGGCCAACTCCTGTCTGAGAGTTTATACAATGGGGGAGGGTTGACAAATTAAAACATAGCTATCACTCCATAATACAATATACAATATAATACTAACATATTATAACCCATAACACAATATACAGTGGGTCTCCTAAACCCAGAACTCTTACTCTCCATATGGCACCAACTGTGGATGCTATACCAGCCCCAAGATGGCGGCTATTGGTATATAACAGTCACTCCTGGCAGGCACAACTAGTGGCCAACTTGAGTTATGACATGTATGTGTATAGAATGACTCTGTTAAATGTGTGTGTCTGATATTATCAGCAGGTGATAGATAAAAAAAATGGAAAAACAGGGAAATGTAGGTATAACTTTAAAGATGTGTAGTACAGCAGGCAAATGCTTAAAATGAGCCATGTTTCAATGGTATTTGGATTAAAGAGTGAAGCCTTTGTGGGCACATTTGCTTATTCCCACCTAGGTGCCCAGAATGCAGTGCAATTACTGTATTTATCGACATTCTGAGTAAGAAACTTTTTAGACGTTCAAATGTGAACACAAATGTACTATTTATTTACTATAGATAGAGAGATTCTTGTTAATGAATTTATTAATTATCTTTATTATATCCATAGATAAAAAATGCTGATAATTATATAATTATATTAATTATAAAACACTTTAGACTTTGATATATAGTTTTTATGTATTACCCTTAGTATGTCTGGGTTTATTAATGGGGAAATAGTCCCATTGTATGTATTGTCCACTTTTTAATGACACACATAATTAGTCACAGCTTTCACAACCTCTTTTAATACACAGGATTTTATGGTTTATGTTTATATTGGTCATTGATAATTTTGATTTACATAATGATATCTATTTTAAAAGTAATTTTATTACATAATTTCTTCTGTTGTATTTTGTATTTATCAGTGTGTTTTTTTTTTACTTACCTTAAAACTCCGGATCTTGCACAATATTTTGTTTTTGATCTTTCTCTCTAAATGTTATACAACCTTGGTTTTATAGATTTTCTATAACTGTAGACCTAGTTTATTATGCAGGCATAAGATTTTTTTCTAGGTCCTTTTTTAATTGCATCAGAACATCTAAGAAAATACAATTAAATTGATTTTGGATTATTAGTATTCTTTATTTAATGCTCTTATGATTTGTTGTATTTTTTTCACTTACTTTAACCTGAAACAAAAACTTGTCAGCAGAATATTGACCAATGAACAACTGAATATAAAAAAAGTAGAATTAAATCTTGTAACAAACATGTCTGTAAATTATGTCAACACATTTGTACTTATGACACAGCCACACATAACAACAAGACCTATAACATCAAAGGATCCTATTCATGTACATAGTCCAATGTGGTTTATATAATATAATACAATGTAATATATGTGACACAGTCTGTTACATTTGAGAAACCAGCCAAAAAATGCACTTAAGGATTAATTTACACAGACATGCAATAAGAAAGCATAATGAAGACAGTTATTGTAGCCCAGTGGGACACCATTTTAGTCAGAATGAATACTCCATCCACAACTTAAAAGTCAAAATACTCAGAGGAAATTTTAAAAACATACAAGAGAGAAAAGCATTTAAAATAAAGATAATCACAGTCTTCAACACTAAAAATACAGGAAAGAGACACAGGGGAGGGAGAGGGGGAAAGAGACACAGGGGAGGAAGAGGGGGGAGAGACACAGGGGAGGGAGAGGGGGGAAGAGACACAGTGAAAGGAGAAGGGGGAAGAGACACAGGGGGTGGATAGCAGGGAAAAGAGACACATGGGAGGGAGTAGAGGGGGGAAAAGACACAGGGGAGGGAGTAGAGGGGGAAAAAGACACAGGGGAGGGAGGGAGGGGGAGGGGTGAAGAGACACAGGGGAGGGGGAAAAGGAGACACAAAGGGGGGAGAGGAGGGGAAAAATGAGACACAAGGGACTGAGAGGAGGGGGGAATGAGACACAAAGGAGGGAGGGTGATGAGACACAAGGGAGGAAGAGGGGAAAAGAGACACAAGGGAGGAAGTAGACAGGGGAGAGACTCGCAATGAGCACAGAAGACAGCATCTGACATCATCAGGTAAATACAGATATGGTAAGCAACACAACATAGTATAGGAAACATATATACAGTTGTGCTCAAAAGTTTGCATACCCTTGTCGAATTGGTAATATATGTACTATTTTTAAAGAAAACATGAGTGAGCAGACAAAACACATTTCTTTCTATTTCTTATGGGATTCAAATTCAACTGAAGGTTATAACAGAATGGCACAATCATAAAACAAAACATAACAACAAAAAAACAAAAAATGACCCTGTTCAAAAGTTTGCATTGCCCCCATTAGAATCAATGACAGCATGCAGTTTGTTGTAATAGTTGTCTATTAGGGCCTTAATTCTTGCAGGTGATATAGCTGCCCATTCTTCTTGGCAAAATGCCTCCATGTCATGCAAAGTCTTTGGTCGTCTTGCATGAACCGTACGTTTGAGATTTCCGCAGAGTGGCTCACTGATATTATGGTCTGAAGACTGTAATGGCCACTAAACAACCTTCACCTTTTTCTGCTGTAACCACTGGAGGGTCAACTTGGCTTTGCACTTAGGGTCACTGTCATGCAGGAAAGTCAAAGAGCTTCCCATGTGCAGCCTTCGTTCAGAAGAATGCAAATTGTCTGCCAGAATTATCTGATAACATGCTGCATTCATCTTGCCATCCATTTTCACAAGATTCCCCGTGCCTTTAAAGCCCCCTCCCAAAAAAAAACATCATCCACCACAATGCTTCACAGTTAGGATGGTATTGTTTTCACTATAAGTATTGTTGACCCATCTTCAAACATAGTGCTTATGGTTGTGACCATAAAGCTCCATTTTGGTCTCATCACTCCAAATTATAGTGTTCCAGAAGCTGTTGTCGGGCATATTCTAACCAGGTTTTTTTTAGTGGTATTGGCGCAGGAAAGGCTTCTTTCTGGCATCTCGACCATGCAGCTCATTTTTGTTCAAGTATCGTCATATTGTGCTCCTTGAAACCACCACACAGTCTTTTTCCAGAGCAGTCTGTATTTCTCCTGAGGTTACCTGTGGGTTTTTCTTTGTAGTCTAAGCAATTCTGCTGGCTTTCTTGGTCTACCTGACCTTGGCTTGGTATCAAGAGATCCCCGAAGTTTCCACTTCTTAATAAGTGATTGAACATTTGAAAGGCTTTGGATATCTTTTGATATCCTTTTCCATCTTTATGAAGTTCCATTACCGTGTTACACAGGTCTTTTGATAGTTCTTTTCTGCTCCCCATGGCTCAGTATCTAGCTTGCTCAGTGCATCCACATAAGAGCTAACAAACTCGTTAACTGTTTATACACAGACACTAATTGCAATGTAAAAAGCCACAGGTGTGGGAAATTAACCTTTAATTGCAATTTTAACCTGTGTGTGTCACCTTGTGTGTAACAAGGCCAAACAGGGTATGTAAACTTTTGATCAGGGCCATTTGGGTTATTTCTGTTCTCATTATGATCTAAAAAGGAGCCAAACAACTATGTGATAATAAATGTGTATGTATGATCCTTATCCTTCAATAAAATACTTTTTTTTTGTATAACCAGTCATATTTTCAAAATAAATGCCCAAATTTCACAATTTCTGCCAGGGTATATAAACCTTTGAGCACAACTGTACCTGCTCGACTACTGCGACTCTCTCCTTGCTGGCCTCCTCATCACCCATTTCTCTCCACTTAAGTCAATAATGATTGCCTCTGTTAGACTTATCTTTCATACTCATCGATTAATGTCTGCAGATCTTCTCTGCCAAAAAATTTAAAATCCCGACCCTTAAAATCCTGACCCTAACATATAGAGCCCTCAATAATAACGCCCCTCTTACATCTCTGCTCTTGTCTCTAAATACTCTCCCAACTGTCCTCTTCACTCTGCTAATTAAATTCTTCTGTCCTCCTTTCTCATCAACTCTTCACATTCCCATCTTCAAGACTTTTCTCATGCTGCCACTTTTCTATGGAACTCCTTGCCTCACCGCACTAGACTATCCTCCAGTCTGAAATCCTTCAAAACCTCACTAAAAACTCATCTATTTAAAGAAGCTTATCACCTTCAGACGTAATTTAGGCTATATATGGTACCTCTCCTTTCTATAGCTCACCCATGCCCTTTAGACTGTAAGTTTGCGTTTTTTCAGTCTTGTTGAGTGCTTTAGAGAAAGCACTTTGCATGCTTGACTTAAAGCTCAATAACAGGGGCCTCCATTCTTTTGTAATTTGTTAAGTTTTGTTTGATTGTATCTACCCTGTTTAGCACTACAGAATATGTCAGGGCATTACAAATAAAGGTTAATTATAATAATATACATCAATATATACATGGAAAAACAGAGCACTGTAGTCCACAGTGATATCCTTCCTGTTGGACAAACACCTCACTCAGAGTGCTAAGCGTGTAATAGTAAAATAATAAAAATGCATAAGAAGTGATAATGTGTTTGAAAACCCAAGTCCATATTAAGTGCTGTATTTTTAGTGTTGAAGAATGTGATCATCTTTATTTCTAATGCTTTTCTCTCATGGATGTTGTTAAGAGTTATCATTGTGGCTAAAAGGGTGTCCCACTGGGGTACAATAACTATCTTCATTATGCTTTCTTATTGAATGTCTGTGTAAATTCATCCTTATGTGCAGTTTGTGTTTAGTTCCCCAATATAACAGCCTGTGTCACATAAAGTACATTGTATTATATAAACCACATTGGAGGATGTGTATGTTTATAATCCTTAGATGTTATAAGTCTTGCTGTTATGAATGGCTGTATCATCGTCACAAATGTGTTGACATAACTTACAGGCACGTTTGTTACAAGGCTTAGTTCAATTTTCTCTTTTCAGTTGTTCATTGGCCAATCTTTTGCTGACAAGTTTTTGTTTAGGGCTTGGTGGTTGTTGAAATGCATCGATAGGAGGTTTTGAGAATATACATTTTAATATATATCTTTGGTTAGTAATGGTTATAAGCCTTTGATTATTTTCTGTATTTTCTCTAAACTTGGATGGTATGTGGTCACTAGAGGTATACGTGAAGTAGGTTCCTTTGTATTTTCTCTCTCGCCCTCCCTATCTTTCCCTCTCCTTTTTCTCTCTCTCCCTCCTTCTCTCCCTCCCTATCTCTTCCTCTTTTTTCTCTCTCTCCCTATCTCTCCCTCTCCCTTTTCTCTCTCTCCCTTATCTCACCCTCTCTCTCACTCACTCTCTCAATCTGCCTCTACAACTCTCTGCCTCACTATCTCTCCTTTCTCTCTCTCTGTCCATCTCCCTCCCTCCTTCCTCTATCTCCTTTCTATCTCATCCTCATTCTTTCTTCCCATGTCTCTCTCTTCCTCTCTCATACTCTCTCCCTCCCAATTCTTTTTTCCTCCATCCCTATCTCTCATTTCTCTCTCTCTCTCAATCCCATTGTCTCTCTACCGCACTCCCCCTTGTCTGTCTATGTCTCTCTGTCTCTCTCTCTGTCCATCTACATCCCTCCTTCCTCTCTCTCCTTTCAATCTTCATCCCTCTCTCTCCCCATGTCTCTCTCCCTCTCCATCTCTTTCCCCCTCCATATTATTTTTCTTTCTCTCTCTCCCTCCTTTCTCTCTCTCTCTCTCCATATCTCTCCCTCACTATCTCTTCTTTCTCGCTCTCTCTTTTCTCTCCTTTCAATCTTTTCCTCCCTTTCTCTCCCCCCATGTCTCTCTCTCTCCCTCAATCCCCTTGTCTCTCTACCTCACTCCCCCTTGTCTGTCTCTCTCCCTCACTCCCCTTGCCTCTCTACTCACTCCCCCTTGTCTGTCTGTCTCTCTCCCCCTCACTTCTATTGTCTCTCTACCTCACTCCCCCTTGTCTGTCTGTCTGTCTCCCCCTCCCTCCCATTGTCTCTCTACCTCACTCCCTCTTTTCTGTCTGTCTGTCTGTCTCTTCCTCACTCCCCTTTGCCTCTCTACCTAACTCCCCTTGTCTCTCTATCTTACACCCCCTTTTCTGTCTGTCTGTTTATCTTTCTCTCTCTCCCTCACTCCCCTTGTCTCTCTACCTCACTCCCCGTTGTCGGTCTGTCTGTCTCTATCGCTCCCTCACTCCCCTTGTCTCTCTACCTCACTCCCCCTTTTCTGTCTGTCTGTCTCCCTCACTGCCCCCTTGACTTACCTTGCCTTCATGCTGCCGGTGTGTGGCTCCTCTCTGGGTCAGCCCCTGCTCTGCCTAGTCAGATGACTTGGAAGTGAAAGCAGGGGCTGCAGCGGTGGAGACACAGAGAGACGCAGGGGCCTGGGGGAAGGCAGAGGTGGGGGCCGTCCCACAGGATCCGGACCGCCAGGAGAGTGCCATTGGTGATGAATATGGTTGTACCCAGAAATGTCATCTGTTCTGTAAAGAAATCCATGTTATGTGTTATAGATGGATGAACTTTCTCCTTTCTTTCTATATATTGTGACAGATTTGCTGTCACTCCCAGGATCCGTGCCTTGTTTTCCAGCACCACAATGGAGTACTCTGGAGCCTTTTGTAGGGTTTAACAGATTTTGTTGTTTATTTGTCAGCATAACAGAAGATAAACCAAACAGAAAATAAATCCTAGCTTCTCCTTGAAGCCCTGCATAACTAAACTGTAGTTCCCCCATTGTCTCTCTACCTCACCCTCTAGTCTGTCTGTCTTTCCCTCACTCCCCTTGTCTCTCTCCCTCACTCCCCTTGCCTCTTTACCTCACTCCCCTTGCCTCTCTACCTCACTTCTCCTTGCCGCTCTACCTCACCCCCCTTGTCTCTCTACCTCGCTACCCCTTTTCTGTCTGTCTGTCTGCCTGCCTTTCTCTCTCTCCCTCACTCCCCTTGTCTCTCTCCATTTTATGTTTTATAGATGGATGAACTTTTTCTTTTCTTTCTATATATTGTGACAGATTCGCTGTCACTCCCAGGATCCTTGCCTTGTTTTCAGCACCACAATGGAGTACTCTGGAGCCTTTTGTATGGTTTAACAGATTTTGCTGTTTATTTGTCAGCATAACAGAAATTAAACCAAACAGAAAATAAATCCTAGCTTTTTCTTGAAGCCTTCATAACTAAACTGTAGTTCCCTCACTGTCTTACATATAAGTGCAAAAATACAGTCCAAAATATAGGCAGCAGAGGTGTCTTTCTTTCTCACCTCTCCCTCGGGCTCTGTATATCCGGCATCTCTTTCCTAAGCAGATCCCTCTTTCGGTCATCACGTTCAGGGACTTTCTGTTCCTCTTATCTGCAGGCTCTCTCTTCAGCTTCTGGCTTTGGTCTTTTAACTTTAAGTGCGGCCGCTGGCAGCAGCCCTGCACACTTCCACAACACTTCAGCTTTGTCAAACATATCTCCATCTGGAGACAGCAGCCGGCCTAGATTGCAGCCACACCCCTGTCTTTTAAGCTGGTTGTTAACTGTCTCACTCCTTGGGGGGGGGTGATCAAACAGGCCTTGATTGCCCACAAGTGGATGGACTTTACTGGGGAAGGGTTTTTCTCTTTGGGGGATTTGTTATATTAGTGTAAGAGACATACACTAGGTCTGTCTGATGCACTACAGGTATGGATTACTTCCTGTACCAGGTACTATTCTGATTACAAGGACTTACTCCCAGGTTGTCAGTTTAAACATACATAACCAAAGTACAGTATATGTTTATTCTGAGGGGATATAATAATTCTGGAATCATTGCTACTGATACTGCCTTCAGTTCTGCTCCTAGTCACTGCTGCACGTGCTTCCTGGGTATCTGTGGTGGTGGCATGCTGTCCTAGGATTCAATACTGCTTACAGCGATTCTCAAAGAACCCCACATCCTACCATGTGAGATCGATCTAGGATCTTTATGGGCCCAACCAAGCAGCAGGTTTTCACATCTTGTAATAAATTAATTTACCTCAAACAGTCAGAACCGATCCTTATTCGCTTACATCCATTTAGATCTCACCACCTGACTAAATCATCAATAATGAACGAGGATAAGAAAATGTCTGATAGGATCTTAAAATACATCCTGGAAATCATCAGCCTGCTGACTGGGAAGGTGAGGGAAGGTGAGGGCTGCTGGGAAATGTTACCTGTTACTACTGTTACTTTTTACTCTACATTAACACATCTTATTCCCTCACACTTTTCTCTAAATCTCCCAGGTCTCAGTATTGGATCATCTGACTAATTCCCTGACAGTGACTGAGGTGACCCAGGATAAGGAGATGTCTGAGAGGATCTTGTCTCACACGCTGGAGATTATCTACCTGCTGACTGGAGAGGTGGGAGGTGATGGACAATGTCATAATCACACCACTATTTACACATTTATTGCAGTAACTTAAAGGGTTATATGTTTTTCAGCATCACTAACTATTGGAATCTGATTCTTCTGGGGCTTTTGTCCTGGAAGTGTTATGAGGACCACACAATGTGTAATGTTTGTGTCAGACCATTTCATGTAACTAGTATAGAAGGTGACAAGAACATCAAAGTGATTTAGATTCACTAAAAAGGGTCTGTGCTATGAGCTGAGTAGACAGTGGCGATTAGACCAATGGTTTCCAAACCTCTCCTTAGGGCTTCCCAGACACAGATGAGCCGATTAGTATTCTGAAAGGCAATAGAGCCTCTAGTGTTCACACACTGGTAAATTAAAATCCCAACCAGTCTGTGGAGCCCTGAGGAGAGGTTTGGGAACCACTGTTTTAGACAATATTTTTATTGGTGTTGCCATTGTGAAGAAGAATTCCCCCTACATTCACCAGCTGACTGGAGAGGTGAGCACTGCTGGACAATGTGACATTATATTAGACTCAGGACCAAGCTTTATATAGACTTGAGTTCATGGATAAGGGCGAGCATATTCCAGGGTACAAAGCCTGTCTAATTAATGTGTCAGCAGTGTCTAGAAAATACTAATTACTATAAACAGTAGTAGATAAGTTGAATAGGAACAAATGTGGACTCCAGGGATGCCTGGGATGGTCACATGACTTCCTTAAGACGAAGAGTGAAGACTTATTTTAGGTCCATATGGCAATGGACAAAATACATGGTCCTAAAGGTTTGTCAGAATCTATATTGCAATTTCATCTTCTCTTGTGTTTTCCAGTGTGATACAGATGGACATAAAGAGACTTTAGGATTCTCATCAAACAGGAACCCAGGTAACAAAATGTTTTCTATGAACCAGATATCAAAATATCAAAGCTATAAATAGTATTTTGTGAGGTTTACCTCAGGAATAGTACACAGCGTAGGGTACATTACAGAGTCAGTCTTTGTAGTGTCAACAGAACACGCTCCTTTCATGTTATTAATAGTTGAGATAATTATCAATAGTAGTATATTCACACGATCATTTAATTTTCTATTGAAATTAACAGATCTCCAAATTGACCTGTTAGTGAGGAAGGAGACAATGAGATGGATGAGAAGATATTCTGCCGGTGACAATTCATTCAAAGCTCTTTGCATGTGACTGATTCCCATAACTAACATTTTATATTTGTATATGTTACAACCTGCATCTTCAATGGGGCATGATAAGATTCTAGTTCAAAACTACCCCAGCAGGACCGTGTAGTTGTTGTTACTTCTGGCACAAAAGATGGCTTCCGGATAGAGACAATGCCCAAGAATATGTGCAGATGATAATGCAGGCAGGATACATGTTGTCTCAGAACAGGACTAGTCATCACTCAGGATACAGGCACACAGTAAATAGTCTCACACCTAATATATGTGAAAACCAGAACTGACACAATTTTTTTATGAACTATGGACATATTTATACAGTTTCTCCAGTGGAGAACAACCATTCACAGAATTGTGCATTTACATGTAAATTAAAATTCACCAATCAAGACAGTGTGCATTCTTAAGTAGCCAATAAAGGCATGTCTATATGTAAGATAGAACATCTAGTAGCCACCAATCAGGCCAAGGTGCATTCTTTGTTTTCTTAGGAATGCATGCATACATGTCAAACCCGGACATTTCAGGTGTATATGCAATACAACATCTGATCTGTAATACCCAAGGTCACTATCTCAAGAGTGTTGACTTAGCTCTTGACTGAAGGATAGACCCTCTGTCTGGGCTTGGCACGAATGAGCTATGTGTTTAACTGCAATTTTGTGCAGGGCTGTCCATCTGCAGAGCATCTTATATAGTTTTTAGTATAGCCCTTACTGTGGTGCATCTAAGTGGCCATTTTAGGGCGTGTGCAAATGCTCAAAATCCCCATGTGTAAGTTTAGTAGCAAAGGGTGTAGTCGTGTGGGACCTTTTCTGTACATTTCCCCAAAACTAGGGTTAACTTCTAACATGTCCACACCTCAATCACTTACAGGATAAACTATGTTATTTACAGGCCTAGGCTCTGGGCATGACCACAAGTAGCATATGTACTCTGGCATTCTAAACCATACAAAACCGAGTATACTCATAAACCAGCATATATATATTATTGTAAACATATTTGAACCCAGAGAAGTTCCCAAATCCCAGTGCCAATTCATAGTCCACGATAGTCCAGTAAAGCTCTGGGCATGAGTTGGCAAAGGGTTCCCATGTGCTTCCCAAAATCCAGACATGACAGTATAGAATTTGTAAATATTTTCTTCAATTCTGAATAGTAAAATATTGAGTAAAATCGCTCTAATAACGAAACTGCAATAGTTATAAGTCTTTATGATTTTAACATGCCTTAAAGTGTATTCTCACAATAATATACTTTATACTTATGCTGTATACAGTGCCTTGCAAAAGTATTCACCCCCCTTGACTTTTTACCTATTTTGTTACATTGCAGCCTTAGTTTCAATGTTTTGTTAATCTAAATGTTATATGATGGATCAGAACACAATAGTCTAAGTTGGTGAAGTGAAATTCTAAAAAAAATATATATACAACTATTTTTTAGAAATAGAAAACAGAAAATTGGCATGTGTGTATGTATTTACCCCCTTTGTTATGAAGCCCATAAAAAGCTCTGGTGCAACCAATTTCCTTCAGAAGTCACATAATTAGTGAAATGATGTCCACCTGTGTGCAATCTAAGTGTCACATGATCTGTCAGTACATATACACACCTTTTTTGAAAGGCCCCAGAGGCTGCAACACCTAAGCAAGAGGCACCACTAACCAAACACTGCCATGAAGACCAAGGAACTCTCCAAACAAGTAAGGGACAATGTTGTTGGGAAGTACAAGTCAGGGTTAGGTTATAAAAAAATATCCAAATCTTTGATGATCCCCAGGAGCACCATCAAATCTATCATAACCAAATGGAAAGAACATGGCGCAACAGCAAACCTGCCAAGAGACGGCCACCCACTAAAACTCACGAACCGGGCAAGGAGGGCATTAATCAGAGAGGCAGCACAGAAACCTAAGGTAACCCTGGAAGAGCTACAGAGTTCCACAGCAGAGACTGGAGTATCTGTACATAGGACGACAATAAGCTGTACGCTCCATAAAGTTGGGATTTATGGCAGAGTGCCAGAAGAAAGCCATTACTTTCAGCAAAAAACGAAATGGCACGTTTTGAGTTTGCGAAAAGGCATGTGGGAGACTCCCAAAATGTATAGTGTAAGGTGCTCTGGACTGATGAGATTAAATTGTTACTTTTTGGCCATCAAAGAAAATGCTATGTCTGGCGCAAACCCAACACATCACATCACCCAAAGAACACCATCCCCACAGTGAAACATGGTGGTGGCAGCATCAATCTGTGGGGATGTTTTTCAGCAGCAGGGACTGGGAAACTGGTTAGAGTTGAGGGAAAGAGGGATGGTGCTAAATACAGGGATATTCTTGAGCACTGTGCGTGATTTGAGGCTAGGACGGAGGTTCACCTTCCAGCAGGACAATGACCACAAACACACTGCTAAAGGAACACTTGGGAAACATGTAAATGTGTTGGAATGGCCTTGTCAAAGCCCAGACCTCAATCCAATAGAAAATCTGTGGTCAGACTTAAAGATTGATGTTTACAAGCACAAACCATCCAACTTGAAGGAGCTGGAGCAGTTTTGCAAGGAGGAATGGGCACAAATCCCAGTGGTAAGATGTGGCAAGCCCATAAAGACTTTTCCAAAGCGACTTGGGGCTGTGATTGCCGCAAAAGGTGGCTCTACAAAGTATTGACTTTAGGGGGGTGAATAGTTATGCACAGTGACTTTTTGTGTTATTTTGTCCTATTTGTTGTTTGCTTCACAATAAAAAAATAAAAAAAACATCTTCAAAGTTGTGGGCATGTTCTGTAAATTAAACGATGCAAATCCTCAAACAATACATGTTAATTCCAGGTTGTGAGGCAACAAATCATGAAAAATGCCAAGCGGGGTGAATACTTTTGCAAGGCGCTGTATATCTCCGTGATGGATAAAGATATACAACCTTATTAAATTGCGATTTGGACAGTTGAATAGGGCTCTATATAAGCACAAAGCATGTTTTTTTTCTACAAATGTTTTTAGTTAGTGAAAACCTTGCTTTTGGAAAGAAGTTCACTAACTAAAAACTGCTTTAAAAAAATATGCTCTGTGCTTATATAGAGACCTATTCAATTGGCCAAATCGTAATTTAATAAGGCTGATAATTTGTAAGTATTTTGTTTATATTTATACAGGACATGTGAGGTCTTCTGTTGTCTCACAGTTTGATTCCGAAGCAGAACCAGATGTGAGGAGTCACCAACAGGTTAAAGAAGAGGAAAGTCCTGTAAATATCAGCGAAGGTGAGTAATTAAACCAATTAAATACATTTAAGATAATTATTGTTTATCTTGATCAGTATATTTTTTATAAGCGCCGTGGTTCAAATTCAAATAAAATAAAATTACTTTTTAGGTTTCATTTTTTATTTCTTCAGATATTCCAGATATGGTATCATTTAAAGTTACATGTAATAAAAAATGTTAACAATTCAATGTTGTGTAAAATAATAAGTTTATTTACAGTACTCAAACAAATGAACTTCATAATTGTAATACTTTATAGTATAACCATATGTGAGAGTTTTCTGTTATACTTTCATGTAACTGTATCATATTTTATGCAGTTCATGTGACTAAGGTTTTATGTTGATAAATTTAAACTCTCTTAATATTGTACTGTCCTCATTAGGTCTTCATAGTGGAAACATGGACACAATATCAGTTATTAACCCTCCTGACGGTATAAATATGTCAGTATTTTGAATGATAAAGCAGTACATTCTAAAATACTGACACAATCATACCGACTTTAGACACCATTACCCCTTCCCCCTCTCCTCCTCCCTTTCCCCTTATCCTCCTCCTCATTTCTTTCCCCCTCTTTCCCTATGTTCCACCTTCTTCCCCTTATCCGCCCACCTTTCCCATCTAATCCTCCTCTATACTTATCCTCCTCCCTCCTCATCCTCCTCCCTCCTTATCCTCCTCCCTCATCGTCTTCCCTTTCCCCCCATCCTCCTCCCTTTCCCCCTCCTCCCCTCCCCCCTCATCCTCCTCCTTTTCCCCCTCCTCCCCTTACCCCTCATCCTCCTCCTTTCCCCCTACTCTTCTCCCCCCTCATCCTCCTCCTTTTCCCCTCCTCCCCTCCCCCCTCATCCTCCTCCTTTCCCCCCTAATCCTCCTCCCTTTCCCTCTCATCCTCCTCCCTTCCCCTCATCCTCATGTCCCCCTCATCCTCCTCATTTCCCCCTCATCCTCCTCATTTCCCCCCTCATTCTACTTCCACCCTCATCCTCCTTTCCCCCCCCTCATCCTCCTTTTCCTCTCTCCTTCCCATCCTCTTACTTCCTTCCCCTCATCCTCCTCCCCCTCTTCTCTCTTACTAGCATCAGATCAGCTCCTGCTGCTGATACTTCCACCGCAGCATGTTTTATGCCATTCACCTGAACCGGTATATGCTAATGACGTGATGCTGTGCAGTTGTCATTAGCATATACCGGTTCCGGTGAATGGCATAAGACACACTGCAGAGGAAGTATCGGCAACAGGAGCTGATCTAATGCAGGTAAGAGAGAAGAGGGGGGAAAGGGAAGCTATTGGAGAGGGAGAAGTGGGGAGGATAAGGAGGGAGAAGGAGGATGGGGAGGAGGAGGAGGATCGGAGAGAGAAGGAGGAGGATTGGAAGGAGGGAGGAGAGGATCGGAAAGGAGTATCAGAAGAAGGAGGAATGTGTGCTGAGGGGGCCCAGGCAAATTTGGCAGCAATGGGCCCGCTCCAGAATCTTCCTGCAGTAACCCCGAACGTGGATCAGGGTTACCGCTTTAGGATACAAAAATTAACCCCGAGCCATGCTCGGGATTACCACTTTGAGGGTTAAGGGAGTGGAGTGTGAGAGAGATAATCAGGATACTCACCAGGTGGAAATCTGTTCAGACCCCTCCGCAAGTGAGTGATAGGTGTATGAGTCACAAGGGGCAGAGACTCAGAACTGTGCAGGTGAGGAACAGGTGTACCAGTTACACGGGGTGGAGACTCAGAGCTGATGGACAAACCATCATCCCATCAGTACATAGAGAAATAATACTCCAGCACATTACAGTTCTGAGTGTGGAAAAAAGATCAGTTTTATTCACTTGTATGTACCATTACACGAGGAGTCCTACTGGAAATATGGGTTTCTTAAAATCATGAGTTATGTGATTATGTAGATAGTTTCACCACTTCTTATCAAGCACCACAAACAGTTGTGATTAGTTCTATAGGACTTGTCTAGTTTATATTTCTTACACCTCAGTGTCTTTATGGATTCATAAATTATTCTTAAATTATTGCTTGAAGAGCTATGTTTTATAGAAAATGGCAGAACCATGAAAGCATTTCAGTCATGAAGAATATTAGAAAAATACCAGAATAATCTAGACCTGATAGCATGCACACATACAAGCAATAAATGACAATGCTCGGACTACACTGCACAAAGGAGACAATCATTCACTTTATGTTTAGGCTTATTTGCACATTATTAAATATGCTGTATATTCATAAAGAGTATTATATAATGATTTAACTATCTGGAAAAAAAGGAATGCATAGCTGCAGATTAGTCTTAGTTGGCTTTATTTAGCTATAGATGCCATAAATAACTAAACATTTCTATTTAAAAGCATGGTATCACTCTTTTTAATATAATTGTAAAATAATTTACTCTGGATAATTTTGTTTCCAACAGATGTGTTGAGGAATACGTGTGCAGAGCTCCATGTTTCCGTTCTTTCACCAGATTGTATCAGGGAAGATTTCAATGTCATAAACCAGAGTTGCATGAAACAACAAACCGGTGAAACATCATTTGTATGTTCTGAGTGTGGGAAAGGGTTTACCAGGAATGCACATCTTTTAAGACATAAGCAAATTCATACAGGGGAAAGACCATATGCATGTTGTGAATGTGAGAAATGTTTCAGTGTGGCATCACATCTCAATATGCACAAGAGAACCCACACAGGAGAAAGACCATTTGCATGTTCTGAATGTGGTAAATGTTTCAGTCAACAATCAAGTCTCAATAACCATATGAAAACTCATACAGGAGAAAGACCATTTGCATGTTCTGAATGTGGTAAATGTTTCTGTCGGTTGTCAAATCTCAATGATCATCAGAGAATTCATAAAGGAGAAAGACCATTTGCATGTTCTGAATGTGGGAAATGTTTTACTTATGCCTCAGAGCTCCGAGCTCATAAAAGAACTCACACAGGTGAAAGACCATTTGCATGTTCTGAATGCGGAAAATGTTTCAGTCAGGCATCAAATCTCAGTACGCATAAGAAAACCCACACACGAGAAAGACCATTTTCATGCTCTGAATGTGGGAAATGTTTCAGTCTGGCATCAAATCTCCATATACACAAGAGAACCCACACAGGAGAACGACCATTTGCATGTACTGAATGTGGGAAATGTTTCAGTGTGGCATCGCATCTCAATATACACAAGAGAACACACACAGGAGAACGACCATTTGCATGTTCTGAATGTGGGAAATGTTTCAGTCAACTATCAAGTCTCAATAACCATGAGAAAACTCATACAGGAGAAAGACCATTTACATGCTCTGAATGTGGGAAATGTTTCAGTCAGGCATCACATCTCAGTATCCTTATGAAAACTCACACAGGAGAACGACCGTTTGCATGTTCTGAATGTGGGAAATGTTTCAATAGGGCTTCAAATCTCAATTAACATATGAAAAGTCACACAGGAGAAAAAACATTTGTATGTTCTTAACATGGGATATTTTTCAGTAAGACTACGATTAATGGCTGGTGCAGTACAGTGTGTGCTATGAATATATTTCACTCACACAGGGTTTCCACTACTTTCATTATGCTGTATTGCACTAGCCATTAAATATAATATGAGAATGTTGAAGCCACCAGGACTCTTAACCTTTCCGTTCTGGCAACTGGACTCTGATTGAAATTAGTCATTTTGTCAGATTGATCAAATGGGCTATTATAATGGCCATAGGGACCTTTTTGAAAGACTTTATCACTGCTGACTCCCTAAATTTTTTCCCCAAGCCCTGGTTGTATGCTCTTAGCCCTAAGATCCTCCACCAGATCATTTGAGCCTAGAGCCAGTTTTTCATTATTAGGATGATCTTTTATGTGTAGGATATGTTTTGGAGTATACTTGGGCTTATACAATATTTTGTGGTTAATATGCTTTTAAGGAAGACCTTCACCCTGAAAACCTAGAATTGTTCACACCCCAGATCTATGGTCCCCCGCTCAAGCTAAGCCACAACCCATCGCCCAGGCATCCTGGCTCCAGGGCTCACAATATAATTGCCTAATAGCATAGGATGATTATAATTTTTTTATTGCTTAATACCTTCAGGTGCTAGTTACCTGTGGCACACGGACTGATGATATTACATCTGAGAATATAATCTGCACGTAGTCCAGGGCAAACAGCAGTTCGAATTTTCATTGGTTCACCATCATAAGAAATTATTAGACTATTGTCAAAATGAGGTTTATTCATTAAATTTAAGAAATGTTGATCTTGATCAAATAACATAAAAAAAAACTTATTCAAAACATGTAAAGCATGAACAATATTATACATATTAAATATTCATAAAGGGATTAATTAAATATAAGTATAATTTCATAATTTCTGTTATATATATATATAATCTGATACAAACAAAACCAGACAATAATATATATATATATATATATATATATATATATATATATATATATATATATATATCTATATATATATATATATTGTGAGCATAAAGGTGGAATAGTGGTTGATGGGAGATACATCAGACCTGATTTGCTAGACAGCAACCAGAGGATTTCTCAGTTAAATGCCCCAGGGAGAGATGTTACAGTTTGCAATATGCATAGCTGATGCTCTGCAAAACATGGTATGGGTCCCCGGGGCGGAGTATTTGGAGAGCAGGGGGGGCCAATGCTCCAACAGCACTAGTTGCTGTATAACAGACCACAGCTTGGATCTGGTTTTTAAGAGTTAGCTAATTGGCACTCACCTGTAGCTACTCAATTAGCAGACAGGCCTTTAAAAGAAGAGAGCAGCCTGCTCCAAGGGGGAGAGGAAAAGACAGCTAGGAGAGGCTGCGCTTATTGCAAAGACATTGCTTTTGTTTGGGAAATTGGTAAGTGGGAAAGCCACCCAATTGCAGATAGCAAGTACTGTCTAGTAAGAGCTCAAGTAAGAGCAAGGGATTTTGTTTGTTTTGTTATTATTTAAAGTACCTGCTTTCAAACTGAATAAAGAAGGAAAACTGAGCTGAAGGTGTCCTGGACTTTGTATACCCTAGAAGGCTGTGGTTACTGCAAGATCGGTGACAATCCTACCTGTAAAAGAAGTGGTTTGTCACATATGGTGGAGAATGCGGGCAACCACGGAAGCCTGAGGGTAGAAGTCATTTAAAGCTCAACATGGAGGATGTTATCAAGGCTCTGATCCAATCCTCCTCTGTGCAACAGGAGACAAACAGGAGAGCTGCAGAAAACAGTGCAGCCCTGCAGCAACTGGTGCTGGCCCAGGCAGAGTGTGCTAAAGTCCTGGCCAAAACACAAATGGAGGGCACTGAGTCCTTGGTGAAACAGCTTGTTGTGACACAAGCGGAGATGTTTAAAGTAGCCCGTGAGGAGCAGCAAAAAGTCACCCAGGGACTACAACAGGTAATCCAAGCGATCTCTGGAAAACTGAATGGGGACCCTGATGGAAGATACCAGGGGCCAAAGGTGATTCGGGCGAGCCACTATCTTCAGAAAATGACCGCATCAGATGATGTTGAGGCGTACCTTCTGGCATTTGAGCGCACTGCTGAGAGGGACGGATGGCCGGCTGGTGAGTGGGCAAGCATACTGGCACCGTTCCTAAGTGGAGAGCCGCAGAAGGCATATTATGACCTAGAACCAGCCGATGCAAGTATCTACAGCAAATTGAAAGCTGAAATCTTGGCACGACTGGGTGTAACCTCTGCAGTACGTGCCCAAAGGTTCCACTCATGGTCATATTCTTCAGACAAAGCCGCACGTTCCCAAATGTTTGACCTCATACACCTTGCACGGAAATGGTTACAACCTGAAATCCATTCAGCTAGCCACATTGTGGAAACCTTAGTAATGGACCGGTTTTTGCGTGGTTTACCAGCTTCCCTGCGTCGCTGGGTCAGCCAAAGTGACCCCCATACAGCTGACCAACTGATTGCCTTGGTGGAAAGATATGCGGCTGCAGGAGAACTGCTATGTCCTACTTCACAGGCAAACCCTCGCAATCCTAAGCCCCAAGATTCTGCAAGGCCGGGTAAGACTGTTCAAGGTTTAAGGGGGGCATCCAGGTCTAATAGGCCTGGGAAAGGAACTAATTGGTGGTCAGACTGTACTGTCAAATGTTTCAAGTGCAAAGAGGATGGTCATATGGCCAAAGACTGTCCATTTAAGGATGAACCTATGGAATGCAATATGGGCAAAAATGAGGGAACACGTTCATTTTTGCTCAGTTGTTATGGTATTGTTAACAATGACTATGATAATAACGCTCATAAATGCTGTGTAACTGTGAATGGAAAAATGTCTAAAGCATTACTTGATTCAGGTAGTATGGTTACGTTGGTAGCAGAGTCTATAATACCTTGTGTAAAACCTGATCATGGACAGAAAATAGGCATTATCTGTGTTCATGGTGATAAAAAGGAATACCCCACTGCGGAAGTAAATATTGGAACCCAGTATGGGAATTTAAAGTACCGAGTGGGTGTAGTACCTAGATTAGCCCATGAGGTAGTGATCGGTAGAGACTTTCCTCATTTTCTAAAATTATGGGCAGCTTTACAAAAGACAGACCAAAATTTATCAGAAATGAGTCAGTCTGTCGAGGATAATGTGTTCCCTTTTTCCGATATTGACTTGGGTTTTGACCACTGTGACGGAAAAATAAGGAAAAAGAAAAAATACTGCCCTAAACCAGTATTAATAGGAGATAACCCAGCTCAAACTAGTGAGGAGCCTACTAATAATGCAGACAAGGATAAGGACTTAATTGATATTGGAATTAGTCCAGGTAACTTTAAAAGCGCTCAGTGGGAAGATCCCACTTTAGTGACAGCTAGGAATGATATTAAAGTTGTAAACGGGGTTGCTAATCAGCCAGGAGGAGCACTGCCGTTCCCCTATTTTGAAGTACAAAATGACCTAATTTACCATGTAGAAAAAAAGGATTCAGACATCATTAGGCAGCTGTTGGTTCCTCAGACTTACCAGAATATAGTGCTAAAGTTGGCTCACAGCCACATATTAGGGGGACACTTGGGAGTCGGAAAAACTAGAGAGAGAGTCCTTAGACGGTTTTACTGGCCTGGAGTGTTTGCTGCTATTACAAACTATTGCTCCTCATGTCCTGAGTGCCAGTACAGGGCTCCTTTCAAGACTTTTCGTAGTCCACTTGTACCCTTACCCATAATTGACGTGCCTTTTGAAAGGATCGCTATGGACTTAGTGGGGCCACTGGTAAAGTCCGCTAGGGGACACCAATATATATTAGTCATCTTGGACTATGCAACTCGCTATCCTGAGGCCATTCCCTTGCGTAATACCTCTGCAAAGCTAATAGCTAAGGAACTTATGTTGATGTTCAGTAGGGTGGGTATCCCTAAAGAAATACTGACAGACCAGGGGACCCCGTTCATGTCCAGAGTCACAAAAGAGTTGTGCAGGCTCTTGCAGGTTAAACATCTTAAGACCTCAGTATATCACCCACAGACTGATGGTTTAGTAGAGAGGTTCAACAAAACCCTTAAGAGTATGCTACGCAAGGTAATTGATGCAGATGGAAGAAATTGGGATTTTTTATTGCCATATCTACTGTTTTCCATTAGGGAAGTTCCACAGGCCTCCACGGGCTTCTCTCCTTTTGAATTATTATATGGAAGACATCCCAGGGGAATATTGGATATTGCTAAGGAGACCTGGGAACAGGAGACTACTCCTCACAGGAGTGTAATTGAGCATATAGCTCAAATGCAGGATAGAATGGCCACCATCATGCCTATTGTCAGGGAACACATGCTGGAAGCCCAGCAGGCTCAGAAAAACAGCTATAACCGTAATGCTAGAGTCAGAGTGTTCCAACCTGGAGACAGGGTATTGGTTCTGGTCCCTACTGTGGAGAATAAGTTCCTTGCGACTTGGCATGGACCCTATGAAATAATAGAGAAAGTGAGTGATGTCAATTATAAAGTCAGACAACCAGGAAGAAGAAAGCCTGAACAGTTGTATCATATAAATCTGTTAAAGCCATGGAAGGACAGGGAGGTCCTGGTTGCTTTAAAACCTTCAGAACCTCCTATACTAGAGCCAGATGTGAACGTATCTAAGACTCTGTCTGTCCATCAAAAGCAAGAGGTCAGAGATTTCATCAGAAGAAATAGGGATGTTTTCTCGATAGTTCCAGGCAAGACTAAAGTGATTAAACATGACATAATAACCGAACCAGGGAAAAGAGTTAACCTCAAACCCTATAGAATTCCTGAGGCCCGGAGGGAGGTTATAAACTTAGAGGTTGAGAGCATGTTAAAACTTGGAGTCATTGAAGAATCCCAGAGTAACTGGAGTAGTCCTATTGTATTGGTGCCAAAACCTGATGGCACATGGAGGTTCTGCAATGACTACCGCAAGTTAAACGCCCTCTCAAAATTTGATGCTTACCCAATGCCAAGAGTTGATGAGTTAATAGAAAGACTGGGCAAGGCTCGTTATCTAACAACCTTGGATTTAACAAAGGGTTACTGGCAGGTCCCGCTCACTGAAAGAGCCAAAGAAAAGACAGCCTTTTCAACACCCAGTGGCCTGTTTCAGTACACTGTATTGCCATTTGGGTTACATGGGGCACCTGCCACATTCCAACGAATGATGGACAGAATTCTTAAACCTCATGTTCGTTATGCTGCAGCATACTTGGATGATGTCGTCATCCACAGTGCAGACTGGGAATCCCACCTCCCTAAAGTTCAAGCGGTACTTGATGCTATCCGCTCAGCAGGCTTAACTGCCAATCCTTCCAAGTGTACGATTGGTTTAGAGGAAGCTAAGTACTTAGGTTATTCTATTGGGAGGGGTTTGGTTAAACCACAGGAAGCCAAAGTAGAAGCCATACAAAAATGGCCACAGCCCCTTACAAAGAAACAAGTAAAGGCATTTTTAGGTTTAATTGGATATTATAGGCGGTTCATTCCAGATTTTGCTACCATTGCTGCACCCCTGACAGACCTTATTAAAGCAAAATCCCCAGTCATAGTTAAATGGTGCCCTGAGGCAGAAAAGGCTTTTAAGAGTCTGAAGGAAGCTATCTGTAGCCATCCTGTCTTAGTGACCCCAGATTTTTCCAGGGATTTTATAGTTCAGACAGATGCTTCTGATGTGGGCTTGGGGGCTGTTCTTTCACAGGAATACCAGGGTGAAGAACA
Source organism: Discoglossus pictus (assembly GCA_027410445.1). Classification (NCBI taxonomy): domain Eukaryota; kingdom Metazoa; phylum Chordata; class Amphibia; order Anura; family Alytidae; genus Discoglossus; species Discoglossus pictus. Next base: position 15,462,032 of record CM050163.1, on the reverse strand, counting down.
CCCTGTTTTCTTTTTGAGCAGAAAGTTAAACCCACATGAGAAGAACTACTCTATTGTTGAAAAAGAGTGTCTTGCTATTAAGTGGGCACTAGACTCTCTTAAATACTACCTACTAGGCAGAAGGTTTCGATTGATAACGGACCATGCTCCTCTGACGTGGATGTATCAGAACAGGGAAAGTAACTCCAGAGTAACCAGATGGTTTTTGAGTTTGCAATCTTTTAATTTCACTGTGGAACACAGGGCTGGTCTGCAACAAGGTAATGCTGATGGGCTTTCGAGGGTACACTCCCTGATTTCCATGGTCGCTCAAACCCTTGGGTATGAGCTGGGGGGGAGGATATGTGAGCATAAAGGTGGAATAGTGGTTGATGGGAGATACATCAGACCTGATTTGCTAGACAGCAACCAGAGGATTTCTCAGTTAAATGCCCCAGGGAGAGATGTTACAGTTTGCAATATGCATAGCTGATGCTCTGCAAAACATGGTATGGGTCCCTGGGGCGGAGTATTTGGAGAGCAGGGGGGGCCAATGCTCCAACAGCACTAGTTGCTGTATAACAGACCACAGCTTGGATCTGGTTTTTAAGTTAGCTAATTGGCACTCACCTGTAGCTACTCAATTAGCAGACAGGCCTTTAAAAGAAGAGAGCAGCCTGCTCCAAGGGGGAGAGGAAAAGACAGCTAGGAGAGGCTGCGCTTATTGCAAAGACATTGCTTTTGTTTGGGAAATTGGTAAGTGGGAAAGCCACCCAATTGCAGATAGCAAGTACTGTCTAGTAAGAGCTCAAGTAAGAGCAAGGGATTTTGTTTGTTTTGTTATTATTTAAAGTACCTGCTTTCAAACTGAATAAAGAAGGAAAACTGAGCTGAAGGTGTCCTGGACTTTGTATACCCTAGAAGGCTGTGGTTACTGCAAGATCGGTGACAATCCTACCTGTAAAAGAAGTGGTTTGTCACAATATATATATATATATATATATATATATATATATATATATATATAAGTTACATTTTTGACCTGCTTTACATCAGATAATAACACGCTTTTCAAACAAAAGACGTAGTGCTGGATTTCAGCCAAAAAATCATAAGATCCTCGTGATAATAAAGACTATAAATATTGCTAATTGAGTAAATTATGTTATATTTTTATAGATATATAAGGCCTTTTAGTCCAGTGGTTAACATCCTCAATAATCTATCAAGATTTACTTAGTGATTAAAATTCCTCTATTGTTCAGCAACATCAATCGTCTATATATTTTGTATCATCAACTGGTTACATTTCATCCCGAAAAGTTTTTTTACGTTTGATGTTTTTTAACGTTTCTAATAAAGATCAAGTTACTAATTGCCCTTGTTCTTTTTTCAATTATATCACATATAATAGTTGTCAAACTGCGAGTTGTCGTCATGCTTGGGAGCCTAGCGAATCGAGGCGAGCCGTTGAGGCACCAGCTTGCAAAAAATATGACTTTAACGGCCAAACCACAGAACTTGAAAAGACGGCGAAAACACACAAATATGCCTCATATTCACTTAAACACTCACACCCAGCACCGGGGGAGAGCCAGGGAGCCTGTTAGTGAGGTTGCAAGTTATTTTAAGGCATATTTTGTCTTTTTTAACGATCAAAGATCGCTGAAGTGGGAAAAAAATGGCGCCCAATTTTTTTTTTAAATTCTGAAACAAAATGAAAACTTGGCTCAGCAAGGCCAGGCACGCAGAACTTAGAAAATACACGACGGCAAAGACAGTAAAACTTACACCAACAACGCTAGGCACGCAGGACACAGACAAACAACACCAGGGACTTAGAAAATACACTACGGCAAAGACAGTAACACAGCAACAATGCCAGGCATGCGTGACTTGGAAAATACATGACGGCAAAGACAGTAACACACCAACTCCAGGCACACAGGACTGTAAAAAAAAACAATGGCAGTTAGCGTGCACCACGAAAAGATTCAGCAAGGATACAGAGGAGAAAGACACAGGAAAGGGACAGGGGGAGATGATGGAAAGAGACATGGCATTTCCAAGCACAAAAGTTGCCGAGGCCTGTAATGATTCGTGAAGTAGATGGGAGGAGAGGCTCGCAATGAGCGCAGAGGGCAAACCGTTTGTTTAGTAGTGTAAATTGCCATTTTAGAATGGTAATGTTGTTAGTTGCAATTTAGTGTTGTAAAATGGCTGCGATTGTGCATGTGTTACGACGATGTGGAGCATTTTCTGTACTTCTTAATAGTGTATTTTGTACCTCGTACGTTCCTAGGTAAAAGTCTTATGTGCCTGGCAGTGTTTTCCATGGTTAGGGGTCGTATAGCCTCGTTTTTGTTTTTTAAGTCCGCCATTATTTTTGTCACTTAGGCGATTTTCGATTGCAAATTGTGTTTAAATTGTCAAGCAACCTCACTCCCAGACGTTGTGTGATGTTTATTTTTTTCCTTTTTTTATTTTCTTTGTGTTTTTGTTGATTTTGCATGTGCGTGGTTCGGCCGTTAAGTTGGTATTTTTTTACCTCGTTTTTTTTTTTTTTTAAGTGCTGCGGGTCATAATTTTTTTTCCGATTTCCTTCTTGCAAATGTTAAGGGCCTTTTTTTTTTTTTTTTCAAACTGCTACGGGTCTCGCATTGTGAATGGTTTAATTAAGATTTCTGTTGATCTGTAGTTCTGCGGGTTGTAGGGATGAGCCTTTGGCACTTACTGCCTAAGTAGTACGGGGTCGTAGGGATGAGTGCCTCTGGCGCTCATCTCCACCAGTGCAGTGAGCACCATTGGCGCTCATTGCCTCATTTCTACGGGGCATTTTTTTTCTCTCGCTTAGGCGATTTTCAATATTTGTTTTTTTTTTTAAGTTCTGTGGTTTGGCCGTTAAAGTGGTAATTTTGCAAGGCGCACCGTGTATGTACGGGTTTCGGGCCTAAGTCATACGGGTAGTAAGTCCTGCGTGCCTCAACTGCTCGCTTTGCTTTGCGAGGCTCACAGTGCAATGAGCGCCAATCGCAAACATTACACACATACTGACAACTATATATGTGATATATCTCACTCACTGCATTCTTCTCATTACCGAACACTGACTTAATGCAGCTCACAGACTGATCATTATATATTAACTAGCGACTTGCCCATCAAAAATGACAGCAATAAAATTTTAAGTCTGGCAATTGTGTTTGCCACACATTGCAAGGCTCTCCCCCCCCCACCCCCCTCTCACCTGCCTGCCCCCACCTTACTGGCCTTGTGATGAGCATCTTCGGCACTTATCATGGACCTCGCAATGACCGCCTACGACTCTCATTGTGAGCCTCTCCCCCCTCTACTTGATGGAAGGTGCTCATTTTGAAACTCTCCCCCCTCTACCTTCTCCCCTGTGACTCTTTCCCCCCTCTCCCTCCCCCTGTGTCTCTTCCCCCTACCCCTGTGTCTCTTCCTCCTGTGTCTCTTCTCCCCTCCTCCACCTCCCCTGTGTCTCTTCCCTTTCCTCTCCCTCCCTTGTGTCTCTTCCCCCCTCCTCTCACTCCCGTGTCTCTTCCCTCCTCCTCCCCTGTATCTCTCTTCCCCCTCTCCCTCCCCTGTGTCTCTTCCCCACCTCCTCTCCCTCCCCTGTATCTATTCCCCCCTCCTCTGTATCTCTTTCCCCCCTCCCTTGTGTCTCTTACATCTCCTCTCCGTCCCCTGTGTCTCTTCTCACCTCTCCCTCCCCTGTCTTTCCCCCCCTCTTCTGTGTCTCCCCGTCCTCCTCCCCTGTGTCTATCTTCCCCACCTCCTTTCCCTCCCCTGTATCACTTTCCTCCTCTTCTCTCCCATGTGTCTATTCCCCCTCCTCTGTGTCTCTTTCCCCCCTCTTCTCTCCCCTGTGTCTATTCCCCCTTCGTGTCTCTTTCCCCCATCCCCTGTGTCTCTTTCCCCCTCCTCCCTCCCCTGTGTCTATTCCACCCCTCCTCTCTCTCTCTCCCGTCCTCCCTCCCCTGTGTCTCTCTCCCCTCCTCCCCTGTGTGTGTTCCCCTACTCTGTCTCCCCCCCTTTGTGTTTCTTCCCCCCCTCCTCTGTGTCTTTCTCCCGTGGCTCTCACCCCCTCCTCATGTCTCTCACCCCTCACATTATCTTGTGCGCACGCCTACCCGCTCGTGCACGGCCGCACGCCTACCCGCTCTTGTACTGCCCACCTCCTTTCCCTCCCCTGTATCACTTTCCTTCTCTTCACTCCCGTGTGTCTATTCCCCCCTCCTCTGTGTCTGTCTTTCCCCCATCCCCTGTGTCTCTTCCCCCCTCCTCCCTCACCTGTGTCTCTTCCCACCCCTGTGTCTATTCCACCGCTCCTCTGTATCTCTCCTCCCTCCCGTGTCTCTTCCCCTTCCTCTCCCTCCCCTTTGTCTCTTCCCCCTGTGTCTCTCCCCCCTCCTCTCCCTCCCTTATGTCTCTCTCCCCTCCTCCCCTGTGTGTCTTCCCCCTCCTCTGTCTCTCCCCCCCCCTCCTCTGTGTTTCTCCCCCCTCTTCTGTGTCTTTCCCTCCCGTGGCTTTCACCCCTCCTTCCTCCTGTGGCTCTCACCCCCTCCTTCTTCCCATGTCTCTCAACTCCTCGCGTTATCTTGTGCGCATTCCTACCCACGTGTGTGCGCCCCCAGAGCAATGTGCATGCACGGCTGATGCTGCGCAAAGTGCATGCACAGCGTGCAGCTTATTGGCCTAGTTCCGGGGGTGAGAGTGCAAGGGGTGCTCATTGCAATCAATCACATAGATCGTTCTGGATCTAAACTGCGGGCCTCGCATAATAAATTTTAGATCAAAAAATTACCTTTGGCTAAACTATGAAAGTTTAAAAAAAACTCTACTTACCTGGGGCTACAACATCTTTGAAATGAATTCCCCAAAGAAAATAGAGAATTCATCATTAAGCGAGTAAGTCACATATTATTTTTCTAAATACAGAAAATAAAAATAAAAACATACTGTAACAAAAACATCACACACAGCACGGGGGTACAGCCAGGACATCTGGGATTGAAGTTGCACGCGAATTTATACCGAATTTGTCGATTTTCTGCACTCTAAAATCGCCTAAGCAACAAAAAAAATGGAGGGTGAAAAAAACAGATACACATAAACTTATGATTTCAGATATAGAAAGAGGAAAGGATGAGCTGCAAGATATGAGTCGGGTCACACACAAATCTGAATCTAAGGGCAGCATAAAGCCTAAGTATAAATATATATGGAGATACAAATAGATAAATTGTTAAACTATCCAAGGCATGCACACCCCCTTAACTATAATTGACTCCACTTGCACAGCCCCACCTATAAACAGCCCATAGACCTATGCCTGACCCCTCTTATTCCCACCCATATCACCCCATGACTTTTCTCTCATCCCTTATATTTCCATTATGTTGTGTTACATTTTAGAAAGCATTAATAAATATGGCCTACATTATGTATTATAGATCTATATTAGAAATGGTCAATACACACATGAGATGAAAAGATAAATATTTCTAAAAGCTTAATGATATTTGTTCATTTTGTGAGATGTAACAGCATTTATATTGTAAGTAAATCAAATACATTTTACTTCTGTGCAAAGCCTAGTAGAAAGCAATGTGATGCTTCTATAGTAACCATTTAAACTAGAAACTCAATTCAATGTTAACATGAGAAAAATTGTAAAAGGATAACAGAGATAAATAAAAAAAAATAACAAAGGGGCAGTAAAAGAATATTGCAGTATTGTGAAAATAAAATAATTGATAAATAGATATTTTCAAAAGTACTGGTGTCAAAATTCTGTAGGTTATATGCATTTACAGAACAGAACTTCCATGTAACGTCTTCTCTCTTGCTGTGGATTTTGCGCAAAGGCTATTAACCACATCATTTATTTTATTGTGGGTTAAAGAGTGATAGAGGCCCTCCAGTGTAGAGAGTACAGTAAATAAATAGTACTTGGCAATCAAAATACGCATAAGAACAATAACAAATGTAGATAGCCATGCACGTCCCCATAAAGGTATGAGTAAGAAGGTACATTACCAAAATAATCCTTGTGAAAGTCCACTACTTGGGCCAAAAACGACTCCTCTTCTTTGGGTACCATACAGTGAAGAACCCCATGCACATGGTACATTTCCAAACATCACCAGTTGGAGCAGACAGCAGAATTCCAGTGGCCTTCTGTGACGAAGTGCCCTTCGCCACTTTGTCTTGGAGAGGACTGTTTGCCAGCCTCCTGCCCTGCGACTATGGCCCTGGTACATATTGCCCTTCAAACACAGTATTCGGCCATACCAGAGTGTATGTCACTCATTCTGGCCCTTTACATACAGGGGGGTCATTCGGTACTTGCCCTGTGTGAACCATGATACCACAGATAGCTATGCCATGGAGCCCATTCATATAATGAAAGACTATGGGAAAGACTTTAGCTACATGGCAATTGAACTGTGAAGATGATCTGAGCGCTATTCGGTAGTTTTGTGCGCTCAGATCCCAGCTGTAACGGAACCCATCACTGTTTTACCCTGTTTTATGATTATTTAATTCTTGGTTAAAATATGATCACATTGCTGTACTGTAGATATGTTGTTTTATGTTCTACAGAATATATTGGCTCAGAATATCACAGCTACTAGGCTAATAGATAATCCTGTTACAGATAAGAAAGTCGATGGTATAAACTGTTTTCATTCTCAGATAAGAACAAAGGAGGCTGATTTAATCATTGTCTGATTATATCAAGTTGCCTCAGGGAGGTGTGACCCACCTATTGTCCCTCTATCTGTATTGTGTGGCCAACTATGGGGATATGTGAAATGTCTGTGTGTTATGGGTAAAAGATACTTTTACTAACTTTTGAACCCCTGGTCTGATTCATGCCATTTTTTAATATGTTGTTCCCCTGGGTGAGAGCTATTGAACGGTGCTGGACTTAAAGGTGTACCCCCTGTTTTTGGGGTACATCCAGAATGTGGTTAAAATTGTGTCTGTTTTAATTGTGTTACCTGTTATCTGAGGGGAGGAGAAGTGGGGGTTGAACCATGTAAATAATTGGCTGTGATAATTATGTGGGTGTAGCCCTTCAGAGGGCACCATTGCATAAAAGGAGATCCCCTGTCATTAAAGTTATAGTTCTACTTGACCCTTCAAAACGTAGTCTCATCTCGTTCTTGGAGGGGAACGCTCTATAATACTGGGGATTGCTATGCCTTTCCATATTACCTTGAGTTGTAACTACTGAACGCTTGTTCCTGATGTGTCCTCCTTGAAGAAGAGGTCTTCCCCACACGGTCCTGGATGCTGGAGATTCATACAGGGTGGAAGGAAGTCGGCGCGGCTCCAGCTAAACTACGGCGGTTGTGGGGTCTGTAGTGGTTGAGGTGTCCGGTGCGGTGCTTGTAGGCCTCGGCGCAAACTAGGACGCGTCTATCAACGGAGGTACCCGGTCGGTGTGCTAGGGGATCCGTTACACCTTCAATCAGATCAGACAGCCACAAACAGAGCATGGTAAAGCCACAATCCAGGAAAACAACTAATAACCAAACAGGGTACAGTTTATTTACAGGGAAGATACAATGGTGACTAAAAACATTAACACAAAGCAACTAATCAGTAGTGCCATTAAACACTGTTTATTGGTAACATAATTAAATAGTACATAATTCCAAATTAAGCTAATTACTTGGAGATGTTGCATATTAAGTGTCTGGTTAGTACCTGAATGTTTTGATTTCTCAGCAGGAGACCTTCAATAAAAAAAACCTGTCTCATTTGAAGCTTTGTGCCAGCTCCATGAAAAAACTCTTAGATTTGCAAACAAAAATGTAATTACACCCCCACAGCCCAGCTCACACAGTATACCTTCAATTGCCCCCAAATTATTTGTAAGATAATACATACAAATATCAGGCTTATTTAACATGCAGGGACAGGACTAGTGACATTGGGATCCATACCATCCAGCTAGGTAAAAGCAATTACTAATTGACAATGTTCTAGTTCTATTCACTAACTGGACTGAGAAATCATCTTCTGCAGAGACTGAGCAAGTGACACTCGGCACCATACCATCCAGCTAAGCAGAATCCCTACAGCAACTTGTTATCCACAACTATATTGTACACAGTATTACAGTACAATAAAAAGCACCTCTAGAGCTGAAAATGGTACCACAAGAAGGTCAATAGGATCATTATATTCCACACATTTGCCTTTTTTATTTCCCTTTCCCATTCCTTGGCATTTTTATTTTTTTATTTTTTATTTGTCGCTGTTGTGTATAAATATAGTTAACAATTTTCTAGTCCTTACCATCTATAAAGTTGGTATTAAGTTATCCTGTATAATCACTTAGCACATATTAGGTATCTGGTTTATGGGTAATAATAGTGATTAAATTAATAATTTCGTTTTTCTTTATCAATATATTTGTTTTTTCATGCAGTTTTTCATATTGTACTTCATAATTTTTGACACTTAGAATGTGTCTCTTATGGTATGTCTATGACACTTATATTGTATGTCCTAAATAATTCTCACACTTTCTGTGTTATATATATGACTTATTAATTTGTCCACTTCACTTAGTAAGGTCACATGCACATATGGTTTTTGAATGATTATGCCAGCTTTGTATAGTTTACCAGAGTACAAGAGTATTAGAAAATCTATAATAGTATATGAGATATGTATCATCACACTTGATGGGAATCGAGAATAGAACCCTTTTGGTTTTTACAACTAACCATATGTGGTTTAAGAACATGCACTATGTTAAGAGTATGCATAGTGACTGGTAATATAGTCATTTTTCAAGCTCCAATAAATGCAGTTTTAGGTTCAATGTAGCATATCAATGGTTGCCAGGTCACCATGGAAACCATTTACTACAAATAGGCAGCAGGAAGTGTAAGCGCCTTGACCCTTTGAGAAAGACGTCATTGGACGTAGAAACATATGTTAGGGAAGAGTCGCACTGACGTCAGACGCTAAGGACGCAGTGCACGCGGAGAATCCTGAGTAGAAGCGCGCTGGCGTCAGACTCTAAGGACGGAGCGCACGTTATGAAATCAGGAAATGTCCATGTGAATCTAGAGGACATTAATGTATTGAATACGTTATGTGGTGTGCAGAACCAGATTGTGGTTTTGCATAATAACATCTCAGAAATTTAATTTTTATGGGCATTTTATATCAGGGAGCTATAAGTGTGGTATAGACTTGATAAAATACAATTTAAAAGTACTAGGAACAACGATGACATAGCACCTATATAGAATGCTACAAACTAGGTAATTTACCAGTTAAGGTAGCCAATATCAAAGGGCCCATTGAATTAAATGGTAAGCCAGTAAGTGGCTACCTATAGATTCCAAAGATTGGGACCCCTCAATGAATGTTTAAACCATCTTCCCCGACTGACATCTTCCCAGTTCCATTCACCATCAGGATTTAGGCAGCTACTTCTGCAGGGACCGGACTAGTGACATTGGAATCCATACCATCCAGCTAGGTAAAAGCAATTACTAATTGACAATGTTCTAGTTCTATTCACTAACTGGACTGAGAAATCATCTTCTGCAGAGACTGAGCAAGTGACACTCGGCCCCATACCATCCAGCTAAGCAGAAGCAATCACCAATTAACTTTCCAATTCCATTCACCTCCGTTTATTTTACCTTCAGATCTAGATCCTCACACACCACCAACTTCTCTTCTGCCTGTTTTCTTTTTACAGGCCCAGTGCACCTCTGTCCACATCCACCCACCTATGATTTGTTATTTAATAGTGCAGGTTGCTGTGCTATCACCTCCATCATTGATAGATGTTACAGCCACAAGTATAATCACTAATTAACCCTCTACTCTCTTTTCAATTACTTACCAAGCCCGTGTTTCCTTTTAACTCCTTTATCTTTTGTTTAGTTACACCTTTAGTATATAACAATATTGAGCTCTCAGTCTTGCAAAGCACTTTATATAAGAATGTCATGGGTATGACTGTTAGTTCAAGGGCAGTTTCCTCAACACTTTTTGTTTCAGTCTGACAAATTATGCATTGTCATAACTATGTTTTACTGTAGTCCAGCTTTATGGAATATGTTGGTGCTATATAAATAATGAGATTATAATGATGAAAATGATCTGAATATTTTTTTTGTGGGCTTTCAGTTTTATTTATAATACATCAAATCATCACCATCTAGTTGTAATGGTAACACATTTTTAATATTAGATTAGTGTACCGGCAATCCTGCAATCTCCTATTATGTATTTTTATGTAATTCCCACAATTATCAAAATCACTCTTTAACACAAATCCAAGAATAGTTAATTTGGTTAGTAATCTCCAATGTCTGTAATGTGATCTACAAAAGGTAATAGGCAAGATGTCAATAATATTATTAAAATAAAAAAATAATATAAGGACTATAACGATAATTAAATGATAATAAAATATAAGCACTATGATGAAAAAATTATGTAAATAAAAGGAGAAAGGTTATCTACTACACTGCTATATCTAAAGGGATTATTATTGTGAATACAAAGTCATTTGTGTTAAGATATAACTATTATTGAATAGCATTTTCAAAAACAAAAGTGACTAAAATATGTATCACATTGATAAATAAATAGGAAATAAAAAAAAATGATGCATGCCCTCCACAGATTAAATTAACTTCTAACCAAACCTAAAAATGAGAGGAAAAAAAAAAAAAGTTTGAAGAGATCTCAGACAGATGGTATCTTAACTATGACAATTAGAAATTAACTATATCACTTCTGGGTAAGTTACCTGATGTCTAACAAGAGTTGTATTCTAACTGTAACATATCCCACAATTAGAGCATGAAAATAGCCTCATCTAGCATACAAGACAAAAAAAAAAGTATAATTTCCCACAATCAAAATATGTAGACATTTTTCTTCTGTGTGAATTTTCTGATATCAAATAACATGTGGGGTGTTATATTTCCCACATTAAAACCATGAGAATGGTCCTAATTCTCAGGGAATCCCATTAAATTCAGTAAAATATAAGTGTTGTTCATAATATTTTTTCCACAACCCAATGGTTGTTCTCCACCCAAATGTTTATTCTCATCATACAGTCACTAGGATATGCTTTGAGAGAGAAACATTTCACATATTTGTACAAATGCTCTTCCTCCAGTGGAAATGTTATCAGCCTTGAAATCTGAAACATTTCCCAACATCAGAAATTATAAACTGTAATTTTCATGTGTGAGTTTTCTTATGTACCTTTACATTTGATGACTTGCTGAAACATTTTCCACATTCAGAACATGAAAATGGTCTTTCTCCTGTGTGAATTCTCTTATGAGAATTGAGTGTTGAGGCCTGACTGAAACATTTTCCACATTCAGAACATGAAAATGGTCTTTCTCCTGTGTGAATTCTCTTATGATCATTGAGAGTTGAGGTCCGACTGAAACATTTCCCACATTCAGAACATGAAAATGGTCTTTCTCCTGTGTGAATTCTCTTATGAACATTGAGATCAGATGTGGAACTAAAACATTTGCCACATTCTGAACATGGGAATTGCTTTTCTCCTGTGTGAGTTCTCTTATGAACATTGAGAGCAGAGTTGCCCCTAAAACATTTCCCACATTCAGAACATGAAAATGGTCTTTCTCCAGTGTGAGTTCGCTTATGAAAATTGAGACCCGAGACCTGAGCAAAACATTTCCCACATTCAGAACATGAAAATGGTCTTTCTCCTGTGTGAGTTCTCTTATGATTATTGAGAATTGACGACTTACTGAAACATTTCCCACATTCAGAACATGAAAATTTTCTTTCCCCTGTGTGTATTTTCTTATGTCTATTGAGACTTGATGCCAGACTGAAATATTTCCCACATTCATAACATACAAATGTTTGTTTTTCCATGTGAGATCTTTCTTTAGAATTGAGGTATATGGGTGTGCTGAAACACTCTTCATAGTCTGAAGATCCATATGTATATTCTCCTGTAGGAACTTCCTTTTGAAGTCTTATAAGATTTAGATTACTGGTAACCCCTTTCCCACAATCAGAATATACAAAGGATGGTTCTCTGCTTTGTTGTTTCACACAACTTTGGTTTACGTCCATGTAATCGTGTGAAACGCTGAAATCTTCTATAACGCAAACTGTTGAAAGAAGTGAAATATGGTGCTCCTTACACATATTACTGGTCTTGGACACATCTGTTGGAAACAAAAAAAAATTGGAGTAAAGAATTTTACAATTAAGTTTAAGAGTGATAAAATGCGTCTCAATTAAAATGTTCAGGTCTTCTATATTAGTGAAGTCAACTAAAACCAATCTGCAGCTAATACATTTCCTGTCTTTCAGATAGTTATAGAACTCTTTATGAATACACAGCATATTCCAATAATGTACAAAACACCACAAGGGGCTGGAATGACTCCTCTTGGAATGTCTCCTCAGGATAATTAAAATATTAAAATAATGAACGATGATCGAAGAAGACCATTAAATTGCTTTGAAATGTAGAACTACTAGAGCAGTCATGTTATGGTCAATAAAGTAAAAATATTCAACTTTTAAAACACATCTGTTTAAATAGTTTATTAATTAGGAAACAATGATATATGCAGCATATGTTGATTTTTCCAACATCTAATGGTGTAAAATGAGTATATAGGCTCTGTTTTAGTTATAAAAAATGTAAACTAAGTCCATACAGGTAATGCAAATTGCTTTTCTATTGGACTACAAATGGCCCCATAGATCTGTTATTGATTATATGCCTGGAGGGATCTGATTGGGGACATTCTCAGTTTCAGATACAAGGAATCTGCTGTGAAACCATCTGATGGATTCAAATGTTTTTAAAAGTATCTGTCATTTTATGTGAAATTTTAAATTTAAAAATATATATCAAAAATGTAAATGCAGCTTCTTCATGCGAAAAAGGTTTAATTGAGATAATGGTGATTAGAGAAGTATTGTAAACTAGAATTGATCAATTCCATCGCAATCAAAAGTCAAAGTGAGCATAATGGGTTGCCATGGGAGTTACAATATTGTTGGTTGAGGAGGCCAATCAATCCGTAAGTCACAATGGCCACAAGAGGAAACCACATGGCATGCGTTAGTGGGTTGATGTGGAATGATGTCACATGCTTGGAAGAAGTGTATTTAAGCCCTATTGCTCGACCAATCACCCACCCCTGATGAAGCCGCTTCAATGGGGAACTGCTATCCCAACAGAAAGTCGGTTTCATCTTATGGAGCATAAAAAAACCTATACATTGTGCTAGACTTTTTTCACTACAGATGTACATTATTGTTTTTGTAATAAATGTGCGATAGTGTCCCTTTAAGTGCCGAAATGCAGCATCACACAAACTATTTGGGGGAAATACTGCTATGCTAAGAAAGGGCAAATTCAGTGGTTCAAGAAGTTAAGAGTCTTGGCTTCTACTTATAGTAAATGTAACTCTTAATAAAGATAAATATTTGAAAATTTGACAAAATATGGAATCAGACGGAGTTAAAACAATATGAACTTGACTATCTATCCGTATACACACAGAAGTGAAGCTCCATTAATAGGAGAAATTAAGAGGTATATTAGTGTATTATATAAATAATACTAAATGGCATCAAGAGAGTAAACTTTGAGTGGTTAATTAAGTATATAATAGCAACACAATTTTCAGCAGGAGATCATCACAATAAATAAGTGAGATTCAATTTGAGTTGTTGTTTTTATGGCTTTATATTTGTGCCTTTGATCTCAAGTGTAACATTAAAAATTATACATTATTACAAAGTTCTTATGTATATACTTTAAGCCAGTGTGTAGAGAGGGACTACACCCACAGAAACATTTTTTACTCACCTGCACATATATCTGAATGGATTGTCACCTGGACAATATCCTTTTCATCTTCTTCTTCCTTAATATCTGATACTGTGCCCAGGTTTCCATCATGGAGACCTGATACATACAACAAATAATTAAATGCGTTTGTAGAAATATATCGAATACATCCACAAAGTTTACCTATTCTTCCATTAACAGCCCACATAAATCAATTACGGGTCTCATTAATATATATGACCAGGTATTACTCTGGAGTTGTGGGTGAAGCCTTCTCTCCTACATAACCGCCCAGGCCACTTACCAGGTGCTCTTCTGCAGCATCATTCACCCCTCTACACCCCATAAAACACACCTTCTCTACTCTCCATGGCCCTCTAAGCAGGTCAAGTAGCTTTTTGCCATACCAACAGCTACTTTCCTAAGAGAAGACGACAACCATAAATATATATAGTTTGTGATTTACAGGTTTGCATCATCTAAACAATTGTACTTATGTGCATAGTAATAGCTAGGAAAGTTCTCCATCTCATCTGTATCTTCATCAATGTCTAGATATATCTGGTAGTTTCTGATGCTTCTTCTTTAAAGATCTGTGATCTTTGATGGTTCTATCCATTTTCTATAAAACACAAGTCCTTTCAACCAGAATAATCTAGGGATCCAAGAAGACACGGAGGTGTAAGAAATCCAAACCAGGCAGGTCTTATAGCCCCATTCACAACTGCTTGTGGTGCTTGAGAAGAAGTGGTGGAACCATCTTTATAATCATATAAATACATATAGTTACAGTGTATTGTTATTAAAAACCTGCTGTAGATAACGGAGAATGAAAGTTGGGCATTTTAATCATATATTACATGGAAAACTCATCCCATTAACATGATTCATTTTCACATATGGTTATACTGAGAATACCCCCAGACTCAAGGGATAATTGCTAATTATTATCGATAATCACAATTTTAATAAGATAACAGACTATGCTAGTGGTGGGTCAGAAAGATTGGTTAACTCGGAAAAACAATAACATTTACATTTTTGTGTACTGTAAGAAAATGTATTGTTATATATAACATTGAATTAAGAAAGTACTTTTATTACCCATAGTTTTAAAATATGCCATATATGAAACATCTCAAAAATCTTTAATCAATTTTATTTCTCACCTTCACCGATATTTACAGGAATTTCCTCTTCTTTAACCTGTTCGTGACCCCTCACATCTGGTTCTGCTTCTTGCTCAAACTTTGACACAACTGAAGACTCCACATGTGCTGCATAAATATACACAGGATAATTACACATTATATATTTATTCATTATGGACATATATACTTTAATAGTGTTCAGAGCTACATTTAAAAAATATATAAAGTATATTATGATCAGTACATGGACAAATACCATATTTATCGGCGTATAACACGCACTTTTTTTAACCTGAAAATAGGGGGCAAATGATAGGTGCGTGTTATACGCCGATATTCCCTCCCACCTCCTCATCCTCAACCTCCCTCCTCATTCTAACCCCCCTCCTCCTCAACCTAAACCCCACTCCTCAACCTAAACCTCCCCGTCACTTAACTGCTTCTGCTCCGGACTCCGCTCCTTGACCCGGTGACGTCACATGCGTGCCAGCGCGCCACGTCATTAGCATATACTGGGTGCAGGAGGAGGGGGGTTGAGGATCAGGGGTTGAGGAGGGAGGATGATGGGGTTTGAGGATGGGGGGGTTGAGGATGAGGGGGTTGAGGATGAGGGGGTTGAGGATGGGGGGTTGAGGATGAGGAAGGAGGTTGAGGAGGGGGGTTGAGGTTGAGGAGGGGGGTTGAGGAAGGAGGATGAGGATGGGGGTGGAGGAAGGAGGATGAGGAGGGAGGTTGAGGAGGGGGTTGAGAATGAGGAGGGAGTATGAGGTTGAGGATTTTGCTTCAAAGTTCTTTATTTGAATTTTTTTTTTCCTGAAATTCCCTTCTTAAAATGAGGTGCGTGTTATATGCCGATAAATACAGTAGTTAAAATCATACAGACTTTTAATAAACATGACCGTGTCATTATTACAGTGAAGAGATTTAACGCAATACTTTTCTATTCAGAATTGAGAAAATATTAACAAATATTATACAAACATAAAATAAGTGAGTTATGTGAATCAGTCACCTGCAGAGAGCTCGGATTGGATCGTCACCGGCAGAATATCCTTCTCATCCATCTCATCCTCTCCTTCCTCACTAACAGTGTCTACATTATTATTATAGAGACCTGTAAATTCCAAAAGAAAATTAAATATTCATGTGAATTTACCAATATAGATATCTTTTTTTTTCATTTCCTTAAAAGTTTACATAATAAAATTGACATTTAATATAATAATTAATTTTATAAGAAGAAATAGGAAAGGAAACACAACAGTACATCAGCGCCAGTAAAAGTTACATAATCATAATATTGGAACAACAATTCTAACAGAAAAAAAAAAGATAAAGAAATCAATTGATTCTTTCCAAAAGGGCATGATTTAACTATTTGCTTGAGCTAAATATCCTTTCAAAACCTTTTATATTGCCTCACCAAAAGACTCCATAAGGTTATGTATCTGTATGAATTGACTCCATTTAGAATGAAAGGATTGAGCTATTTTTTCAATACAGCCTTCAAATAAATATATTAACAAATGTTTCAAAGTAAACAAATGTTTAGATCTGGTTTGGAGGTATGAACAAAATTAAGTTTACAGATTAGAGATTTTAAGACATTTTGATTATTAATGTGAAGAACATCCTTATCAGAAAATGGATTGTTAAAGAACTACCTCTTTAATAATCGATTTCGGATTGTTCTTTAATAATCCATTTTCTTATAATGATTTTCTTTGCATCAATAATCATTTCTTAAAATCTCCAATTTGTAACCTTAATTTTGTAAATACCCCCAAACAAGATCAACTGTGATTCCAAGATCAGTTTAATATTCATTCTTTCCATTAGCCAAGATTGAACTTTACACCAAAATGTATGGATTAAACCATAGAACCAGAAAAAAATTAGAATACGAAGGATTCTACATTTTACTTTTATAGCATTCATTTAAACAGTTTTTCTTAAAATTACACAACATTTTTTGGAGTTAATAACCTTGATGACTGATTTTAAATTTAAATTACGGGTACAGCTAAATTTTGAATTCCAGAAAGACTATAAATTATTTTTTGATCATCAATATTATCAGGAAACAGACAAATTAATTTCAACATTAATTAGTGAACGGAAATACTCTCGTATAAGATTATAAATATTTGAAATGTTAATTCCTCCTTTTCTGTAGCCTTGAATCAGCTTATTTATCTCACAAAAAAAGAAAACTTTTATTTCTGAATTAATTTACATACAGTGCCTTGCAAAAGTATTCACCCCCTTCGCATTTTTCGTGTTTTGTTGATTCACAACCTGGAATAAACATGGGTTTGAATATTTGTATAATTTAATTTACATAACATGCCCACAACTGTGAAGATGTTTTTTTTTATTTATTTTTTATTGTAAAGCAAACAACAAATAGGACAAAATGACAGAAAAAGTCAATGTTCATAACTATTCACCCCTAAAGTCAATACTTTGTAGAGCAACCTTTTGCGGCAATCACAGCTCCAAGTTGCTTTGGATAAGTCTCTATGAGCTTGCCACATCTTGCCACTGGGATTTTTGCCCATTCCTCCTTGCAAAACTGCTCCAGCTCCTTCAAGTTGGATGGTTGGCACTTGTGAACAGCAATCTTTAAGTCTGACCACAGATTTTCGATTGGATTGAGGTCTGTGCTTTGACTAGGCCATTCCAACACATTTACATGTTTCCCCTTAAACCACTCAAGTGTTGCTTTAGAAGTGTGTTTGGGGTCATTGTCCTGCTGGAAGGTGAACCTCCGTCCTAGCCTCAAATCACACACAGAGTGGTACAGGTTTTGCTCAAGAATATCCTTGTATTTAGCACCATCCATCTTTCCCTCAACTCTGACTAGTTTCCCAGTCCCGGGTGCTGAAAAACATCCCCACAGCATGATGCTGCCACCACCATGTTTCACTGTGGGGATGGTGTTCTTTAAATGATGTGATGTGTTGGGTTTACGCCAGACATAGCATTTTCGTTGATGGCCGAAAAGTTCAATTTTAGGCTCATTAGGCCAGAGCACCTTCCTCCATACATTTTGTGAGTCTCCCACATGCCTTTTTGCAAACTCAAAACGTGCCATTTTGTTTTTTGCTGAAAGTAATAGCTTTCTTCTGGCCACTCTGCCAAAAAGCCCAACTCTATAGAGAGTACGGCTTATTGTCGTCCTATGTACAGATACTCCAGTCTCTGCTGTGGAGCTCTGCAGCTCCTCCAGGGTTACCTTAGGTCTCTGTGCTGCCTCTCTGATTAATGCCCTCCTTGCCCAGTCCGTGAGTTTTGATGGACAGCTGTCTATTGGCAGGATTGGTTATGATAAATTTGATGGTGCTCCTGTGGATCATCAAAGATTTGGTTCTTTTTTTTATAACCTAACCCTGACTTGTACTTCTCAACAACATTGTCCCTTACTTGTTTAGAGAGTACCTTGGTCTTCATGGCCGTGTTTGGTTAGTGGTGCCTCTTGCTTAGGTGTTGCAGCCTCTGGGGCCTTTCAAAAAAGGTGTGTATATGTAATGACAGATCATGTGACACTTAGATTGCACACAGGTGGACATCATTTCACTAATTATGTGACTTCTGAAGGTAATTGGTTGCATTAGAGCTTTTTATGGGCTTCATAACAAAGGGGTGAATATATATGCACATGCCAATTTTCTGTTTTCTATTTCTAAAACTAGTTTTATGTATATATTTTTCTCATTTCCCTTCACCAACTTAAACTATTGTGTTCTGATCCATCACATAAAATTCAGATTAACAAAACATTGAACTTAAGGCTGTAATGTAACACAATAGCTAAAAAGTCAAGGAGGGTGAATACTTTTGCAAGGCACTGTAGCTTTTGGGCTGAATATAAGTATACTTAAAATCTTCTTCTATAATTATTTGTTGTTTACTCATTCAGTCATATATGACTCACTGCGACCCACTGCAGGCACATATGTCAGCCACTGCCACTCTGAGCTCCATTGCAATCATGCTCGTTGCTTCAATGACCAGATATATTCATCTCCAACCCTGCTTTCCTCTTCTAAGTGTGCCTTCAACCTTTGAGCTTAAACCTCATGATAAAACCTCAGTGAACAGTTTGTCTTGATTTCCTGTAGTGTTGAATGATTGGATCTTCTTGTAGTCCAAGGGCCTCCAAGCACTTTTCTCCAACCCCATAATTCAAAGGCATCAATTCTACCTCGCTCAGCCTTCTTTATGGTGGAGCTCTCACATCTGTATGTAACTACAGGGAATACCATAGTTCTAACTATGCTGACTTTTGTGATAGTGACATATCTTAACTTTAATAGATTATCCATACTTGCCATAGCTCTCCTCCTCAGAAGCAAACAACCTTGTAATGGCTTCATGGCTGTAGTCACCATCCGAAGAGATCATGGATCCCACAACAATAAAATCTGTCACTGCCTCCACTTCTTTACCATCTATTTGCCAGAAACTGAGAATGCTGTTTGCCATGGTCTTTACCTTTTTGTCTATCTGGCAGGAGGCCAGCTCTTGTACTCTCTTCTTTCCTCCTTGTTTTTATAGCCATCAGAATTGCATATCTGAGATTGTTGATATTTCTTCCAGAAATATTAATTGTAGCTTTGGATTCTTCCAGCACGGCCTTACGCATGATGTGCGTATAATTCGCATAAAGGGACATAAACAACCTTGTCAGACACCTTTCCTGGTTTTTGACCATTTCGTTGTTCCATGTTTGGTTCTGACCGTGGCTTTTTACTCCACATAAAGATTCCTCAGGAGGAGGGGGAGATAATTTGGCACTTCAATCGCTTTAAAAACTTGCCATGTTTTGTTGTGATCCACACAGTCAAAGGATTTAGAATAGTCTATGAAGCATAAATAAATGTTTTCTGTAACTCTCTTGCTTTCTCTATTCTCAAGCGGACACTGGCAATTTAATCTATTGTTTCTTTACCTCTGCCAAGCTTTCAGGATCTTAACCATTACCTTACTGTCACTTGAATTGAATGCAATTGTTTGATCATTTAGATTGATATGTAGACTGACCATTTCCAGTCTATTGGCCACTGTTGAGTTCTACAAATTTGTTGGAATAATGCAATCAATACTTTCACAGCATCATCTTCTAGGGTTTTGACCAGTTCAGCTGGGGTTCCATCAACTCTTTCGGCCTTGTTAACACCAAGCTTTCCTAGGGCCCACCTCAGTTCACTCTCCAAGATGTCTTGCTCCAACTCTGCTCTCTCCTGCCACCTTTATTATTATTATTATCAACATTTATTTGTAACGTGCCAACATATTCTGTAGTGCTATGCATGGGTTAGAACAAAGAAAAACAATAGCAGTACTAACGCATTGCAGAAGATGGAGGACCCTGTCTTTGAGCTTAGAATCCAGTAACCATAGTGCTTTCTCCAAAGCACCTTGCAAGATTGAAAACTCGCAAACCTGCAGTCTAAAGGGTTTGGGTGAGGTACAGGAGAGGGAAAGATAAGTTGTGGAAGTTAAGGTTGTAGGCTTCTTTAAACAGATGCATTTTAGTGATGATTTGAAGATTTTGAGGCAGGGAGATAATCTAGTGGAGCGAGGCAAGGAATTCAAGAGAATAGGGGCAGCACAAAAAAAGTCCTGAAGGTGGGAATGAGAGGAGGTGATAAGAGAGGTGGAGAGAAGGTTGTTAAGAGAACAAAGAGGGCGAGCGGGGGAGTATTTGGAGATGAGAGCAGAGATATAAAGGGGGTGCGCTGTTGTTGAGGGCTTTTTTTTCCTGGGGGGGAACAGGAAGCCAGTTGAATGATTGACAGAGAAGTACTGCCGACACTGAATGTTGAGTACGGATGGTGAGTGTAGCAGAGGCGTTCATTATGGATTGAAGTCGTGACAAGCGGGTGATGGGGAGGCCAGCAAGGAAGGAGTTGCAGTAGTCAAGACGAGATATGATGAGAGAGTACTAGAATCTTAGTTGTGTCTTGTGTGAGGTAATTACATATTTTTTTTAGATGTTTTTGAGATGAAGCTGGCAGGATTTTGTTGATGACTGTATGTGAATAATGAAACTGAGGGCAGGGTCCAGTAGAAGCCAAATACAACTGGCTTGGGTGGTGGAAGTGATGATGGCATTGTAGACAGTGAGAGAGATGTGATGGATTAAAGCTAACGTAGAGGGTGGGAAGATTAGGAGTTTGGTCTTGGACATGTTGAGTTTGAGGTGGTGGCAGACATCCATGAGGATATACTTGAGAGGCAGTTGGAGACAAGTGTTAGAAGAGAGGGGGACAGATATGGTGTTGAGAGGTAGATTTGAATGTAATCTGCATACAGATGATACTGAAGTCTGACAATTTTTATTAGGCTTCCAAGTGAGGATGTATAGATGGAGAAGAGGAGGGGGCCTAGGACAGAACCTTGGGGTACGCCAACAGTCAGAGGGTGAGGAGGAGAAGAAGAGGTGCCAGAGAAGGAGATGCTAAATGTTCAATATTGGAGGTATGATTTGAACAACGAGAGAGCAGTATCTTGGATGCCGAAGGAGTAGAGGATTTGGATTAGAAGAGGGTGGTCAATTGTGTCAAAGGCAGCAAAGAGATCTAGAAGTAAAATAGAAAAGTGACCCTTTGACTTGGAGGTGAGCAATTCATTAGAGACTTTTTTGAGAGCTGTCTCAGTGGAGTGTTGGAGCCAGAAGCTGGATTGGAAGGCGTCAAGAAGGGAGTTGGAGGAAATAAATTGGGTAAGGCGACTGTAGAGGAGCCGCTTGAGTAGTTTGGAAGCAAGGAGAAGTAGAGAGATAAGGCGATAGTTCGATGAAGAGTCAGAATCAGATGAGGGTTTCTTCTTCCTCTGGCATGAATGGTTCCTCCGAGAAAACCAATTTTCTTGTGGGAGGGTGGGGGGTGGGGAATCGCTTTACTTTCATATTCTGTTATCTTCTTCTATATCTTTACATCATTATAGAATGTCTCCTTGTCTCTTCTTGCTATACTCTTGAATTCTGCATTTGGATCTTTACCTATCTCCATTACCTTTCTCGGTCATTCTTTCCTGGGATACTACCAAAGCCTAATTAGACAGCCAGTTTGCCTTCTTAGTTGTCTTACTTTTTTGTATATTCTTTGTTGCTGTTTTCTGGACAATGTCTCAAGCTACTATCCAATGTTTTTCAGACATTTTATCTACCATATCTAGTTCCTTTAATACATTATTTACTTCTACTGCATATTCACTGGGGATATTATTTATTTTGTATCTGCTTTGTCTGATGATTTTCCCTCTTTTCTCCAGTTTAACTTTGCAATAAAAGCTCATGGTCTCAGCCACAGTCAGCTCCAGGTTTGTTTTTGCTGACTGTATAGAGTTCATCCATCTCTGGCTGCAAAGTATAAAGTCAATCTGATTTCTCGATTGTCCATCTGGTGATATCCACGTGTAGAGTCGTCTCTGAGGCTGTTGGAAGTGTGTTTGCTATGACTGGAGAATTATCTTGACAGAATTCTACTTATTCTACTAATCTCTGACCTGCTTAATGTTGTACTCCAAGGCCAAACTTGACTGTTAATCAAGGTGTCTTTTGCTTCCCCTCTTTAGCATTCCAATCTCCTATGATGAAAATAACATTTATTTTTTATTAGTGTTAAATCTAGGAGGTGTTGAACATCGTCTTAGAATTGGACAACTTCAGCCTCTTCAATATCCATGTTTGGAGTATAGCCTGGGATCACTGATGTTAAATGGCTTGCCTTGAATTCAAATTTAAATAATTCTGTAATTTTTTTTATTGTAACCGACCATTGCTTTGGCCACCCTTTGATTGTCTGTGACATGCTACTCATTTTCTTCTGCAGGATTATTGACCACAGCAGAATATTTGGTGGTTAACTGGTATGAAATGTCCCATTCCAGTCACGTGGGCTAATTAATATAATATCAATGTTTAAGCTGGTCTTCTCATGTTTGACCATGTCCAGTTTTCCTTGGTTTATAGTTTTAACCTTCAAGGTTCCTATGTTGAATTGTCCTTTGCAGTAGCAGACTTTCCTTTCCCCTCCATACACATCCTCCGCAGGACTCCCTCTCGACTTAACACCCTAACCACTTCATTAGATCTGGTTCTACTTGTACTTTCCACCACCTTTTTAGATATAAAAAAAAAATTATTCATGCATATAAAACACAAAAACAACATACATTATATACTTAGGAAAAACAAAAAACAAAAACAAACAGTAGCATTCATAAAAACAGCAAAACGACCCCAAACCCTTTAAAACACTTTCAACTATCTCTCTCAGGAGTAAATTGATGAAGTTTGTAGTATAATAACATATACATTTTCATTATTTATCCAGTTCCATATATGAATCCCATAACAGCCATTTCTTTACCAAGATTCTACCCATCAGAGTCTCACTTGTTCTTTCCAAGTCTCAGTTTCTCATCATTATGAGGCAAACCTCCTTCCAAGTTGGAACCCTTATCTGTTTCCAGTTTTTAATTATTAACCATTTGGCTACTAATAAACTGTGTGAAATCTATTATACCATGGTATTTCATCTTCAAATACAAGAAACAAAGCTAATTTAGGATCCATTTTCAATCTTGTTTCCGTCATTCTATTTAACTGTGCAAAGCATTGTTCCCAAAAAACTCTAATGTATACACAGTCCCACCATATATGCAAATGAGTACCTTTATTCTGGCAACCTCTCCAGCATAGATCAGAACAATTAATATCCAATTTTTCTGTTATCCACTGGGACCCAGTACCATCTTTGCACTAGCTTAAAGAATAATTCCCCAAAGGCAGTACATGGAGACATTTTTTTTAACTATACTGAATCCACTCCACCATTTATTTTCAGGTATCTCCAATTCTAATTCCTTTTCCCATTTGATAATTCTAGCCATTTTACCTCGGTGTTTAATGGACTTCATAATAACCTGACATTTCGCCACCTTATGAGATATTTTATAATTTATAATAATATCTTCAAATGGTAAAACTTCCTTAATGTTCTAATATCAAAAAAAATCTAACCAAGTAAGGTCTCTCGATTGAGACTCCTGCTTCAGCTGATTGTATGCAAGTCTTACACCTTTATTATAGAAATAAATATTACTTGTTACTCCCTTTTTAATTAAGTAACCCAAAAACCAATTAACTTCCTTATATTGTAATATTGCAATTGGGGCAGCTTAAGAGGGAACATTAGCAACTACATTTCTATGTTTGTACCAACATTTTAATATTGATAAAATTCCAGCAGGTGAAATTTTAAATATATCCATTTCCAAATCTGCAAGCCATAATTATAGTCATTTGGGAATATTCGGTACCATATCATCCTCTATTATTGTCCATTTGGGCTTTGCACGACTGCTATTCCATCCTAACAGGTATGAGAGAACGATTGAGTCATGTATATCTGTTATTGCAGGGAACGCTATTCCTCATTTCTCAAACTTCCTTTTTAATACTTCTAATTTAATTATTGGCTTATTATTATTGTAAATTAATTAATTTAATAATTTTTGGAAGTTTTCCAATACATACTTTGAAGCCTTCCAAGGGATGCACCTTAAAACATAAGTTATTTTAGGTACAATTACCATGTTTATTGCGGATACTCTACATGATAGGGACACATTTAACTAATTCCAGTCTAATAATAATTTCCTAATTTGAGCATACATTTTATCTTAATACCTTCCCTAGTTCATATGAAAGTCTAATTCCCAGATGGTAATATACTTGTGTTGTGTCTTTGTTGTAAATTATCTAATATATCTCTGTTAACATTGTTATTAATTACCTCTGATTTGTGGGTATTAACTTCATATAACTCCCTCAAGGAATTCTCAAATCTGTCAATGTTAGAATAACATCGTCAGCGAACAATGATATGATATTTTGTAAGACTCATTACCAATAGTAACTTCCTTGATCTCTCTGGCGTATCTTATTAATTTGGCTAAAGGTTCTATTGACAAAATGAATATTAGGGGTGAAAGCGGAAACCATTGTCTGGTCCCATTTTTCAAGAAAAAAAATTCTGTTTCATATCCGGGTCCATTAATTGTGGCCATCAAATTAGTATACAATGCTTTAATGGTCTTGCTTCCAAACTCACCCAGGCCGAATTTGTTTAGCACTTCGTCTATAAAATCCCAGCTCACCCTGTTGAATCCTCTTTCTGCATCCAAAGACAGGGTGAGCACGAGAAGACACTTTCTATTGTACCATGACAATATATCAATTATTCTCCTTATATTATCCGGTCCTTGCCTGCCATTGACAAATCCAGATTGATTCTCATTTATAAATTTTGGAATTTTTTTACGCAATCTACTTGCTTATATTTTAGAATAAGGCTTTACATCCATATTTATCAGTGATATTGGTCTTGAGTTTATAAACTCTTCAGGGTTTTTATCACTTTTCAAGATATTTGATATTTTATCCTACATCATTTCTTGTAAGAGTGTCCCTTGTTTTGTTAATCTCATTAAACATTTTGCATAAAGGTAGTTTTAGTACGCTTACGAAGAACTTATAGTAGCAATTCAGAAATCCATCTCTACCTGGAGCTTTATATTGTTTCAATTCCTTTATAGCCTCTTCTATATGTGTAATTTCTAAATTCAAAGCAATTAGATCCTCCCCTGTTATACTTGGCGTTTTGATTTTATCCGGAACATTTTAGTGTCTGATCTAAGCGGTTTTGTCAAATTACCTTATTTTCCAGGTTATATAAAGATTGGTAGTACCTCAAAAAGATATTGCCAATTTCTTCCGGTTCGGAATAAAATGTATTGTCTTCTGGCCTCTTAACCTTTTGATTCTATTTTGATTATTTTGCTTTTTTAGTTTATTGGCTAGTATATTACCTGTTTTATTACCCATTAGGTTTGTTGAAACTTCTAAATCATATTATCTGTTTGTTGTATAATCTTCCTAATTTTTAAAGTTCTCTCTTTCATCTCAAGGGCTATATCATTAGTTGGTTTTATTTTATTTACTCTTTGTAGCTTTAATGTTTGTCCTCTTTTTTTTTTTGCTATTATAGCTCTTGAAATAAAAATTCCCCTCATGTATGCTTTATGTGTTCACAATTTTAGGGAACTTGATGTATTCGAATTTTCATTCAATACAAAAAAAAAAAAAAGAAGGGATCTCTTGTTTTATGTCTTCAATTGATTTTTTCGATTTATATAAATTTGGGTCCATCTTCCATGTCCTGTTATTTATTTTTTTATTTCATCCGCTTTTAGCTCTAAATATACTGAAGTGTGGTCCGACCAAGATATCTCATTAATCTTAACTGTTTGCACTGGTGCCATTGCCCGAATATCAACTAAGAAGTGATTATTCTTGTGTATGTCCCATGTCTCTAGGAATAGAAGGTGTAATCTCGGTCAACTGGATTTACAGTTCTCCATGCATCATATAAGTTGTGTTTCATCAATAAATCGTTAAACCCCTTGGCTACTGCCATAGACTGTGTATCTGCCACCAATTTAACAGGGGAGGATCTATCTAAATTGGCATCCAGTATCATATTACAATCGCCGCACAAAATTATGGAGCCTTTACAAATCTTAAATAACTTTCCTCACAAAACTCAGCTGTTGTTTGTTAGGAGAATACAGTATACATTTGCAATCAAGTAATAGATGTTAATTTTTCACACCCATAATATGCACCTACCTTCTTGATCTATGTGTTTATACTTATCATAAACAGTGCCTGTTTTGCTAAAAAAACGTATACACCTCTTGACGTATTTGTGTAGGTAGAATTAAGTGGATTGGAGTATAACTTACTATACATTTACGGAACCTTGCCTGTTTTCCAGTGTGTTTCCTGGAATCATGCCACATCCACTTTATTTCTAATACATTCTAAGATTGCAGCATTTCTTTTAAAAGGAGTATTCAAACATTGGGCATTCTGGATAGAAAGTTAATCTTCATTTGACCCCAGGATAAATCTTATTTAAAAGTTCTTCTTCCACTATCTCCTGAGATAAATACATTGTACACTCATACTTTTCGACACTCTTCCTTACAGTAATCTCTTTGGTAGTATAGAGTTTATTTTCAAAGTGGGCTAATAGGCTCAATAAGGAGTACCAATTATTCCAATGCCATGTTGATTTATGAAGCTTCTTGAAATTTCCAGACTTTTCCTTTAATTGATAATATTAGAGAAAATTCGGAGATGTTCAAATGCACATATTTGCTGAAATCCATTATAGATCATACTCTCATTGAATAGCCTTGCATGCAATACAGACACTGATATGCAAAGAGTGAGGGGCGACATTTATGGCTGGGACGCAAACAAATAAAGAGACAATCTGTTGATGATAATAAGGTCCTAACCTTTAGTCGCTTTACCGAGTGGATATCCTTTCATGTACTTTCCTTCTAAGA
This sequence comes from Discoglossus pictus, assembly GCA_027410445.1. NCBI lineage: Eukaryota > Metazoa > Chordata > Amphibia > Anura > Alytidae > Discoglossus > Discoglossus pictus. The sequence continues at coordinate 15,434,579 of CM050163.1, read as the reverse complement.
AAGTCAAATATAAGCTTTTATAAAAGCATAAATAAAGATCTCAGGGATACGAGAGCATTTAAGGATGGCAGTACCTAAACGGAGAGTACTGGGGTAATAACTGAAAGACATATATCATCTGTAAGATAAGACTTTTTCCCTATATTGCTAATTAGCTATACAATGAGAGTGTTAGCCACCTTCTTACCTGAAGAGATCAACTTAAAGTGCCATATCATTATGTCTCTGGTTGTGCTTATCCATAGGGTTATCTTGGCAAAGATACTGGTGTGGGTTGTAAGTTTCTTTTTGGGTGGACCTGGATTTGTCTCACTTCTCTGTCTATTTTGGTGTCAATACATGGTACAGCTCACAGCTTCATTGAAGTACACAAGCCACATCTCCATGACAAGGTAGTTATCATGAATAGAATCTGAATAGTATCTCTTATCTTACCCAGTGTTGATGTCAAGAGTACTGTATGTAATTATCTGGATTTCCCACTACTTTTTAAAATAATGGAAACAGATCTGTAGTTCAGATCAAGTGGAGCTTGTGGCCATAAAGTTTAAAAATAATGGTTGGCTTTTACAGAACTAATTCAATAGAATACAGAGATAGCGTCTGATTCAAGTGCACCATGGACTAATATTTTTATGTCCTGAAAACAGGACTAATAGATGTAAATACATCTGAAGATGTACAATATCAAGACACTTCAGAGTAGTTTGCTTAGTGTTTATAGGTATAGATATAGATGGTACCTGCAAACCTTTATAAATATTTTAAGTAACAGTCTGACAGCGAGACAATGCAACTAGATTTAGTAAAACACTGAGCACATACGGCCAACATGGACCCATGTGAAGATCGTCGGATCCCCACCCAGCCGGGAAAGACAGGAGAAATGTTGGGGCTGTTACAAACTCACCAGCTATTATCATAACTATAACTATTCTCTACAAAAGGGTAATATTCTAATCAGCGTCTATAGAACAAATTTGTTGGGGAAGGGGAAAACCTCTCTGACTGTTTATATGGTTGACTTTTGGGCATCCAGGAGTAATAAAGTATACAGGGTCTGTATCTCTAAACTGGGCTCGAGGCCCAAGCAGGTCCTTCCTAATTCGGACCTGTCAAATCATCCAACCGATTTTGGTGGAACAGAGCTAGAGATCCTTGTCACAAGGCTCCATAAAATAAATTGTGTTACACATTTAATATGTATTCCAGTTCCTGTATAAATAATGTATCTCTCACCTTCACTGATATTTACAGGAATTTCCTCCTCTTTAATCTCCCGGGGACTCCTCATATTTGTCTCTTATTCTTGATCAGTTGAGAGAACTGATGGTGTCACTTTATCACTGTCTGTACAAATAAACATGAGATGGTCACACACTGGGATTTGTTACATGTCTTTATAGTCTTTACAAATAAACAGGAGATCGTCACACACTAGGATTTGTTACATGTCTTTATGGTCTGTACAAATAAACATGAGATGGTCACACGCTGGGATTTGTTACATGCATTTATGGTCTGTAAAAAGAAACATGAGATGGTCAGTCACTGGGATTTGTTACATGTCTTTCTGGTCAGTACAAATGAACATGAGATGGTCACATGCTGGGATTGTTACATGTCTTTATGGTCTGTACAGAACAAGGGAGCATCAGAACTGACAAAACTCACAACAGAGACTGCAAAATAACCAGATAAATATTATACATTTATACCAAACTAGTATAGGTCACTAACATACATTAAATTGTTACAATACACATTAAATAAGAAGATAAAAGACAAAAATAAGTGATTTCCGGCCTGGAAGTGAGTTAATTTAAGTGAAAGTGTAGAGTGACTGTGTGTGTCTAAGCATGTGACAGCGGGCTACGTCTGTGTGCGTCGCAGACAGCGGGCGACTGCGTCTGTGCGCGTCGCAGACAGCGGGCGACTGCGTGTGTGTGAGAGAGAGTCAGTGGGTGACTGTGTGTGAGAGACAGAGAGAGTCAGTGGGTGACTGTGTGAGAGAGAAAGAGCGTCAGTGGGTAACTGTGTGTGAGAGAGAGAGAGTCAGTGGGTGACTGTGTGTGAGAGAGAGAGTCAGTGGGTGACTGTGTGTGAGAGAGAGAGTCAGTGGGTGACTGTGTGTGAGAGAGAGAGTCAGTGGGTGACTGTGTGTGAGAGACAGAGTCAGTGGGTGACTGTGTGTGAGAGACAGAGTCAGTGGGTGACTGTGTGTGAGAGACAGAGTCAGTGGGTGACTGTGTGTGAGAGACAGAGTCAGTGGGTGACTGTGTGTGAGAGACAGAGTCAGTGGGTGACTGTGTGTGAGAGACAGAGTCAGTGGGTGACTGTGTGTGAGAGAGAGACAGAGTCAGTGGGTGACTGTGTGTGTGTGAGAGAGAGACAGAGTCAGAGGGTGACTGTGTGTGAGAGAGAGACAGTCAGTGGGTGACTGTGTGTGAGAGAGAGACAGAGTCAGTGGGTGACTGTGTGTGAGAGAGAGACAGAGTCAGTGGGTGACTGTGTGTGAGAGAGAGACAGAGTCAGTGGGTGACTGTGTGTGAGAGAGAGACAGAGTCAGTGGGTGACTGTGTGTGAGAGAGAGTCAGTGGGTGACTGTGTGTGAGACAGAGTCAGTGGGTAACTGTGTGCGAGACAGAGTCAGTGGGTGACTGTGTGTGAGACAGAGTCAGTGGGTGACTGTGTGTGAGACAGAGTCAGTGGGTGACTGTGTGTGAGAGAGCCAGTGGGTGACTGTGTGTGAGAGAGTCAGTGGGTGACTGTGTGTGAGAGAGTCAGTGGGTGACTGTGTGTGAGAGAGTCAGCGGGTGACTGTGTGTGAGAGAGAGTCAGTTGGTGACTGTGTGTGTGTGTGAGAGAGTCAGTGGGTGACTGTGTGTATGCGAGAGAGTCAGTGGGTGACTGTGTGTGTGCGAGAGAGTCAGTGGGTGACTGTGTGTGTGTCATAGAGAGACAGAGTCAGTGGGTGACTGTGTGTGTGTGAGAGAGTCAGTGGGTGACTGTGTGTGTGTGTGTGAGAGTGAAAGAGAGACAGTGGGTGACTGTGTGTGTGTGTGAAAGAGAGACAGTGGGTGACTGTGAATGTGTGAAAGAGAGACAGTGGGTGACTGTGTGTGTGTGAAAGAGAGCCAGTGGGTGACTGTGTGTGTGTGTGAAAGAGAGCCAGTGGGTGACTGTGTGTGTATGTGAAAGAGAGCCAGTGGGTGACTGTGTGTGAGAGAGTCAGTGGGTGACTGTGTGTGTGTGTGTGTGTGAGAGAGTCAGTGGGTGACTGCGTGTGTGTGTGTGTGAGAGAGTCAGTGGGTGACTGTGTGTGTGACAGTGGGGGGGAGAAAGACAGTGGGGGGGGGGGAGAAAGACAGTGGGGGGAAAGAAAGACAGTGGGGGGGAAGAAAGACAGTGGGGGGGAAGAAAGACAGTGGGGGGAAGAAAGACAGTGGGGGGGGAAGAAAGACAGTGGGGGTCAGAGGGAGAGACGGTGGGGTGGAGAGGGAGGGAGAGACAGGGGAGATATATATATATATATATATATATATATATATATATATATATATATATATCTATATATATATATATATATATATATATATATATATATCTATATCTATATATATATATATATATATATATATATCTATATATATATATATATATATATATATATATATATATATATATATATCTATATATATATATATATATATATATATATATATATATATATATATATATATATATATATATATATAGTCACTGATTGGAACACTTTATTTACCCGCTGAGAACTCGGACAAAAAGATTTCAGCCCAAAGCCGCCATCTTGGAAACAGAACAGGAAACGAATAACCTATGTCCCAGAAACCCCTGCAATGCAATCAGTAGCCAATCAGCACATTAGATTGGCATGCCCATAGTATAGTCCGATTTCCATGGTGACGCTGTGTGCGCATTACTGTGTCTCATTCTCTGCATCTAAAACTGGAACAATTATACTGGGATGTTATCAACTAAGATGTTACCGCCAGCCCGTTTTGTTATTTGGTTGGGACATGTATTGTTACCCTCTAATGTGTGAATCCTTGCCCAAAACAAACATGGCGATCCAAGTGACGCTGGTGAGCTTCATAATAGTGTGCGTCAAGACGAATGAATCACACATTAAAGGGTAACAAAAACATGATAAATATACTGACTAATTAAATAATCGCGATGCGTTGACATCACTAGATAATAACAGCACCTTTTCATTGTTCCAGTTAGAGATTCAGAAAGTGAGACATTTTGACATATCTATATATACACACACACCGTCACCATGGAAACCAGACTACAACCAGAGACCCGCCCCTCTAACCCGTCACTTCCTATTATTTATCCAAGATGGCGGCCCGGGGCTCGTCTTTGTCCGAGTTCTCAGGGGGTAAATAAAGTGATTAATGTTCCAATTACTGATCTGGAGACAATACAGGAGGTTACTTGTGTTTGTGACTGGATATCAGGTGCGAGTGGGAGAAACACAGGAACAAATACCCGAATATAATGATAGTAATGCAGGAGGAGCAGGAGCCATGTTATACAGAGAGGTGGGAGAGTGTAGAGGGAGTGGATCTATATATAAGCACTATAAATACATGTATATATAGTGTGAGCATGAGGAGCTTTGTGTATGTATAAATACTTATTATTTGTGCAGGTTCTAATATGACCAAAGAGCTACAAGGATTGCTACAATCTATCGATCTCTGCTGTAAAAGACATACAAATATAAATTACTGAACAGTGTTCTCTACTAGTTCAGAATTTATTTTATTTTATTCTCTGCACTTTTTATCTTTCAATTTTATTTCTGTCATATTTTCACATCCTCTTTATCTTTCAGAATGTTTCTAACTCACTGACACTGAATAAACACACCGGTCAGATGTGGCAGGTAGGAAAGTACACACACACTCACCGCCTGTCACACACACACACAGTCACACACACAGTCACCCCGTCACACACACACACAGTCACCCCGTCACACACACACTCACCGCCTGTCTCACACACACACAGTCACCCCCTGTCACACACACAGTCACCCCCTGTCACACACACAGTCACCCCCTGTCACACACAGTCACCCCCTGTCACACACACAGTCACCCCCTGTCGCACACACACACAGTCACCCCCTGTCGCACACACACACACACACACAGTCACCGCCTGTCGCACACACACACAGTCACCCCCTGTCACACACACACACACAGTCACCCCCTGTCACACACACACACAGTCACCCCCTGTCACACACAGTCACCCCCTGTCGCACACACAGTCACCCCCTGTCACACACACACACACAGTCACCCCCTGTCACACACACACACACAGTCACCCCCTGTCACACACACACAGTCACCCCCTGTCACACACACACACACAGTCACCCCCTGTCACACACACAGTCACCCCCTGTCACACACACACAGTCACCCCCTGTCACACACACACAGTCACCCCCTGTCACACACACAGTCACCGCCTGTCACACACACAGTCACCCCCTGTCGCACACACACACAGTCACCCCCTGTCGCACACACAGTCACCCCCTGTCACACACACACACACAGTCACCCCCTGTCACACACACACACAGTCACCCCCTGTCACACACACACAGTCACCCCCTGTCACACACACACACACAGTCACCCCCTGTCACACACACACACACACAGTCACCCCCTGTCACACACACAGTCACCCCCTGTCACACACACACACACAGTCACCCCCTGTCACACACACAGTCACCCCCGTCATACACACACACAGTCACCCCCTGTCACACACACACAGTCACCCCCTGTCACACACACAGTTACCGCCTGTCACACACACAGTCACCCCCTGTCGCACACACACACAGTCACCCCCTGTCACACACACAGTCACCGCCTGTCACACACACAGTCACCCCCTGTCACACACAGTCACCCCCTGTCACACACACAGTCACCCCCTGTCGCACACACACACAGTCACCCCCTGTCGCACACACACACACACACACAGTCACCGCCTGTCGCACACACACACAGTCACCCCCTGTCACACACACACACACAGTCACCCCCTGTCACACACACACACAGTCACCCCCTGTCACACACAGTCACCCCCTGTCGCACACACAGTCACCCCCTGTCACACACACACACACAGTCACCCCCTGTCACACACACACACACAGTCACCCCCTGTCACACACACACAGTCACCCCCTGTCACACACACACACACAGTCACCCCCTGTCACACACACAGTCACCCCCTGTCACACACACACAGTCACCCCCTGTCACACACACACAGTCACCCCCTGTCACACACACAGTCACCGCCTGTCACACACACAGTCACCCCCTGTCGCACACACACACAGTCACCCCCTGTCGCACACACAGTCACCCCCTGTCACACACACACACACAGTCACCCCCTGTCACACACACACACAGTCACCCCCTGTCACACACACACAGTCACCCCCTGTCACACACACACACACAGTCACCCCCTGTCACACACACACACACACAGTCACCCCCTGTCACACACACAGTCACCCCCTGTCACACACACACACACAGTCACCCCCTGTCACACACACAGTCACCCCCGTCATACACACACACAGTCACCCCCTGTCACACACACACAGTCACCCCCTGTCACACACACAGTTACCGCCTGTCACACACACAGTCACCCCCTGTCGCACACACACACAGTCACCCCCTGTCACACACACAGTCACCGCCTGTCACACACACAGTCACCGCCTGTCACACACACACACACAGTCACCCCCTGTCACACTCACAGTCACCCCCCTGTCACACACACACACAGTCACCCCCTGTCACACACACACACACAGTCACCCCCTGTCACACACACACAGTCACCCCCTGTCACACACACACAGTCACCCCCTGTCACACACACACAGTCACCCCCTGTCACACACACAGTCACCCCCTGTCACACACACACACAGTCACCCCCTGTCACACACACAGTCACCCCCTGTCACACACACACACACAGTCACCCCCTGTCACACACACACACAGTCACCCCCTGTCACACACACAGTCACCCCCTGTCACACACACACAGTCACCCCCTGTCACACACACAGTTACCGCCTGTCACACACACAGTCACCCCCTGTCACACACACACAGTCACCCCCTGTCACACACACAGTCACCCCCTGTCACACACACAGTCACCGCCTGTCACACACACAGTCACCGCCTGTCACACACACAGTCACCCCCTGTCACACTCACAGTCACCCCCTGTCACACACACTCACAGTCACCCCCTGTCACACACACACACAGTCACCCCCTGTCGCACACACACAGTCACCCCCTGTCGCACACACACACAGTCACCCCCTGTCGCACACACAGTCACCGCCTGTCACACACACAGTCACCCCCTGTCACACACACAGTCACCCCCTGTCGCACACACACACAGTCACCCCCTGTCGCACACACACACAGTCACCCCCTGTCGCACACACACACAGTCACCCCCTGTCACACACAGTCACCCCCTGTCACACACACAGTCCCCCCTGTCGCACACACACACAGTCACCCCCTGTCGCACACACACACAGTCACCCCCTGTCGCACACACACACAGTCACCCCCTGTCGCACACACACAGTCATCCCCTGTCACACACACACAGTCACCGCCTGTCACACACACAGTCACTCCCTGTCGCACACACACACACAGTCACCCCCTTTCACACACACAGTCACCCCCTGTCACACACACACACAGTCACCGCCTGTCACACACACAGTCACCCCCTGTCGCACACACACACAGTCACCCCCTTTCACACACACAGTCACCCCCTGTCACACACACACACAGTCACCGCCTGTCACACACACAGTCACCCCCTGTCGCACACACACACAGTCACCCCCTGTCACACACACAGTCACCCCCTGTCACACACACACACAGTCACCCCCTGTCACACACACAGTCACCCCCTGTCACACACACACAGTCACCCCGTGTCTGGCAGACATTGTAATCTGTAATTTTAGATGTCAATTTTTATTTTTCACATATAACTTCTGCTAATGATAAATCAGACTAATATGTTTAATTAGCTTACCTGAAGTTGCAAGTAATTGCCGATAGCATCTTGCTTTCTTCTTTTGTCGGCAATGGGCACTGGAGCAATTATTCCAGTGTCACTGTGAGATTGACAGACACTTGCAAAAAGAATATAGAAAGAGTTAATAACATTTAACAATGTCTGTTGTAAATTACGTCAGCCTAAAATATACTAATTACCTTAATGTACTAAATTTTTTTATATTTTACATAGTAATTAAGGTTGAAAAAAGACTTTCAGTCCATCAAGTTCAACCTTTTAAGATCTCCTCTGATCTGCAATGTGTAGATCAGTTATTAATTAATTAGTTGTTAATTAATCAAAAAGTGAAACTTAGCCAATCGTCTCAAGGGGGGGGGGGAATTAATTCCTTCCTGACCCCAGATACTGGAGATCGGATTTCTCCCTGGATCAATACTCTCTAATTATCCAGGATAACCCTGAATTCCCTTTTTGATTAGGAATAAATACCATTCCCCTTTTAAAGTTATCCATCGAATCCGCTGTCACCACCTCCTCTGGTAGAGAATTCCACAGATTAACCACCCTTACTGTGAAGAACCTTTTCTTTCTTTAAGGTGGAATCTTTTTACTTCTAACCTCAAGGGATGTCCTCTTGTCAGTTGAAAACCTCTTGGCGCAAAAAGCTCCCTTGACAAATCTTTATACTGACCCTGTATTTATACAAGGTAATCCTATCTCCTCTTAGACTCCTTTTTTCGAGAGAAAATAAGTTTAATTTGGTTAGTCTTTCTTCATAACTTAGCCCCTCCATCCCCCTTATTAGTTTTGTTGCCCTTCTCTGTACTTTTCCCAGCTCTAAAATGTCCTTTTTATGAAGTGGTGCCCAAAATTGTACTCCATGTTCCAAATTAGGGCGTACTAGAGATTTGTATAGTGGCAGAATTATATTTGCTTCCTGGCTTCTATACCCTTCTTAATACATGCTAATAGTTTATTTGCCTTTGCAGCTGCTGCTTGGCTTTGAGCGCTGTTACCTAGGTGGTTGTCCACAAGCACTCCCAAATCCCTTTCAATATATGATACCCCTAGATTTGCTCCATTAACATTATAAATTGCATGGCTATTTTTCCTTCCCAGATGCATAACTTTACATTTATTCATATTAAATCTCATCTGCCATTTAGATGTCCATTCCTCAATTGTATGTAAATCCCTTTTGGAGGGAAAGCACATCATAATCTGATTAAATTACCTTGCTCAACTTTGTGTCATCAGCGAAAATGTAGACACTACTTTCCAGTCCCACCTCTAAGTCATTAATAAATATGTTAAAAAGGAGAGGACCAAATACTGAGCACTGAAATACCCCACTTACCACATTAGTCCAATCAGAGTATGTTCCAACAGCCCTTTGCTTTCTGTCTTTTAGCAAGCTCTCAATCCATGAGCAGATGTTTACTGTACTTCCTGTATCTCTTAGTTTGCACAATAGTCTCACATGTGGCACTATATCAATAGCCTTTGCAAAATCCAAAAAGACTACATCCACTGAGTTGCCTTGATCCAGGTTCCTACTAACCTCCTCATAAAAACTAATTAGATTTGTTTAACATGACTTATCCCTCATAAATCCATGTTGACTCCTACTTGTAATCCTGTTCAAATAGACATATTCTTGTATATTACCTCTTATTAAGCCTTCTAAAAGCTTCCCCACTGCAGAAGTGAGGCTCACTGGTCTATATTTCACCGGATTTGCTCTTGCTCCCTTTTTAAATATAGGTATCACATCTGCTTTTCTTAGTCATCTGCTAGAGACCCTGTGTTGAGTGAATCTTGAAAAATTAAATATAATGGTTTGGCTATTACAGAACCCAGTTCCCTTAGTACCCTTGGATGTATTTCATCAGGACCTGGGGCTTTATTAACATTTATTTTTTCCAACCTCTTTTGGATTACTTCCTGTGTTAACCAATTATTTGGCAAAGGTAGTGTAGCCCATTATGTTGCCGTGTCCCAACCACTGGTACCTCCCTTGTGTATACCGAAGAAAATAACCTATTTAGCTCATCTGCCTTTTCCTATTCTCTAATTATCAGATGGCCTGTGTCACATTGTAATGTTCCTATAGCTTCCTTCCTCGCCTTCTTACAATTAATATACTTAAAAAATATTTTAGGGTTAGTCTTACTCTTTTTTGCAATTAATTTTTCATTTTCTATTTTAGCCAGTCTAATAGCGGTTTTGCTTCCTTGTTGATTTCCTTGTACTCCCGTAAAGTAGTCTCTGTCCCCTCTTGTATAATTTAAATGTCTGTTTTTTACTCCGTATCTTGATCTTTAAATCATTGTTAAGCCACATTGGATGGGATTTACTCCTTTTACTTTTATTCCCACATGGTATATGCCAATGTGTATGTATATTTAATAAGGATTTAAATGTTGTCCATTTATGTTCAGTGTTTTTTCCTATCAGTTCTCTGTCCTAGTCTATACTTTGTATTGCTGCCCTTAGACCGTTAAAATCTGCCCTTTTAAAATTAAGAGTTTTTGTTGGCCCCTTAAAATGTTGTTTTTTCATTTCAATCTTGAATGAGACTGTTTCCCAACGGTTGCCCTATTCCAACATTTGATCCTATATCAATATTATTTGTGATTAAATCTAAGATAGCTTAATTTCTAGTAGGCTCTTGCATAACCTAGGCCAGATAATCATCCCTGAGTGTACTCAAGAACCTGCTCCCCTTAGCTGAACTGCTGGTCTCATTTATCCAGTTTATTTCAGGGTAATTAAAATCTCACATTATTAGAACTTGCCCATGCTTAGCTGCATTTCCAATCTGTAACACTAATTGTATTTCCTCACTTTCAGCTATATTTGGGGGTTTGTAGCATACTCCTACTAATATTCTTTTGGAATTTGCTGCTCCGTTATTTAATTGTACCCACAAACATTCAACTTTATCACTAGGTCCACCATAAATATCTTCTCTGACTATAAGCTTAAATTCAGGCTTAACGTACAGACAAATCTCTCCTCCTCTTTTACCATTGCCTTTATCTTTCCTAAATAGGTTAAAACCATCCAGATTATTAGGCCAGTCATGAGATTCTTCCCACCATGTTGCGGTAATGCCTATTAAATCCCATTTTTCATTAATTGCTAATAATTCTAACTCTCCCTTTTTTTTCCGGGCAAGCTTCTGGCATTACCAAGCATACACCTTATGTTATTAGTCTGTAGTTCTGAAGTGCCTGCCACTGTACTTTAATTACTTAGTACTACCTCCCTATTGACTATACTACCCCTCCCCCATCTCCTTCGCTATGAATTGGTAATTCATCCCTTATACCCTCTCCACTTTCTACCCCATTACTTATATCATCCCCCCTCACCTACTAGTTTAAAAACTCCTCCTGTCTTTCTACCCTCCTATCACCAATCACAAAAGCTCCCTCATCGTTAAGGTGCAATCCATCCCTGCTGTAGAGATTTTAGAGAAGTGAGAAGTCAGCCCAGTGCACCACATCTCTAGCCACGCATTAACGTCAGTAAACTCCTGTCTCCCTGGGCTTGCACGTGGCACTGGTAGTATCTCAGAAAATACTACGTTGGAGGTCCTTGCCTTCAGCTTATTACCTAGCTCTCTAAAATCATTCTTCAGGACAATCCATCTTCCATTATTTTTGTCATTGGTACCAATATGTACCAAGACCGCTGATTCATTTCCAGCCCCTCCCAATAATTTGTCCACAACATGACGAACCCGAGTACCCGGGAGACAGCAAACTGTTCGATTGCTGGTAACTGGATGACAAATCAACCTGTCTACCTTCCTAATAGTAGAGTCCCTAACCACCAGAACCTGCCATTTGCTCTGCCTATTCTGCCCTCCCACTCCTCCAGTAGAACTGTTCTCCCGGCTGTTAGAGGGAACAGCTCTATCTGGCATTGTCATTCCTGAATGGACATCCCCAACAGTTTCACTCAATCTGGCAAATCTATCGGTGTTTGCCAATTCTGAACTGGCCTGCTAATTCCCTGTCCTGGCCTGCTGTTCCCCCTAATTCCCTTTCTAACTGTAACCCAGCTACCTCCCTGGACATCCTCACTAGCCCCAGCTCCACACTCCATGCTAGGCCCAGCTAAACTGTGCTCAGTGAGCACCAACTCCCTTTTCAGTGGAGCAATATCACTAAGTGCTGCAATTCTCCTGTTCTCAAATTTGAGCTTCCAGGGGGGCAAAATGCTCACACTTGCCACAGAGGTATGGACCCTGGATCATCTGTTCCAGTATTGCATACATATGACAAGATGCACACTGAGTTAGGTTGCCACTGGACTGATTAATAAATAATTATACATTACCTATTATCTGTAAAGTTGTGAAGTTTAAATCCTAAAGAGGTAGCAATCTCTTCAGAAACGGCAGAAAATGTCCAGTCACACTGTTCATGATCTGAGGAGAAAGTTAGACATTTCTGGAAACTGGCCAGTATATACACATAACAGGCGCAAGACAAAGCGGGAAACGCTGTACACATTCTCTATTTTGGATTTTTGAGTCACTTTGCGAGTCTCCGGACATATTACGGTCTTCGGCCCTCACATCGAGCCCTTATTCCCGCTGAACTTATCATATTTACGGGTTTATTGCTAAATTACGTTTTTACGGACGCCATTATTTACCTCGCTTAGCCGATTTCACATGTCCAAAATGCGCGTTTTAAACATCAGTTTAGTTTGCAACCTGACTTTCATGCCCCTAGCCTCTGCCCTTGTGGTGTATGTGAGTTTGTAAGTGATTTTTTTAACTATATGTGGTATTTTGGCGTTGTGCCGTCAGCTTCCGAGTTACAGTCTTGAAGAAAATGTTGGCCGTTAAAATCGTAAAGTGTTGCATGCCTCGCGATGTGTTGCCTTTTTTTTTTAAAGCCTTCAGCGCTCATTGCGCATGTGCAAGCCCGTAAATTTTAAAATTGCCTGACTGACAATTCACAATTAAAACACCTATATATGTAAAATTATTATATTTTCCTCAGTTCTGAATAGTAAAGTATTGCGTTAAATCTCTTTAATAATGACACTGCAATGATTATTAAAAGTCTGTATGATTTTATAATATACTATATATATATGTATGTATATATATATATATATATATATATATATATATATATATATACCGGTATATATATAAATACATATATATATATATATATATATATATATATATATATATATATATATACATATATATATACATATATATATATATATATATATATATATATATATATACATATATATATATACATATATATATATATATATATATATATACATACAGTGGATATAAAAAGTTTTCACACCCCTGTTAAAATGTCAGGTTTCTGTGCTATAAAAAAATGAGATAAATCATTTCAGAACTTTTTCCACCTTTAATGTGACCTATAAACTGTACAACTCAATTGAAAAACAAACTGAAATCTTTTAGGTAGAGGGAAGAAAAAATATAAAAATAAAATAATATGATTGCATAAGTATGCACACCCTTAAACTAATACTTTGTTGAAGCACCTTTTGATTTTATTACAGCACTCAGTCTTTTTGGGTATGAGTCTATCAGCATGGCACATTTTGACTTTGCAAGATTTGTCCACTCTTCTTTGCAAAAACACTCCAAATCTGTCAGATTGCGAGGGCATCTCCTGTGCACAGCCCTCTTCAGATCACCCCACAGATTTTCAATTGGATTCAGGTCTGGGCTCTGGCTGGGCCATTCCAAAACTTTAATCTTCTTCTCGTGAAGCCATTCCTTTGTTGATTTGGATGTAAGCTTTGGGTCGTTGTCATGCTGAAAGATGAAGTTCCTCTACATGTTCAGCTTTCTAGCAGAAGCTTGAAGGTTTTGTGCCAATATTGACTGGTATTTGGAACTGTTCATAATTCCCTCTATCTTAACTAAGGCCCCAGTTCCAGCTGAAGAAAAACAGCCCCAAAGCATGATGCTGCCACCACCATGCTTCACTGTGGGTATGGTGTTCTTTTGGTGATGTGCAGTGTTGTTTTTGCGCCAAACATATCTTTTGGAATTGTGGCCAAAAAATTCAACCTTGGTTTCATCAGACCATAACACCTTTTCCCACATGCTTTTGGGAGACTTCAGATCTGTTTTTGCAAAATGTAGCCTGGCTTGGATGTTTTTCTTCGTAAGAAAAGGCTTTCGTCTTGCCACTCTACCCCATAGCCCAGACATATGAAGAATACAGGAGATTGTTGTCACATGTACCACACAGCCAGTACTTGCCAGATATTCCTGCAGCTCCTTTAATGTTGCTGTAGGCCTCTTGGTAGCCTCCCAGACCAGTTTTTTTCTCATCTTTTCATCAATTTTGGAGGGAGCTCCAGTTCTTGGTAATGTCACTGTTGTGCCATATTTTCTCCACTTGATGATGACTGTCTTCACTGTGTATAATGGAATATCTAATTCCTTTTTGAATTCTTTTGTACACTTCTCCTAACTGATACCTTTTAACAATGAGATCCCTCTGATGCTTTGGCAGCTCTCTGTGGACCATGGCTTTTGCTGTGGGATGCGACTAAGAAAATTTCAGGAAAGCCCAATTAGAGCAGCTGAACTTTATTTGTGGTTAATCAGAGGCACTTTAAATGATGGCAGGTGTATGCTGACTCCTATTTAACACGATTTGGAATGTGATTGCTTAATTCTGAACACAGCTACATCCCCAGTTATAAGAGGGTGTGCAGATTTATGCAACCACATTATTTTTATTTTTTATTTTTCTTCCTTCCACCTAAAAGATTTCAATTTGTTTTTCAATTGAGTTGTACAGTTTATAGGTCACATTAAAGGTGGAATAAGCTCTGAAATGATTTATCTTTGTCTCATTTTTTTCCAGCACAGAAACCTGACATTTTAACAGGGGTGTGTAGACTTTTTATATCCACTGTATATAATCTCAGTAATGGATAAAGGTATCATTTGTAAGTATTTTGTTTATATTTATACAGGACATGTGAGGTCTTCTGTTGTCTCACAGTTTGATTACGAAGCAGAACCAGATGTGAGGAGTCACCAACAGGTTAAAGAAGAGGAAAGTCCTGTAAATATCAGTGATAGTGAGTAATTTAACGAATTAAACGGATTTGAGATATTCCAGATATAATTATTTTCCTATTGTTAGTTTATCTAGACTGGTGTTAAGCACCTACCTATGAATTTGAACCAGGGCGATTATAAAAAATATAAAAACACAACATCATTTTGGACTTTAAATGCATAACAGACATCCAACTCAAAAGAAATATGGGGAATAGGAGGGAGCCCATGGCAGGGGTAGCATACAAGACAAGTCCTATGATCTTGGTGGTCTTATCTTCTATGCTGTCCCTTGCCATAGGCTCCCTCCTTTTCCCCATTTTAAGGTTGATGTCTGTTACGCCTTTAAAGTCAAAAATGTAATTGTGTTTTTAAGCAGTATATTTTTATAATCGCTGTAGTTCAAATTCAAATAAAAAAAAAAAATTACTTTTTAGGTTTCATTTTTGTTTCTTCAGATATGGTATCATTTAAAGTTATATGTAATAAAACATGTTAACAATTCAATGTTGTGTAAAAGAATTAGTTTATTTACAGTACTCAAAGATTGAACTTCATAATTGTAATACTTTATAGTATAACCATATGTGAGAGTTTTCTGTTTTACTTTAATGTAACTGTATCATATTTTATTCAGTTCCTGTGACTAAGATTTTATGTTGATAAATGTAAACTCTCTCAATATTGTACTGTCCACATTAGGTCTTCATAGTGGAAACATGGACACAATATCAGTTATTAAGGAAGAGGAGGATGAGAGAGATGATCAGGATACTCACCAGGAGGAAATCTGTTCAGACCCCTCTGCAGGTGAGTGACAGGTGTATGAGTCACAAGGGGGCGGAGCCTCAGCTGTGCAGGTTAATTACAGCTTTGAGTCACAAGGGGGCGGAGCCTCAGAGCTGTGCAGGTTAATTACAGCTTTATGAGACACAAGGGGCGGAGACTCAGAGCTGTGCAGGTGAGTGAAAGGTTTATGAGTCACAAGGGGGCGGAGACTTAGCCTGCTGAAAAACTTAGCACTTTGCCGCTGACCGTGAGGAACGCAGTTTGCTAATTTAACGGCCAAACTTGGTTCACTCACACAGTGGCACGACTTTAAGGCGGGCCATGCATACGCCCAAGGTATGGGGGTCGACGCGTGGGTGCGCACACCAAAGCGTGCCCAGAAATAGCGTGAGCAGACATCAGCGCAGCTCTCACAGCTGTCAGTGTCACTCTCGATTCTTCCTCTCATCTCCCTACAACCACAGCTGGTTGCCCTCCCCATATATGTGCATCCATGGGGTGCCCCTCTCCCACTCTGGCAGTGTCCTCTGGTCCTTACCATGGCAGCCTCCAGACACCGATGCCCGCAGTGCCTTCTCCTCTCAGCGCTGCATATGGACCTCCAGAGCAGCCTACATGTGCAGGAAGTCTAGAGGCCGTCTAGAAACTGCACTCCCCGAGCTGAGCCCCAAACCTGATCCCCTGACATTTTGCCCCTCCCTGGCACCGCCCTGGCACATACACTGCCTGGGTATGGTGCCCCCACTCTCCCCACACCCTATGAGTGCTGCATCCAGTAGGATCTCTATATACTGTGGTGGTGTAAACGTTTCCTCCTCTTTGATATTTTCCCACAGTCCCTGGACCCTCCTCCCAGCACTGACTGTGTCCTACAAAATTTTTAATTCAAATTATATAAATTGCTATTATGTCCAGGGACTGTGGGTAAATATCACAGCTAAGTAGGAAACATTTACACCACAAATGACTATGCATAGACTACACTGCATATCGGAGACAATCATACACCTTATGTTTACGCTTATTTTGCACATTATTAAATATGCTGTATATTCATAAATTATCTAACTATCTGGAAAAAAAGGAATTTATAGCTGCAGATTAGTATTATTTGACTTTATTTAGCTATAGATGCTATAAATAACTAAACATATCAATTTAAAAGCATGGTATCACTCTTTTTAATATAATTGTAAAATAATTTTCTCTGGATAATTTTGTTTCCAACAGATGTGTCGAGGAATATGTGTGTAGCGCACAATGTGTCCCTTCTTTCACCAGATTGTATCAGGGAAGATTTCAATGTTTCACACGGTTACAAGGCCATGAACCAGAGTTGCATGAAAAAACAAACCGGTGAAACATCATTTGTATGTTCTGAGTGTGGGAAAGGGTTTACCAGGAATGCAGATCTTGTAAGACATAAGCGAGTTCATACAGGGGAAAGACCATATGCATGTACTGAATGTAAGAAATGTTTCAGTGTGGCATCAAATCTCAGAATGCACAAGAAAACCCACACAGGAGAAAAACCATTTGCATGTTCTGAATGTGGGAAATGTTTCAGTCTACAATCAAATCTCAATACCCATATGAAAACCCACACAGGAGAAAGACCATTTGCATGTTCTGAATGTGTTAAATGCTTCAGTACACAATCAAGTCTCAATAGCCATTTGACAACCCACACAGGAGAAAGACCATTTGCATGTTCTGAATGTAGTAAATGTTTCAGTCATCAATCAAGTCTCAATAACCATATGACAACCCACACAGGTGAAAGACCATTTGCATGTTCTGAATGTGATAAATGTTTCAGTCAACAATCAATTCTCTATACCCATATGAAAACCCACACAGGAGAACAGCCATTTGTATGTTCTGAATGTGAGAAATGTTTCAGTAAAAAATCAAGTCTCAATACCCATATGACAATCCACACAGGAGAAAGACCATTTGTATGTTCTGAATGTGGGAAATGTTTCAGTGTGGCATCAAATCTCAATATGCACAAGAGAACCCACACAGGAGAACAACCATTTTCATGTTCTCAATGTGGGAAATATTTCAGTCAACAATCAAATCTCAATACCCATATGACAACCCACACAGGAGAAAGACCATTTGTATGTTCTGAATGTGGGAAATGTTTCAATGGGGCCTCAAATCTCAATAAACATATGAAAAGTCACACAGGAGAAAGACCATTTGTATGTTCTGAATGTGGGAAATGTTTCAATGGGGCCTCAAATCTCAATAAACATATGAAAAGTCACACAGGAGAAAAAACATTTGTATGTTCTTAATATGGGATATTTTTCAGTAAGATTAAGATTAATGGATGGTGCAGTACAGTGTGTGCTATGAATATATCTCACTCACATAGGGTTCCCACTACTTTCATGCTGCTGCATTGCACTTGCCATTAATCAGCATATGAGAATGTCCCCAAGGACTCTTGGACTTTCTGTTCTGGCAACTGGACTCTTATTTAAATTAGTCATGTAATCAGATGGATAAAAGGGGCTATTATAATGACCATATGGATCTTTTTGAAAGACTTTATCACTGCTGGATCGCTATGATGTTTTTTTCCCAAGCCATGGTTGTATGCTCTTAGCCCCTAAGATCCTCCACCAGATCATTTGAGCCTAGAGTCAGTTTTTTACTTTTAGGATTATCTTTTATGTTATAATGTGATTTGGAGTATAACTAATGCCTTGGGCTAATACAATATTTTGGGTTTAGTATGACCTTAAGGAAGACCTTCACCCAGAGAAACTAGGACTGTACACACTCCAGATCTATGGTCCCCCGCTCAGGCTAAGCCCAACCCCTCGCCCAGGCATCCTGGCTCCAGGGCTCACTGCCTAATAGGATAGGATGATTATAATTTTTTTATTGCTTAATGCCTTCAGGTGCTAGTTACCTGTGGCACAGGGACTGATCATATTACATCTGAGAATATCATCTGCACGTAGCGCAGATATAAATATATATGTAAATATATATGTATATGAATAAATAATGTTGTAAAATATGTCTTAATAAAAGCTATGTTCTTGTTGAAATTTCTCCTTTTTTCTTGTTTTGAAATTGACAGCATTTTAAACCACATATTATTATTATTATTATAGTTCATAACGCGCCAACATATTCTGTAGCGCTGTATATACACTAAGTTCAGACAAAGATAGATACAAATTAACATATATCAAAGGAAGGAGGGCACTGTCTTTGAGCTAGGAATCCAATGTCCATGGTGAGTTCCCAAAGTACTTAGGATAGAAACAATATAAGGGATAGTGAGTGGTAAAAGAGGGAGAGAGAGGTGAAAAGACTGTTAGGGTGGAAGGTGATTCGCTTCTTTAAAGAGATGCGTTTTAAGTGAGGTTTTAAATGTTTTGAGGCAAGATGATAATCTGGTGGAGTGAAACAAGGAGTTCCAGAGACTAGGGGCAGCACAAGAAAAATCCTGGAGGCGGGAGTGAGAGGAGGTGACGAGTTGTAGAAAAAAGAAGGTCATTAGCAGAACGAAGAAGGCGGGTAGGGGAGTATTTGGAGATGAGAGCAGAGATGTATGGGGGAGCAATATTGTTGAGGGCTTTATAAGTTAGGATCATGATTTAAATGTTATTCTTGAGGCTAAGGGAAGCCAGTGGAGTGATTGACAGAGAGGTGATGCCGACACTGAACGTTGTGTATGGAAGATGAGTCTAGCAGAGGCATTCATAATGGATTGGAGTGGAGATAGTCGGGTGGTCGGTAGGCCAACAAGAAGCGAGTTGCAGTACATACACATTTGTCTGTTTTTGAAATCTTACTATACATGAATAATGTCTTCAAATTGCTTCTGTACATTAATATTTTTTTTATGCAATATTAAAAAGGGATTTTTTTTATATAAATTATGAATTTATTAATGAATAGTCAAACTTTATATATCTTTTAAATGTTACTGTACATGAATAACGTTGTTCTTGTCAATATTTGAAACCATATGTTTTTTTTTTGTTTAAATTATTAATGTATTAATTAATTAATTATAGCTTACCTATTTGCTGTAATTTGCAGATTTCAGAAGTAACACCTCCAGTGAAATGACCAGTCACACTGTTCATCACCTGAGGAGAAATGTAGAAATTTCTGGAAAGTTTGCAGTATTTATAAACTTTGAGCTGAAGTAGAAACCATTAGAACGCAATACACATTTGCTATTTGCTTTCCAGCCGCCAATTTGCGTTCCAGCTGGCATTTTGCGCAAGGTAGTTACTTCTTGCATAGAAAATAGCCGCCATTTTGTATGTGCTACGTGCCGCAGGATATGTGTTACGTGCCGCATGAAGTGTTATTGAGTTTGGGTACGTTTTCAGAGTATGTGTTTTAATTTTACTTGCTTAGCCTCGTTTTCATTTTTTTTCGTCCACCATTTGTTCTCTCGCTTTTTCAATATTGAAACTAGTGAAATGTGACTTAAATTTGCAGGCAACCTCACTAATAGACGTCCTAGCTGATAGACGACCCTGTGGTGTGTGTGATGACTTTTTGTTTGTCTGTTTTTTTTGGTTTTTTTATGTGCGCGGTTCGGCCATTAATTTTGTACTTTTTCGACCTCGTATTTTTTTTTCTAAGTCCCGCTTTCCTGACGCTTTTCTGCCGTTTTTTTTAAACTCGATTTTGTTTTCAAACTCCTACGGGTCTCGCAGTGTGAATTGGATAATGAAGGTTTCTGTTGAACTGTAGTCCCGCAGCTCGTAGATTTTAGTTGAACTGTAGTCCTGCGGGTCGTAGGGATGAGTGTCTACGGCGCTCATCTCCACCAGCGCAGGGAGCGCCTTAGGCACTCCCTGCTTTAGTGGTACGGAGTCGTAGGGATGAGCGCCTATGGCACTCAAAACCACCAGTGCAAGGAGCGCCTTTGGTGCTCCTTGCCAGGAACTGCATCCCTCGCTTTGCGAGCCCATATTGCTGAGAACTATATATGTGATGTATTTATTTTTTTTAACATGCAACATGTAGTTCAACAACTGGTAAACCATTTTTTTAAACAATATTAACCTTTTTATTTGTCAGTTATGCAGTAATAATATAACAATGGGTGAAGTTTGTATTAATCAGTATTATAAACCATTACATATTGCTTTTTAACATGCACATTGTAGTTCCATGACTGTTAAACTTTCTTTTAAAAATATTAACATTTTAAATTAAACTACATGGGTATTGAATCCAGAGGAAGGCAAACAGGACCCCCGCCCCAGTGAAACATATCCAATTGTTTCAAAGGGGGAAAAAAATAATTCCTTCCTTACCCCAGTAACTGGTGATCGGATTACTCCCTGGATCAATACTACCAATTTAATTATACATTTAAATTTAGCCAAAAATAATCATCCTCATACTGACATGAACACTTAATTATATACCCAAAAACATTTTTCCAACCCTTGCAAATTACAATTGTAACAGTGCAAACCTTAACGTAACGTAATAACATTTAAAGTTGATTTTTATGAAAATGCATTGACCTTGAATATGTAATCCAGAGGAAGGCAAATAGAAAAAAAAAACATTGCAACTTAGCCAATTGCGTGAAAGGGGGGAAAAATGAATTCCTTCCTGACCACAGTAAATGGCAATCGAATTATTCCCTGGATCAATACTCTGTATTTAATTATACATTTACATTTTACGACAAATGATCATCCTCCTACTAACATGAACCCTTAATTAGATACAATGAAACAACTTTTCAGACCTTGGAAAAACAATTTTAACATTACAAACATTAACTTAACTGTATTAAAATTTAAACAGGAAATTTAAGAAAATGCAACTGTTTTGTGAGGCCAATCCTGGCAAAAGGCTACTTCCAGGACATTCCAATATTTTTTTTTTTTTGTATGTCCAAGTGGTTCCCTTAAAAAGAGCCCAGCAGACTTGTAATTTTGTCTAATGGATATTATTATTATTGTTTATTTGTAACGCGCCAACATATTCCGTAGCGCTATACATAAGTTACAGGCAAAGAGTTCAAGAATAACACATTGCAAAGAATGGAGGGCCTTGTCTTTGAGCTTGGAATCCGGTGTCCATAGATCTTTCCCTAAAGCACTTTGCAGGATTTAAACTCCCAGACTTACAATCTAAAGGATATAACCACTGTTTATTCTTGTTTTTTTTTTTTTTTGTTCACTTGTTATTGTTATTCTTGTAGTTATTGAAAATGGCACATAGAGTTTCCTATGTGAAATAGTGGTCCTGTAAAAAGTCCCAGTGACATAAAAGTTCGTCCTGGAAGTAAAACCACTGTTCACTCACTGCCTAAGTCGGGCAAGGTCATAGGGATGAGCGCCTATGGCACTCATCTCCACCAGTGCAATGAGCGCCTATGGCGCTCATTGTCTGCAACTGTGGCCCTCGCTTTGCGACGGCTGCAGTTGCGGTGGGTTCGCTGGGCAAGCCCGCAAGCATTAGCAACAACTTTTGGAGCCCGCAATTACGACAACTATATATGTGATTCCTCACTATTTCAACCGTGAGATTTATGACTAGAAGTACCATATAACACTGCTCTTGGCCAAACCATAATTTAGTCTGTTAACATTACTTTAATGGCCTCTACACCTGTAACCAAACAATGGTCTCTAAACGAGAGGGTCTTAATTGAAAAACAGTATTAGGCCACCTACAAAGTGAACTTGAGACTTTTTCACTTTCCAATTCTACCCCAGATTCTGGCATGGGTATGGCTGTCTTTAAAAGCCTATATGACAGGCAAATATTTAACCAAACTCAAATCTCATAATGCAGAATTACTTAAACAATATGAGAAGCATATAACAAAATACCAGAAAAATCCAAAATGTAACCCAACAAATAAACATTATTCTTATAGATGTAGTAGATGTCAATATAAAATAAGTATCATCATTACAATAATTAGACAAACATAATTTTAGTCATAAAACTAAGATAAATGGCCCAATACAACCCCATTCAGCCAATCATTTGTACCCATATATATCCCTTCACTTCAATAAATCAACAAAATCCACAATATTGTTGTCGTGTGTCACTGCATCTTCATTCTCATTATGATCAAATAGATAGATGTCCTTCATAGCTTTGGAGAAGGACCAGGCCTTTTTTAAAATCTTAATGTGTGTATCATCCAACATACTATTTGATTACTTTTTCAAAGTTATTTACATATCTGTTTAATGTATTACTTTTTATTATTGATGATTTCAGTTTTTTGCATAGGAGATATTACATTCGTCAGTTTTAAAACTATTTCAGTTGATTGTTTAATTGATTTTAAAGTATTTTATAGAAAATAAAGGAACTAGGGTAGTTTATGGATGGATGGTTCTTAAAGAGCTAGTAACAACCAATGTCCCATATCACATGCAATCTTCCCTCATATGGCAAAATTACTTTGCTAATCCTTGGGAAACTTGAAAACATGTGTGTTTTTAATATATTTAGCTCAAAAAAGTATAATAAAACCAATTTAGAAAAAAGCGCACAATAAGTACTCATATGGTTATAAAAGAGGAAAAAATGTGTTTATATGGGGGGTACATATGGTAATAATTATCTGGTATGTAAGTAGTTAAATACTACACTCCTTATTGCCTTAGACTACTAGGTGTCATTAATGCAGACTAGCAATTCAAAGTAGTCAACAGGAGTAAACAAAAATAAATTGCAAAGTTGCCAGATATATGTAAACCTCCCTTACTAAAACAATCAACATAACCAGGGTACTTGCGCTTTGTAGAAAATAGTCCCGACGGTCCCGTTTCGCCCCTCCTAGGGCTTACTCATGGGCTACTGAATATTGGTACAAATTGGGCTTTTATAGCCCTTTTCCATCCATTTACGTTTATTAAACACAATTTGCACAGCTTACGTCATCACGTGATGACGTAATCAACGTAAAAACATCACTACGTTTTTACCTCTCCCTTTCAGGATGTTGATTCGCCAACCACGCGTGATTTGCCAACCAACTCCATTTTAATGTGTCTTGCCAACCACACGCTATTTTGCCAATCTTTTACTTAATGTAATTACTATATGATTACATTTATAAGCTTTCTAGATGCTGATCTTAAATGACATATAATGTTCTTAGGATAGAAAGCATCTTTTAAAGAATATTATTAATTATGTTCATTTATCAATATATATATATATAAGTGTAGATGTGGATAGAGAATTAACACTTTAAACTGTGAAAATCTTTATTGGAGATATTAATACTTCTCCAAGTATGTTATGTTTCTATGTTTATTCTTACTAAATATATATATTTTTTTAATTATGAGCACAAAGTTAACATTTTCCAAACAACATTAAGAATATTATTACTCTCAATGAGCATTAACTCTATTCAAGGAATGATCATCTTCTGTAACTCCATGTGGAGAAAATGTGAATTATTGGTGAATTACTTTAAATATAGGAATATAAAAACTTATTGTGTAGAGAATATATATAAAAAAAAAATGTGAAAAGAGGGGGGGTTACAGATATAGTCTGTTAATTAAGTAATGAAATAAAGTGATTAAAAAAGATAATATATGTGAATATCTTGTGTACTACTACTAGAGTGTGTGTTTATTGTAATGATTAAAGTGGATTTAGTAGATAACTACTAAGAAGCTATGTTTCCTAAATTATAAAAAGGCAGAATATGAAAATCCTTCATTGAGTCCATGTGGGCTTTGCGTATTCAAAAAAAGGATCCATTTACTTTCTAACCTCAAAAGATCTTTATCAATGTCTCCTCCTCTAGGTCTCTGTGAAATTTGATCAATTATAGAAAATGTCATTGCTTCAGGTTTGTTGTTATGAAATTGTTTTATGTGACGAGACACTGACGTGTCCATTTCTTTGGCCACTGTATAGGTATGCTCCAAGATTTGTCTCCGCAATTGGCGTGTAGTTTTGCCTATATATAATTTAGGGCAGGAACAGGTTATTATATAAACAACATGTGTGGAGCTACAATTGATGAAATTCTTGATCGGATATTTGTTATTGGTATTTGGATCAATAAATTCTATACAAGGGACTATGAACTTGCAGGCTTTGCATTTTCCACACCTGAACAATCCCTTTGTAGATGACAACCATGATGTTCTCATTTGTTTAGATGGTTTGAAAAAGCTATTCATTAATTCATCTTTGATACTTCTGTTCTTCCGATAAGTAATAGAGACTTGTTCTGATAGACTTGTACGTGATGTCGAGTCCTCTGTTAGTATATACCAATGCTTGTCTAGAATTTCTTTAATTTCTTTCCAATCTTTTCCAAATGACATAATGCATCTTATTTGGCCATTTGTTTCCACCTTCTTTTTTGAAAACAATAGATCCTGTCTATCAGATTCCAAAGCTCTTTTATACGCTTTTTTCAGTAGACGATTGGGATATCCTCGGGCTTTGAATTTTTTCCTTAGTTGATCTGCTTGCGTCTTAAAGACTTCTGGATGACTACAGTTTCTTTTCACCCGTAGATACTGACTGATCAGGATTCCTGATTTTAAAGCTCTAGGATGCTGACTCGACCATTTTAATAGTGAGTTTGTTGCAGTAGGTTTAGTAAAGGTAGATGTATGTATTTTCCCCATTGAATCCTTTGATATTATTAGGTCTAGGAACTCAATTTTTTCTTCATCCATAACATACGTGAATTTTAGACCTAGAGAGTTTGTATTTAATCTTTCAATAAACTCTTTAAATTCTTTGACATCTCCGATCCATAATACCAAGATATCGTCAATATATCTATGCCAGGATAATATTTTGTCATTATATCCTGACATTTCTTCAGAAAACACGTGTGTTTTCTCCCAAAAGCCTAAATACAGGTTTGCATAATTCGGGGCACACGGAGTCCCCATTGCAGTACCATTGATTTGATGATACCAATGGTTATTAAAGATGAAAAAGTTTCGTGTCAGTATAAAACGAAGCAATGATGTAATGAATACGTTCATATTCATATCTTCTATAGGTCTCATACTTAAATAATATTCTACTGCTAGAATCCCCTGATCATGTGGGATGCTGGAATACAGTTGTTCTACATCAATAGATATCAAGATTGTTTTAGTGGGTACAATAATATCCTCTAAATGTTTCAGAAGATCCAGTGTGTCTTTTAAGTATGAAGGTATTTCCGGTACTATTTCTTTGATGTAATCATTTACATATTCACTTATTTTTTCCGTCAGACTGCCATTACCAGACACAATGGGTCGTCCCGGTAAGGGCAGTTTCTTTTTATGTATCTTTGGTAATGAGTAAAAGGTGGCTATCACCGGTCTTTTTGGAAAAAGATAATCATACGTGTTTTGATCTATAAGTTTATCTTGTTTAGCTTTTTGCAATATAAGTTTTAACTCTTTTAGGAATTCTTGGAGTGGATTACTTTTTAACACTCTATATGTTGATGTATCCAACAACAATTTGTTGCACATCTTTAAATATTCTTGTTCATCCAAGATAACTGTGTTACCTCCTTTGTCGGCGGGTTTGATCACCACTTTGCTCTTTTTCAACTCCTGTAGAGATTTAAATTCCTCCAAGCTTAAATTAAATTTGGTTTTACTTTTTTTTATTTTTATCCTGAACTTGATTAAATAGATTTTTCAAGTCTTTTGTGACCAAGTCCACAAATACCTGAATATTTCCATATTGTTTAAAATCAGGTGTAAAGGTGCTATTATTTTCTTGGTTATTTTAGTTTGAGAAAAATCTTCATACTTTTGTTCATCCATTAGTGACAACATTGTTTCAAATACTTCTTTATCTTCATCACATATGCCCCAGTTATTAAGTTCTGTTTTCCGTTTTTGTGTGAAGAATTTTTTAAGCGCTAGTTTTCTCGCAAATAGATTTATATCTTTTACATTTACAAAAAGATCTGAATTGCTTGTAGGGACAAATGAAAGGCCCTTTGATAGCAAAGATACATGTGAGGCTTTCAGTTTAAATTCAGACAAATTTACCACTGTAGTTTCTTTTTGTTGCATAGATATTACAGTTTCTTTGTTGTTTTTGTCTGCTGATGATTGTTCTATTTGATTTGCTGATTGACCATATTTTCCACATCCTTTCTGTGATTTTAACTCCTTGTAATGTATTGTTTAATTGAGAATGATTCTTAGCGAATTAGTTCAATACATCCATCTCATAATAAGACAGGATGACTAGCAAGTGTTTAGAGCACATTACCAGGACCCCACCTTCCTTTGCAGCTATGTGAAAGACAAAAACGGATATAGATTTTAAAACATCTTGAGATGATGAGATAAGCTAGATATTTATAATTTATACTCGGATTCCAGTACTATTCACCAAAAAGGGCTGAGCAGGTGGTACTGGGCCCCATACCACCCAGTTACACAGAAGCAATCCCGACTGACATCTTCCCAGTTCCATTCACCATTAGGACTTAGGCAGCCACTTCTGCAGTGACTGGACCAGTGACATTGGGATCCATACCATCCAGCTAGGTAAAAGCACTTACTAATCGACAATGTTCTAGTTCTATTCACTAACTGTATTCCATTGTGATTGGCTGCAAGCATCTGCATCTTCAGATAGGCTGTTGTTACTGTCAATTAGACTGCAGCCAATCAGATGGCGTCATTGCCATTTTTTACCGGAAGAAGCGCTAAACGCCTCATTAGCGTCGGGGAGCTCCTCCGTTACTTTTATAAAAACATTTTTTTTCAAACGCAGAGTTTTTCAAGGGCCCAGCCGGGACAGAAGAGGAGGAGGACGGAGACATTGAGAAAAGGTAAGTTTAATACATATAATGTTTAGTTCATTATGTTTTGTGTATGTGTATTTGTTTTTAATGTTGTACTAATGTGATGTGTCTTTTTTCCAGGAACCGAGTCGGAGAAGACAAGAAGAAGGACGGGGACATGCTGGAAAGGTGAATTTAATATGTATAATGTTTTTTTTTATTTTATGTTGTGTTTATTTGTGACTAAATTCATGTTTCTCTATTTCCTAGGGGCGCGACCTGCTGAAGGGACATCTAAGTCATCTTATTTATACTATATTAGGTTAGATTTAGGCTTTTTAATGTATTGTAGATAGGGATAAATTTATTATAGATAGGGGTAATGTTTTGTAGATAGGGGGTCATGTATTGTAGTTGGGGGGATATGTAATCTAGATAGGGGAAATGTATTGTAGTTAGGGGGTTAATAGTATGTAGTTAGTTATGTATTTGTACTGTACTGTTGTATTGTAATGTTATGTATATTTGTGTGTATTTTCTTTGCAGGTGCGTAATCCTTTTTTTATTTTTTGTAGTGGGGGTTTATAATGTTCTTTTTTAATTTTTTGTAACATAGATTTTTTTTATTTTGTGTACCGTAGGTTTTTTTATTTTTTGTAACTTAGCTTTTTTTATTTTGTGTAATTAGTGGGTGGGGGTTTAATAGGGGGTTAGGTAGGTAGGGGTTAATAGGTTAGGGTAAAAGGGGATTAGTTTAGTTTTAGTGGTTTAATGGGTGGAAGTGTAGTGTTTGTACTTAGTGTCATGAGGGTCCTGTAGGACCCTCATGGCACTTATGGGGTTAATAATAGGGTTCTCATTGTCCTATGAGGGTCTTTATAGAACCTTATGGGACTGATTGGGTTAAATAGAGGCTTACAGGGGTCGGTATGGACCCACATACGTGATGGGGTTAGAAGTAGGCTTATGGGGTCTGTATAGAACCCCACAAGAGATAGGGCGATGGAAGCTTATGGGGGTCATATAGACCCCTATAAGAGATAGAGTTAGATGGAGGCCTATTGGTGTCTGAATAGTTAGTACCTGTGCTGCTGGCTCTTTAAGGACCCACAGCGAGAAATTCAAACACCATAATTCCCCGGGCTTGAATTTTTAATTTGAGCCCGCGGCTGGAAATTTAAATCCCCTAGATGCTGCGGGTGTTTTTCCTCTCCTTTCCCTTTTTCCCTGTATTGCTAATTAGCTATCCAATGAGAGTGTTAGCCACCTTCTTACCTGAAGAGATCAACTTAAAGTACCATATCATTATGTCTCTGGTTGTGCTTATCCATAGGGTTCTCATGGCAAAGATACTGGTGTTGGTTGTGAGTTCCTTGTTGTGTGGACCTGGATTTGTCTCACTTCTCTGCCTATTTCATTGAAGTACACAAGCCCCATCCCCACGACAAGGTAGTTATCAAGAATAAAGTCTGAATACTATCTCTTATCTTACCCAGTGTTGATGTCACAAGTACTGTATGTAATTCTCTGGACTGTGTCCACTACTTTTTAAATAATGGAAACTCATCTGTAGTTCTGATCAAGTGGAGCTTGTGGCCATAAAGTTTAAAAATAATGGGTCTGCTGTTAGAGAACTAATTCAATAGAATTCACAGATAACGTCTGATTCAAGTGCACCATGGACTAATATTTGTATGTCCTGAATACAAGACTAATAGATCTAAATACACCAGCAGATGTACAATGTTAAGACACTTCAGAGTAGTCTGCTTAGTGTTTATAGGTATAGATATAGATGGTAGCTGCAAACCTTTATAAATATATTAAGTAACAGTTGGACAATGAGACAATGCAACTAGATTTAATAAAACACTGAGCACATACGTCCAACATGGACCCATGTGAAGATCGTCGGATCCCCACCCAGCCAGGAAAGACAGGAGAAATGTTGGGGCTATTACAAACTCACCAGCTATTATCATTTTTTTTTATTTTTTTTTACAAATCAAAACAAAACATCAAAAAAATACATCCTTACTGTCCCCATTTACATATTGGTTTCCAGAGACGGAAAAAGAAGAAGAAAAATTATTTCAAAAGGGAAATAAAGCATTTCTATTATTCCCCCTTTTTCCTAAAAAATAGGGTAGTTTCAGGGATCTTCTAATTAGTGTTTCTCTTGTTATGCTTTGCCATATTTCTTAACATAATTGTCCCAGGGAACCCATTTATATATGAGGGATTTATTTATAATATTTACCTCATTCCCATTATGTTCTAGTCCCTATCTTTGGATATCTTTAATTGAGCATTAGTCCAAGAAGGGAGCATCACTAGATTCCAATGTTTTATCAAAGTCCATTTTGCTATTAAAAGGATATGAGTAATTAAATATTTATTATGTGGGAATATAGTCTCAAGATTAAGATGTAATATTGCCACTTCAGGCTCCATATTGATATCCTTTCCCCAAAGTTCTGAAAGTTGTTTAGTACATTGTCTCCAGAAAGGTTTAATAAACTCACACTCCCACCACTGATGTAACAGTGTACCCTTCTTCCCACAACCTTTCCAACACCTGAGATATTTGTGTTTATCGAAAGTATTCTACTTCTCTGGAATCAAGTACCACTTTGCACTGTTTGAGAGGTATTAAATCTTCAATATCTGTCCAAATCTTTCTAATGCTATCTATGTCCCAGCTTATTATATGTGAGAGAATAATGCTATCATGAATATCAAGAATTTAAGGATAGGCAAGTCCTCCATTCTTGATTTTCTTTGATTTTATATTAAGATTAATTCTAGCTTTCTTCCTATTTAGTAAAAAAATATATAACATTCTTTGGAGATCTTGTAAAATATATTTTAGAACTGTTTCCAGACACATATGACATTTTTGGGATAATAATCATTTTTATAATTGCAATCCTTGCCATCCATGACAATCTCACCTCCCTCCATTCCAGAAATTTCAATCTAATCTGGCTAGTTATTATTTTCAGATTTTCTTTCATAATTTTCCTTAGCTGAAAATATATTTTTATTCTCAGATGAGTAATAAATTCAGAGTCCCAATTGTATGGATATATATTACATAGTTACATAGTATTTAAGGTTGAAAAAAGACCTTCAGTCCATCAAAGTTCAACCTTTCAAGATCTCCGATCTGCAATATGCGGATTAACTATTAATTAATTAGTTGTATAAAAAAAAAATATATATATATAAAAAAAAAAGTCAAATCCCTCCTGATCCCAGACACTGGCGACCTGACTTCTCCCTGGTTCAATACTGCCTCTCTAATTATCCATGATAACCCTGAATTCCCTTTTTAATTAATAAATCCAGTCCCCTTTTAAAGTTATCTATCGAATCCGCTGTCACCACCTCCTCTGAGAATTCCACAGATTAACCACCCTTACTGTGAAGAACCCTTTTCTTTCTTTAAGGTGGAATCTATTTACTTCTAACCTCAAGGGATGTCCTCTTGTCAGTTGAAAACCCCTTGGCACAAAAAGCTCCCTTGACAAACCTTTATACTGACCCTGGATGTATTTATATAAGGTAATCATATCTCCTCTTAGACGCCTTTTTTCTAGAGAAAATAAGTTTAATTTGGTTAGTCTTTCTTCATAACTTAGCCCCTCCATTCCCCTTGTTTTGTTGTCCTCCTCTGTACCTTTTCCAGCTCTAAAATGTCCTTTTTATGAAGTGGTGCCCAAAATTGTACTCCATATTCCAAATGAGGGCGTACTAAAGATTTGTATAGTGGCAGAATTATATTTGCTTCCCTGGCTTCTATACCCTTCTTAATACATGCTAATATTTTATTTGCCTTTGCAGCTGCTGCTTGGCTTTGAGCACTGTTACCTAGGTTGTTGTCCACAAGCACTCCCAAATCCCTTTCAATATCTGATACACCTAGATTTGCTCCATAAAGATTATAAATTGCATGGCTATTTTTCCTTCACAGATGCATAACTTTACATTTATTCGTATTAAATCTCATCTGCCATTTAGATGCCCATTCCTCAATTTTATGTAAATCCCTTTGGAGGGAAATCACATCACTATCTGATTTAATTACCTTGCATAACTTCGTGCCATCAGCGAAAATTGAGGCACCACACTCCAATCCTACCTCTAAGTCATTAATAAATATGTTAAAAAGGAGAGGACCTAATACTGAACCCTGAGGAACCACACTTACCACATTAGTCCAATTGGAGTATGTTCCATTTAAAAACAACCCTTTGCTTCCTGTCTTTTAGCCAGCTCTCAATCCATGAGCAGATATTTACTGCAACTCCTGTATCTCTTAGTTTGCACAATAGTCTCCCATGTGGCACTGTATCAAAAGCCTTTGCAAAATCCAAAAAGACTACATCCACTGAGTTGCCTTAATCCAGGTTCCTACTAACCTCCTCATAGAAACTAATTAGATTTGTTTGACATGACCTATCCCTCATAAATCCATGTGGACTCCTACTTGTAATCCTGTTCAAATAGACATATTCTTGTATATTATCCCTTATTAACCCTTCTAAAAGCTTCCCCACTACAGAAGTGAGGCTCACTGGTCTATAATTCCCCGGATTTGCTCTTGCTCCTTTTTTAAAATAGGTATCACATCAGCTTTTCTCCAGTCATCTGGTAGAGACCCTGTGTTGAGTGAATCTTGAAAAATTAAATATAATAGTTGTGAGCGTACGAGCTGTTGCTAACGCTGCGGGCTCGCGTAGCGAGCCCGCGGCCCTTGCGAAGCGAGGGCCGCGGCTCGCGTAGCGAGGGCAGTGGCCGAGGGTCTCAGTTGCTGGCATGGAGCGCCAAAGGCGCTCCTTGCCAGCAACTGAGGACCCTCGCGAAGCGAGAGCCTCAGTTGCTGGCATGGAGCGCCGTAGGCGCTCCATGCCAGCACCTGAGGACCTCGCAAAGCGAGGGCTGCAGTTGCTGGCATGGAGCGCCGAAGGCGCTCCATGCCAGCAACTGCGACCCTCGCAAACTTTACCTCGCAAACCAAACAGCACGACACACACATTACGACACTCGCAAACAACATACGACACACGTTCACACACATTACGGCCTCGCAACACTCGGACGCAACTCGCGAACATTACAAAATGTAAAACACAATACATACACACAGTACATACATAAAAAACTTACCTACACCAAGAGGGAGCACCCAGGACCTCAAAAATACAACTTTCACCTCGATTTTACTCGAAATAAAACAGTTTAGAGACTAAAAAAAAATCGAAGCGAGAGAAAAAAAGGCCGCCGAACAAAACGAAAACGAGGCTACAGCACTCTAAACTCGCAAAACACCACAAGAAACTCACAAAACACCTACGGATATTCCGATACAGACGTATACCACACATCACTCGCCATTTTACACCAATGCGGAAGTACACGACTACGCTAACGGTTTGGTCTCGCGCACGCACAGTGTTACACTGCACACATTCAGCACGCTTACACAGCAGATCCACACAACTAATGCTGCAGCAACATCAAAACACATTCACAGCTCTTCCACACAATGCTTTAAAATAGGTAAAGTATATTCATTTATTAATGTATTATATATTTCATTATTACACACTAAACAGAATTAGCTACCTTACAATTTCATTGCCGTCATTTTTTGACGGGCAATTCGCTAGTTAAATATAATGGTTTGTCTGTTACAGAACCCAGTTCCCTTAGTACCCTTGGATGTATTCCATCAGGACCCGGAGCTTTATTAACATTTATTTTTTCCAACCTCTTTTGGATTACTTCCTGTGTTAACCAATTATTTGGCAAAGGTAGTGTGGCCCTATTATGTTGCTGTGTCCCAACCACTGGTACCTCCCTTGTGTATACCGAAGAAAATAACCCTTTTTAGCTCATCTGCCTTTTCTTGGTCACTAATTATCAGAAGGCCTGTGTCACATTGTAATGTTCCTATAGCTTCCTTCCTCGCCTTCTTCCCATTAATATACTTAAAAAATATTTTAGGGTTTCATTTTCTATTTTAGCCAGTCTAATCGCCCTTTTGCAAGCCTTGTTGATTTCCTTGTATTCCTGTAAAGCAGTCTCTGTCCCCTCTTGTTTGTATAATTTAAATGCCTGTTTTTTACTCTGTATCTTGATCTTTAAATCATTGTTAAGCCACATTGGATGGGATTTACTCCTTTTACTTTTATTCCCACACGGTATATGCCGATGTGTATGTATATTTAGTAAGGATTTAAATGTTGTCCATTTATGTTCAGTATTTTTACCTGCCAGTTCCGGTCCCAGTCTATACTTTGTATTGCTGCCCTTAGACCGTTAAAAAATCTGTCCTTTTAAAATTAAGAGTTTTCATTGGCCCCTTAAAATTTCGTTTTTTTAATTCAATCTCAAACGAGATTGTGTTGTGATCATTGTTTCCCAAAGGTTGCCCTATTCCAACATTTGATACTATATCAATATTATTTGTGATGAGTAAATCTAAGATAGCTTCATTTCTAGTAGGCTCTTGTACAACCTGGGCCAGATAATGATCCCTGAGTGTAGTCAAGAACCTTCTCCCCTTAGATGAATCGCTGGTCTCATTTATCCAGTTTATTTCCGGGTAATTAAAATCACCCATTATTAGAACTTGCCCATGCTTATCCGCATTTTCAATCTGTAACAATAATTGTATTTCCTCACTTTCAGCTATATTTGGGGGTTTATAGCATACTCCTACTAATATTCTTTTGGAATTTGCTGCTCCGCTATTTAACTCTACCCACAAACATTCAGCTTTATCACTAGGTCCACCATAAATATCTTCTCTGACTATAGGCTTAAATTCATGCTTAACATACAGACAAATCCCTCCTCCTCGTTTACCATTGCCTCTATCTTTCCTAAATAGGTTATAACCATCCAGATCATTATTTAGGACACTCCATCTTCCACTAACTTTGTCATTGGTACCAATATGTACCAAGACCGCCGGTTCATTTCCAGCCCCGCCCAATAATTTGTCTACCCGATCCACAACATGACGAACCCGAGCACCCAGGAGACAGCAAACTGTTCGATTGCTGGGATCTGGGTGACAAATCATGTATATGTTTTAGCTTTGAAATAATCACTCTATTCAATCCCCTATAAATAATATCTGACTTAGCATAATTTATTCGCAGATATGATAACCTATTAAATTAATTTAACATTTTATGTAATTTTGATAAAGACTGTTCTGGTTCAACATCATCCGCAAACATGAGGATCTTATACTCCGTATTGCCAATCGTCACTCCACCCACCTCTCTTGAAATTCTAATTAATTCCACCAGAGGCTCCACAAAACAAATAACAGCTGGGATAAGGGGCAGCCTTGATGGGTGCCGTTTTTAATTAAAAATTTCTCAGACACGTAGCTATAGCCTGAAATTGTTGTACTTGGGTTCTCATATAATGCCCCTATAGAATTGGAAGCAAATTCTGCCAACCGAAATTTCAAAAGGAATTCCCACCTGACTCTGTCAAATGCTTTTTCAGCATCTAATGACAGAGCAAGCATGGGAATATTCCTTTTATTTGAATAAAAAATTATATCCATCAGCCACCTACTGTTATCTGGACCCTGGCGTCCTTTAATGAAACCTGATTGGTCCAAAGTTTGGAATCACTGATGTCAATCTATCTGCCAAAATCTTTGAATAGATTTTTATGTCGGAATTTATAAGTGAGATTGGCCTGTAGTTTTTGTAGTCTTCCAAATTTTTTGGTATGTTTATTATTTTGGCTTCAGACATTTCTGCCAATAATGCTCCGTTATTTATTATTGAATTATAAATTGAGCGTAGATGTTCACTCAGAGTGGTAGAAAAGCATCTATAATATAGGGTATTAAAGCAACTTCTTTTCTATTGATTGGTCTATCAAAACTAAGAGTTCCTCTTTAGTAATACTCAGTAATTTTAGCCCTTCCAAAAAAATTCTATATCTGATTTTAGAGGTTTATTGAATCCATCTTTCGATTCTAGATTGATAAATTATAATAAAAAGCTGTAAATATTTTACATATTTCCTTATGGGTGAGAGTAGTATATATTCTCAGGACCCTTCAATCTATCTATCCTATTCTGTATATTTTGTTTTTTTTATTTTGTTTACCATATATTTCCCCGTTCTATTACCTAAAAGATAATGTGTTTGTTGAAATCTCCAATTTTGTTTATCTATTTTTATCTGCAAAGTTTTCTTTATGTGAGCCTTCAGCTGATTGATTTCTTTTGATGTCTTGTATGTAGGTGCAGTCTTATTTTTACTTGAAAGCTGATCTAGCAGTATATACAACTCTCTCAAGGGTTTACCTTCCTCTTTCCTCTTTTGCACAGATTTAGCAATCAGAATTCCTCTAATATAGGACTTATGGGCACACCAGATGAGTGAAGGGCTTGTAACTGAATCCTTATTCAAATCAAAAAAACTTTGTATCTCTTCTCTTATATCTTTAATTTGATCTTGATTTTTAAGAAAACAGTTATCCATTTTCTTCTAGGTGGACCTCCTTTCCTATCGAATAGAGATATACTCAGCATGGAATGGTCTGACCAAGTAGATGTTATTATTTCGGAGGATTGAGTAATATTCAAAATATGTGAGTCCGCCAAAACATAATCGATTCTTGAGTAGGAGGAGTGACGATTGGAGTAAAAAGTATAATCCCTCAGTTGCAGGTGAAATACCCTCCAAACCCTCAAACATTCCATTTTCCACTACTCATTGAGTGAATTTTAAGGCCTGATTTTTTATTACCTTTTCGTATTTTATATTATTTTCAGATGTTCTATCTATTGATATATTTATTATCATGTTATAGTCTCACCATATCACTGTGGGTCCTTTAGTAAATTTTTGTGTCAGCCTCAGAATCTTATTAAAGAAAGATATTTGTTTTGTGTTTGGTACTTAAATATTAACTATTGTAATTTGAATTCTGTTTATTAATCCTGACCAAATTAAATACCTACCCTGTATATCAATTCTCTTAAATTTCTCCTCTATTAGTAAATCCCTTTTAAATATTATAGATACCCCTCTTGCTTTAGAGGAGTAAGTTGTGTCTATACTCCATATAAAGTTTATGTTTTAATTTATATAGTGTATCCTTTTTTCAGTGAGTCTCTTGGAGACATATCACATCTTCTTTTAATTTAGCATACTTATTCATAGCAATGTTCCTTTTAAAAGGGGTATTGAGTCCCTTGGCATTATGTGTTATTATTTTAATAGTCATTCCAGTGAAGGCCTACTCTTGTATCTTTCCCCGTTATGCCCCAATAGGAAACTTTACATATTATTACCGAAAAGACTTCATATAAACCACATTCAACTTCTTTCAATATCTGCTTTCTCAACAATCTTCCATACCATCTACAAACTTCTTCATCCATTCTAGGCCTTTTAGATCTCTTATAATAGGCTCGCTATAACAAGGCTCTATGTTGTTATTAAGGAAATGTTAGGTCTTAACAGAGAGGTTTATTCCTTAACCTCCCATTTAGGGGGTAGACGATGATCTTTAACTGCCCTTTAATTTATTTTCATTTATTTTTTATTTTTTATATACTATATTATTAATAATTTCCTTTTCAAATTCCTTAACCTCTCTATATACCCCATATTCCCCAAAAACACCTCTATTGTCTAATTTAATCTTTAGTGATTTTCCCCTTCCTATGTTTATCTATATTATTAAAATCATTAAAAGTGATTAGTAGAATAGACAAAGAATATCTTTGTGTGAAAAAAACTTTTTTCATGATTTTAGGGATTTCTATAAATATCTCAATTAATTGAATTATTAATCTTCCTCTAATTTCCTTAAAGATTTAATAAACATTTATTATATTTATTCATATACCTTAAAGTGCTTAGTGCTTAACATAATTTACTTATATATGACCATAAGCTATAGGTCTTTTTTGTGCCCTTTTAATTGTTTATCAAAACTATAAAGTGTTAAAGTGCTTTAAGTGATTTCAACTTGCAACCTACAACCAAAAAAAAAAAACAAAGGAAGAAGAATGAGGAAAGAGAAGAGGGAAGGAAAAGAAAGAGAAAAGAGAAAAAACAAACCCATAGATGCAAGAGGGATCAAACCACACATAACATTCTGTCGTCGGGCCCCTCACTTAGATCTCTAATTTAAGGATATTTTCTTCTAAGTTGTACATTAAGGTTTTTATGGGTCTTGACTTTTCAGTCAAAAATATAATATTAATGTATATTTAGGCAGTTATTTGCTGAACTCCACATAAGTTATATTCGTTTACGAGGATAAGAGTCTTTTGATGTTGACCTTTGTTATTCTTATTATTTTCCTACTAATTGCCATTCTTGTATATTAAGTAGCAGGTCAACATCTAATCTTGGATTTGGTACTTCTTCCACTTGGATTTTCCATTTTGCCAGCAGATCCATTCCTTCCTTTACTGAGTTTATTTTGTACCATTTGGATTCATTCCAGATCATCAGTCCGATGGTTGTCTCCATTTATAGGTAATGTTGTTATTCCTTAAAGCTGTTGTAATATTACTGTATTCTTTCCTTTTTAACAGGA
This sequence comes from Discoglossus pictus, assembly GCA_027410445.1. Taxonomy (NCBI): domain Eukaryota; kingdom Metazoa; phylum Chordata; class Amphibia; order Anura; family Alytidae; genus Discoglossus; species Discoglossus pictus. The sequence continues at coordinate 15,396,098 of CM050163.1, read as the reverse complement.
TATTTGGAGATATGTCCATAAAGATTTTAATATTTTTGTAAGGAGAGTCCAATGTTCTCTTTTTGGAGCTTGCTTTAATTATCGTATCTTTAAATGATAAAAGACGAAGCCTAACCATGGTATCTATAGGAACGGAACTTTCTAATTTCGATGATAATGGCAGTCTATGGCAAATATCTTTGATATTGTCTTCTGCTGACAATAAAGGGTCCAAACTCTTAAAGAGAGTAGTAATATAACTACCCAAATCCTCCATAGAAATAGATTCTGAGATTCCTCTCAATCTTAAATTATGTCTTCTAGAACGATTCTCTAGATTACTGAATGTATTATTTGTCTATGATATTAATGTAACATGATCTTTTATCAATTCATCAAATTTTATTTCCATACCATCGATCTTTTGATGAGTTACTGTTATAGCTTTAGCATTGTCTGTAATCTGTTGTTTTAAGTCTTCTGTTATTTTTGTTTGAAATTCCTCAAATAAGGATTTAATTTTGGATAGTACTATTTGTTCTTCTTATTGTATTACACCTCCTTTAAGACAATTTGATTCTTGCTCAGTTGGACCACTACTATCGCTTGAAAATGATTCAGATTGAGAGGAAGTTGGAGATGTCTCATTACTTCTAAGGGGGGGGGGGGGGCGGTAACAATCTCTATGTAAACCCTTTCTGTTCTGTATTCTTGGTTTTGTTAGAAATGGTGCCAAATTTTCTTTAGGTATTATATATCACTTTGAAATAATAATTTAAGACTCTTTTCTGGTTAGGTGTATTGAAGCACCCAGCTTTGAAGTAATAAATTGAAAAGCATGTAATACTTTTTGTATCTTGTTCTTGTATTTGTTATGAACTTCAGTGTTTTGACCAGTAAGTTTTATAAATCTTATAAATTTTATGAATTCAAATTCTTATAAACAGGTCCCAGGCAGAGCATACTAGAAACACGGTTCACTGATACTTCAATATAGTTTGTCAAGATCGATTTTCATTTCCCTTTATAAGGGTCGGACAGGAACTCGGTAATTCCCAATGTGAGCTTTTAAGTGACTTTGGTTTCCTCTTGTGGTTAACTAAGATTACTTAAAAATAGACTGTCCTCAACTGAGCACATACGGCCAACATGGACCCATGTGAAGATCGTCGGATCCCCACCCATCCGGTAAAGACAGGAGAAATAAAATACTCACCAGCTATTATCATAGCTATAACTATTATCTACAACAGGCTAATATTCTAATCAGTGTATAAAGAACAAATATGTTGGGAAAGGGGAAAACCTTTCTGATTGTTTATATGGTTGATTTGTGTATGTGAAATAATTGTAATATTTTGGGGATTCAGGAGAAATAAAATATACAGGGTCTGTATCTCTAAACTGGGCTCCAGGCCCAAGCAGGTCCTTCCTAACTCGGACCTGTCAAACCATCTAAGATTTTGGTGGAGCAGAGCTAGAGATGCTTGTCACAAGGCTCCATAAAATTAATAATGTACTACAAATAATATTTATCCCAGTTCCTGTATAAATAATGTATCTCTCACCTTCACTGATATTTACAGGAATTTCCTCCCCTGTAATCTCCTGAGGTCTCCTGATATTTGTCTCTTATTCTTGATCAGACTCTGAGAGAACTAATGGTGTCACTTTGCCTCTGGCTGTACAAATAAACATGAGATGGTCACATGCTGGGATTTGTTACATGTCTTTATGGTCAGTACAAATAAACATGAGATGGTCACACGCTGGGATTTGTTACATGTCTTTATGGTCTGTACAAATAAACATGAGATGGTCACACGCTGGGATTTGTTAAACGTCTTTATGGTCAGTACAAATAAACATGAGATGGTCACATGCTGGGATTTGTTACATGTCTTTATGGTCAGTACAGAACAAGGGAGCATCAGAACTGACAAAACTCACAACAGAGACTGCGAAATAACCAGATAAATATTATACACTAGCCACTTGCCCGTCAAAAATGACGGCAATAAAATTTGAAGCCTGGCAATGGTGTTTGCCACAACTTGCAAGCCTCTCCCCCTCTACTTAACTGGCCTTGCGATGAGCGCCTTTGGCGCTCATTGTGAGCCTCTTCCCCTCTACCTTTTCCCCCCTCTACTTGACGGTAGGCGCTCAATGAGAGCCACTCCCCCCTCTACTTTACTAAGCACCTTTGAAGCTCATCATGGGCCTCGCAATGAGCGCCAAAGGCGCTCATTGCGAGCCTCTCCCCCATGTGTCTCTTCCCCCCTCTACACCCCTGTATCTCTTCCCCCCCTCCCATGTGTCCCCTTTCCCCTCTCTCCCTCCTGTGTCTCTTCAACCCCTCTCCCCCTCCCTCGTGTCTCTTCCCTCCCTCCCGTTTCTTTTCCCTTCTCTTCCTCCCAGTGTCTCTTCCCCCATTTCCCTTTCCTGTGTCTCTTCCACCCCTCTCCCTACCCTGTCTCTTCCACTCCTCTCCCTTCCCTTGTCTCTTCTACCCCGCTTTCCCTCCCCTGTCACTTCCACTCCACTTTTCTCATCTCTCTGTCCCTCCTTCCTGTCAATCTTTCTCTCTGTCCCTCCTTCCTGTCTCTCTCTCTATCCCTCCCTCCTGTCAATCTTTCTCTCTATCCCTCCCTCCTGTCAATCTTTCTCTCTATCCCTCCCTCCTGTCAATCTTTCTCTCTATCCCTCCCTCCTGTCAATCTTTCTCTCTATCCCTCCCTCCTGTCAATCTTTCTCTCTATCCCTCCCTCCTGTCTGTCTCTCTATCCCTCCCTCCTGTCTGTCTCTCTGTCCCTTCTTCCTGTCTGTCTCTCTCTCTCTCTCTGTCCCTCCTTCCTGTCTGTCTTTCTCTCTCATGTCTCTCTCTCTGTGTCCCTCCTGTCTCTCTCTGTGTCCCTCCTGCCTCTCTCTGTGTCCCTCCTGCCTCTCTCTGTGTCCCTCCTGCCTCTCTCTGTGTCCCTCCTGTCTCTCTCTGTGTCCCTCCTGTCTCTCTCTCTCTCTGTCCCTCCTCTCTCTCTCTCTCTCTGTCCCTCCTGTCTCTCTCTCTCTCTCTCTGTGTCCCTCCTGTCTCTCTCTCTCTCTCTCTCTGTGTCCCTCCTGTCTCTCTCTCTCTGTCTGTGTCCCTCCTGTCTCTCTCTCTCTGTCCCTCCTGTCTCTCTCTCTCTCTGTCTGTGTCCCTCCTGTCTCTCTCTCTCTGTCCCTCCTATCTCTCTCTCTCTCTGTCTGTGTCCCTCCTGTCTCTCTATCCGTGTCCCTCCTGTCTCTCTATCCGTGTCCCTCCTGTCTCTCTCTGTCCCTCCTGTCTCTCTCTGTCCCTCCTGTCTCTCTCTGTCTGTCTGTGTCCCTCCTATCTCTCTATCTGTGTCCCTTCTGTCTCTCTCTCTGTCTGTGTCCCTTCTGTCTCTCTCTCTGTCTGTGTCCCTCCTGTCTCTCTGTCTGTGTCCCTCCTCTCTCTCTGTCTGTGTCTCTCTCTGTCTGTGTCCCTCCTGTCTCTCTCTGTCTGTGTCCCTCCTGTCTCTCTCTGTCTGTGTCCCTCCTGTCTCTCTCTGTCTGTGTCCCTCCTGTGTCTCTATCTGCGTCCCTCCTGTGTCTCTCTCTCTGTCTGTGTCCCTCCTGTCTATCTCTGTGTCCCTCCTGTCTCTCTCTGTGTCCCTCCTGTCTCTCTCTGTCTGTGTCCCTCCTCTCTCTCTGTCTGTGTCTCTCTCTATCTGTGTCCCTCCTGTCTCTCTCTGTGGTACTCCTGTCACTCTCTCTCTCTATCTGTGTCCCTCCTGTCTCTCTCTGTCCCTCCTGTCTCTCTCTGTCCCTCCTGTCTCTCTCTGTCCCTCCTGTCTCTCTCTGTCTGTGTCCCTCCTGTCTCTCTCTGTCTGTGTCCCTCCTGTCTCTCTCTGTGTCCCTCCTGTCTCTCTCTGTGTCCCTCCTGTCTCTCTCTGTGTCCCTCCTGTCTCTCTCTGTGTCCCTCCTGTCTCTCTCTGTCTGTGTCCCTCCTCTCTCTCTGTCTGTGTCTCTCTCTATCTGTGTCCCTCCTGACTCTCTCTCTGTCTGTGTCCCTCCTGACTCTCTCTCTGTCTGTGTCCCTCCTGTCTCTCTCTATCTGTGTCCCTACTGTCTCTCTCTATCTGTGTCCCTCCTGTCTCTCTCTATCTGTGTCCCTACTGTCTCTCTCTATCTGTGTCCCTTCTGTCTCTCTCTCTGTCTGTGTCCCTTCTGTCTCTCTCTCTGTCTGTGTCCCTCCTGTCTCTCTCTGTCTGTGTCCCTCCTGTCTCTCTCTGTCTGCGTCCCTCCTGTGTCTCTATCTGCGTCCCTCCTGTGTCTCTCTGTCTGTGTCCCTCCTGTCTCTCTCTGTCTGCGTCCCTCCTGTGTCTCTATCTGCGTCCCTCCTGTGTCTCTCTCTCTGTCTGTGTCCCTCCTGTCTATCTCTGTGTCCCTCCTGTCTCTCTCTGTGTCCCTCCTGTCTCTCTCTGTGTCCCTCCTGTCTCTCTCTGTCTGTGTCCCTCCTCTCTCTCTGTCTGTGTCTCTCTCTATCTGTGTCCCTCCTGTCTCTCTCTGTGGTACTCCTGTCACTCTCTCTCTCTATCTGTGTCCCTCCTGTCTCTCTCTGTCCCTCCTGTCTCTCTCTGTCCCTCCTGTCTCTCTCTGTCCCTCCTGTCTCTCTCTGTCCCTCCTGTCTCTCTCTGTCTGTGTCCCTCCTGTCTCTCTCTGTGTCCCTCCTGTCTCTCTCTGTGTCCCTCCTGTCTCTCTCTGTGTCCCTCCTGTCTCTCTCTGTGTCCCTCCTGTCTCTCTCTGTCTGTGTCCCTCCTCTCTCTCTGTCTGTGTCTCTCTCTATCTGTGTCCCTCCTGACTCTCTCTCTGTCTGTGTCCCTCCTGACTCTCTCTCTGTCTGTGTCCCTCCTGTCTCTCTCTATCTGTGTCCCTACTGTCTCTCTCTATCTGTGTCCCTCCTGTCTCTCTCTATCTGTATCCCTCCTGACTCTCTCTGTGTTACTCCTGTCACTCTCTCTCTCTCTCTGTCTGTGTCCCTCCTGTCTCTCTCTGTGTCCCTCCTGTCTCTCTCTGTGTCCCTCCTGTCTCTCTCTGTCTGTGTCCCTCCTCTCTCTCTGTCTGTGTCTCTCTCTGTCTGTGTCCCTCCTGTCTCTCTCTGTGTCCCTCCTGTCTCTCTCTGTCTGTGTCCCTCCTCTCTCTCTGTCTGTGTCTCTCTCTATCTGTATCCCTCCTGACTCTCTCTGTGTTACTCCTGTCACTCTCTCTCTCTCTCTCTCTGTCTGTGTCCCTCCTGTCTCTCTCTGTGTCCCTCCTGTCTCTCTCTGTGTCCCTCCTGTCTCTCTCTGTCTGTGTCCCTCCTCTCTCTCTGTCTGTGTCTCTCTCTATCTGTGTCCCTCCTGACTCTCTCTCTGTCTGTGTCCCTCCTGTCTCTCTCTATCTGTGTCCCTACTGTCTCTCTATCTGTATCCCTCCTGTCTCTCTCTATCTGTATCCCTCCTGTCTCTCTCTATCTGTATCCCTCCTGACTCTCTCTCTATCTGTGTCCCTCCTGTCTCTCTCTATCTGTATCCCTCCTGACTCTCTCTGTGTTACTCCTGTCCCTCCTGTCTTTCTCTATCTGTGTCCCTCCTGTCTCTCTCTATCTGTATCCCTCCTGACTCTCTATGTGTTACTCCTGTCCCTCCTGTCTCTCTCTATCTGTATCCCTCCTGACTCTCTCTGTGTTACTCCTGTCCCTCCTGTCTTTCTCTGTCTGTGTCCCTCCTGTCTCTCTCTCTATGTGTTTCTCCTATCTATCTCTCTATGTGTTTCTCCTATCTATCTCTCTATGTGTCCCTCCTGTCCCTCTCTCTCTGTGTCCCTCCTGTCTCTCTATCCGTGTCCCTCTTGTCTCTCTCTGTGTCTCTCCATCCGTGTCCTTCCTGTCCCTCCTGTCTCTCTCTGTCTGTGTCCCTCCTGTCTCTCTCTGTCTGTGTCCCTCCTGTCTCTCTCTGTCTGTGTCCCTCCTGTCTCTCTATATGTGTCCCTCCATCCGTGTCCCTCTTGTCTCTCTCTGTCCCTCCTGTCTCTCTATCTGTGTCCCTCCTGTCTCTCTATCTGTGTCCCTCCTGTCTCTCTCTGTCTGTGTCCCTCCTGTCTCTCTCTGTCTGTGTCCCTCCTGTCTCTCTCTGTCCCTCCTGTCTCTCTATCTGTGTCCCTCCTGTCTCTCTATCTGTGTCCCTCCTGTCTCTCTATCTGTGTCCCTCCTGTCTCTCTCTGTCTGTGTCCCTCCTGTCTCTCTCTGTCTGTGTCCCTCCTGTCTCTCTATCCGTGTCCCTCCTGTCTCTCTATCCGTGTCTCTCCTGTCTCTCTCTGTCCCTCCTGTCTCTCTCTGTCTGTGTCCCTCCTGTCTCTCTCTGTCTGTATCCCTCCTGTCTCTCTATCTGTGTCCCTCCTGTCTCTCTCTGTCTGTGTCCCTCCTGTCTCCCTGTCTCTGTGTCGCTTCTGTCTCTCTGTCTGTGTCCCTCCTGTCTCTCTGTCTGTGTCCCTCCTGTCTCTCTGTCTGTGTCCCTCCTGTCTCTCTCTGTATGTGTCCCTCCTGTCTCTCTCTGTCTGTGTCCCTCCTGTCTCTCTCTGTCTGTGTCCCTCCTGTCTCTCTCTGTCTGTGTCCCTCCTGTCTCTCTCTGTCCCTCCTGTCTCTCTATCCGTGTCCCTCCTGTCTCTCTATCCGTGTCTCTCCTGTCTCTCTCTGTCTGTGTCCCTCCTGTCTCTCTCTGTCTGTGTCCCTCCTGTCTCTCTCTGTCTGTGTCCCTCCTGTCTCTCTATCTGTGTCCCTCCTGTCTCTTTCTGTGTCCCTACTGTCTCCCTGTCTCTGTGTCGCTTCTGTCTCTCTGTCTGTGTCCCTCCTGTCTCTCTGTCTGTGTCCCTCCTGTCTCTCTGTCTGTGTCCCTCCTGTCTCTCTCTCTCTGTGTCCCTCCTGTCTCTCTCTCTCTGTGTCCCTCCTGTCTCTCTCTGTCTGTGTCCCTCCTGTCTCTCTGTCTGTGTCCCTCCTGTCTCTCTCTGTATGTGTCCCTCCTGTCTCTCTCTGTCTGTGTCCCTCCTGTCTCTCTCTGTCTGTGTCCCTCCTGTCTCTCTCTGTCTGTGTCCCTCCTGTCTCTCTGTCTGTGTCCCTCCTGTCTCTCTCTATCTGCGTCCCTCCTGTCTCTCTATCTGCGTCCCTCCTGTCTCTCTCTATCTGCGTCCCTCCTGTCTCTCTATCTGCGTCCCTCCTGTGTCTCTCTCTCTGTCTGTGTCCCTCCTGTCTCTCTCTGTGTCCCTCCTGTCTCTCTCTGTGTCCCTCCTGGCTCTCTCTGTGTCCCTCCTGGCTCTCTCTGTGTCCCTCCTGTCTCGCTCTCTCTGTGTCCCTCCTGTCTCTCTCAGTCTGTGTCCCTCCTGTCTCTCTCAGTCTGTGTCGTTCCCTGTCTCTCTCTGTCTGTGTCTCTCTCTATCTGTGTCCCTCCTGTCTCTCTCTGTGGTACTCCTGTCACTCTCTCTTTGTCTGTGTCCCTCCTGTCTCTCTCTATCTGTGTCCCTCCTGTCTCTATCCGTGTCCCTCCTGTCTCTCTCTGTCCCTCCTGTCTCTCTATCTGTGTCCCTCCTGTCTCTCTGTCTGTGTCCCTCCTGTCTCTCTCTGTCTGTGTCCCTCCTGTCTCTCTGTCTGTGTCCCTCCTGTCTCTCTGTCTGTGTCCCTCCTGTCTCTCTCTGTCTGTGTCCCTCCTGTCTCTCTCTGTCTGTGTCCCTCCTGTCTCTCTCTGTCTGTGTCCCTCCTGTCTCTCTATCTGTGTCCCTCCTGTCTCTCTCTGTGTCCCTACTGTCTCCCTGTCTCTGTGTCGCTTCTGTCTCTCTGTCTGTGTCCCTCCTGTCTTTCTGTCTGTGTCCCTCCTGTCTCTCTGTCTGTGTCCCTCCTGTCTCTCTCTGTATGTGTCCCTCCTGTCTCTCTCTGTCTGTGTCCCTCCTGTCTCTCTCTGTCTGTGTCCCTCCTGTCTCTCTCTGTCTGTGTCCCTCCTGTCTCTCTGTCTGTGTCCCTACTGTCTATCTCTGTCTGTGTCCCTCCTGTCTCTCTATCTGCGTCCCTCCTGTCTCTCTCTATCTGCGTCCCTCCTGTCTCTCTATCTGCGTCCCTCCTGTGTCTCTCTCTCTGTCTGTGTCCCTCCTGTCTCTCTCTGTGTCCCTCCTGTCTCTCTCTGTGTCCCTCCTGGCTCTCTCTGTGTCCCTCCTGTCTCGCTCTCTCTGTGTCCCTCCTGTCTCTCTCAGTCTGTGTCCCTCCTGTCTCTCTCAGTCTGTGTCGTTCCCTGTCTCTCTCTGTCTGTGTCTCTCTCTATCTGTGTCCCTCCTGTCTCTCTCTGTGGTACTCCTGTCACTCTCTCTTTGTCTGTGTCCCTCCTGTCTCTCTCTATCTGTGTCCCTCCTGTCTCTATCCGTGTCCCTCCTGTCTCTCTCTGTCCCTCCTGTCTCTCTATCTGTGTCCCTCCTGTCTCTCTGTCTGTGTCCCTCCTGTCTCTCTCTGTCTGTGTCCCTCCTGTCTCTCTGTCTGTGTCCCTCCTGTCTCTCTGTCTGTGTCCCTCCTGTCTCTCTCTGTCTGTGTCCCTCCTGTCTCTCTCTGTCTGTGTCCCTCCTGTCTCTCTATCTGTGTCCCTCCTGTCTCTCTCTGTCTGTGTCCCTCCTGTCTCTCTCTGTCTGTGTCCCTCCTGTCTCTCTGTCTGTGTCCCTCCTGTCTCTCTGTCTGTGTCCCTCCTGTCTCTCTCTGTCTGTGTCCCTCCTGTCTCTCTCTGTCTGTGTCCCTCCTGTCTCTGTCTGTGTCCCTCCTGTCTCTCTCTCTGTGTTACTCCTGTCACTCTCTCTCTGTCTGTGTCCCTCTTGTCTCTCTCTATCTGTGTCCCTCCTGTCTCTCTCTATCTGTATCCCTCCTGACTCTCTCTGTGTTACTCCTGTCACTCTCTCTGTCTGTGTCCCTCCTGTCTCTCTCTGTCTGTGTCCCTCCTGTCTCTCTCTGTCTGTGTCCCTCCTGTCTCTCTATCTGTGTCCCTCCTGTCTCTCTCTGTCTGTGTCCCTCCTGTCTCTCTCTGTCTGTGTCCCTCCTGTCTCTCTGTCTGTGTCCCTCCTGTCTCTCTGTCTGTGTCCCTCCTGTCTCTCTCTGTCTGTGTCCCTCCTGTCTCTCTCTGTCTGTGTCCCTCCTGTCTCTGTCTGTGTCCTTCCTGTCTCTCTCTCTGTGTTACTCCTGTCACTCTCTCTCTGTCTGTGTCCCTCCTGTCTCTCTCTGTCTGTGTCCCTCCTGTCTCTCTCTGTCTGTGTCCCTCCTGTCTCTGTCTGTGTCCTTCCTGTCTCTCTCTCTGTGTTACTCCTGTCACTCTCTCTCTGTCTGTGTCCCTCCTGTCTCTCTCTGTCTGTGTCCCTCCTGTCTCTCTCTGTCTGTGTCTCCCCTGTCTCTGTCTGTGTCCCTCCTGACTCTCTCTGTGCTACTCCTGTCACTCTCTCTCTGTCTGTGTCCCTCCTGTCTCTCTCTGTCTGTGTCCCTCCTGTCTCTCTCTGTCTGTGTCCCTCCTGTCTCTCTCTGTCTGTGTCCCTCCTGTCTCTGTCTGTGTCCTTCCTGTCTCTCTCTCTGTGTTACTCCTGTCACTCTCTCTCTGTCTGTGTCCCTCCTGTCTCTCTCTGTCTGTGTCCCTCCTGTCTCTCTCTGTCTGTGTCCCTCCTGTCTCTCTATCCGTGTCCCTCCTGTCTCTCTATCCGTGTCTCTCCTGTCTCTCTCTGTCTGTGTCCCTCCTGTCTCTCTCTGTCTGTGTCCCTCCTGTCTCTCTCTGTCTGTGTCCCTCCTGTCTCTCTATCTGTGTCCCTCCTGTCTCTCTCTGTGTCCCTACTGTCTCCCTGTCTCTGTGTCGCTTCTGTCTCTCTGTCTGTGTCCCTCCTGTCTCTCTGTCTGTGTCCCTCCTGTCTCTCTGTCTGTGTCCCTCCTGTCTCTCTCTCTCTGTGTCCCTCCTGTCTCTCTCTCTCTGTGTCCCTCCTGTCTCTCTCTGTCTGTGTCCCTCCTGTCTCTCTGTCTGTGTCCCTCCTGTCTCTCTCTGTATGTGTCCCTCCTGTCTCTCTCTGTCTGTGTCCCTCCTGTCTCTCTCTGTCTGTGTCCCTCCTGTCTCTCTCTGTCTGTGTCCCTCCTGTCTCTCTGTCTGTGTCCCTCCTGTCTCTCTCTATCTGCGTCCCTCCTGTCTCTCTATCTGCGTCCCTCCTGTCTCTCTCTATCTGCGTCCCTCCTGTCTCTCTATCTGCGTCCCTCCTGTGTCTCTCTCTCTGTCTGTGTCCCTCCTGTCTCTCTCTGTGTCCCTCCTGTCTCTCTCTGTGTCCCTCCTGGCTCTCTCTGTGTCCCTCCTGGCTCTCTCTTTGTCCCTCCTGTCTCGCTCTCTCTGTGTCCCTCCTGTCTCTCTCAGTCTGTGTCCCTCCTGTCTCTCTCAGTCTGTGTCGTTCCCTGTCTCTCTCTGTCTGTGTCTCTCTCTATCTGTGTCCCTCCTGTCTCTCTCTGTGGTACTCCTGTCACTCTCTCTTTGTCTGTGTCCCTCCTGTCTCTCTCTATCTGTGTCCCTCCTGTGTCTCTCTCTCTGTCTGTGTCCCTCCTGTCTCTCTATCTGTGTCCCTCCTGTCTCTATCCGTGTCCCTCCTGTCTCTCGCTGTCCCTCCTGTCTCTCTATCTGTGTCCCTCCTGTCTCTCTGTCTGTGTCCCTCCTGTCTCTCTCTGTCTGTGTCCCTCCTGTCTCTCTGTCTGTGTCCCTCCTGTCTCTCTGTCTGTGTCCCTCCTGTCTCTCTCTGTCTGTGTCCCTCCTGTCTCTCTCTGTCTGTGTCCCTCCTGTCTCTCTCTGTCTGTGTCCCTCCTGTCTCTCTATCTGTGTCCCTCCTGTCTCTCTCTGTGTCCCTCCTGGCTCTATCTGTGTCCCTCCTGTCTCTCTCTGTGTCCCTACTGTCTCCCTGTCTCTGTGTCGCTTCTGTCTCTCTGTCTGTGTCCCTCCTGTCTTTCTGTCTGTGTCCCTCCTGTCTCTCTGTCTGTGTCCCTCCTGTCTCTCTCTGTATGTGTCCCTCCTGTCTCTCTCTGTCTGTGTCCCTCCTGTCTCTCTCTGTCTGTGTCCCTCCTGTCTCTCTCTGTCTGTGTCCCTCCTGTCTCTCTGTCTGTGTCCCTACTGTCTATCTCTGTCTGTGTCCCTCCTGTCTCTCTATCTGCGTCCCTCCTGTCTCTCTCTATCTGCGTCCCTCCTGTCTCTCTATCTGCGTCCCTCCTGTGTCTCTCTCTCTGTCTGTGTCCCTCCTGTCTCTCTCTGTGTCCCTCCTGTCTCTCTCTGTGTCCCTCCTGGCTCTCTCTGTGTCCCTCCTGTCTCGCTCTCTCTGTGTCCCTCCTGTCTCTCTCAGTCTGTGTCCCTCCTGTCTCTCTCAGTCTGTGTCGTTCCCTGTCTCTCTCTGTCTGTGTCTCTCTCTATCTGTGTCCCTCCTGTCTCTCTCTGTGGTACTCCTGTCACTCTCTCTTTGTCTGTGTCCCTCCTGTCTCTCTCTATCTGTGTCCCTCCTGTCTCTATCCGTGTCCCTCCTGTCTCTCTCTGTCCCTCCTGTCTCTCTATCTGTGTCCCTCCTGTCTCTCTGTCTGTGTCCCTCCTGTCTCTCTCTGTCTGTGTCCCTCCTGTCTCTCTGTCTGTGTCCCTCCTGTCTCTCTGTCTGTGTCCCTCCTGTCTCTCTCTGTCTGTGTCCCTCCTGTCTCTCTCTGTCTGTGTCCCTCCTGTCTCTCTATCTGTGTCCCTCCTGTCTCTCTCTGTCTGTGTCCCTCCTGTCTCTCTCTGTCTGTGTCCCTCCTGTCTCTCTGTCTGTGTCCCTCCTGTCTCTCTGTCTGTGTCCCTCCTGTCTCTCTCTGTCTGTGTCCCTCCTGTCTCTCTCTGTCTGTGTCCCTCCTGTCTCTCTCTGTCTGTGTCCCTCCTGTCTCTCTCTGTCTGTGTCCCTCCTGTCTCTGTCTGTGTCCTTCCTGTCTCTCTCTCTGTGTTACTCCTGTCACTCTCTCTCTGTCTGTGTCCCTCTTGTCTCTCTCTATCTGTGTCCCTCCTGTCTCTCTCTATCTGTATCCCTCCTGACTCTCTCTGTGTTACTCCTGTCACTCTCTCTGTCTGTGTCCCTCCTGTCTCTCTCTGTCTGTGTCCCTCCTGTCTCTCTCTGTCTGTGTCCCTCCTGTCTCTCTATCTGTGTCCCTCCTGTCTCTCTCTGTCTGTGTCCCTCCTGTCTCTCTCTGTCTGTGTCCCTCCTGTCTCTCTGTCTGTGTCCCTCCTGTCTCTCTGTCTGTGTCCCTCCTGTCTCTCTCTGTCTGTGTCCCTCCTGTCTCTCTCTGTCTGTGTCCCTCCTGTCTCTGTCTGTGTCCTTCCTGTCTCTCTCTCTGTGTTACTCCTGTCACTCTCTCTCTGTCTGTGTCCCTCCTGTCTCTCTCTGTCTGTGTCCCTCCTGTCTCTCTCTGTCTGTGTCTCTCCTGTCTCTGTCTGTGTCCCTCCTGACTCTCTCTGTGCTACTCCTGTCACTCTCTCTCTGTCTGTGTCCCTCCTGTCTCTCTCTATCTGTGTCCCTCCTGTCTCTCTCTATCTGTATCCCTCCTGACTCTCTCTGTGTTACTCCTGTCACTCTCTCTGTCTGTGTCCCTCCTGTCTCTCTCTGTCTGTGTCCCTCCTGTCTCTGTCTGTGTCCTTCCTGTCTCTCTCTCTGTGTTACTCCTGTCACTCTCTCTCTGTCTGTGTCCCTCCTGTCTCTCTCTATCTGTGTCCCTCCTGTCTCTCTCTATCTGTATCCCTCCTGACTCTCTCTGTGTTACTCCTGTCACTCTCTCTGTCTGTGTCCCTCCTGTCTCTCTCTGTCTGTGTCCCTCCTGTCTCTGTCTGTGTCCTTCCTGTCTCTCTCTCTGTGTTACTCCTGTCACTCTCTCTCTGTCTGTGTCCCTCCTGTCTCTCTCTGTCTGTGTCCCTCCTGTCTCTCTCTGTCTGTGTCCCTCCTGTCTCTCTCTGTCTGTGTCCCTCCTGTCTCTGTCTGTGTCCTTCCTGTCTCTCTCTCTGTGTTACTCCTGTCACTCTCTCTCTGTCTGTGTCCCTCCTGTCTCTCTCTGTCTGTGTCCCTCCTGTCTCTCTCTGTCTGTGTCCCTCCTGTCTCTGTCTGTGTCCCTCCTGACTCTCTCTGTGCTACTCCTGTCACTCTCTCTCTGTCTGTGTCCCTCCTGTCTCTCTCTATCTGTGTCCCTCCTGTCTCTCTCTATCTGTATCCCTCCTGACTCTCTCTGTGTTACTCCTGTCACTCTCTCTGTCTGTGTCCCTCCTGTCTCTCTCTGTCTGTGTCCCTCCTGTCTCTGTCTGTGTCCTTCCTGTCTCTCTCTCTGTGTTACTCCTGTCACTCTCTCTCTGTCTGTGTCCCTCCTGTCTCTCTCTATCTGTGTCCCTCCTGTCTCTCTATCTGTATCCCTCCTGACTCTCTCTGTGTTACTCCTGTCACTCTCTCTGTCTGTGTCCCTTCTGACTCTCCCTGTCTGTGTCCCTCCTGACTCTCCCTGTCTGTGTCCCTCCTGTCTCTCTTGTCTCTCTTTCCCTCCAGGCTGTCTCTTTCACCTCAGTCCCCAGCATGTCTGCCGGTCCCTCCCCAGGGAGGAGTTGAGAGAAGCAGGGGGAGGAGTTGAGAGAAGCAGGGGGAGGAGTTGAGAGAGCAGGGGGGAGGTGTTGAGAGCAGCCGGGGGAGGAGTTGAGAGCAGCCGGGGGAGGATTTAAGACCGGTAGGGGAGGGGTTAAGAGTGGCGGGGGAGGGGTTAAGAGTGGCGGGGGAGGGGTTAAGAGTGGCGGGGGAGGGGTTAAGAGCGGCGGGGGAGGGGTTAAGAGCGGCGAGCGGGCAGGAGGAGTTGTGAGTTGTGCGAGCCCGCAAGCGTGAGCAACGGCTCCAGCGGGCTCGTATGCTCACAACTATATATGTGATTTATACCAAACCAGTATAGGTCATCCATATACATTAAATGGTAACAATCCACATTAAATTAGATGATAAAAGACAAAATGAAGTGATTTCAGCCCTGGAAGTGAGTTAATTTAAGTGGAAGTACAGAGTGACTGTGCGTGTGAGACACAGCGGGTTACTGTGAGTGAGTGTGTCAGACAGTGGGTGACTGCGTCTGTGTCAGAGACAGTGGGTGACTCTGTCTGTGTGTGCGTGCCAGAAACAGTGGGTGACTACATGTGTGTGAGACAGTGGGTGACTGTGTGTTTGTGAGACAGTGAGTGACTATGTGTGTGAGACAATGAGTGACTGTGTGTGTGAGACAGTGAGTGACTGTGTGAGACAGTGGGTGACAGCAGGTGAATGTGTGTGACTATGTGTGTCACAACGGGTGACTATGTGTGCCACAGCGGGTGGCTGTGTGTGCCACAGCGGGTTACTGTGTGTGTATGACAGCGAGTGACTGTGTGTGTGTGCGACAGCGGGTGACTGTGTTTGCGACAGCAGTCAACTGTGTCTGTGTGCGACATGGGGGTGACTGTGTGTGTGTGCAACATTTTGAATGTGGGATAAAGTTTTGGGTACCACTTCATAAAAAGGACATTTTAGAGCTGGAAAAGGTACAGAGGAGGGCAACAAAACTAATAAGGGGAATGGAGGCACTAAGTTATGAAGAAAGACTAACCAAATTAAACTTTTTTTCTCTAGAAAAAAGGCGTCTAAGAGGGGATATGATTACCTTATATAAATATATCCAGGGTTAGTTTAAAGAATTGTCAAGGGAGCGTTTTGTGGCAAGAGGTTTTCAATTGACAAGAGGACATCCCTTGAGGTTAGAAGTAAAAAGATTCCACCTTAAAGAAAGAAAAGGGTTCTTCACAGTAAGGGTGGTTAATCTGTGGAATTCTCTACCAGAGGAGGTTGTGACAGCGGATTCGATAGATAACTTTAAAAGGGGACTGGATTTATTTATAATTAAAAAGGGAATTCAGGATTATCATGGATAATTAGAGAGACAGCATTGATCCAGGGAGAAATCCGATCGCCAGTATCTGGAGTCAGGAAGGATTTTTTTTTTTTCCTTTGAGACGATTGGCTAAGTCTTACTTGTTTTTTTTTTCTATTTGCCTTTCTCTAGATAAATTAATAATTAAAAAAAATAAAAAATAAAAATCATGAAATAATTGATTAATAATTAATTAACAACTAATTATTAATATTTAATCTGCATATTACAGATCAGAGGAAATCTTAAAAGGTTGAACTTGATGGACTGAAAGTAATTTTTTCAACCTTAATTACTATGGGCCTCATTCTTTTATCGGCTGTAAACCGGCCGTAAGGCTGCGATTCCTTGCAGGGGTCCCGTTACCTCGCAATTCAATTAAACGGCCCCGCAAAGATCTCCTCTTACGGCCGGCCGTAAATCTTGCAACCGGCCATAAGCTCTGAAATCTAAAAAGTCAAAAATAAATTCAAGACAGCACTGTAAAGCTCTGTAAATGCTAGGGATCATATTAGGGGACATGAGGATTAAAAGTAACCCACTCTCAAGCTTGCACATCAGCCCAAACCCGAGTTTAAATTAACTGTTTATTTTCCGGCTGCGGCGTGGGCGGGTCTGAGGTGCTCCAAGCCCTATGGACTTTTTACATGGATATTTGACGTATATTAAAATAAAAATAATTTAAGGATTTGAGTATAGGGGAATTTTGTGCTATTTTTGCTAACACCGAAAATCACTTTATAGTCTTCTCAAAGTGCAGGATGGCTTCATTTGGGCTATATTTCGTGCTTAATTGGTGCTAGCGGGACCTCTTTCCTGCAAGTAAGCTGCGGCTCGGTTTTAGCCTTGCAGAGAGTGTTCCCGGAGCAATTGAATTGCAAATAGGATTTTCTTACGGCTGATATCCTTGCAGACGTTTTAGATCAAAGGATTTCCTCCGGCGCGAGCGGCCGCAAGAGATAGCAAGGCGCCGGCCGCAAGCCTGCCGGAATCCCCGGCCGTAAGGGAATAGAATAGCCGAATAGCTTGCGGCCGGTCCTTGCGGCCCCGCAACGGCTGCGGCCGATAATAGAATGAGGCCCTATGTAACTATGTAATAATTACTATGTAACTATGTAACTACTATCACAAACTCTCACCCAAAGACATTGAAATTATAGCCAACCCTTGAATGGATAGGGACAACCACTATAGTTCTTGTTTCTATTGTATCATGTATACTAGGGTGGATGGGAGTCAGCACATATCTGGTATGTTTGAATACCAAGATCAGAAAAATTAGCCCTCTCACTATTCAAATCAGAAAACTTGCCCCTATAGAAAGTATAATTAAAGAAATATATATAAAGATATACAAATATATTTATATATAGTTACAGTATATTGCTACTGTAATAATGTCACCTACCTAATGGGGAGAAATTATTCCAGAAAGGGCAATTTGTCAGAGCTTTTTGTATAAATATATTACTTGATATATTTATTTTAATATAATCCTTTTTAATTTGACTTATACATATCAATAGATATATCCATTATATACTATTTCCTGAGTTTCAGTACATGCCCTGGTGAAACTGTCTAGTGTATTCGGGTGGGGTTGATTAGAATGAACAATAGTTGATCAACAATATGTTTATATATGTACCATCCCTGTTTGATCTGTGTCAGTTCTCACTTAAAACAATGGGGAACAATTATCTTATTTCATAAAACCCAAATATCAAATATTTATCCAAAATCGACACAGATATTTCTAAAGGACAATTGTGTCAACATTACCATTGTGTCCAATAATTAGATTAAAGTAATGGGAAATACTTCAGTATATTTTCCCAAGATAAAGGGAATCCCAGGATGTATTAAACAATACAATACAATTAGATAAGAATTTTGACTATTTAAGATAAGGCTAGACTTAGTAAAGAAAAGATTCACAGACCATTCACGCACACTGGAGGAAGGGCTGAAAGAGAAAGGACATTTGAAAGCTAAATCTATTTTTGTGGTTCCTGATATTTTTAATATTTTCCCTATTAAAATCGATTTTGGAATTATAAGGATTGGCACTCTACTCAGAATTGGGATTTGATACTAATACCTGGTAATGTATGGATTTATCTCTGTTCTTGTAATATAATTGATAAATTATATAATAGACAATTTACATGTTTTAAAACTCCTAAAAAGGAGATATAAAAACCTTATTGAAACTAAATTGATAATTGCAAAATGAACATTATAAAAATGAACCTAGTCAGTTCAAATTTTATTCTAATTTAGTTCAATTGAGCTTATTTATTTTACTCAATAAATTGTATTACAAAAATACTTTATCGTTAATATTTATATATTTCCTCTATTATTATTGCCAATATACCTAAAGATTTATCAAATTGTTATATCACATATTAATATACATTTTCTTTGTTTTTTTAATAGTATTTTTGCTATTCCTATAGGTGGTTAGTACTAAAGTATTAGCCCACTTCCACTATTACTATATAGTTGTATTGCTGTATATACATTAGATTCTGCCAAAATATTGTGAATTGCTTTATTGATCAGATTGATTTTTGTGTTGATTATGAACAGCTAAAAGGAGATATTGATTAAGAGTATTTAATTGTGATTTTAATATTATGTAAGAAGGGTTTTGTTGGTAGAGATAAGATAGTTTATATTTCATAATAATTTATCATATTAATATTGCAATATATTTGATTAAGTTACTAATATCTCTGAATAATTATTGCACTGTTTAAAGTTTCATTATATTATATTTTATTGTATTTTTGATAATAAGCGCTATTTTGTTTAAAAGCTATATTTGTCTTTGAATTGACGTTATACTCGAACTAGAATTTATAGTAATTATTTCTAATATCTACACTATAAATTCCACGACAGGAGTCATGTTATACAGAGGGGTGGGAGTGTGTGTTGTCAGAGCTTTTTATATAAATATATTATTTGATATATTTATTTTCATCCAATCCTTTTTCATTTTGATGATATATAGATTGGGTTTTGATACTAATACCTGGTAATCTATAGATTTAACTCTATTCTTGTAATATAATTGATAAATTATATAATAGACAATTTATTTGTTTTAAGCTACTGAACAGCAGATACAAAAGAAATCTTATTAAAACTATATTGATAATTCTAAAATTAACATTATAAACATTTATTTAGTCAATACAAAATGTATTTTTACTTTAGTTCAAGATAGATAAATTGATATTATTTATTTGACTAAATCAATTGTATTACAAAATTACTTTTTCATTACCTTTTATTATATCTATATATTTTCTCTGTTATCATTGCCAATATACCTAAAGACTTATCAAATTGTTATATCACGTATTAATATACATTTCCTTTGTTTTGATAGTATTTTTGCTAATCCCATAGGTGGTTAGTACAGTATTAGCCCACTGTTACTATATAGTTTTATTGGTGTATATAAATAGATTCTGCCAAAATATTGTAATTTGCTATGTTGATAAGATTGATTTTGTGTTGGTTATGAAGACATAAAAGGAGATATTGATTAAGGGTATTTCATTATGATCTTAATATTATCCTAGAAAGATTTTTATTGGTATAGATGATCAGATGGTTTATATTTCATAAGATTTTACCATATTAATATTGTTATATATTTGATTAGGTTATTAACTTCTATGAATAATTAATGCACTGTTTAAAGTTTTTATTCTATTACATTTGATTGTGTTGTTGATAATAAAAGCTGTTTTGTTGTAAAACGATATTTGTCTATGAATTGACGTTATACTCGAACCTGCCTGCCTCGCGATGAGCGACTTGAGTGCTCATAGCGATCCTCTCCCTCTTTCTACATCTCCCCCCCTCTACTTGATGGGATTGATGAGAGGGGCTAATTGTTAGCCTCCCCTCCCCTCTACTTCCTCTCCCTCCCTTGTGTCTCGTTCTCCCATTTCCCACCCCTGTGCCTCTTCTCCCCTCCTCCCCCATGTCTTTTCCCTCCCTCCTCCCTCCCTTGTGTCTCTTTCCACCCTATCCCTCTCTTGTGTTTCTTTAAACCCCTCTCCATCCCTTGTATCTCCTCCCCCATCTCCCTCCAATGTGTCTCCTTCCCCCATCTCCCTCCCATGTGTCTCTTCCCTCCTCCTCTCACTCCCCTGTGTTTCTCCCCTCCCTCCCATCTCTTTCCACCCTCACCATCCCATGTGTCTTATCCCCCTTCCCTCTCCTTTGTCTCCTTCCCCCTCCCTTTCCTGTGCCTCTTTTACCCCCTCTCCCTTCCCCCCTTTTGTCTCCTTGGCCCCTCTCTCTCGCTGTGTCTCCTTCCCCCCTCTCCCTCACTTGTGTCTCTGTTCCTCCTCCTCTCCCTCCCTTGTCTCCTTTCCCCCTCCTCTCCCTCCCTTGTCTCCTTTCACCTCGCCCACCATTTTGTCTCCTTAACCTCTCCTTTCCCTCCCCTGTGTCTCCTTCCCCCCTACTTCTTTCCCTCCCTTGTGTCTTCTTTCCTCCTCTTGTCTTAGCTTAGCCTCTGCCGGTCCCGTCCTCCGGCCAGAACTACTTTCCTGGAGCAATACGCTCATGAGCGGATTGATCCATGAGAGTAGTTTCCGACCGGAGAACGGAAACCGCATAGGATAAGGTATGGGCCGTACATGCCTCATATGTGCCTCCCTGTGGCTCTTTTCCCCCTCTCCTTTTCCCCCATGTCTTTTATCCCCCTCTCCCTTCCCCCTCATGTCTCCTTTGCCCCTCTGCCTCGCTGTGTCTTCTTCCCCTCTCTCCCTCACTTGTGTCTCTGTTTCCCCTCCTCTCCCTCTCTTGTGTCTTCTTTGCCCCTCCTCTCCCACCATTGCGTCTCCTTAACCTCTCCTCTCCCTCCCCTGTGTCTCATGTCCCCCCTCCTCTCCCTCCCTTGTGTCTCCTTTCCCCCTCCTCTCCCTCGTGTCTCCTTTTCCCCTTCTTTACCTCGTGTCTCCTTTCCCTTCCCCCCCTGATCTCCCTCCCATGTGTCTCCTTCCCCCCCTCCTTCTTTTTCTTTCCCCCTCATTTCTTACCTTAAGCCTCTGCTGGTCCCCTTCTCTGACCGGAACTACTTTCCTGGACCAATCCGCTCATGAGCAGAGAAGGTACGGGATGTACGTGCCTCACGATGAGTGCCTCTCTTTGCACCTCATCGCAAGCCTTGCAATGACCGCCTTTGGTGCTCATTGCAGCCCCCATCGGGTTTGTTGTTAGCGCTGGTTCAACTGCGGGCCTCTCTCCGTAAGGCCCACAATTTTTAACATTGTATTACCAACAACCCTGCAATTACTACAACTATATTTGTGATGTTTCTTTTAATATATTCTTTTTCATTTTTACTTGATTTATCCATAAATATAAACAAATTCCTAGAATTAAAGCAATGTTTCATACTGTCTACAAATACATTATTTGATATCTTTCTTTTAATATAATCCTTTGAAATTTGATTTGAAATAATACATACATGTATATATATATATATATATATATATATATATATATATATATATATATATATATATATATATAGCCATTTGATTTAATTCTCTATCATGAGATCACTGACTGGCTTTCCGTTTTACTTTAATGTAACTGTATCATATTTTATTCAGTTCCTGTGACTAAGGCTTTAGGTTGATTAATATAAACTCTCTCAATATCCTACTGTCCACATTAGGTCTTCATAGTGGAAACATGGACACAATATCAGTTATTAAGGAAGAGGAGGATGAGAGAGATGATCAGGATACTCACCAGGAGGAAATCTGTTCAGACCCCTCTGCAGGTGAGTGACAGGTGTATGAGTCACAAAGGGGTGGAGCCTCAGAGCTGTGCAGGTGAGTGACAAGTGTATGAGTCACAAGGGGTGGAGACTCAGAGCTGTGCAGGGGAGTGACAGGTGTATGAGTCACAAGGGGTGGAGACTCAGAGCTGTGCAGGGGAGTGACAGGTGTATGAGTCACAAGGGGGCGGAGACTCAGAGCATTACAAGTGAGTGACAGGTGTATGAGTCACGAGGGGGCGGAGACTCAGAGCAGTGCAGGTGAGCGAGAGGTGTATCAGTTCCAAGGGGGAGGAGACTCAAAGCTGATGGAAAATCATCATCCCCTCAGTACATACAGAAATAATACAGCACATCACAGATCTGAGTGTGGAAATAAGATCAGTTTTAGTCACTTGTATTACATGAGGAGTCCTACTGGAAAAATGGGTTTCTTAAAATCATGAGATATGTGATTATGTAGATGGTTTCACCACTCCTTATCAAGTACCAGAAGCAGTTGTGATTAGTGATAGAGACTTGTCATGGATCCACGCTGCCTCACTGGTCTGTCTCTAGATTCCTGAGCCCAACAGCTACATTTCCACAGCAAAGTCACCATATTATTCACTCTGCCTCACTGGTCTGTCTCTATAGTTTTCTGAGCCGACTGCTACATTTCCACAGCTAAGACACCATATTGTTCACTCTGCCTCACAGGTCTGTCTCTCTGGTTTTCTGAGCCCACTGCTACATTTCCACAGCTAAGAAACCATATTGTTCACTCTGCCTCACTGGTCTATCTCTCTTGTTTTCTGAGCCCACTGCTACATTTCCACAGCTAAGTCGCCATATTGCTCACTCTGCCTCACTGGTCTGTCTCTCTTGTTTTCTGAGCCCACTGCTACATTTCCATAGCTAAGAAACCATATTGTTCACTCTGCCTCACTGGTCTATCTCTCTTGTTTTCTGAGCCCACTGCTACATTTCCACAGCTAAGTCGCCATATTGCTCACTCTGCCTCACTGGTCTGTCTCTCTTGTTTTCTGAGCCCACTGCTACATTTCCATAGCTAAGACACCATATTGTTCACTCTGCCTCACAGGTCTGTCTCTCTTGTTTTCTGAGCCCACTGCTACATTTCCATAGCTAAGACACCATATTGTTCACTCTGCCTCACTGGTCTATCTCTCTGGTTTCCTGAGCCCACTGATACATTTCTACAGCTAAGACACCATATTGTTCACTCTGCCTCACTGGTCTGTCCCTCTGGTTTTCTGAACCCACTGCTACATTTCCATAGCTAAGAAACCATATTGTTCACTCTGCCTCACTGGTCTATCTCTCTTGTTTTCTGAGCCCACTGCTACATTTCCACAGCTAAGACGCCATATTGTTCACTTTTCCTCACTGGTCTGTCTCTCTGGGGTTTTCTGAGCCCACTGCTACATTTCCATAGCTAAGACACCATATTGTTCACTCTGCCTCACTGGTCTATCTCTCTGGTTTCCTGAGCCCACTGCTACATTTCTACAGCTAAGTCACCATATTATTGACTCTGCCTCACTGGTCTGTCTCTATAGTTTTCTGAGCCGACTGCTACATTTCCACAGCTAAGACACCATATTGTTCACTCAGCCTCACAGGTCTGTCTCTCTGGTTTCCTGAGCCCACTGCTACATTTCCACATCTAAGTCACCATATTGTTCACTCTGCCTCACTGGTCTGTCTCTGGTTTCCTGACCCCACAGCTACATTTCTACAGCTAAGTCCCCATATTATTCACTCTGCCTAACTGGTCTGTCTCTCTTGTTTTCTGAGCCCGCTGCTACATTTCCACAGCTAAGTAGCCATATTGCTCACTCTGCCTCACTGGTCTGTCTCTCTGGTTTCCTGAGCCCACTGCTACATTTCCACATCTAAGTCACCATATTGTTCACTCTGCCTAACTGGTCTGTCTCTAGTTTCCTGAGCCCACAGCTACATTTCTACAGCTAAGTCACCATATTATTCACTCTGCCTAACTGGTCAGTCTCTCTTGTTTTCTGAGCCCGCTGCTACATTTCCATAGCTAAGACACCATATTGTTCACTCTGCCTCACTGGTCTGTCTCTTTGGTTTCCCGAGCCCACTGCTACATTTCCACAGATAAGACACCATATTGTTCACTCTGCCTCACTGGTCTGTCTCTGGTTTCCTGAGCCAACTGCTACATTTCCACAGCTAAGTCACCATATTGATCATCGCCTATGTCATACACACCACGCAAAGCGTGACGACGGTTCATAGTTTGACAACTATTATATGGGATAACTACTGAGATTGTAATTTTCCCTGAATAAAATTGTGTACCTCTGTAATTCTTTGTAACCTCCCCCATAGCCTTCTAACAACCATGTGTTTAAAGCCTTTAACTCACACATTCTAAAACCATTTCCATTCTATTCCAGTCACCATCTTGTTCAGTTTTCCTCACTGGTCTGTCTATCTGGTTTCCTGAGCCCAATCCCCTCCCTGCCCCTGGTTACTCCTAATAAACTAGTCATATTAATCCTCTACACAATGTTTTCTCTTGCCTTCTTCTTCCTCCTATGCCCTTGCCTTTTCCTCAGGCTTTTATTCTCAACTGTTTCCCTTTACTCTCCAACATAACCATATCACCTTTCATGCCCTCCCCTCCTCTCTTATGCTTCCATGAGCTACTTTTAGTTAAACTGTGTTTAAATTGTGTTTCTCCTGAGTTTCTCACTTGCAGTGTACATTATCTGACCACTAGGGGCAGATAGCATATTGTATACTAGAGCCATTCACTTTACATCAGATCCCTTCCCTCTCCAACTAATGAATAAACGTCTAACTTTTCACACCTTCCTACTTATGAAAACCTCACTTTCTTCCTGAACCTTGCTATTCCTCATCTGCTCCTCCCCAGGTCTCTGCCTCTTAAATTCCCTTAGATTGTAAGTAGTGAGTTTCCATTCTAGTAGGCACTTTTACATGACTCAAAGCTCAAAACGGGGCCCTCCATTTCTACTGTTGTTAATATTCATATAATGTTGTATATTTCCCTTTTCTTAACCCCTGTACAGCTCTATGGAATATGTTGGTGCGTTACAAATAAAAGATAATAATAATAATAATAATAATAATAATAAATTACTCTTCAATTATTGCTTAAAGAGCTATGTTTTATAGATAATGGCAGGACTATGAAAGCGCTTCCATCATGAAGAATATTGGAAAAATACCAGAATAATCTAGACCTGATTTTCAGACAACACCTTTTGTTTTGAGTCCTAGTCATTATCAGATTATAAATATAAATATATATATATATATATATATATTTATTTATGTGTGTGTATATATATATATATATATATATATATATAATTTATAATTTCCCCACCAATAAATGACTATGCTTATCGGAGACAATCATACACCTTATGTTTAGGCTTATTTTGCACATTATTAAATATGCTGTATATTCATAAAGAGTATTATATAATTATCTATCTGGGAAAAAAAGGAATTTATAACTGCAGATTAGTTTTAGTTGTCTTTATTTAGGTATATATGCTATAAATAACTAAAACATTTCCATTTAAAAGCATGGTATCACTCCTTTTAATATAATTGCAAAATAATTTACTCTGGATTATTTTGTTTCCAACAGATGTGTCGAGGAATATGTGTGTAGCGCACAATGTGTCCCTTCTTTCACCAGATTGTATAAGGGAAGATTTCAAAGTTTCACACGGTTACAAGGCCATAAACCAGAGTTGCATGAAACAACAAATAGAAGAAACATCATTTGTATGTTCTGAGTGTGGGAAAGGATTTACTAGGAATGCAGATCTTGTAAGACATAAGCAAGTTCATACAGGGGAAAGACCATTTACATGTTTTGAATGTGGTAAATGTTTCAGTCAACAATCAAGTCTCAATAACCATATGACAACCCGCGCAGGAGAACAGCCATTTGCATGTTCTGAATGTGATAATTGTTTCAGTCTACTATCAAATCTTAATACCCACATGACAACCCACACAGGAAGAAGACAATTTTCATGCTCTGAATGTGGGAAATGTTTCAGTGTGGCAGTCAATCTCAAAGTACACAAGAGAACCCACACAGGAGGACGACCATTTGCATGTTCTGAATGTGGGAAATGTTTCAGTCTGGCATCAAATCTCAATACCCATATGAAAACCCATACAGGAGAAAGACCATATGCATGTTCTGAATGTAGTAAAAGTTTCAGTGAACAATCAAGTCTTAATAAACATATGACAACCCACACAGGAGAAAGACCATTTGCTTGTTCTGAATGTGGTAAATGTTTCAGTCAACACTCAAGTCTCAATACCCATATGAAAACTCACACAGGAGAAAGACCATTTGCATGTTCTGAATGTGGGAAATGTTTCTGTCGGTTGTCAAATCTCAATGATCATCAGAGAGTTCATACAGGAGAAAGTCTATTTGCTTGTTCTGAATGTAGGAAATGTTTCAGTGTGGCATCAAAACTCAATATACACAAGAGAACCCACACAGGAGAAAGACCATATGCATGTTCTGAATGTGGGAAATATTTCAGTCTGGCATCAAATCTCAATATACACAAGAGAACCCACACAGGAGAACGACCATTTGTATGTTCTGAATGTGGGAAATGTTTCAATCAAAAATCAAATCTCAATACCCATATGAAAACCCACACAGGAGAACGACCATTTGCATGTTATGAATGTGGGAAATGTTTCTGTCGGTTGTCAAATCTCAATGATCATCAGAGAGTTCATACAGGAGAAAGACCATTTGCATGTTCTGAATGTGGGAAATATTTCAGTCTGGCATCAAATCTCAATATACACAAGAGAACCCACACAGGAGAACGACCATTTGTATGTTCTGAATGTGGGAAATGTTACAGTCAACAATCAAATCTCAATACCCATATGAAAATCCACACATGAGAAAGACCATTTGCATGTTTAGAATGTGGTAAATGTTACAGTCAACAATCAACTCTCAATACCCATATGAAAACCCACACAGGAGAAAGACCATTTGCATGTTCAGAATGTGGTAAATGTTTCAGTCAACAATCAACTCTCAATACCCATATGAAAACTCACACAGGAGAAAGACCATATGCATGTTCTGAATGTGCTAAAAGTTTCAGTGAACAATCAAGTCGTAATGAACATATGATAACCCACACAGGAGAAAGACCATTTGCATGTTCTGAATGTGGTAAATGTTTCAATGAGGCCTCAAATCTCAATAAACATATAAAAAAATTCACACAGGAGAAAAAACATTTGTATGTTCTTAACGTGGGATATTTTTCAGTAAGACTAAGATTAATGGCTGGTGCAGTACAGTGTGTGCTATTCATATCAAATATATCTCACTCACACATAGGGTTTCCACTACTTTCATGCTGCTGTATTGCACTAGACATTAAACAGCATATGAGAATGTTACAGCCCCCAGGACTTCATTTCTGGCAACTGGACTCTGATTGAAATTAGTCATGTAGTCAGATGGTTTAAAGGGGTTATTATAATGGCCATAGGGACCTTTCTGAAATACTTTATCACTGCTGACTCACTATGATGTTTTTCCCCAAGCCCTGGTTGTATGCTCTTAACCCCTAAGATCCTCCACCCGATCATTTGAGGGTAGAGTCAGTTTTTTACTTTTAGGATGATCGATTATGTGTAGAATGTGATTTGGAGCATAAATAATGCCTTGGGCTAATACAATCTTTTGGGGTTAGTATGACTTTAAGGAAGACCTTCACCCTGAGAACCTAGAACTGTACACACTACAGATCTATGGTCCCCCGATCAGGCTCAGCCCCAACCCCTCGCCCAGGCATCCTGGCTCCAGGGCTCACAATGTCACTGCCTAACAGGATGGTAACAATTCCCTTTCTTATTGCTTAATACCTTCAGGTGCTAGTTACCTTTGGCACAGGGACTGACAATAATACATCTGAGAATATCATCTGCACGTAGCGCAGGACAAACAGCAGTTAGTATATTCATTGGTTCATCTGTTTGCCGACTTCAACATATATTGAACGCATCCATCATATAATGATATTTATCATTTTATAAGTGTAATATTACTCATTATAGAACAACAATATCACAAGGACATATTAGACTATTGTCAAAATTAGGTTTATTCATTAAATATAAGAATAGTTAACCTTGATCAATCAACATAAAAAAATCCCCATTCAAAAAATGTAAAGCATAAAAATATTATTCTTATTAAATATTCATAGATGGATTAATTAAATATAAGTTTAATTTCCGGTACGTATGTATGTATAAATATTAGGTTGATCTTTGATCTGCACATGGTAAAAAACTAGACACAAAACATATTTTGAGTAACTTTTTTTCATTTTGATTATATAGTCAATTACACGAAGCAATACTTTACATCAGATAATAACACGAGTTTCAACCAAAGACGTAGTGCTGGATTTTAGCCAAAAGTCACAAGATATTGCTTATTGAGTAATTTATGTTTTATTTTACATTTTTATAGATATATAAGGCTTTTTAGTCCAGTGGTTGACATCCTCAATAATCTATCAAGATTTTACTTAGTGGTTCAAAATAGTCATGTTCCTCTATTGTTCAGCAACATCAATCATCTATATATTTTGTATCATTATCTGATTTACGTTTGATGATTTTTAACGTTTCAAATAAAGTTATAAATTACCATTGTTCTTTTTTTGAAGTATATATATATATATATATATATATATATATATATATATAATATATCTCGCTCCTCATTACTGACACTGATCTAGAGCAGCTCACAGACTGATCATTATATATTAACTAGCGAATTGCCCGTCAAAAAATTACGGCAATGAAATTGTAAGGTAGCTAATGCTGTTTGGTGTCTAATAATGAAATATATAACATTAACATATATAAATGAACATATATAACATTAATAAATGAATATACTTGACCTATTTAGAAGCATTGTGTTGAAGAGCTGGCAATGTGTTTTGATGTTGCTGCAGCATTAGTGGTGTGGAGCTGCTGTGTAAGAGTGATGAACGTGTGCAGTGTAATAGTGTGTGTGCGCGAGACCAAACCGTTATCGTAGTTGTGTACTTCTGCATTGTCGTAAAATGGTGGGTAATGTGGGGTATGCGTGTTAGCGGAATATCCGTAGGTCTTTTGTGGTGTTTTGCGAGTTTCAGTGCTGTAGCCTCGTTTTCGTTTTGTTCGGCGGCGATTTTTTCTCTCGCTTAGAGAACTTTATTGTTTAAACTCTTTTGTTTTGAGTTAAATGAAGGTGTAACTTGATTTTTTTAGGTCCTGGATGCTCCCTCTTGCTGTAAGTAAGCTATTTATGTATGTGTTGTGTGTATTTATTGTGTTTTGAATTTTTTTCATGTCCGCGGGTTGCGGACGATTTTTGCGAGGTCGTTATGTGTGCTAACGTGTCTCGTATGGTTTTTGTGTTACGACGCGAAGTTTGCGAGGGGCGTTAGCAACGCATCTGGCTGGCTCGCCTGGTCACAACTATATATGTGATATACATCACTTACTGCATTGTCCTCATTACTGACACTGACCTAGTGCAGCTCACAGAATGATCATTGTATATTAACTAGCGTATTGCCCGTCAAAAAATGACGGCAATGAGCTGTGTATGTTTTTAAAGTTGTTTAGTTATTAATATACATATAGAATTGTAAGGTAGCTAATGCTGTTTTGTGTGTACTACTGAAATATAGAATTCAAATTAATAAATGAATATACGTATATACCCAGGACCTCTGAAAGTGAAGTTACACCTCTATTTAAGTCCAAATTCCCGAGTTCAGACACACGAAGATCCCCTAAGCGAGAGAAAAAATGGCCTCCGAAAAAAACGAAAATGAGGCCTACAGCCGAGCCACGTACAAATTACCCAAGAAGGGATCCGAGATAAGCTCAGAAACCTGCATTAACCCCACGGGATCCGAGATAAGCTCGGAGACCTGCATTAACCCCACATTAACCATCGCAGTGGGGGTCCCGATTGCACGCAATCTGGGACCACCGCTGCAATGAAAATTCAAAATTCCTACGTTACGGGTCCTTAAAGGACCTATTATAAAAGAAAACAAATACACTATCACCCTGTCACTCATGGGAGTCAATACAGACCCCATAAACCCCTAATTAACCCTGTCACTCATGGGGGTCAATATAGACCGCCATAAGCCCTTCATTAACCCTGTCACTCATGGGTGACAATACAGACCCCCATAAACCCTTCATTAACCCTGTCAATCATGGGGGTCAATACAGACCCCCATAAGCACTTCATTAACCCCCTCACTCATGGGGGTCAATACAGACCCCCATAAGCCCTTCATTAATCCTGTCACTCATGGGGGTCAATACAGACCCTCATAAGCCTCTATTTAACCCCATCAGTCCCTTAAGGGTATATTAAGACCATTATGGGCCTGTTACAACACAACATTAACTACATAAGTGCCATGACGGTCCTCAAGGACCATCATGACACTAAGTATAAACACTACACTGCACTATACCCCCCCCAATAAAACATTAAATATAAACTAAACACCCTCTACACTAACCTATTAACACCTACACTACCTACCTACCCCCTAATAAACCCCACCACTCTAATTACAGAAAATAAAAAAGCCTAAAGTCACACAAAAAAAGCTACATTATTGAAAATAAAAAAAACCTAAGTCACAAAAAATAAAAAAGGTACATTACAGAAAATAAAAAAAAACATTACAACCCCCCCCCCTCACTACAGAAAAAAAAAATTACACACCTGAAAAGGAAATACGTATAATAAAAAAACATACAGTACAATACAATACAAATACATACAATATAATACAATACAATTAAATACAATACACCCCTATCTAATATACAATACATTCTATATATCTAACATACATTACACAATCTATCTAAATAAATACCATAATCTAATATACATCCTATCTATATAATATACATCCCCAATCTATCTAAATATATACCACAATATAATGTACAATACATTATATGCTATCTATATAAAACGCATACCCCTAGCTAACATACAATAAATGCTATCTATATAAAATAATCTAATTCTAAGCTAAAATAAAATAATTAAGACCACTTACCTTTGCAGATGTCTATTCAGATCAGCCACCTACGGGGAAAAAAAAAAATTAGTGCAACGCGATTACAGTACATAAAGAAACATTCTAAATATTCTACTCACCTTTCCGGCATGTCCCGTTCTTATTCTTTTACCCTTCTCCGGAGAGGCACCTGTTAAAAAAAACATAACATTAATACACATACATAAAAATAAAATAAACATAATCTACATTGTACTTACCTCCCTGCGATGTCTCCGGCCTCCGCCTCCTCTTCTGCCACGCCATGTAAAGAAAAAAAAAGATACTTACATCCACATTCACGGACATCCCCGACGCTAATGAGGCTCCCGGAGACTTTTCCGGAAGAAAATAGGCAATGGCGCCTTCTGATTGGTTGAAAACGCTGGCTATCAAATTCACCCAATCAGGATTCGCCAATGTGTGAGCTAATCAGAAAGGGATACACCCTAAAATCCCACTCTGATTGGATATTGCACCTGTCAATCTTTATTTAAAACAATCACAAGGCGCAGATTGGTTGGAGCATCTGCGCATTCTGATTGGTTGCACTGACAATAGCCAAACACAGTGGATTACACCCCCACGTACTGATTGGTGAGGGATTTGCGCATTCTCATTGGCTATTGTTAATGTCAATAAAAATTACAGCCAATGGGAAGGCGCAGCTGTCTTCACCAATCAGTACGTGGGGGTATATTCCATTGTGATTGGCTGATGGCAATAAAGCCTTCGGATTGGTTCAAATAAAGATTGACAGGTGCGTCATCCAATCAGGTTTTTTTTGGGGGTGTATCCCTTTCTCATTGGTTCACAATTGGCGTCTTCTCATTGGCTGAATTTGATAGACAGCGTTTTCAGCCAATCAGAAGCCGACATTGCCAATTTTATTCTGGAACACTCCGTAGGAAGCTCATTAGCGTCGGAGACATCCGCCAGGGCGGATGTGTGTCGTTTTTTTTTTACCGCGCGGATGCTTCCGAGGCACAACACGAGGAGGCCGGAGACATCGCGGGGAGGTAAGTACAATGTAGATTGTGTTTATTTTACTTTGTTTTATGTTTATGTATGTGTACTAATGTACTGTTTTTTTTTAACAGGGGCAGCACCGGAGAAGAGGAAAAGATGAAGGACGTGACATGCTGGAAAGGTGAGTAGAATAATTAGAATGTTTAGAATGTTTAGTTATTTTATGTAAACGTGTTGTATTAATTTTTTAAATCTTTTTTTACCCTAGCTTGGTGATCTGAAGAAACATCTCAAAGGTAAGTGGTCTTAATTATTTTATTGTAGCTTAGAATTAGGGTTGCTATATAGAGATAGAATGTACTGTATATTAGATAGATAGGGGAATGTATAGTATATACTGTAGATAGTATTTATTGTATATTACATACAGTAGATAGATAGGGGGATGTATATTAGATAGATAGTATTGTATATTCGATAGTGGGATGTATATTACATCGTGGGATGTATATTACATAGGGGGATGTATATTAGATAAGGTGTATTGTATTGTATTTAATTGTATTGCATTGTATTTAATTGTATTGCATGTATTATATGTATTTCCTTTTCAGGTGTGTAATGTTTTTTTTACTGTAGTGGGGGGGTCTTTGTAATGTAAATTTTTTTTTTCTGTAATGATCCTTTTTTGATTTTTGGTGACTTAGGTTTTTTTTTTCCTGTAATGTACATTTTTTATTTTTGATGATTTTAGGTTTTTTTATTTTATGTAATGTAGATTTTTCATTTTTGATGACATTAGTTATTTGGATTTCTGTAATTAGATTGGTGGGGGTTATTAGGGGGTAGGTAGGTAGTGTAGGTGTTAATAGGTTAGTGTAGAGGGTGTTTAGTTGATATTTAATGTTTTATTGGGGGGGTATAGTGAAGTGTAGTGTTAATACTTAGTGTCATGATTGTCCTTGAGGACCGTCATGGCACTTATGTGGTTAATGTTGGGTTGTAACAGGCCCATAATGGTC
This sequence comes from Discoglossus pictus, assembly GCA_027410445.1. Lineage (NCBI taxonomy): Eukaryota > Metazoa > Chordata > Amphibia > Anura > Alytidae > Discoglossus > Discoglossus pictus. Next base: position 15,364,124 of record CM050163.1, on the reverse strand, counting down.
ATAATATACACTTATGGGACTGATGGTCTTAAACAGAGGCTTATGAGGGTCTCTATTGACCCCCCTGAGTGACAGGTTTAATTATGGGTTTATGGGGGTCTGTATTGACCTCCATCAGTGAGGGGGTTAATTAAGTGCTGATGGGGGTCTGTATTGACCCACAGGAGTGACAGGGTTAATTAGTGGTTTTTGAGTGTCTGTATTGACCCCCATGAGTGCTATGGTTATTTATGGGCTTATGGGGGTCTGTATTGACACCCATCAATGACAGGGTTAATGAAGGGCTTATGGGGGTCTGTATAGACCCCCATGAGTGACAGTGTTAATTAAGGGCTTATGGGGGTCTATATTGACCCTCATGAGTGACAGTGTTAATTAAGGGTTTATGGGGGACTGTATTGACCCCCATGAGTGCCATGGTTATTTATGGGCTTATGGGGGCCTTTATTGACCCCAGTGAGTGAAAGGGTTAATTATTGGTTTATGGGGGTTTGTATTGACCCCCATGAGTGACAGGGTTATTTATATGTATTATGGGGTCTGTATTGACCCCATGAGGGACAGGGTTAATTAGGGGTTTATGGGGGTCTGTATTGACCCCCATGAGTGAGGGGGTAAATTAAGTGCTTATGGGGGTCTGTATTGACCCCCATGAGTGACAGGGTTAATGAAGGGCTTATGGGGGTCTATATTGACCCTCATGAGTGACGGTGTTAATTAAGGGTTTATGGTAGTCTGTATTGACCTCATAAGTGCCCTGGTTATTTATGGGCTTATGGGGTTCTTTATTGACCCCCATGAGTGACAAGGTTAATTATGGGTTTATGGAGGTCTGTATTGACTGCCATGAGTGACAGTGTTAATTATATCTATTATGGGGGTCCGTATTGACCCCCATGAGTGACAGGGTTAATTGGGGGATTTATGGGGACTGTATTGACCCCCATGAGTGAGGGGGTTAATTAAGTGCTTATAGGGTTCTGTATTGACCCCCATGAGTGACAAGGTTAATGAAGGTCTTATGGGGGTCTGTACTGACCCCCATGAGTGACAGGTTTAATTAAGGGCTTATGGGGGTCTGTATTGACCCCCCATGAGTGACAGTGTTAATTATATTTATTATGGGGGTCTATATTGACCCCCATGAGTGACAGGGTTAATGAAGGGCTTATGGGGGTCTGTACTGACCCCCATGAGTTACAGGGTATATTAAGGGCTTATGGGGGTCTGTATTGACCCCCCATGAGTGACAGTGTTAATTATATTTATTATGGGGTTCTATATTGACCCCCATGAGTGACAGGGTTAATGAAGGGCTTATGGGGGTCTGTATTGACCCCATGAGTGCTATGGTTGTTTATGGGCTTATGGGGGTCTTTATTGACCCCCATGAGTGACAAGGTTAATTATGGGTTTATGGGGGTCTGTATTGACCCCCATGAGTGACAGGGTTAATTATATGTATTATGGGGGTCTAGATTGACCATCATGAGTGACAGTGTTAATTAGGGGTTTATGGGGGTCTGTATTGACCCCCCATGAGTGACAGTGTTAATTATATTTATTATGGGGGTCTATATTGACCCCCATGAGTGACAGGGTTAATGAAGGGCTTATGGGGGTCTGTATTGACCCTCATGAGTGACGGTGTTAATTAAGGGTTTATGGGAGTCTCTATTTACCCCATGAGTGCCATGGTTGTTTATGGGCTTATGGGGGTCTTTATTGACCCCCACGAGTGACAAGGTTAATTATGGGTTTATGGGTGTCTGTATTGACCCCCATTAGTGACAGGGTTAATTATATGTATTATGGGGGTCTGTATTGACTCCCATGAGTGAGAGGGTTAAATAAGTGCTTATGGGTGTCTGTATTGACCCCCATGAGTGAGAGGGTTAAATAAGTGCTTATGGGTGTCTGTATTGACCCCCATGAGTGACCGGGTTATTGAAGCGCGTTTGGGGGTCTGTATTGACACCATGAGTGGCAGGGTTATTTAGGGGTTTATGGGGGTCTGTATTGACCCCCATGAGTGAAGTGGTTAATTAAGTGCTAATGGGGGTCTGTATTGACCCCCAATGAGTGACAGGGTTAATTAATGCTTGATGGGGCTCTGTATAGAGCCCCATGCGTGATAGTGTATTTTTTTTTATTTTGTTATAACGGGTCCTTTAAGGACCTTTACGGTCCTTTAAGAACCCATAACGCGGTGAATTTAGAATTTTCATTGCAGCGGGGGTCCCTGAGCGCGTCCAATATGACCCCCACTGCGATGGTTAATGTGGGGTTAATGCGGGTTTTCCGAGCTTATCTCGGATCCCGTGGGGTTAATGCGGGTTTCCAAGCTTATCTCGGATCCCTTTTTGGGTAAGTTGTACGTGGCTGGGTGGTCCTTGGTCGTGGAGCCTCCTTTTCGTTTTTACGGCTTCTATTTTTTCTCTCGCTTAGGGGATTTTCGTGTGTCTGAACTCGGGAATTTTGACTTAAATGGAGGTGTAACTTCACTTGCAGAGGTCCTGGGTGCTCCCCCTTGCTGTGGGTAAGCTTTTTATATATTTTTTGTGGGTATTTATTGTGTTTTGACTGTTTTTAGGTTCGAGCGGTTCGGCTGTTATGGTCTTTTCGGCGGCCATTTTTTCTCTCGCTTAGTGGATTTTCGTGTGTCTGAACTCGGGAATTTGGACTTAAATGGAGGTGTAACTTCACTTGCAGAGGTCGTGGGCGCCCCCCCTTGCTGTGGGTAAGGTTTTTATGTATTTTTTGTGGGTATTTAATGTGTTTTGACTGTTTTTAGGTGCGCGTGGTTCGGCCGTTATGGTCTTTTCGTCTGCCATTTTTTATCTCGCTTAGGGGATTTTCGTTTGTCTGAACTCTGGAATTTGGACTTAAAAGAGGTGTAACTTCACTTGCAGAGGTCCTGGGTGCCCCCCCTTGCTGTGGGTAACCTTTTTATGTGTTCGTTCTGTGTATTTTGTGTGTTTTGACTGTTTCGGCTCGTATTGTTGGTAAAGTGCCGCTTGTGTGGGTGTTTGTAACCACGTGTGAGGCACCTTTGAGCCTCCAACTACGCAAATGCGGCCCCTCGCTTTGCGACATTGGAGCCTCCACTTTGGAGCGAGGGGCAAGTCGCTTCGCGAGGGCCGCAGGCTCGCTACGCAAGCCCACAGCATTAGCAACGGCCCGCATGCTCACAACTATATATGTGATATACATCACTCACTGCATTCCCCTCATTACTGACACTGACCTAGAGCAGCTCACAGACTGATCATTATATATTAACTAGCGACTTGCCCGTCAAAAAATAACGGCAATTAAATGTGTATGTTTTGAATTCTGTTTTGCAGGTAATATGTGTAGTTGACACTTGTAACCTTTTTCTTATCTATAAAGAAGTACAATTATTATATGAAACATGTTTATTTTTTTAACATGCAACTTGTAGGTGACCAACTGGTAAATCATCTTTTTTTAAGAGTAGTAACATTTCAATGTAAGAACAGGTCAACATTGTATTAATGAGAATTGTAAACATGACATAATGTTTTGTAACATGCAACTTGTAGATTAGCAACTGGTAATCATGATTTCATTCAAATTTTGACAAATTAACAATTTCACTATATTTGTGTGACTTCTCAGAGTTTAGAAGAATTGGTTCCTACTTGTTCTTATTTTTTGTTCTGTATTCTTCTCTGAGATCAGCCTCTCCCTAAAAAAACCTCATTCTCATATCTGGGTAGTGATCTTGATCGAAAGTTTGAACGTAATTCATATTAGTCTCTTCTCATATGTACATTTTGGCCCCACCAAGATCTTTGGTTTGACTTGGATTGATGCTTATGTTAACTTCTCTTTGAGAGTTCTCATCTATTTCAGGGTTCTCATATTCTGATGCCTATCGAGGTCTAATGTTACAACATACTCATGATGCACCAACATCAGGTCACAGTGGTGAAAAGATTACATATGAGAGACATCACGATTTTGCATACTGGCCAAACATGTTGATGGATGTATAAATTTACTGTCAAGTTTGTTTAGTATGTCCCCAGTTACAACCCCATGCACCTACCCATAGGGCTCCTCTTCAAAAGAGGGGATGTCTATACCCTGGTCTGATTTACAGATTGATTTTATTGGTCTGGTAACTACATCATCCGAGGATAATAAATATATGTTAACTGTTAAATGTTTATTCACTAAATGGGTAGAATGCCTTCCGGTGACAAACTGTAATCGCAATCGCCACAATTTTGTTAAATAACCATGTCTTTAATAGTTTTGGCCTACCACAACGGATTGAATCAGATAGAGGCAGTCACTTCACCAGTGAGTTGATGAGATTTATATGGAGAATCCTATGCGTTAAACGCTTTTAGTGGTGGGATGGAACGGTACAACCATTCTATTAAACCCCAAAAATAAAGAATCCAAAAGTTACAAAGAAAGGACCGCTCTTGTACAAAAATGATGAAAGAAAAGCCCGCACATATCGGGGTGAGGATGATCCTACGCCAACAAGTTCAGTTAGAAGCTATCGTGGAACCTGGTTCTTCCTCAGGCGTTTTATCCAAGAGGCTCCAAGATTCATCCTAACCGGGAGAAGAATAACATTGCAGAGGATATTCTTCAGCATCAATCCCCAGATGATGATTGAAAAACAATTCAAAATATTTCACATAAGAATAGAGGATACCCAAACATGGTATCATGACCACGTCATCCATTCACAGGCCACTGTGAAGAAGATGTTGGAGCAACAAAGGAAAACTTTATCTAAAATCACATAACTCCAGTGATCAACGGCCAAAGCGTTTACAGAATCACACTATTGAAATGACTTTCAGGAAGAACAACATTATAATAGATGATGAATAAGGATTGGATATATTTTTTTTTTAAAACACATTCAGGGTTATCCTGGTTAATTATAGAGGAAGTATTGATCCAGGGAGGAATCCAATTGCCAATATATGGGTTCAGGAAGGAATTCATTTTTTCCCTTTTGAGACAATTGGCAAACATTTTACTTGGGTTTTTCTATTTGCCTTCCTCAGGATAAATTAACAATTTATCCGCATATTACAGATCAGAGGAGATTTTAAAAGGTTGAACTTAAACCTCATTTACTATGTAACTACTTTGGCATTGAAATTATAGCCAACCGCGATTGGATAGGGACAACCACTATAGTTCTTGTTTCTATTGTATCATGTATACTTGGTTGGATGGGAGTCATCACATATCTGGTATGTTTGAATAACAAGATCAGAAAAAGTAGCCCTCTCACTATTCAAATCAATACAGAAAACTTGCCCCTATAGAAATTATAAATAAATAAATATATAGATATATATATATATAAAGATATACAAATATATTTATATATAGTTGCAGTATATTGCTACTGTAATAATGTCACCTACCTAATGGGGAGACATTATTCCAGAATGGGGGTTTTGTCAGGGCTTTTTATATAAATATATTATTTGATATATTTCTTTTCATATAATCCTTTTTTAATTTGACTTATACATATCAATAGATATATCCATTATATAATATTTCCTGAGTTTCAGTACATGCCCTGGTGAAATGTAATGTATTCGGGTGGGGTTGATTAGAATGAACAATAGTTTTTTTTTTTTTAATTCTTTTTATTAGTTTTCATGTAACAAATAAGACAATTAAGACAATAAATATGTACAATAACAGTCATCACAAAAATATACATTCCAATTATTCACATTCAGAGGCAGGAAACTCTTAACCATATTCTCACCAAGAAGGCTAGGAGGCAAGACATACGGGAGGAATATCAGGTCTTGCATGAGCGTAAGGTGCAGAAGGAGAGCAACGCTCGTCAATTGAGAGAGCATTTTCCTTTCCCTCTACACCCTACCCATTACTTCTTTCTTTTTTATAAAAGAATCCCATATTAACCATTGCTTGTCTATCCCCCTTTTTTTTAAGCTTACTTGACCCGATGACCTTAGGTCAAATTCTCTATTTTTAGTAACCACCCTAGCTATTTCTGATATAGATGGAAGTGAAATTTCTTTCCAATATTTACACATTGACACTTTAATTACCAACAGGATATGAGATAGTAAAAAATACTGTTTTGGAAATATCTCCTTGAGATTAATGTGGAGTAATAGCACTTCTGGGTTAAAGGGGATTTAAACTTCTGTTATCATTTTCAGCCATAGACAACATTTCCTCCAAAAGGTCTTCACTTTAGTGCATTGCCACCAGACATGTTTAACATCCGCTCTCAAACCACACTCTTTCCAACACAGTACTATATCCTTTTTAGAAATTTTATTAATTGAGTCCGGTGTACGGTACCACATGTTAATTATTTTAAAATATGTTTCATAATTAGCAGAGGATCTGGCCGATATTTTAACCATTTTTATTGTTTTAACCCATTCTTCCATACTAATAGATAGTGATAAACTTTGCTCCCATTTCACCATCCCTGGGGTTTTATTATTCTGGGTATTTAGAGAAATAATCTCCTGACATTTAGAAATCCTGTGGCGTGTATTTGTATTATATAATAGGAGTTCAAAAGATGTTAACCTGTCTATATTTTCCTTTTTAAAGCCTGTCCTTTTTATAGCACTCTGTATATTCATATAGTGTAACCATACATTTTTATCAAGTTTAAATTTGGCATGTAGTCTTGACCAACTGAGTAATATGCCTTCCTCACAAAAGTCTATTATACGATAAATACCTTTTTCTATCCATTTCTCCAGGGATATTATCTTAAGCTCTCCCTTAAGTATTTCTATTGGTGCGGCCAAAGATGGATATACTGATAGTTTCATTTTAGATCTAATTTTCCTCCCGAATTTAAGCAGAGATTTAATATGTTTTGGCACTCATTTATTCTTTACCAAATCCATACTTGAAAACCAAATTATGGCATTTATAGGAGTAGGATCCAGGAATACTTTCTCCATCTCTTTCCAATTTGGCTTTACTGATGGAAGATTCCATGGAATGACCTGGGCAAGAGATATGGCTGTTGAAATATCTTTTATACAAGGTGAAGCAAGTCCTCCAAACTCTATTCTTTTCCTAGTAATCGTACCAGCTATCCTCGCTCTTTTACCCTGAAGGATATAGTTATCTATTAGCTGTTGAAATCTCTTTATCCAATATAGCATAGGGATATCAGGAATAGATCTAAAAAATGTATGTTATTTTTGGAATAACAATCATTTTTATTACTGCTATTCTCACAGTCCAGGATAGATGAATTGATCTCCACTCTTGAATATCTTTTAATATAGTTTTGTATATATTAGACCGATTATTTTTTAAAATATTTTTAATATCGAAGGATATATGTATTCCCAAATGTCTAATTTCTTTTACGTTCCAGTTATATTGATATCTCTCTCTTAGCTTCAACTTAATTTCTGGAGATAAACCTCTAGGTCCTCATTCAATTGCAATTTTGCCAATTGAATAGGGGTCTAAATAAGCACATCACATATATTTTTTAAAGAAGTTTTTAGTTATTAAGCATCTATCCAAAAGCACGGTTTTCACTAACTAAAAACTTCTTTAAAAAATATAAATTATGTGCTTATTTAGAGCACTATTAAATTGGCAAAATCGCAATTGAATGAGGGCCCTAGTGATTACATCTGTCTTAGATGTATTCACTTTAAAGTAAGATACATTACTGAAGCTGTTTAATATCGCTTCTAGTTTTAATAAAGATTTTTCGGGATCCGTAAGAATGATAATCATATCGTCAGCATAGATAATTGTTTTATATTCTTTCTCCCCAATTTTAATACTGCTTATTTCCTTCGTTGTTCTTATTTTCTCTAGCAGAGGTTCCATATATAAAACAAATAATAGAGGAGACAGGGGACACCCCTGCCTTGTTCCATTTGTCATACTAAAAAAATTTGTCTCAAAATTTATCCCCACTACTTTTGCTCTTAAATTACTATACAAGGCTTTTATTGCCTTATTTGCAAAATCCCCTAAACCATATTTCTGGAGCACTACCTGCAGGAACTCCCAGCTGACTCTGTCGAACGCTTTTTCCGCGTCTATCGACAGGGCCAGCATGGGAGCTCCTTTCTTAATTCCCGAAAAAAAAAACATTCATTAGACTTCTAATAGCCTTAACTACCTCTATAAATCTCTGATAAAAAAGCTTATCTAACCCATCCGTGCCAGGTGTCTTATTGTTTTTACTTTCTTTAATCGCTTTTTCTATCTCCTCTTCCGTTATAGTTTTATTCAGGGTCTCTAATTCTGTTTCCGAGATTCTTGGGAGATTCAAGTCTCTTAGAAACTCCTCAATATCCCTTATATCTTTTTTTATTTTTATCTCTGAATTACTCATGTTATAAAGGTTAGAATAGTAGTTATGGAAGATATCACTTATGTCCCGAGGATCTCTATAAACCTTATTATCCTCCCCTCTGATCTCTTGGATGCAGTTATGAATTCTTTGCTTTTTCATTTTATTTGCCAAAATTTTTCTAGACTTATCTCCTTCTAAGAAAGTCTCCATCTGAGACCTCCAAATTAATCTGTCCAACCTATACTGTTCCACCTTCTTTATTTGTTGCTGTATATTTCCAATCTCTTCCCTTAGTTTCTTATTTGGAGATGTTTTATTCAAATTATGTTTATCTTCCATATTTATATATAAGGATCTTAAGGAGTCTCCCCACTCTTTTTTTAACAAAATTGTTTTAGATGTTAATATACCTCTAGTGAATGCCTTAAATGATAACCAAAGCGTCGTGAAAGACTCAATTGAACCATTATTTATGTCAAAATATTCTATTAGGTTTCCCTTTATTTCATTAACTCTTGTTTCATCTTTCAAGACCATTGGCTCCAATCTCCAGTTTTTCTTTATTTTATAGTTTCCATTTTTTTTATTTAAAACTAGAGCTATTGGGGCATGATCCAAGATTGTATTTGTATATATATTAACTTTAGATGTATCATTCAGCACCGATTGATCTCCTAAAATGTAGTCAATTCTTGAATATGAATTGAATCTTTTAGAAAAACATGTGTAATATTTTACCCCAGGAGACTTAATTCTCCATATATCATAATAGCCCATTTCTATAAGTAGTTCTGTAATTTTCTTAGATGCATTGGTGCTATTATTTCCTGTTTCTACTTTGGCTTTACTTGACCTGTCTATCTCTGGGTCCAAAACTAAATTAAGATCCCCACATATAATTGTCTTAACTTTTTTAAATTTGTTGACCATCTTCAGGATATTAATTACATAACTTTCTTGTTTCCGATTGGGTGCATAAATATTTACAATTGTATATATCTGGTTATCTATGTATCCCACCCATATAATAAATCTTCCTTCTTCATCTATTTTACAAAATTCTTCTTTTACTACCAGATCTTTATCAAAGAGAATGGATATTCCCCTTGATTTACTATTGTACGAGGAGGCTATACTATAGACAAATCTTTTATTCCTTAATAAGTAAGAATACTATTTTTTTAGATGTGTTTCTTGGAGGCATACTATGTTTGCTTTTAATTTCGCAAATTCCCGAAAGGCTAACTTTCTTTTCGGGGGGAATTTAGTCCATTAATATTATATGAGATTAATCTAATATCCATATTAAAATGCAAGGTATTATCCTACCCCTCCTCCTATCCTGCACTCCTTCCCTAGCTCCTGCCCAATCATTCACCCTTCCATTCTCATCCCAAAACATACATTTGTCTGTCCAGTTCTTACATACAGACTTCATACTAGGGTCTCTTTGACCAAAATTGAAAATAGCCGGCGTTAACCAATGATCGTGTTGTCGGGGTGTAGCCCTTCTTTTCTTTTATCTTTTTCCCTTTTTTTTATCTATTTATTTATTTATTATTTATTTATTGTCTTTCTCCTTTCCCTTTTTCCCCCTTTTTTTCTCCCTTTTTCCCTTCTTTCTTCTCTTTTCTCCCTTTTACTTTATATACCATTTCCCCTTTAACTAATAATTCAGACCTAGACAAAGCCACGATAATACCTTCAGTTATCACAACCAAGATGGAGTACACCATAGGGAAGGGAGGGGGACCAGAGAGGGAGCATGTTCTTTACCGTCTTTTTTTACTATTAACCACATTATATAGTGTTAAAACCACATTCCTGTGTACACTCAAAATCATTGCAATTCCAAAGTGTAATGTGCACTTCAAAATTTTATCTGAATCTCAAATCTTCCTATTGCATCAACCTTTATAATACATGACAAGGGCAAAGCCTAAATAACGAAAATCAAATTGTGCCCTTTAAATATCACTTTTCACCATGGTCCTTCCTCTACTCTCCCTCCCCTCTCCCCCCCCTTCCCCACCACTTCCCCTCCCCATCACAATTCTATAAGTTTCTACGTGTTCACAAATTTGTGCATGATTACAATTGTATTTGAAAAACTCTATAAATTATAAAGTGCATCATGCATTTATCAACCATTCAGTCTTCAAACTATTATACCGTAATAAATATCCATTAAAAAACTTTTGTGTTAAGTGAACATATTAACTCTATAATTTGTAAAGTGCATCATGCATTTATCCAACTCTTCAAACTTCAACATGTTCTACCAGGATAAATTTCCATTAGAATAGCCTACATACTAATTTCTACAAAAATAAAGAAAGAAAGAAAGAAAAAAAAGTGTAATTTCCCAAAATGCCACCTTCTTTTACAGTGCAAAATATGTGCAAAACTAATATCTAAAAAGGGTAAATGTACACATGCATATACATCGACAGGAAGAGCTCATCCCCTCCCCCCTCCATTTTCTCAGCAAGGGATTATTTTTGTTGCCATTCTGGCCTCAATAGTATATACTTTCGGATTATATTTATCTGATTGTCCATCTTTATATTCCATGACTTTAATAGTTTTTCTCCATTTTTTGCTTAACTGATTTTGTGCCAGCTTAAGTCTTTCTTTACCATGAGGCCTACCGGTGTTGTCCATCTGTAGATTAATTTTTCTTGTCTTAAAAGTTCTGTAATAACTAAAAACTCCTTTCTTTTAATTAGGGTAGCAGCAGATATGTCTTGAAAATTTTTTATTTTCTCATATGGTGCCTTTTTATATTTCTCTTGAAAATTAGCTTTCATAATTAGATCTCTCGTGGATAACTTGTGAAAATTAACAATCACATCTCTTGGCAGCTTATTTTTCAGATGCATAGGAATAGGGATTCTAAAAAATGCAACCATCTTATCTTCCACTTGATTATAACTTGGCGCCATGGATAAAAACAATTTTACTAGATATTCTTCCAAGTTTGCATCTATAATTGATTCATCTATTCCCCTTATCCGGGGATTCTTTCTTCTGATTTTATCATCAATATTACCAATTCTGTTATCTAGAATAATTATTTTCTCTTCTAGTTCCTGGTTTTGCTTCTGAAGGTAGTTGTTGTCTGCCTCCATTTCATCGATTTTGGCCTCCAACTCTGAAGTTTTAATATTTAAGGCAATAATTTATTTTGCATTGTCCAGTATTTGACTTTTTATATTTACTATAAAGGATGTTTGGAACTCCTGTAATAATATCTTCATTTTTCTCACTGTAAGTGATTCTTCTTCTTGTATATTTGATTCTCTACTAGTATTGCTTTCGTTCATGCTCCCTATACTTTGACTGAGATTTTGTTTTGTATCAGGTGATATAGGGAGAGGTATCTCCTGCGGTTTTTCTTGGATTTTTGGAAAAAAAAGGTATTAGGTTTTTGTTGATGTCCTTTTTTTTCTTTATTTTTTGTTTTAACTGGCATTGCTATTTTGTTAAGTAGATTACCTCTTTTTTCTTTCTTATAGTTCCTTCTTTTTATAATTATCTTTTAACCAGCTTTCCAACCTCAGTTCACAAATTTTGAGAGTAATTCAAGACCCAGAACTTTCAAGCAGTTTGTCGAAATTAAAGAGCACTATTAAAGCAATACCATTTATTTAGGTGAAACAGAAGATATTTAAATGAAGTATATTATGTAACTTAAGTCCATTCAGCTTATGCCACAGAGATCATCTTCTAGCTTACTTTACTTCGTTTATACATAAGCGATGATTTTAATTATAGATAAGTGGTATATAAGATTATACTTAAGGGAGCGTTATTTTCTCTTGGGAAAAACACTAATAAACCATTTATTTTTAGAAGGCGTCTTATCCTCCCCCCATACTCAAACTGCGGTATAGAATTTTGTATTTCAGTTGTTTCCATTTAACAGTAGTTTCTTCTGAGGTAATCCTTTTACTTCTGTATAATCCTTTTATAAAGGACTCTTTATACAGAAGTGCAAATTCCTTTAAAATATGTTCTCCTTTAAGTACTAGAGACTCTTCTGGTAGCTTTGTACCTTTTCTCAATAAGCCCTTGATTTCACTGTGTGTCTTTAATTGTGAGGGTAACCACACCTGAATTGCCTTCTGCTATGCAGTGCAGTTTAACAGGGTAGATATTATTATATACATGTGATTATACAGCACCTGAATTGCCTTCTGCTATGCAGTGCAGTTTAACATGGTAGATATTATTATATACATGTTACATACGTGTAACACATTATTACAGATCCATCTTACTATCTACTTCAGAAATGTTTCTCTCAGTCCCATACAGTCCTTTTATACAGGGGTCTTTTGTGAGACACTTTAAGATTCTGAGGTATTCACAGTATAGTTCCCTTTAGGTCTCCATGAGCAGCATAACTGTATCATGTCTGTAAAATGTTATATATGCCTTTTCTTCTTTAGACCCCTGAATTCCCTATGTGTCTTTAATTTGCAATTATTACAACCCCTAAAATGCCTCCTGCTATGCAGTACTGTTTATCAGGGTATATTATTACATACGTGCTCCATATATGCATCGCAATGATACAGTCCCAGCTTCAGAGATATATCATCCGCCTCCTTTGCCAATATTTGCCTGCAGGTCTCCTCTCCTCCTTCCCTCTGATCCTGTTTACTGTGCTTTATTGTGCTTTGCTTTGGGGTCACTGGAGAACTGGAGGACCAGCAGCTTATGGTGCAGGAGTTTAGAGCGCAGCTCAACCTCAGCTACATTGCCAATGCCTCTTTTCCTCCTTCTCTCCTTCTCTCTGGTCCTGTCTTACCAGACATTGCATATGGGTCTTAGGGGAAAAATACAACCCGCAGGACAGGGGGGGAGACGCTGCTCACACTCTGCTACACTCCCGACATCACCATTTCCGGTCAAGCCCCCGATGGTGTCACTTCCTCCTGCAGCAGAATGAACAATAGTTGATCAACAATATGTTTATATTTGTACCATCCCTGTTTGATCTGTGTCAGTTCTCACTTGAAACAATGGGGAACAAGTATCTTATTTCATGGAACCCAAATATCAGATATTTATCCAAAATCTACACAGATATTCCTTAGATATTTCTAAAGGACAAGTGTGTCAACATTACCATTGTGTCCAATAATTAGATTAAAGTAAAGGGAAATACTTCAGTATATTTTCCCAAGATAAAGGGAATCCCAGGATGTATTAAACAATACAATTAGATAAGAATTTTGACTATTTAAGATAAGGCTAGACTTAGTAAAGAAAAGATTCACAGACCATTCACGCACACTGGAGGAAGGGCTGAGAGAGAAAGGACATTTGAAATCTAAATCTATTTTTGGGGTTCCTGATATTTTTTATATTTTTCCTATAAAAATCAATTTTGGAATTATAAGGATTGGCACTCTACTCCGAATTGGGATTTGATACTAATACCTGGTAATGTATAGATTTAACTCTGTTCTTGTAATATAATTGATAAATTATATAATAGACAATTTACATGTTTTTAAACTCCTAAAAAGGAGATATAAAAAGCTTATTGAAACTATATTGATAATTTTAAAATTAACATTATAAAAATTAACCTAGTCAGTACAAATTTTATTCTAATTTAGTTCAAGATAGATAAATTGAGCTTATTTATTTTACTAAATAAATCGTATTACAAAAATACTTTATCATTACCTGTTATTATATATATATATATATTTTCTCTATTATTATTGCCAATATACCTAAAGATTTATCAAATTGTTATATCACATATTAATATACATTTTCTTTGTTTGTTTTTTTTATAGTATTTTTGCTATTCCTATAGGTGGTTAGTACTAAAGTATTACGCCCACTTCCACTATTACTATATAGTTTTTTGGGCGTATATACAATAGATTCTGCCAAAATATTGTAAATTGCTATATTGATAAGATTGATTGTGTGTTAATTATGAACAGCTAAAAGGAGATATTAATTAAGAGTATTTCATTGTGATTTTAATATTATGTAAGAAGGGTTTTATTGGTAGCGATAAGATAGTTTATATTTCATAATAATTAATCATATTAATATTTCAATATATTTGATTAAGATACTGACATCTGTGAATAATTATATCACTGTTTAAAGTTTTATAATATTATATTTTATTGTGCTGTTGATAATAAGCACTGTTTTGTTTAAAAGCTATATATGTCTTTGAATTGACGTTATGCTCAAACTATAATTTATAGTGATCATTTCTAATATTTCTACACTATAAATACCATGACAGTGTGTATATAGTGATAAGTCATGTTATACAGAGGGATGGGAGTGTGTGTTGTCCTCTCCCTCCCTTGTGCCTCGTTTCCCTCTCCTCTCCCTTGTGTCTCCTTTCTCTTTCCCCCTGCTCTCCCTCTATTGTGTCTTACCCCGTTCTTCTTTCCCTCCCTTGTGTCTTCTTTCCACCTTGTGTCTTACATTAAACTTCTACGGGTCCCGTCCTCTGACCGGAACTACTTTCCTGGATCAATCCACTCATGAGCGAATTGATTCAGGAAAGTAGTTCCAGCCGGAGGATGGGACCCGCAGAGGAGAAGGTACGGGATGTTGCACCTCAGCATAACATACGTGCATCGTGATGAGTGCCTATGTCGCTCATTGCAGCTGGGGTGATGCAAGCCCTGGGGGCCTCGCGATGAGCACCAGGGGCACTCATCGCAGGCCCGGCAATGAGCTCCTTTGGTGCTCATTGCAGCACCCGTCGGGTTTGTTGTTAACGCTGGTTCAACTGCGGGCCTCGCTGCTGAGGCCCACAATTTTTAACAATGCTTTACCAACAACCCCGCAATTACTACAACTATATATGTGATATTTCTTTTAATATTATCTTTTTCATTTTGACATGATTTATCCATATGTATATATACAAATTCTAGAATTAAAGCAGTGTTTCATACTGAATTAATAAAAAAAATAATACCTATATATATATATATGTATATATATATATATATATACAGTGGATATAAAAACTCTACACACCACTGTTAAAATGTCAGGTTTCTGTGCTGTAAAAAAATGTGACAAAGATAAATCATTTCAGAACTTTTTCCATCTTTAATGTGACCTATAAACTGTACAACTCAATTGAAAAAGAAACTGAAATATTTTAGGTAGAGAGAAAAAAAAATATAAAAATAAAATAATATGGTTGCATAAGTATGCACACCCTTAAACTAATACGTTGTTGCAACACCTTTTGATTTTATTACAGCACTCAGTCTTTTTGGGTATGAGTCTATCAGCATGGCACATTTTGACTTGGCAAGATTTGCCCACTCTTCTTTGCAAAAACACTCCAAATCTGTCAGAAAACTTTATCTAAAATCACTTAACATAATAATAGATGATGAATAGGGATTGGATATATTTTTTCTATAAAAAAAAGACATTCAGGGTTATCCTGGTTAATTAGAGAGGAAGTATTGATCCAGGGAGGAATCCGATCACCAATATCTGGGGTCAGGAAGGAATTACTCTTTTCCCTTTTGAGACAATTGGCAAACATTTTACTTGGGTTTTTCTATTTACTTTCCTCAGAATCAGATCAGAGGAGATCTTAAAAGGTTGAACTTTAACCTCAATTACTAAATAACTATGTAACTAATATCATAAACTCTCACCCAAAGTCATTGAAATTATAACCAACTGTGACTGGATAGGGACAACCACTATAGTTCTTGTTTCTATTGTATCATGTATACTTGATCGGATGGGAGTCATCACATATCTGGTACGTTTGAATAACAAGATCAGAAAAAGTAGCCCTCTCACTATTCAAATCAATACAGAAAACTTGCCCCTATAGAAATTATAAATAAAATAAAAAATTTAAAGATATACAAATATATTTATATATGATTACAGTATATTGCTACTGTAATAATGTCATCTACCTAATGAGGAGACATTATTCCAGAATGGGGGATTCGTCAGGGCTTTTTATATAAATATATTATTTTATATATTTATTTTAATATAATCCTTTTTAATTTGACTTATACATATCAATAGATATATCCATTATTTACTATTTCCTGAGTTTCAGTACATGCCCTGGGGAAACTGTCTAGTGTATTCGGGTGGGGTTGATTAGAATGAACAATAGTTGATCAACAATATGTTTATACTAGCGACTTGCCCGTCAAAAAATGACGGCAATGTGATGTATATGTTTGTCAAGTTGTTTAGTTTTTTATATAGATTTTTGACACTTGTAAGTATTGTGATATGAAAGTGTATTTTTGTAAAATGTTAATGTAATGGTTTTTTAACATGAAATTTGTATCTGAAGAATTGTTAACTTTAATATACATTGAATGCAGAGGAAAGCAAAAAGTAAAAAGCCTTGTTGAAACGTCCCGAATTTTAACATGAAGTTTAAAATATATATAAGCAATAACCTTCAAAGTATATATTTTGAAACTTGAACTTTATTTTTTATGTAACTTTGGAAGTTGACAAAACATTTGTAGAATTTTGAACATTATAAACAGGAACATAGTGAATACATTTTGTAAGCTAATTTTTTCTTAAAAGTATTAACATTTGAATGTAAAAACAGTTGAACTTTAAATTAATCAGTATTAACATGCAATTTCTATCATAATAATTGTTAAGTTCAATATACATTGAATGTAGAGGAAGGCATACAGTAAAAACTCTCCTTAACACGTACCTAATGAAAGTAATTCCTTACTGACCACATAAACTGGCGATAAACATTAATGTAGGTAGTAATCTTACGATAACAGACAATATTTACATTGTGACTTAAAAAGTGCTTGAGCTCTTAACATGAACTTTGTAATATGTTGAATGAAATAACTTGAAAATATTGTTTTTAAACTTGTAACATTAGAAACATTAACACAGTGACTTAACATTTTAACATAATTTTTCATAAAAATGCAAGGCAAGTATGAGGCGAATTATCCATAAACAGTACTTCCATTAATTATGAAGGAATTAAACAACTAATTGTTATGTATTTTTGAATGCTTTTAAAAAATGTTTGCATGGCTTTAATTTGTATCCTGCAAAGTTATAGTACTTCATAGTAGACAATGTTTTTAGTAAAAATACGTCCATCTTCTAATAAATCACCTTGACTTTCATTGTTTTCAATGTAAACTTTAATAGCCTGTGGATTTTTGCAGCGTGACAACGCAACGTACAATTGACCATGTGCAAATACTGGTTCTTCCAAGAAAATACCCACAGATTTGAAAGTTTGACCTTGTGATTTATTAATGGTCATGGCAAATGCCATAATAATGGGAAATTGTCTTCTTTGAAGTATAAAAGGGAGACTACTTTCACTTGGTGCTAAATCTATTCTTGGTATGAAAACTCTCTCTCCTTTATGGGTACCAGTTAAAATTTCAGCATCTATAAAATGGTCCTTTAATTGTTGAACAATTAATCTTGTGCCATTGCATAGGTCTTTTTTGGGGTTCATATTTCGCAGTAACATGATAATTGCACCTTTCTTTAGCTGCAAAATATGTAGTGGCATTCCAGAAGGAGTTAGAGAGTTTATGAATTCAGTCGAAAAGTTATCCTGAATTTCAGCAAGTACAGAATCAGCACTGTGATAATTTCTTTGTGGTGCATTAATTTTTTTTAAGATTTCATTATTGAGGATTAATGCATCTTTATTTTTACACGTCAGTATGACTTGGTTGGCAAGCTCGGAATATTCTTCGTTATTTATGCTCCCTTCAAATATAGCCGATATAATATCTTGTTGACAAATCATATGAGGTGGGATCTCGTCAGCTAAATGTAGTATTTTTTCTGTTCTGCCTTCTCCAATTTTAATAAGCCAATCATTGAAATCAGTTTGTCTTTCTGATCTCATATTTTGTTGCAGTTGAAGATGGGTAAAATGTTTCCATACTGTGCTTGACTTGATACAGGTTTCGATAATGTCAGTTCGATTTCCATGTACAACAACAGGTAATGTTTGTCTAAAATCGCCACCCAACAACATTACCTTTCCACCAAATGGAAAAATATTATCCATGACTTCACGAAGCAAACGGTCAATACATTGGAGGGCATAGCATGACATCATTGTGGCCTCATCTATTATAATTAATTTACATTTCTTCAATTTCTTTGCTTGTAAGGATGTCATGCGAATATCTGACACAGAATTTTCTAAAATAGGCACTGGCAGTTTAAATCCACTATGAACAGTTCTTCCACCTTCTAATAAAAGTGCAGCAATTCCAGTAGTGGCATAGCCATTGCTATTTGTCCTTGTGCTCGTACTGAACTCATTAATAAATTGTACAAATAGGTTTTTCCTGATCCGCCAGGTCCATCAAGATAGAAATAACGCTCTGTCACCATGTCATCATCTATTGCATTTTTAATGGCATGAAATGCTTGCAATTGTTGTGTATTTAAAGTTGCAAGTCTTTCTTGTGTTCTTTCTGCTTGTAGTTGAATGTCATAGTCTTCAAAGTTTATGTCATCTATAAGACCTGGATCAGGCAAATTAAAACTTGCACAACTTAATCCATGAGTTAAAAAGACTTCTTGGATTTTCATTAACGCTTTTAAGTGTGCAATGGGTTCATTGTATCGTCGCATAAAGTCTTCAGCCATATTACTTTTAAAAGTCTCCCACAAAGCTAATGCATTTGGAGCATTTGAGAAGATACAAATAAAAGCAAATTGTTCTCTCATCTGTCGTGGCATTTGACATTGTGCTGCTTCTTCTAAACATCTTTCCCACTCTGTATCATCAGCGAGTAAGTTTCTATGTCTTGCAGCTAAATGGAAGGATTCATATACAATGTCATTAACAGTTCTTAATTGTTCAAAACTTTGTGCTCCTGGAACATTTAAAAGTAATATCCGTAAGCAAAAACGTTCAACATCTCTTGGACTGACTGTGTAAATTTGTGGAATTATTTTATTGCCTCTGGTTTTTCTTGGTCTCCATAATCCATTCACAAAAACATAGGGATATGGAATTTCAGTATATAAGTATTGTGTTGCTTGAGCATCATTTGAATTTAATGCAAACCATGCAGTTAGTGTAGTGTGACGATCTTCACTTTGGGCCAATGCATTCATTTCATTTCCAGCATGGAAATAGACTAAATGTCGTTGTGGCAAATGTATTGCTAATCTATATACTGCATGTGATCTATCATGCATTTCAAATTTTAAAAGCCGCCACATAGCTTCTGGTGCACTGACATAGCGAGCATCTACATGAGATGCAAGTTCATCATGTACTAACTCACTACATTCAGGGTTGTCTGCACTTTTGACGACTACAGTAACTGCATCATAGCCTTTGTAAATATATTTGTAGACATATTTAATGGATTTGATGGAAGTGCAGGCTTCTACGTTGATGTGGGCGTTGTACTTCATGAGTAAATGTGGATTGTAGGGTACTACATATCTATTGTCCACTTTTTTTCCATGAATAATGGCATTATGTCCTTCTCTTCTTTTATAAAGTGGATATCCATCACAATTTGCATATGTTTTGTCTCTATAATCTTTTGGAAAATCTTTGGAACATTTATTATTTTCCATACATGGTGATTGTGGATTAAGGTCTACACAGGGTCCATGAATCATGCGATGAGTAACAATCTCATATAGTCTACCATATAGTTCTGGATCTGGTAGTTCAGCAACTATGACTGCATCCACTTTGTCCGAAGTATCTAATTTATCTTTCTCTTGAAGTATTATCAGAAGATGTGCATGTGGAAGGCCTCTTTTTTGAAATTCAATGGTATATACATAAGCAAGACGTTTGCCAAATAACTGATTTATAGTGAAGTCACGTATTAATTAATTTAATTTGATCTTAAAAACTCTAGCTACTAAATCTGGTTGATCAGAAGCAGTTTGTCCAAGAAGTAGATTTTGATTAATTTCTGGCTATTGTGGATTACATGTAAATGTCAGAAATAAATCTGGTTTTCCAAATTTTGTCACAATAGCCATAGCATCATTGTATCTTTCTCTCATATTTCGAGGAGATCCTTGAAAGGAAGATGGTAAAATGATGGCTTTGCCAGCTGTCATGTCTCTGCTTGTAGCCACGTCAGCAACATAGTCCATGAGTCCACAATATTGTTCTACACGTAGTTTATCTTGTTGATATTTGATAAAGTTTAAATTATTTGCCTCAACTTGCAAATATGAATCAATAATCCATTGTTGTGTTAGTTTTCCACCACATAAAATTGGATTAAATTCATGTCGAATGGCAATTTGAGCTACTTTAAATTCAAGCATAGAAACATTATTTTGGATTCTAGCTTTAGCATTTGGGTAACTGGGAAGGGTTAATTTTGGTTGCCAACCTGCTTCTCCATGTGGGAAAAAGATGGGATATGTCATTGGATCTAAATTTGGACTTAAGATATTAATATTAATAAATGGTTGCTCCTCATTTCTGGGATATATTCTAATGTCTCTTTGAAATGGTGGTTCTCCTTCCTCATTCTGAAAGACCATTGCAACCTCATTTGATGTTGGCAAGTTATAACGACGTTTATCAGTATGTCTGTCTCTTTTAAGCACCATATTAACCTTTGGCATGGGTAATTGATGTCTTTGTGCATGAAGTAGTTGTTCATTTTCTACTTCTGCCAATTTTTTGTAAGCTTTACTGTAGGGATTGTTGTCCATAATGTTATTTAGCTCTCTGAAAAAACTGGGTAAGCATTTTTTAGTTTCTTCCATCTGCATACGTTGGTCAACAGCTTCCATTGTATCTAGGACATATATTTGAGCAAATTTTCTTTGCTCTCCTTCCTCTGGATGTAAATGTGAAGTACGATGATAAATTTGTCCTTGGACTTTAAAACAGTAAGGACCATGTCCTGGTACATTAGCAGCTAATGTTGCCCCCATAGATGCAAATGATATGGCACTATTGTAGGATCTTATGTTTTTCTTAAAATTTTTGTAGTTTGGAAAAGTAGGTTCAGTCATAATATTCTGTAAATAGATTGGAAATTCTTTCCTTTCTGGAAGTTTGAACTTGCCTTTTTGACAACAACTAATAAATTGGCCATCTCTGGGTCTCTCCTGTTTAAAATAATAAGCCTCACAAAATTGACATTGAGTACTCATGTCCCCACAACTATGAACCTCTACTGCTAAAGACTTGACTAAAGGACAATTTGCAAAGCATATAGGATTTTGACTTTCATATTTATCAGGTGAAAAGTCATGAAATGTTTGAACAACAGGTTCTAAATGTTTAGTTTTTTTGTGGCTTTTCTTTGTATATGTTGTCCTTGTTTTTTTTAAATGTCCTGTAAGGTTTCAGTAAGAGGTTGTAAATGCTTTGTTTTTGTAGTTGCTTTTTTTGGTCTGTCTTTAATTGTATCTTGTAAAATGTCATCTGATGTTTGAGGAACAGGTTGTAAATGCTTTATTTGCTTTTTAATTTTTTTTGTCGTATCTTTCATTTTTGCAGCTGATAGTCTTTTATTTGCAAGTCTTTTGCGTTCTTTTTCTCGTCGAATTTCTTTCTCCTCTGGTGTCTGCTGGGCGGCCCATCTCTCTTGTCTTTCTCTAGTTTGACGTCTTTTCTTCTCTTCTTTGGTCTCGTTATCAGCCATATTAATCTGTAAAGGCAAAAAAAGAAATGTAATTGTGTATATTTAAATTTGTAATTCCTGTTAAAGATTATTGTGCACAATTGGGGAAAAATAGGGAAATCATTAATGTATCAGTTATATTTAGTTCAAAGTTATAATTCCTGGCCTCATTGAATAACAATTTGGCCAATGGAATACTGCTGTAAATAAGCATTTAACATTTTTTTTAAAATAATTTTTTAGTTCTTGAAAACCTTGTTTGTGGATAGATGTTTACCACTGAAAAACTTATTTGCTAAAAAAAACATTGATGTGGTTATTGAGCTATGTATTGCATAGTGGCAATTTAAATAGAATAAGGGAGATAGTAAATTTATTTTTTTATTTTTTTCTGTTGACACGGATGCAAATGAAAGATGTTTCTTTAGTTTTCTCCTTTTGCACATATTATACTGTACCTTGGTTGAAGTGTGATTTCAATCCGAATGTTTGTTGGTCCTCGGTTGAAAATCGTTGTCCAATGGTGTGGTCCTCTGTTGGAAGTCCTCGTCCTGTGTGTGGTCCTCTGTGTAAAATCCTGGTCCTATGGTCTGGTCGTCTGTTGAAAGTCGTGGTCCGATGGTGTGGTCCTGTGGCGATAGCCCTCGTCCGATGTTGTGGTCCTCTGGCGATAGCCCTCGTCCGATGTTGTGGTCCTTTGGTGAAAGTCCTCGTCCGATGGTCTGGTCCTGTGTTGAAAGTCCTCGTCCACTGGTCTGGTCCTAGCCTTGTCCGATGTTGTGGTCCTTTGGTGAAAGTCCTCATCCGATGGTCTGGTCCTGTGCTGAAAGTCCTCGTCCGATTGTCTTCACGCAGTATCTGTTGTAATATAAAATAGAAAATGTTGTTTGAGTGAAATGTCTTTTAAATAACGAAAAAATGTATTAATTTTGGTGTATTGTATCTGTTATGGTTATTTTTTTCTATTTTTTTATTTTTTTACTTTATGTACAATACCACGACTTTTGTTATTCTTATTTATGCTTCTTAGTAAGGCTTGTAGGTTGTGATATATTAAAGAAGAATATTAATTTATTTTGCTATGTGTTTGTGTGTTTATTTTTGTCCAATCCTGTTTTGTGCACACCACTTGTGGTATAGTTATTTAAGCTTCATTGTAATGGTTATAGGTTGTTAAACATTAAAGAAGAATCTTAATGTAGTTTCCTATGTGTTTGTGTGAGTTTTAGTACAATCCTGTTTTGTGCGTACCACTTCTGTTATACTTATTTATGCTTCTTTGTAAGGCTTCTAGGTTGTTAAACATTAAGTAAGAATATGAATTTAGTTTGCTATGTGTTTATGGTAGTTTTTGTACAATCCTGTTTTGTGCGCACCACTTGTGGTATACTTATTTAGCCTTTATTGGGATGGTTATAGTTTGTTAAACATGAAATAATATTATTAATGTAGTTTGCTATGTGTTTGTGTGAGTTTGTTACAATCCTGTTTTGTGTGTACCACTTTGTGTGTACCATATGTTGCATACTTTGGCCCTCATTCAATTGCCTTTTGGCCAATTCAATAGAGCTCTAAATGTGTTTATTTCGAGCCATATTCAATTGGCGAAAATAGCAATTGAATGAGGGCCTTTGGTTGCTGCAATTGTTATATTGTCGGGGCCTCGTTTAATTGTGTTTTGGGCAATGGAATAGAGCTCAATATGACCACAGAGCATCTTTTTTTACATAAGTTTTTAGTTAGTGAACTTGTATCCAAAAGCAAGGTCTTCACTAACTAAAAAGTTCATTAAAAAAATATGCTCTGTGCTTATATAGAGCCCTATTGAAATGGGCAAATTACATTTAAATGAGGCCCTCGACCATTAAAGATATATAGGTCCTCATTCAATTGCAATTTTGCCAATTGAAGAGGGCTCTATATAAGCACATAACATATTTTTTGACCGAAGTTTTTAGTTATTGAAGACCTTGATTTTGGATAGAAGTTCATTAACTAAAAAGTTCTGTCTAAAAAATATGTTATGTGCTTATATAGAGCCCTATTCTATTGGCCAACTCGCAATTCAATGAGGCTCATGGTTCGTTTCTTTTTTTATACTTATTACTTTACCTTGATTGAAGTGTCGAATGACAGAGGGTCCCCTCCTGCCAATCTTAACCCGACGGTCTTTTTGAAAAAGAAAGTGAAATAGTTAATTGTATATTTTTAATTTTTCATATAGCAAAGCATGTCCTTTTCAGCATGTAATGTCTTGTTCTATCTTACCTGTTGTTCTTTGTTGGTGTTCTTTAAAAGGGATTGTGCTTCACAATGCACGGTGCAAATTGTTGAGTGACGCTGTTGATGCAGAGTCTGTTTCAATATTAAAAGAAGTAGAAAGATTCAGCTTTAGGTGATCTATTGAATTGCACTAAATTAATGTCATTTAAATATAGTTCTGTAATTATTTTCAATTAACATTATTTTTTGGGGGGGCTACACACATATGTCACATACATGAAGCACATTTCCAGAGTTCAATGTAATTTTTTTGTGTGCGTGTGACATATCACTATACATGAATGATATTTTAATTGTTAAATGAACCTTATTTTTTGTTTTTTCAAACACAGGGCTTTTTATATAAATATATTATTTTATATATTTATTTTAATATAATCCTTTTTAATTTGACTTATACATATCAATAGATATATCCATTATATACTATTTCCTGAGTTTCAGTACATGCCCTGGTGAAACTGTCTAGTGTATTCGGGTGGGGTTGATTAGAATGAACAATAGTTGATCAACAATATGTTTATATTTGTACCATCCCTGTTTAATCTGTGTCAGTTCTCACTTGAAACAATGGGGAACAAGTATCTTATTTCATGAAACCCAAATATCAGATATTTATCCAAAATCTACACAGATATTCCTTAGATATTTCTAAAGGACAAGTGTGTCAACATTACCATTGTGTCCAATAATTAGATTAAAGTAAAGGGAAATACTTCAGTATATTTTCCCAAGATAAAGGGAATCCCAGGATGTATTAAACAATACAATTAGATAAGAATTTTGACTATTTAAGATAAGGCTAGACTTAGTAAAGAAAAGATTCACAGACCATTCACGCACACTGGAGGAAGGGCTGAGAGAGAAAGGACATTTGAAATCTAAATCTATTCTTGTGGTTCCTGATATTTTTTATATTTTTCCTATAAAAATCAATTTTGGAATTATAAGGATTGGCACTCTACTCCGAATTGGGATTTGATACTAATACCTGGTAATGTATAGATTTAACTCTGTTCTTGTAATATAATTGATAAATTATATAATAGAAAATTTACCTGTTTTTAAACTCCTAAAAAGAAGATATAAAAACCTTATTGAAACTATATTGATAATTGTAAAATTAACATTATAAAAATTAACCTAGTCAGTACAAATTGTATTCTAATTTAGTTCAAGATAGATAAATTGAGCTTGTTTATTTTACTAATAAATCGTATTACAAAAATACTTTAACATTACTTGTTATTATATATATATATTTTCTCTAATATTATTGCCAATATACCTAAAGATTTATCAAATTGTTATATCACATATTAATATCCATTTTCTTTGTTTGTTTTTTTTATAGTATTTTTGCTATTCCTATAGGTGGTTAGTACTAAAGTATTACGCCCACTTCCACTATTACTATATAGTTTTTTTGGTGTATATACAATAGATTCTGCCAAAATATTGTAAATTGCTATATTGATAAGATTGATTATGTGTTAATTATGAACAGCTAAAAGGAGATATTGATTAAGAGTATTTCATTGTGATTTTAATATTATGTAAGAAGGGTTTTATTGGTAGCGATAAGGTAGTTTATATTTCATAATAATTAATCATATTAATATTTCAATATATTTGATTAAGATACTGACATCTGTGAATAATTATAGCACTGTTTAAAGTTTTATAATATTATATTTTATTGTGCTGTTGATAATAAGCACTGTTTTGTTTAAAGCTATATTTGTCTTTGAATTGACGTTCAAACTATAATTTATAGGGATCATTTCTAATATTTCTACACTAAAAATACCATGGCCCTCATTCAATTGCGATTTGGCCAATTGAATAAAGCCCTAAATAAGCACATAACATTTTTTTTTTAAAGAAGTTTTTAGTTACTGAAAACCTTGCTTTTGGATAGATGCTTACTAACTATAAACTTCTAAAAAAAATATGTTATGTGCTTATTTAGGGCCCTATTCAATTGGCCAAATTGCAAATGAATGAGGGCCCTGGACAGTGTGTATATAGTGATTAGTCATGTTATACAAAAGGTTGGGAGTGTGTGTTGTCAGAGCTTTTTATTTAAATATATTATTTGATATATTTATTTTCATCTAATCCTTTTTAATTTTGATTTGACTTAATACATATAGGTTGGGTTTTGATACTAATACCTTTTAATGTATAGATTTAACTCTATTCTTGAAATATAATTGATAAAGTATATAAAAGACAATTAACCTGTTTTACACTCCTAAACAGAAGAAATAAAAGAAACCTTTTTAAAACTATATTGATAAATGTAAAATTAACATTATAAAAGTGTATTTAGTCAATACAAGATGTATTTTTACTTTAGTTCAAGATAGATAAATTGATCTCATTTATTTGACTAAATCAATAGTATTTCCAAATTACTTTATCATTACCTGTTATTATAAGTATTTTCTCTGTTATCATTGCCAATATAGCTAAAGACTTATCAAATTATTATATCACCTATTAATATACATTTTCTTTGTTTTGATAATATTTTTGCTATTCCCATAGGTGGTTAGTAGTAAAGTATTAGCCCACTGTTACTGTATAGTTCCCCCTCTCCTGTTTCTCTTTTCCCCCTTTCCCCTGCCCTCCCCTGTGTCTCCTTTCCCCCTCTCACTCCCCTGTACCTCCTTTCCCCCTCTCCTGTGCCTCCTTTCCCTATCTCCCTCCCTTGTGTCTCCATTCCCTCTCCTCTCCCCCACTTGTCTCCATTCCCCTCCTCTCCCTCCCTTGCTTCTTTCCCCCTCCTCTCCCTCCCTTGTATCTTCTTTGCCCCTCCTTTCCCTCCCTTGTGTCTCGTTTCCCTTTCCCTCCCTTGTGTCTCATGTACCCCTCCTCTCCTCTCATGTGTCTCCTTTCCCCCCTCCTCTCCCTCATGTCTCCTTCCCCCCCTCCTCTCCCTCGTGTCTCCTTTCTCTTTCCCCCTGCTCTCCCTCCATTGTGTCTTACTCCGTTCTTCTTTCTCTCCCTTGTGGCTTCTTTCCACCTCGTGTCTTACAATAAACCTCTATGGGTCCCGTCCTCTGACCGTAACTACTTTCCTGGATCAATCCACTCATGAGCGAATTGATTCAGGAAAGTAGTTCCAGCCGGAGGATAGGACCCGCAGAGGAGAAGGTACGGGATGTTGCACCTCAGCATAACATATGTGCCTCGTGATGAGTGCCTATGTCGCTCATTGCAGCTGGGGGTGATGCGAGCCCTGGGGGCCTCGCGATGAGCACCAGCGGCACTCACCGCAGGCCCTGCAATGAGCTCCTTTGGTGCTCATTGCACCACCCGTCGGGTTTGTTGTTAACTCTGGTTCAACTGCCGGCCTTGCTGCTGAGGCCCACAATTTTTAACATTGCGTTACCAACAACCCCGCAATTACTACAACTATATATGTGATATTTCTTTTAATATTATCTTTTTCATTTTGACATGATTTATCCATATATATATATACAAATTCTAGAATGAAAGCAGTGTTTCATACTGAATTAATAAAAAAAATAATAATACCTACAGTGGATATAAAAACTCTACACACCGCTGTTAAAATGTCAGGTTTCTGTGCTGTAAAAAAATGTGACAAAGATAAATCATTTCAGAACTTTTTCCATCTTTAATGTGACCTATAAACTGTACAACTCAATTAAAAAAGAAACTGAAATTTTTTAGGTAGAGGGAAGAAAAAATCTAAAAATAAAATAATATGGTTGCATAAGTATGCACACCCTTAAACTAATACGTTGTTGAAGAACCTTTTGATTTTATTACAGCACTCAGTCTTTTTGGGTATGAGTCTATCAGCATGGCACATTTTGACTTGGCAAGATTTGCCCACTCTTCTTTTCAAAATCACTCCAAATCGGTTAGATTGAGAGGGCATCTCCTGTGCACAGCCCTCTTCAGATCACCCCACAGATTTTCAATCGGATTCAGGTCTGGGCTCTGGCTGGGCCATTCCAAAACTTACATTCTCTTCTGGTGAAGCCATTCCTTTGTTGATTTGAATGTATGCTTTGGGTCGTTGTCATGCTGAAAGATGAAGTTCCTCTTCATGTTCAGCTTTCTAGCAGAAGCCTGAAGGTTTTGTGCCAATATTGACTGGTATTTGGAACTGTTCATAATTCCCTATATCCTAACTCAGGCCCCAGTTCCAGCTTAAGAAAAACAGCCCCAAAGCAATGCTGCCACCACCATGCTTCACTGTGAGTATGGTGTTCTTTTAGTGATGTGCAGTGTTGTTTTTGTGCCAAACACATCTTTTGGAATTATGGCCAAAAAGTTCAACCTTGGTTTCATCAGACCATAACACCTTTTCCCACATGCTTTTGGGAGAGTTCAGATGTGTTTTTGCAAAATGTGGCCTGGCTTGGATGTTTTTCTTCGTAAGAAAAGGCATTCGTCTTGCAACTCTACCCCATAGCCCAGACATATAAAGAATAAGGGAGATTGTTGTCACATGTACCACACAGCCAATACTTGCCAGATATTCCTGCAGCTCCTGTAATGTTGCTGTAGGTCTCTTGGTAGCCTCCCAGAACAGTTTTCTTCTCGTCTTTTCATCAATTTTTGAGGGAGCTCCAGTTCTTGGTAATGTCACTGTTGTGCCATATTTTCTCCACTTGATGATGACTGTCTTCACTGTGTTCCATGGTATATCTAATGCCTTGGAAATTATTTTGTACCCTTCTCCTGACTGATAACTTTTAACAATGAGATCCCTCTGTTGCTTTAGAAGCTCTCTGTGGACCATGGCTTTTGCTGTGGGATGCGACTAAGAAAATATCAGGAAAGACCAACTAGAGCAGCTGAACTTTAATTGGGGTTAATCAGAGGCACTTTAAATGATGGCAGGTGTATGCTGACTCCTATTTAACACAATTTGGAATGTGATTGCTTAATTCTGAACATAGCTACATCCCCAATTATAAGAGGGTATGCAACCACATTATTTTTATTTTCTTTTTTCTTCCCTCCACCTAAAATATTTCAGTTTGTCTTTCAATTGAGTTGTACATTTTATAGGTCACATTAAAGGTGGAAAAAGTTCTGAAATTATTTATCTTCTCATTTTTTTACAGCACAGAAACCTGACATTTTAACAGGGGTGTGTAGATGTTTTATATCCACTGTATATATATATATATATATATATATATATATATATATATATATATATATATAGCCATTTGATTTAATTCTCTATCATGAGATCACTAACTGCCTAAGGACTGTCTTGTGTATTCAGGTGAGATCAGAAAGATACAATGGGTGGTAAATAGGAATGTTTGTATATTTGCAATTTCAATTGTAGAAGTTACACATCACACAAGTGTCAGTCGAACATGATGAGATTATATTGTATATTCAGGTGAATTTAGCTTTCAATGGACAATAGTGGACCATCAATATACTTCTTTGATTTGTTTGAGTTAAGATGAGCATGTTGTAGGGCCCATACACATATGTGTATATTTCAAATGTCACTATACATGAATGACGTCGTTGGTGTTAATCTTTGAAATGTTTTTTTTTTTTTGTATTTGTATTTTTTGGGTTCTTTCTTAACAAATAAAACGTATTATAGCTTACCTCTCAGTTGTAATTTGCAGATTGTGAAGCCCGCAGCGTTAGCTTGCTCACAACTATATATGTGATATACATCACTCACTGCATTGTCCCCATTACTAACACTGACCTAGTGCAGCTCACAGACTGATCACATATATAGTTGTGAGCGTACGGGCCGTTGCTCTCGAAGGCGCTCCATCCCAGCAACAGAGGCCCTTGCCCGCAGCCCTCACTGCCCTAGCAACCAGCCGGCTTCATGTCTCTAAGGAAGTGAGAGGCTGCACAGACTCCAGCACATCACTCTGTGTGGGAGGGGTTTATACTGGGCCCGAGGCCTCTGTGTTTCTTGGCTGCTGTCGCCTGACATTAAGCTCTTCTCTCGGGTGTGGGCTGCCGGCCTCAGTTGCTGGGATGTAGCGCCCCGCAGCCCTCGCTGCCCTTGCCTGCAGCCCTCGCTGCCCTTGCCCGCAGCCCTCGCGCTCCATCCCAGCAACTGAGGCCCTTGCCCGCAGCCCTCGCGGCCCTAGCAACCAGCCGGCTTCATGTCTCTAAGGAAGTGAGAGGCTGCACAGACTCCAGCACATCACTATGACGGTGTGGGAGGGGTTTATACTGGGCCCGAGGCCTAAGGGTTTCTTGGCTGCTGTCGCCCAACATTAAGCTCTTCTCCAGGGTGTTGGCTGCGGGCAAGGGCCTCAGTTGCTGGGATGGAGCGCCCCGCAGCCCTCGCTGCCCTTGCCCGCAGCCCTATACATATATATATATATAATGATGTATTGTGTGTAATGTGCAGATTGTATACATATATATATATATATATATATATATAATGATGTATTGTGTATGTGTGTGTAATGTGCAGAGTGTATACATATATATATATATATATATATATATATATATATATATATATATATATAATGATGTATTGTGTGTTTGTGAGGTGTGTGTGTAATGTGCAGAGTGTATACATATATCACATATATAGTTGTGAGCGTACGGGCCGTTGCTCACGCTTGCGGCCTCGTGTAGCCCTTACCCGCAACCCTCGCTGCCCTTGCCCGCAGCCCTCGCTAAGCTACACTAAATGTCTTTGTGGCAAATGTACTGCTAATCTATATACTGCATGTGATCTATCATGCATTTCAAATTTTAAAAGCCGCCACATAGCTTCTGGCGCACTGACATAGCGAGCATCTACATGAGATGCAAGTTCATCATGTACAAACTCACTACTTTCAGGGTTGTCTGCACTTTTGACAACTACAGTAGCTGCATCGTAGCCTTTGTAAATATATTTGTAGACATATTTAATGGATTTGATGGAAGTGCAGGCTTCTACGTGGATGTGGGCGTTGTACTTCATGAGTAAATGTGGATTGTAGGGTACTACATATCTATTGTCAACTTTTTTTCCACGAATAATGGCACTATCTCCTTCTCTTCTTTTATAAAGTGGATAGCCATCACAATTGGCATAGGTTTTGTCTCTATAATCTTTTGGAAATTCTTTGGAACAGTTATTTTTTTCCATACATTATGATTGTGGATTAAGCTCACCACAGGGTCCATGAATCATGCGATGAGTAACAATCTCATATAGTCTACCATATAGTTCTGGATCTGGTAGTTCAGCAACAATGACTGCATCCACTTTGTCAGAAGTATCTAATTTATCTTTTTCTTGAAGTATTATCAGAAGATGTGCATGTGGAAGTCCTCTTTTTTGAAATGCAATGGTATATACATAAGCAAGACATCTGCCAAATAACTGACTGATTATTAATTAATTTAATTTAATCTTAAAAACTCTGGCTACTAAATCTGGTCTATAGGAAGCACTTTGTCCAAGAAGTAAATTTTGTGTAATTTCTTGCCATTGTGGATTACATGTAAATGTAAGAAATAAATCGTGTTTGCCAAATTTGGTGACAATAGCCATAGCATCATTGTATCTTTCTCTCATATTTCGAGGAGATCCTTGAAAGGAAGATGGTAAAATGATGGCTTTGCCAGATGTCATGTCTCTGCTTGTAGCCACGTCAGCAACATAGTCCATTAGTCCTGAATATTGTTCTACACGTAGTTTATCTTGTTGATAATTTATAAAGTTTAAATTATTGGCTTCATCTTGCAAATAGGAATCAATAATCCATTGTTGTGTTAGTTTTCCACCACATAAAATTGGATTAAATGCATTTCGAATGGCAATTTCAGCTACTTTAAATTCAAGCATAGAAACATTATTTCAGATTCTGGCTTTAGCATTTGGGTAACTGGGAAGTGTTAATTTTGGTTGCCAACCTGCTTCTCCGTGTGGGAAAAAAATGGGATATGTCATTGGATCTAAATTTGGACTTAAGATACTGATATTAATGAATGGTTGCTCTTCATTTCTGGGACATATTCTAATGTCTCTTTGAAATGGTGGTTCTCCTTCATCATTTTGAAACACCATTGCAACCTCATTTGATGTTGGCAAGTTATAACGACGTTTATCAGTATGTCTGTCTTTTTTAAACACCATATTAACCTTTGGCATTGATAACTGATATTTTTGTGCATGAAGTAGTTGTTCATTTTCTACTTCTGCCAATTTTTTATAAGCTTTACTGTAGGGATTATTGTCCATAATGTTATTTAGCTCTATAAAAACACTGGGTAAGCATTTTTTATTTTCTTCCATCTGCATACGTTGGTCAACAGCTTCCATTGTATGTAGGACATATAGTTGAGCGAATTTTCTTTGCTCTCCTCCCTCTGGATGTAAATGTGAAGTGCGATGATAAATTTGTCCTTGGACTTTAAAACAGTAAGGACCATGTCCTGGTACATTAGCAGCTAATGTTGCCCCCATAGATGCAAAGGATATGGCACTATTGTAGGATCTTATGTTTGTCTTAAAATTTTTGTAGTTCGGAAAAGTAGGTTCAGTCATGTTTTGTAAATAGATAGGAAATTCTTTCCTTTCTGGATGTTTGAACTTGCCTTTTTGACAGCAACTAATAAATTGGCCATCTCTGGGTCTCTCCTGTTTAAAATAATAAGCCTCACAAAACTGACATTGAGTAGTCATGTCACCACAAATATGAACCTCTACTGCTAAAGACTTGAGTAAAGGAAATTTGCAAAGCATATAGGAGTTTGACTTTCATATTCATCGGGTGAAATGTCATATGTTTCAACAACAGGTCGTAAATGCTTTGTTTTTTTCTTGGTTTTTCTTGGTATATGTTGTATTGGTTTAGGTAAAATGTCATGTAACATGTTTCTTTAGTTTTCTCTTTTTTTACTTGTTATACTGTACCTTGGTTGAAGTGTGATTTCAAGCAGAATCTTTGTTGGTCCTGTGTTGAAAGTCTTCGTCCGATGGTCTGGTCCTCTGTTGAAAGTCCTCGTCCGATGGTCTGGTCCTGTGTTGAAAGTCCTCGTCCGATGGTCTGGTCCTCTGTTGAAAGTCCTCGTCCGATGGTCTGGTCCTCTGTTGAAAGTCCTCGTCCGATGGTCTGGTCCTATGTTGAAAGTCCTCGTCCGATGGTCTGGTCCTCTGTTGAAAGTCCTCGTCCGATGGTGTAGTCCTCTGTTAAAAAGTCCTTGTCCGATGGTGTAGTCCTCTGTTGAAAGTCCTCGTCCGATGGTCTGGTCCTCTATTGAAAGTCCTCGTCCGATGGTCTTTAGGCAGTATCTGTTGTAAAAGAAAAATGAAAATGTTATCTGATTTGAATGTATTTGTGATAAAGAAAAAATGACATTATTTTTGTGTCTTGTATGTGTTATGGTATATTTTTCAGCTATGGTGGTTTTTGTGCAACCTTTTGCAAATAATTTAAATGTTGTTATGCTTATTTTTGCTTCTTTGTAAGGCTTATAGGTTCTTAAACATTAAAGAAGAATATTAATTTAGTTTGCTATGTGTTTGTGTGAGTTTTGGTACAATCCTGTTTTGTGCCCACCACTTTTGTTATACTTATTTAGGCTTCTTTGTAAGGCTTATAGGTTGTTAAACATTAAAGAAGAATAGTAATTTAGTTTGCTATGTGTTTGTGTGAGTTTTGGTACAATCCTGTTTTGTTCCCACCACTTTTGTTATGCTTATTTAGGCTCTCCATCCCAACAACTGAGGCTCTTGCCCGCAGCCCTCGCAAAGTAAGGGCCACGGGCTCGCTATGCGAGCCCGCAAGCGTGAGCAACGGCCCGTACGATCACAACTATATATGTGATATATCTCACTCACTGCATTGTCCTCATTACTGACACTGACCTAGTGCAGCTCACAGACTGATCATTATATATTAACTAGCGACTTGTCCGTCAAAAAATTACTGTCAATAAAAGAAAGTGTTGAAATGCTGTTTGTCACACAATGTGAGTGTACTGTGTGCCTCAAGTAACTAAATTCCTCAAAAAGCAGAAATCTACATTACATAAAATAAGAAAAACTAAAATCACCAAAAATAAAAAATGTACATTACAGAACCAAATAAAAAAACTAAGTCACAAAAAATAAAAAAAGGAACATTACAGAAAATAAAAAAATACATTACAACCCCCCTCCCTACAAAATGTTTTAAAAAATTACACACCTGAAAATGAAATACATATAATACATACATATAATACAATACAATACAATTAAATAAAATACAATACACCCCTATCTAATATACATGCCACTATCTAATATACATGCTACTATGTAATATACATGCCACTATCTAATATACATGCCACTATCTAATATACAATACTATCTAATAATACATCCCTCTATCTATCTAATATACAATACATGCTATCTATATATATATATAGCTACCCTAATTGTAAGCTACAATAAAATAATTAAGACCACTTACCTTTGAGATGTTTCTTCAGATCAGCAAACTACGGTAAAAAAGATTCAAAAAATGTATACAACACCCTTACATGAAATACCTAAACATTCTAAACATTCTAAATATTCTAAATATTATTCTCACCTTTCCAGCATGTCCCGTTCCAGCATGTCACGTCCCAGCATGTCACGTCCTCCATGTTCCGTCGTCCATCTTTGCGTCTTGTCCGGTGATACTCCTGTAAAAAAAACCATTACATTAGTAAACATAAACCAAATTTAAATAAACACAATCTACATTATATTTACCTTTCCGCGATGTCTCCGGCCTCCTCGCAAGAAAAAAAAAAAAAAGCGACACACATTCGCCCTGGCGGATGTCTCCGACGCTAATGACCTTCCTATGGAGTGTTCCAGAATAAAATTGGCAATGGCGGCTTCTGATTGGCTGAAAAGGCTGTCTTTCAAATTCAGCCAATGAGAAGACCCCATTTGTGATCCAATGAAAAAAGTATACACCCCAAAATACAACGGTGATTGGATAACACACCTATCCATCTTTATTTGAACCAATCCTAAGGCTTTATTACCATCAGCCAATCACAATGGAATATACCCCCACGTACTGATTGGTGAAGACACCTGCGCCTTCCCATTGGCTGTAATATTGATTGATATTAACAATAGCCAATGAGAATGCGCAAATCCTTCACCAATCAGTACGTGAGGGCGTATTCCATTGTGATTGGCTATTGTCAGTGCAACCAATCAGAATGCACAGAGGCTCCAACCAATCACCCTGTGGGGGTGTATTCCATTGTGATTGGCTGAAGGCATATGCACCTTGTGATTGGATAATGCACCTGTCAATCTTTATTTAAACCAATCAGAGTGCTATTTTAAGGTGTATCCGTTTGTGATTGGTTCACACATTGGCGCCTCCTGGTGAATTTGTTAGACATCGTTTTCAACCAATGAGAAGGCGCCATTGCTTGTTTTCTTCCGGAAAAGTCTCCTGGAGCCTCATTAGTGTCGGGGATGTCCGGGAGTACGGATGTAAGTATATATATATATTTTTTTTTTTTACAGTGCGTGGCAGAAGAGGATCCAGAGGAGGCCGGAGACATCGCAGGGAGGTAAGTAGAATGTAGATTATGTTTATATTATTTTGATGTACGTCTATTAATGTTGTCTTTTTTTTAACAGGTGCCTGAGAAGGATTCAAAGAATGCCGGACGGGACATGCCGGAAAGGTGAGTAGAATAATTAGAATGTATAGAATGTATAGAATGTTTATCTTAGAACTGTAAACGTGTTGCACTAATTATTTATTTTATTTTTTTCGTAGGTGGCTGATCCGAATGGACATCTGCAAAGGTAAGTGGTCTTAATTATTTTATTTTAGCTTAGACTTAGATTAGTTAATATATATATATAGCATTTATTGTATGTCAGCTAGGGGTATGGCTTTTATATAGATAGCATAGGATGTATTGTATATTAAATTGTGTTATTTATTTAGATAGATTGGGAATGTATTATTATATGGATAGCATGTATATTAGATTATGCTATTTATTTAGATAGATTGTGTGATGTATATTAGATAGGGGTGTATTGTATTTTAATTGTATGTAATTGTATTGTAATTGTATGTATTTGTATTATATGTATTTGTATTATATGTATTTCCTTTTCAGGTATGTCTTTTTTTTTTTCTGTAGTGAGGGGGGGGGGTTGTAATGTTTTTTTTTTCTGTAATGTTCCTTTTTTTATTTTTTGTGACTTAGGTTTTTTTATTTTCTGTAATGTAGTTTATTTTTTTGTGAGTTAGGTTTTTTATTTCATGTAATGTAGAATTTTTTTTTTGTGACTTTAGGCTTTTTATTTTCTGTAATTAGAGTGGTGGGGGTTAATAGGGAGTAGGTAGTGTAGATGTTAATATGTTAGTGTAGAGGGTGTTTAGTTGGTCTTTAATGTTTTATTGGGGGTGGTATAATGCAGTATAGTGTTTATACTTAGTGTCATGATGGTCCTTGAGGACCATCATGGCACTTATGTGGTTAATGTAGTGTTGTAACAGGCCCATAATGGTGTTAATATACCCTTATGAGACTGATGGGGTTAAATAGAGGCTTATGGGGGTCTGTATTGACCCCCATGAGTGACAGGGTTAACGAAGGGCTTATGGGGGTCTGTATTGACCCCATGAGTGACAGGCTTAATGAAGGGCTTATGGGGGTCTCTATTGACCCCCATGAGTGACAGGGTTAATGAGGGTTTTATGGGGGACTGTATTGACCCCCATGATTGACAGGGTGACAGTGTATATTTTTTTTCTTTTACAACGGGTCCTTTAAGGACCTTTATGGTCCTTTAAGGACCTGTAACGCAGGAATTTTGAATTTTGATTGCATCGGTGATCACCGATCGCGTGCAATCGGGACCCCCACTGCGATGGTTCATGTGGGGTTAATGCAGGGCTCAGAGCTTATTTCGGATCCCCTGCGGTTAATCCGGGTTTCCGAGCTTATCTCGGATCCCTTCTTGGGTAAGTTGTAGGTGGATGGGCGGTCCTGGGTCTTTGAGCCTCGTTTTCATTTTTTTCGACGCCCATTTTTTCTCTTGCTTAGGGGATTTTCGTGTGTCTGAACTCGGGAATTTTTACTTCAATGAAGGTGAAACTTCATTTACAGAGGTCCTGGGTGCCCCCCCCCCCCCCCCACCCCTCCTGCTATGGGTAAGCTTTTTATGTCGTTTTTGTGAGTATTTTGGGTGTTTTGACAGTTTTTAGGTGCGCACAGTTCCGCCATTTTTATTGCGTGTGGTTGTTTGTTACGTTAAGGTTGGTTCTGAGGTTAATGCAGGTTTCCGAGGTGAGCCTCATTTTTGTTTTTTTCGGCTGCCAATTTTTCTCTCGCTTAGGGGATTTTCGTGTGTCTGAACTCGGGAATTTGGACTTAAATGGAGGTGTAACTTCACTTTCAGAGGTCCTGGGTGCCCCACCTTGCTATGGGTAAGCTTTTTATGTTGTTTTTGTGAGTATTTGGTGCATTTTGACTGTTTTTAGGTGCGCGCAGTTCCGCCTCATTTTGTGTGTGTTTGTTACGTTAAGGTTGGTTCCGAGGTGGGTTTAACGGTTCGCCTCGCTACGCGAGGCTCGCCAGCATTGGCGCTCATTGCCTCATTCCCTAAGTGCTTTGCGAGGCCCCGCATTTGCGGAGACGTTGTGATGCTCCACCACCGCAAATGCAGCCCCTCGTATCGCGAGGACCCGCATTTGCGGAAGCGAGGGCCTCAGTTGCTGGCATGGAGAGACTTTGGCGCTCCATGCCAGCAACTGAGGCCCTCGGCCCCGGTGTGTGTGTGTGTAACCGGGTGTGAGGCGCCTTTGAGATTTTTTTTTTTGTTAAAAACTCGTGTTTGTGTGTGTGTGTGTTAACACAGCCGACGTTGGAGCCTCCACCTCCGCAAATGCGGACCCTCGCTTTGCGAGGATCCGCATTTGCGGGGACGTTGGGATGCTCCACCACCGCAAATGCGGCCCCTCGCTTCGTGAGGACCCGCATTTGCGAGAACTGCGTCCCTCGCTTTGCGCAGGATGCAGTTCTTGTGGGCTCGCTGCGCGAGCCCGCAAGCGTGAGCAACTGCCTGTATGCTCACAACTATATATGTGATATACATCACTCACTGCATTGTCCTCATTACTGACACTGACCTAGTGCAGCTCACAGACTGATCACATATATTGTTGTGAGCGTACGAGTTGTTGCTAACGCTCCATGCCAGCAACTGCGATCCTCGCAAACTTCACGTCGCAACCCAAACAGCACGACACACACATTACGACACTCGCAAACAACATACGACCCCCGTTCACACACATTACGGCCTCGCAACACTCGGACGCAACTCGCGAACATTACAAAATTAAAAATACAATACATACACACAGCACATACATAAAAAGCTTACCTACACCAAGAGGGAGCACCCAGGACCTCAAAAATGCAACTTACACCTTCATTTCACTCTAAATAAAAGAGTTTACACACAAAAAAATTTGCTAAGCGACAAAAAAATGGCCGCCGAAAAAAACTAAAACGAGGCTACACACGCAAACACCATACGACACACGTAAACAGATATTACGACCTCGCAAACATCGGACGCAACACGCCGACATACAAACATTTAAAACATAATAAATACACACAACACACACATAAAAAGCTTACCTACAGCAAGAGGAACCATCCAGCACCTCAAATAAACAAATTACACCTTTATTTAAATAAAAATAAAACACTTTAGACACTAATACAATCGCTAAGCGAGAGAAAAAATGGCCGACGAACAAAACGAAAACGAGGCTTCAGACGTAACTATACTACACTTACTCGCAATAATGAAACACATACTATGCGGAATGTATCACAATCATATTAAACACCATTTTGACCACTACTATGGAAGGATGGAACGCAAATTGTAAGCTGGAACGCAAATAGCGCATGCGTATTGCGTTCTAACGGTCTAACTTTCCAGAATTTTCTACAAGTTTATAAATACTGCCTATTTTACACAAACAAAAACATTTCTCCTCAGGTGATGAACGGAGTGACTTCATAGATAACTGCTGCTTTTACTTGAGAAGACAATTCTTTCCTAATTTACTACTTTACATTGTGCAAATTACAACTGAGAGGTAAGCTATAATATATTACATTTTATTATCAAGACAGGACAAAAAAAAATAATGAACTAGGAAAATGTGATTTATGTAGTGACCTCTGACACGCACATTTATGTCTATCATGTATAGTCACATATCACACACACATTTATGTGTGTAGGCCCACAAAAAAAATAAGGTTCATTTAACAAAAAAATTAATACATAATTCAATACCAAAAAGAGGTTTATGTATAGTGACATGTGACACGCACATTTATGCGTATTGCCCCTGCAACAAAATGATCTTAAAACAAACTAATTAAACAACTACATTTAAATGACATTAGAAAAAAAAAAAATTAATATTAAAATATGAGTCATGTATACTGTAATGTGACACGCACATATATGTATCATCTATAGTTACATCTCACACACACACATTTATGTGTGTTGGCAAAAACAAAAAATAAGGTTCATTTAACAATTAAAATATCATTCATGTATAGTGTATATGTCACACGCACACAAAAAAATTACATTGAACTCTGGAAATGTGCTTCATGTATGCGACATATGTGTGTAGCCCCCCCAAAAAATAATGTTAATTGAAAATAATTACAGAACTATATTTAAATGACATTAATTTAGTGCAATTCAATAGATCATATAAAGCTGAATCTTTCTACTTCTTTTAATATTGAAACAGACTCTGCATCAACAGCGTCACTCAACAATTTGCACCGTGCACTGTGACCCACAATCCCTTTTAAAGAACACCAACAAAGAAGAACAGGTAAGATAGAACAAGACATTAAATGCTGAAAAGGACATGCTTTGCTACATGAAAAATTAAAAATATACAAATAACTATTTCACTTTCTTTTTCAAACAGACACTACAAGAAGACCGGCGGATTAAGATTGGCAGGAGGGGACCCTCTGTCATTCGACACTTCAATCAAGGTAAAGTATTAAGTATAAAAAAGAAACGAACCATGAGCCTCATTCAATTGTGAGTTGCCCAATTGAATAGGCCTCTATATAAGCACATAACATATTTTTTAGACAGAACTTTTTAGTTAATGAACTTCTATCCAAAATCAAGGTCTTCAATAACTAAAAACTTCGGTCAAAAAATATGTTATGTGCTTATATAGAGCCCTCTTCAATTGGCAAAATTGCAATTGAATGAGGACCTATATATCTTTAATGGTCGAGGGCCTCATTTAAATGTAATTTGCCCATTTCAATAGGGCTCTATATAAGCACAGAGCATATTTTTTTAATGAACTTTTTAGTTAGTGAAGACCTTGCTTTTGGATACAAGTTCACTAACTAAAAACTTATGTAAAAAAAGATGCTCTGTGGTCATATTGAGCTCTATTCCATTGCCCAAAACGCAATTAAACGAGGCCCTGACAATATAACAATTTCAGCAACCAAAGGCCCTCATTCAATTGCTATTTTTGCCAATTGAAGATGGCTCGAAATAAACACATTTAGAGCCCTATTGAATTGGCCAAAATGCAATTGAATGAGGGCCAAAGTATGCAACATATGGTACACACAAAGTGGTACACACAAAACAGGATTGTAACAAACTCACACCAACACATAGCAAACTAAATTAAATTTCTTATTCAATGTTTAACAACCTATAAGCATTACAAAGAAGCCTAAATAAGAATAACAAAAGTGGTGCGCACCTAACAGGATTGTACAAAAACTCGCACAAACACTGTGGAAACTACATTAACATTCTTCTTTAATGTTTAACAACATATAACCATTACAATGAAGACTAAATAACTTTAGCACAAGTGGTGCGCACAAATAGGATTGTAACAAAGTCACACAAACACATAGCAAACTACATTAATATTCTTATTTCATGTTTACAAAACTATAACCATCCCAATAAAGGCTAAATAAGTATACCACAAGTGGTGCGCACAAAACAGGATTGTACAAAAACTCCCACAAACACATAGCAAACTAAATTCATATTCTTAGTTAATGTTTAACAACCTATAAGCCTTACAAAGAAGCCTAAATAAGTATACCAGAAGTGGTACGCACAAAACAGGATTGTACTAAAACTCACACAAACATAGGAAACTACATTAAGATTCTTCTTTAATGTTTAACAACCTATAACCATTACAATGAAGCCTAAATAAGTATACCACAAGTGGTGTGCACAAAACAGGATTGTACAAAAAAACACACAAACACATAGCAAACTAAATTAATATTCTTCTTTAATGTATCACAACCTACAAGCCTTACTAAGAAGCTTAAAGAAGGATAACAAAAGTCGGGCAAACAAATCAGGATTGTAGATAAAGTTAGACAAACACATAGAA
Source organism: Discoglossus pictus (assembly GCA_027410445.1). NCBI lineage: Eukaryota > Metazoa > Chordata > Amphibia > Anura > Alytidae > Discoglossus > Discoglossus pictus. The sequence goes on along the minus strand of CM050163.1, from coordinate 15,322,353 downwards.
AAAAATAACCATAACAGATACAATACACCAAAATTAAGACATTTTTGCTTTATTTAAAAGACATTTCACTCAAACAACATTTTCAATTTTTTTGTTACAACAGATACTGCGTGAAGACAATCGGACGAGGACTTTCAGCACAGGACCAGACCATCGGACGAGGACTTTCAACACAGGACCACACCAGCGGACGAGTACTTTCAACACAGGACCAGACCATCGGACGAGGACTTTCACCAAAGAACCACAACATCGGACGAGGGCTATTGCCAGAGGACCACACCATCGGACCACGACTTTCAACAGAGGACCAGACCATATGACCAGGATTTTAAACAGAGGACCACACCATCGGACGAGGACTTCCAACAGAGGACCAGACCATTGGACAAAGATTTTCAACCGAGGAACAACAAACATTCGGATTGAAATCACACTTCAACCAAGGTACAGTATAATAAGTACAAAAGGAGAAAACTAAAGAAACGTGTTTCATCTGCATCCGTGTCAACAGAAGAAAAAAAAAATGAATGACTATGGGCCTCATTCTATTTAAATTGGCAATAAGGAATACATGGCTCAATAACCACATCAATGTTTTTTTTGCAAAGAAGTTTTTAATTGGTAAACATCTATCCACAAACAAGGTTTTCAATAACTACAAAATTATTTAAAAAAAATATGTTAACTGCTTATTTACAGCAGTATTCAATTGGCCAAATTGTTATTTAATGAGGCCAGGAATTATAACTTTTAACAAGATATAACTGATACATTAAGGATTTACCTTTTATTTCTCAATTGTGCACAATAATCTTTAACAGTAATTACAAATTTCAATATACCCAATTACATTTCTTTTTTTGCCTTTACAGATTAACATGGCTGATAACGAGAGCAAACAAGAGAAGAAAAGACGTTAAACTAGAGAAAGACAAGAGAGATGGGCCGCCCAGCAGACACCAGAGGAGAAAGAAATTCGACGAGAAAAAGAACGCAAAAGACTTGCAAGCAAAAGACTATCAGCTGCAAAAATGAAAGATACGCCAAAAAAAACTACAAAGCAAATAAAGCATTTACAACCTATTCCTCAAACATCAGATGACATTTTACAAGATACAATTAAAGACACACCAAAAAAAGCAACTACAAAAAAAAAACATTTACAACCTGTTACTGAAACCTTACAGGACATTTCAACAAAACAAGGACAACATATACCAAGAAAAGCCACGAAATAAACTAAGCATTTAGAACCTGTTGTTCAAACATTCCATGACTTTTCACCTGATGAATATGCAAGTCAAACTCCTATATGCTTTGCAAATTGTCCTTTACTGAAGTCTTTAGCAGTAGAGGTTCATAGTTGTGGGGACATGACTACTCAATGTCAGTTTTGTGAGGCTTATTATTTTAAACAGGAGAGACCCAGAGATGGCCAATTTATTAGTTGTTGTCAAAAAGGCAAGTTCAAACTTCCAGAAAGGGAAATAAATTCCAATTTATTTACAAAATATTATGACTGAACCTACTTTTCCAAACTACAACATTTTTAAGACAAACATAAGATCCTACAATAGTGCCATATCCGTTGCATCTATGGGGGCAGCATTAGCTGCTAATGTACCAGGACATGGTCCTTACTGTTTTAAAGTCCAAGGACAAATTTCTCATCGTACTTCACATTTACATCCAGAGGAAGGAGAGCAAAGAAAATTCGCTCAACTATATGTCCTAGATACAATGGAAGCTGTTGACCAACGTATGCAGATGGAAGAAAATAAAAAATGCTTACCCAGTGTTTTCATCGAGCTAAATAACATTATGGACAACAATCCCTACAGTAAAGCTTACAAAAAATTGGCAGAAGTAGAAAATGAACAACTACTTCATGCACAAAGACATCAATTACCCATGCCAAAGGTTAATATGGTGCTTAAAAGAGACAGACATACTGATAAACGTCGTTATAACTTGCCAACATCAAATGAGGTTGCAATGGTCTTTCAGAATGATGAAGGAGAACCACCATTTCAAAGAGACATTAGAATATATCCCAGAAATGAGGAGCAACCATTTATTAATATTAATATCTTAAGTCTAAATTTAGATCCAATGACATATCCCATCTTTTTCCCACATGGAGAAGCAGGTTGGCAACCAAAATTAACCCTTCCCAGTTACCCAAATGCTAAAGCCAGAATCTGAAATAATGTTTCTATGCTTGAATTTAAAGTAGCTCAAATTGCCATTAGACATGAATTTAATCCGATTTTATGTCGTGGAAAACTAACACAACAATGGATTATTGATTCATATTTGCAAGTTGAGGCAAATAATTTAAACTTTATAAAATATCAACAAGATAAACTACGTGTAGAACAATATTGTGGACTCATGGACTATGTTGCTGACGTGGCTACAAGCAGAGACATGACAGCTGGCAAAGCCATCATTTTACCATCCTCCTTTCAAGGATCTCCTCGAAATATGAGAGAAAGATACAATGATGCTATGGCTATTGTGACAAAATTTGGAAAACCAGATTTATTTCTGACATTTACATGTAATCCACAATGGCCAGAAATTAATCAAAATCTACTTCTTGGACAAATTGCTTCTGATCAACCAGATTTAGTAGCTAGAGTTTTTAAGATCAAATTAAATTAATTAATACGTGACTTCACTATAAATCAGTTATTTGGCAAATGTCTTGCTTATGTATATACCATTGAATTTCAAAAAAGAGGCCTTCCACATGCACATCTTCTGATAATACTTCAAGAGAAAGATAAATTAGATACTTCGGACAAAGTGGATGCAGTCATAGTTGCTGAACTACCAGATCCAGAACTATATGGTAGACTATATGAGATTGTTACTCATCGCATGATTCATGTACCCTGTGGAGACCTTAATCCACAATCACCATGTATGGAAAATAATAAATGTTCAAAAGATTTTCCAAAAGATTATAGAGACAAAACATATGTAAATTGTGATGGATATCCACTTTATAAAAGAAGAGAAGGAGATAGTGCCATTATTCGTGGAAAAAAAGTGGACAATAGATATGTAGTACCCTACAATCCACATTTACTCATGAAGTACAACGCCCACATCAACGTAGAAGACTGCACTTTCATCAAATCCATTAAATATGTCTACAAATATATTTACAAAGGCTATGATGCAGCTACTGTAGTCGTCAAAAGTGCAGACAACCCTGAATGTAGTGAGTTAGTACATGATGAACTTGCATCTCATGTAGATGCTCGCTATGTCAGTGCACCAGAAGCTATGTGGCGGCTTTTAAAATTTGATATGCATGATAGATCACATGCAGTATATAGATTAGCAGTACATTTGCCACAACGACATTTAGTCTATTTCCATGCTGGAAATGAAATGAATGCATTGGCCCAAAGTGAAGATCGTCACACTACACTAACTGCATGGTTTGCATTAAATTCCAATGATGCTCAAGCAACACAATACTTATATATTGAAATTCCATATCACTATGTTTTTGTGAATGGATTATGGAGACCAAGAAAAACCAGAGGCAATAAAATAATTCCACAAATTTACACAGTCAGTCCAAGACATGTTGAACGTTTTTGCTTACGAATATTACTTTTAAATGTTCCAGGAGCACAAAGTTTTGAACAATTATGAACTGTTAATGACATTGTATATGAATCCTTCCATTTAGCTGCAAGACATAGAAACTTACTCGCTGATGATACAGAGTGGAAAAGATGTTTAGAAGAAGCAGCACAATGTCAAATGCCACGACAGATGAGAGAACAATTTGCTTTTATTTGTATCTTCTCAAATGCTCCAAATGCATTAGCTTTGTGGGAGACTTTTAAAAGTAATAAGGCTGAAGACTTTATGCGACGATACAATGAACCCATTGCACACTTAAAAGCGTTAATGGAAATCCAAGAAGTATTTTTAACTCATGGATAAAGTTGTGAAGTTTTAATTTGCCTGATCCAGGTTTTATAGATGACATAAACTTTGAAGACTATGACATTCAACTACAAGCAGAAAGAACACAAGAAAGACTTGCAACTTTAAATAAACTACAATTGCAAGCATTTCATGACATTAAAAATGCAATAGATGATGACATGGTGACAGAGCGTTATTTCTATCTTGATGGACCTGGCGGATCAGGTAAAACCTATTTGTACAATTTATTAATGAGTTCAGTACGAGCACAAGGACAAATAGCAATGGCGTTTGCCACTACTGGAATTGCTGCACTTTTATTAAAAGGTGGAAGAACTGTTCATAGTGGATTTAAACTGCCAGTGCCTATTTTAGAAAATTCTGTGTCAGATATTCGCATGACATCCTTACAAGCAAAGAAATTGAAGAAATGTAAATTAATTAATTAATACAAAGTATAGACTGGGACAGAGAACTGATAGATAAAAACACTGAACATAAATGGACATCATTTAAATCCTTACTAAATATATATACACATCGGCATATACCGTGTGGGAATAAAAGTAAAAGGAGTAAATCACAACCCATGTGGCTTAACAATGATTTAAAGATCAAGATACGGAGTAAAAAACAGGCATTTAAATTATACAAAAAAGAGGGGACAGAGACTGCTTTACGGGAATACAAGGAAATCAACAAGGCTTGCAAAAGCGCGATTAGACTGGCTAAAATAGAAAATGAAAAATTAATTGCAAAAGAGAGTAAGACTAACCCTAAAATATTTTTTAAGTATATTAATGGGAAGAAGGCGAGGAAGGAAGCTATAGGAACATTACAATGTGAAACAGGCTGTCTGAAAATTAGTGACCAGGAAAAGGCAGATGAGCTAAATAGGTTCTTTTCTTCGGTATACACAAGGGAGGTACCAGTGGTTGGGACACTGCAACTTAATGGGGCTACACTACCTTTGCCAAATAATTGGTTAACACAGGAAGTAATCCAAAAGAGGTTGGAAAAAATTAATGTTAATAAAGCCCCGGGTCCTGATGGAATACATCCAAGGGTACTGAGGGAACTGGGTTCTGTAATAGCCAAACCATTATATTTAATTTTTCAAGATTCACTCAACACAGGGTCTCTACCAGATAACTGGAGAAAAGCTGATGTGATACCGATATTTAAAAAGGGAGCAAGAGCAAATCCGGGGAATTATAGACCAGTGAGCCTCACTTCTGTAGTGGGGAAGCTTTTAGAAGGGTTAATAAGGGATAATATACAAGAATATGTCTATTTGAACAGGATTATAAGTAGGAGTCAACATGGGTTTATGATGGATAGGTCATGTCAAACAAATCTAATTAGTTTCTATGAGGAGGTTAGTAGGAACCTGGATTAAGGCAACTCAGTGGATGTAGTCTTTTTGGATTTTGCAAAGGCTTTTGATACAGTGCCACATGGGAGACTATTGGGATACAGGAATTGCAGTAAGTATCTGCTCATGTATTGAGAGCTGGCTAAAAGACAGGAAGCAAAGGGTTGTTGTAAATGGAACATACTCCGATTGGACTAATGTGGTAAGTGGGGTTCCTCAGGGTTCAGTATTAGGTCCTCTCCTTTTTAACATATTTATTAATGACTTAGAGGTAGGATTGGAGTGTGGGGTCTCCATTTTCGCTGATGACACAAAGTTGTGCAAGGTAATTAAATCAGAAAATGATGTGCTTTCCCTCCAAGGGGATTTACATAAAATTGAGGAATGGGCATCTAAATGGCAGATGAGATTTAATATGAATAAATGTAAGGTTATGCATCTGGGAAGGAAAAATAGCCATGCAATTTATAATCTTAATGGAGCAAATCTAGGTGTATCAGATATTGAAAGGGATTTGGGAGTGCTTGTGGACAACCACCTAGGTAACAGTGCTCAAAGCCAAGCAGCAGCTGCAAAGGCAAATAAAATATTAGCATGTATTAAGAAAGGTATAGAAGCCAGGGAAGCAAATATAATTCTGCCACTATACAAATCTCTAGTACGCCCTCATTTGGAATATGGAGTACAATTTTGGGTACCACTTCATAAAAAGGACATTTTAGAGCTTGAAAAGGTACAGAGAAGGGCAACCAAACTAATAAGGGGAATGGAGGGGCTAAGTTATGAAGAAAGACTAACCAAATTAAACTTATTTTCTCTAGAAAAAAGGCATCTAAGAGGAGATATAATTACCTTTTATAAATACATCCAGGGTCAGTATAAAGATTTGTTGGGGGAGCTTTTTGTGCCAAGAGGTTTTCAACTGACAAAAGGACATCCCTTGAGGTTAGAAGTAAAAAGATTCCACCTCAAAGAAAGAAAAGGGTTCTTCACAGTAAGGGTGGTTAATCTGTGGAATTCTCTACCAGAGGAGGTGGTGACAGCGGATTTGATAGATAACTTTAAAAGGGGACTAGATTTATTTCTAATTAAAAAGGGTATTCAGGGTTATCATGGATAATTAGAGAGACAGTAATGATCCAAATTTTTAACATTTCCCCTTTAAACAATTGGCTAAGTCTTGCTTGTTTTTTTTTTTTTCTATTTGCCTTTCTCTGGACTAATTAAAAATAATAATAAAAAAAAAAAAAAAAAAAAAAAACATTAAATAATTGATTAATAATTAATTAACAACTAATGAATTAATAGTTAATCCGCATATTGCAGATCAAAGGAGATCTTAAAAATCTGAAAGTCTTTTTTCAACCTTAAATACTATGGGCCTCATTCAATTATCGGCCGCAGCCGCTGCGGGGCCGCAAGGACAGGCCGCAAGCTTTCCGGCTATTCTATTCCCCTCCGGCCGGGGATTCCGGCAGGCTTGCGGCCGGTGCCTTGCTATCTCTTGCGGCCGCTCGCGCCGGAGGAAATCCTTTGATCTAAAACGGCCGCAAGGAAATCAGCCGTAAGAAATTCCTATTTGCAATTCAATTGCTCCGGGAACCCTGCCTGCAAGGCTAAAAACGAGCCGCAGCTTACTTGCAGCAAACAGGTCCCGCTAGCACCAATTAAGCACATAAAATAGCTCAAATAAAGCCATCCTGCACTTTGCAGAGTCTATAAAGTGATATTCGGTGTTAGAAAAAATAGCACATAATTACCCTATACTCAAATCCGTAAAATAATATTTTTTTAATATACATAAAATATCCATGTAAAAAGTCCAGAGTGCTTGGAGCACCTCAGACACGCCCACGCCGCAGCCGGAAAATAAACAGTTAATTTGAACTCGGGTTTGGGCTGATGTGCAAGCTTGAGAGTGGGTTACTTTTAATCCTCATGTCCCCCAATATAATCCCTAGCATTTACAGAGCTGTACAGTGCAGGCTTGAATTTATTTTTGCGTTTTTATATTTCTGAGCTTACGGCCGGTTCCAAGATATGCGGCCGGACGTAAGGGGAGATCCTTGCGGGGCCGTATAATTGAATCGCGAGTTAACTGAACCCCCGCAAGGAATCGCAGCCTTACGGACGATTTACGGCCGGTAATAGAATGAGGCCCTATGTAATTATAATAGATGAGGCCACAATGATGTCATGCTATGCCCTCCAATGTATTGACCGTTTGCTTCGTGAAGTCATGGATAATATTTTTCCTTTTGGTGGAAAGGTAATGTTGTTGGGTGGCGATTTTAGACAAACATTATCTGTTGTTGTACATGGAAATAGAACTGACATTATCGAAACCTGTATAAAGTCAAGCACAGTATGGAAACATTTTAGCCATCTTCAACTGCAAATATGAGATCAGAAGGCCAAACTGATTTCAATGATTGGCTTATTAAAATTGGAGAAGGCAGAACAGAAAAAATACTATATTTAGCTGACGACACTGTAGAGATCCCACCTCATATGATTGGTCAACAAGATATTATATCGGCTATATTTGAAGGGAGCATAAATAACGAAGAATATTCCGAGCTTGCTAACCAAGTCATACTGAAGTGTAAAAATAAAGATGCATTAATCCTCAATAATGAAATCTTAAAAAAAATTAATGCACCACAAAGAAATTATCACAGTGCTGATTCTGTACTTGCTGATGACAATGAAAGTCAGGCTAACTTTTCGACTGAATTCATAAACTCTCTAACTCCTTCTGGAATGCCACTACATATTTTGCAGCTAAAGAAAGGTGCAATTATCATGTTACTGCGAAATATGAACCCCAAAAAAGGCCTATGCAATGGCACAAGATTAATTGTTCAACAATTAAAGGACCATTTTATAGATGCTCAAATTTTAACTTGTACCCATAAAGGAGAGAGAGTTTTCATACCAAGAATAGATTTAGCACCAAGTGAAAGTAGTCTCCCTTTTATACTTCAAAGAAGACAATTTCCCATTATTATGGCATTTGCCATGACCATTAATAAATCACAAGGTCAAACTTTCAAATCTGTGGGTATTTTCTTGGAAGAACCAGTATTTGCACATGGTCAATTGTACGTTGCGTTGTCACGGTGCAAAAATCCACAGGCTATTAAAGTTTACATTGAAAACAATGAAAGTCAAGGTGATTTATTAGAAGATGGACGTATTTTTACTAAAAACATTGTCTACTATGAAGTACTATAACTTTGCAGGATACAAATTAAAGCCATGCAAACATTTTTTTAAAGCATTCAAAAATACATAACAATTAGTTGTTTAATTCCGTCATAATTAATGGAAGTAATGTTTATGGATAATTCGCCTCACAAAATTCTTGCCTTGCATTTTTATGAAAAATTATGTTAAAATGTTAAGTCACTATGTTAATGTTTCTAATGTTACAAGTTTAAAAACAATATTTTCAAGTTATTTCATTCAACATATTACAAAGTTCATGTTAAGAGCTCAAGCACCTTTTAAGTCACAATGTAAATATTGTCTGTTATCGTAAGATTACTACCTACATTAATGTTTATCGCCAGTTTATGTGGTCAGTAAGGAATTACTTTCATTAGGTACGTGTTAAGGAGAGTTTTTACTGTATGCCTTCCTCTACATTCAATGTATATTGAAGTTAACAATTATTCTGATAGAAATTGCATGTTAATACTGATTAATTTAAAGTTCAACTGTTTTTACATTCAAATGTTAATACTTTTAATAAAAAATTATGTTTAAATATTAATTCACTATCTTACTGTTTATAATGTTACAAGTTGTAAAAATGTTTTGGAAAGTTTCTTACTTACACACAGAATAAGTATCTGACTTAAACATATTACAAACTTCATGTGAAAATTGTGTACGTTTAAAGGAGGGTTTTTATAATGTTTATCTTACTCTGCATTAAATCTATATTCAATTTAACAATTCTTCAGATAAAAATTGCATGTTAAAAAACCATTACCTAAAGTTTACTATAATGATTACTTTAAAGTGCAACTGGTTTTACATTCAATTGTTAATACTCTTAATACAAAATTAGGTTACAAAATGTATTCACTATGTTACTGTTTATAATGTTCAAAATTCTACAAATGTTTTGTCAAGTTCCAAAGTTACATAAAAAATAAAGTTCAAGTTTCAAAATATATACTTTGAAGGTTATTGCTTACATATATTTTAAACTTCATGTTAAAATTCGGGACATTTCAACAAGGCTTTTTACTTTTTGCTTTCCTCTGGATTCAATGTATATTAAAGTTAACAATTTTTCAGATACAAATTTCATGTTAAAAAACCATTACATCAACATTTTACAAAAATACACGTTCATATCACAATACTTACAAGTGTCAAAAATCTATATTAATAACTAAACAACTTGACAAACATATACATCACATTGCCGTCATTTTTTGACGGGCAAGTCGCTAGTCATTATATATTAACTAGCAACTTGTCCGTCAAAAAATGACTGTCAATAAAAGAAAGTGTTGAAATGCTGTTTGCCACACAATGTGAGTGTACTGTGTGCCTCAACTATATAGACCCCTCTAACACACTAATGAATGCATGTAATAACACTATAAGTGCTATGAGGGTCATCCAGGACCCTCATGACCCAAAGTGTTAGCACTACACCATTTTAACCCGGCCATTTTAACCCTCCAGGACCATCATGACACTAAGTATAAACACTACACTGCACTATACCCCCCAATAAAACATTTAAAATCAACTAAACACCCTCCTCTACACTAACCTATTAACTCCTACACTACCTACCTACACTACTTACCTACCCCCTAATAACCCCCCACCACTCTAATTACAGAAAGCAAAAAACTAAAGTCATCAAAAATAAAATATCTACATTACATAAAATAAAAAATAAAAATCACAAAAAATAAAAAAAGGAACATTACAGAAAATAACAAAATACATTACCCCCCCCCACCACTAAAGAAAAAAAAAATACACACCTGAAAAGGAAATACATATAATACATACAATAAAATCTATACAATACAAGTAAAATGTATATTGGATAGATAGGATGTATATTAGATAGATAGTATTTATTGTATATTAGATAGATTGGGTGATGTATATTAGGTAGATAGGATGTATATTAGATAGATAGTATTTATTGTATATTAGATAGATTGGGGGATGTATATTAGATAGATAGGATGTATATTAGATAGATAGTATTTATTCTATATTAGATAGATTGGGGATGTATATTAGATATATAGGATGTATATTAGATTGTGGTATTTATTTAGATAGATTGGGGGATGTATATTAGATAGATAGTATTTATTTTAGATAGATAGTATTTATTAAATATTAGTTAGATAGGGGGATGAATATTAGATAGATAGGATGTATTGTATATTACATAGGGGTGTATTATATTGTATTTCATTTTATTTGTATTGTATATATTGTATTGTTTTGTATGTATTATATGTATTTCCTTTTCAGGTGTGTATTTTTTTTTTCTGTAGTTGGGTGGGTGGGGGGGTTGTAATGTATTTTTTTATTTTCTGTAATGTTTCTTTTTTTTCTTTTTTGTGACTTAGGTTTTTTTATTTTCTATAATGTAGATTTTTTTTGTGATTTAGTTTTTTTTATTTTATGTAATGTAGATTTTTTTATTTTTTAAACTTATTTTTTTAAATTTTTTATTTGTGACTTTATTTATTTTTTGTTTTCTGTAATTAGAGTGGTGGGGTGGTATTGGGGGCAGGTAGTGTAGGTAGGTAGTGTAGGTGTTAATAGGTTAGTGTAGAGGGTGTTTAGTTGATATTTAATGTTTTATTGGGGGGGTATAGTGCAGTGTAGTGTTTATACTTAGTGTCATGATGGTCCTTGAGGACCGTCATGGCACTTATGTGGTTAATGTTGGGTTGTAACAGGCCCATAATGGTCATAACCCCCATCAGTGACAGGGTTAATGAAGGGATTATTGGGGTCTGTATAGACCCACATGAGTGACAGTGTTAATTAAGGGCTTATGGAGGTCCATATTGACCCTTATGAGTGACAGTGTTAATTAAGGGTTTATGGGAGTCTGTATTGACCCCCATGAGTGCCATGGTTATTTATGGGCTTATGAGGGTCTATATTGACCCCCATGAGGGAAAGAGTTAATTATGAGTTTATGGGGGTCTGCATTGACCTCCATCAGTGACAGGGTTATTTATATGTATTATGGGGGTCTGAATTGACCCACATGAGTGACAGGGTTAATTAGGGGTTATGGGGGTCTGTATTGACCCCCATGAGTGAGGTGGTTAATTAAGAGTTTATGGGAGTCTGTATTGACCCCCATGAGCACCATGGTTATTTATAGGCTTATGGGGGTCTTTATTAACCCCCATGAGTGACAAGGTTAATTATGGGTTTATGGGGGTCTCTATTGACCCCCATGAGTGACAGGGTTAAATATATGTATTATGGGGGTCTGTATTGACCCACATGAGTGAAAGGGTTATTTAGGGGTTTATGGGGGTCTGTATTGACCCCCATCAGTGAGGGGGTTAATTAAGTGCTTATGGGGGTCTGTATTGACCCCCATTAGTGACAGTGTTAATAAAGGGCTTATGGGGGTCCATATTGACCCTCATGAGTGTCGGTGTTAATTAAGGATTTATGGGGGTCTATATTGACCCCCATGAGTGTCAAGGTTAATTATATGTATTATGGGGGTCTGTATTGAACCCCATGAGTGACAGGGTGAATTAGGGGTTTATGGGGGTCTGTATTGACCCCCATCAGTGAGGGGGTTAATTAAGTGTTTATGGGGGTCTGTATTGACCCCAATTAGTGACAGTGTTAATTAAGGGCTTATGGGGGTCCATATTGACCCTTATGAGTGTCGGTGTTAATTAAGGATTTATGGGGGTCTGTATTGACCCCCATGAGTGCCATGGTTATTTATGGGCTTATGGGTGTCTTTATTGACCAGATGAGTCACAGGTAGTGATGTCGCGAACATAACATTTTCGGTTCGCGAATTTGATCAAATGTTCCCGAACGGACGAACTGGGCAAAACTTCATAGACTTCAATGGGCAGGTAAATTTCAAAACCCACAGGGACTCTTTCTGGCCACAATAGTGATGGGAAAGTTGTTTCAAGGGGACTAACACCTGGACTGTGGCATGCCTGAGGGGGATCCATGGCAAAACTCCCACGGAAAATTACATAGTTGATGCAGAGTCTGGTTTTAAGCCATAATGGGCATAAATCACCTAACATTCCTAAATTGTTTGGAATAACATGCTTTAAAACATCAGGTATGATGTTGTATCGATCAGGTAGTGTAAGGGTTACACCCGCTTCACAGTAACAGACCAATCTCCCCGTTTAATGCACCGCAAACAACCGCAAACAGACCCTTTGCACAACCGCAAACTCCCCATTTGCACAAGGTTGGATACCAAGCTAGCCATGTCCCGTTCCTTTTCCTCACTGATGTCATTGAAGGTCTATTCCTCCACCCAGCCACCAAGGGTCCCCGAATGGTGACAACAAGCCCCCTGGGACGCCTGCTGTGTTTGGTCTTCCACTTCCTCAAAGCCACCGTCCTCCTCTGACTCCTCTTCTTCAGACTCCTCTCTCTGCGTTGCCTCTGTCTGCGTTATTATAAGGTGTGTACAGTTAAATAGTACTTTTCCTATCGGTTTAATCCCTGTTAAGTCCACTATTAGGGGATGTGTATATGGCATTGATTTTTGGAACAGAGAAAAAGATGCTTGGTCGGACCTCCTACTTCGAATTTGGGGCACTGCACGTGCAATGTAATGTGCCACCAGATAGGAGTGGTGTATTAAGTTTTACTATTTATTCCTATCAGTTTGATAACTGTTACATCACCTATCAGGGGACGTGTATATGGCATGGATTTTTGTAAGCGGGAGATGGAAAAAGATGTTTGGTCGGTCCTCCCACTTCAAATTTGGGGCACTGCGCGTGCAATCTAAGGTGCCACCAGATAGGAGTGGTGTGTTCAGTTGTACTATTTATTCCTATCGGATTCAATAAAGACAATAAACCTGGCCCGTTACTAGCCAGGAAACTACAAACCAAAACAACACAAAATAGGATACTTCAAAGGGAGAAAAAACAATGAACCCAAATAAGATCCAGAAGATTTTTACAAAAATTTACAATACCCTTTATACGGCAACAAAACACATAGATCTACACAAAATGAGTGGATTTCTTAATTCCTGTGATCTCCCCTTAATAGAAGAAAATGACTTAGAGACTTTAAATGCCAAAGTGACCCTAGAGGAAGTGAGAAAAGCAGTCCAGAACCTCAAACCTGGTAAGTCACCAGGCCCAGACGGGTACACCAATTTATATTATAAAAAATGTATAGACATATTAGGCCCGCACTTGGTCACTCTAACAGAGTTCTAGAAGGCAAGCAAACACCAGCAGAGCTGAACAGGGCAGATATCTCTATTCCCTAAGGAGGGTCGAGATGCCCTAGAACAAAAAAACTACAGGCCAATATCATTTCTAAACTGTGATACAAAGATCCTCTCAAAAATAATAGAGGATAGAATGTCATTCTTCTTGCCTAAGTTAATACATAATGACCAAGTAGGCTTTGTCTCCCACAGGCAAGCTGGAGACAACATTAGAAAAGTCATGAACCTACTGTACCACACCAAAGCCTCTAAAATTCAAGCCTGTCTTATGGCCTTTGACATTGAAAAGGCGTTTGATTCCCTGAAGTGGACTTACCTATACGCCACGCTTGAAACATTTGGTATTAAAGGCCATTTCATAAATCTCATACACTCATTATACAAATCATCCAGGGCAAGGTTACAGATTCCGGGAGATGAGAGATCCTTAATTAAAATAGAAAGAGGAACAAGACAGGGGTGCCCCCTTTCTCCCCTTCTATTCGCAATAGCAATAGAACCCCTGGCTCAGACAATTAGGGCCAACGCTGGGATCACAGGCATAAAAATAGGCCATCACCATTTCACAACTTGTCTATTTGCAGACAACCTGCTGTGTATGCTCTCAAACCCTACCCAATCGGTCTCAGAGTTGATTCAAACTATGGAGGAGTTTGGTCAGTTTTCTGGCCTTAAACTGAACATAGAGAAGACAGAAGCACTAGCGATTGACTTAACAGCAGTAGAGAAGCAGGGTCTCCAAGAGAAGTTTAATATTAAGTGGGATAAGAACCACATAAACTACCTGGGAATCCGACTAACCCCTAAGCTAGAGGACTTGTACAAAGCCAACCACTCCAAACTTTATAAAACAATAATTAATGACCTGAGTAAATAGACAAAGTATAGGTTATCATGGCTAGGGAGAATAAATACGATAAAAATGAATGTCCTTCCTAGGTTGCTCTACATATTTCGAACACTCCCGATCCGGATTAAATAAAAAGAATTAGAAAATATTCAAAGGAAAATATTTCAGTTTATCTGGAACCACTCTCCCTCACGCATCACAAAGAAAATTATGTACCTTCATAAGTCAGAGCGGAGACTATCGTGTCCAAACTTAAAATATTACCACAAGGCAGCTCAGTTATCTTTCCTCCCAATAGCACATTCTATAGGGCATCAACCGGCCTGGGTGTATTTTAGAGAACCACACTTTGAGGCCCTTAACCTGGGACAAGGTGGCTTGGCTATCAGAATTGCCTCAGAGCCTTAAAAACTCGCCAAACCCCCTAATCAGACACTCACTTTCATACTGGAAATGGGCCTAGAAACACACAGGTTTGTTCCCTGGATCCACCCAAATGACCCCAATTCTTGACCACCCTCAGGCCCCAAAACACATGAGCACAACATCACAACACTGGTGGAGGTCAAGGAAACTAGATAGACTGGGAGACTGGTTAGTAAAGGGCCAGATGCTCACCTATGAGGGACAAGCATGAGCTACCGCTGTCAGAACATTACAATTACTGTAGGCTGAGTAATTCCCTGACCCAGAAACAGGGGACACCAGTCTTAAATTGGTTCTCCAAAATTTGTAAAGATAAACCTCTATCAATGGGGATCATTGGGTCGCTTTACAAATATAAAACATTTGTTACTGGTGAAAGCGACACTGGGGGAAGGACCGGAGTGGGGGAGCCCTGGAGACCCTTCAGAAGCAACCGGCGGCAAAATCATCCCAGGAAAGGAGAGGTCGCTTACTGAAGCCTGCCCTAGGGTAACCCAAGGGTGATTGCCCAGGTTAGATATTGCAAATAATAAGCTAATACCGCTGGAGGTATGATAGCTAATAGGACTTTGGTGTTTCCTGCAGATATACTCTTTACTATTGTCTGTTTTACCATGTTTTAGGTATCTCTTAAATTGCAATCACAGTAAAAAATAAGAAAAATTATTAACCTAAAAAGTAAAAATAAGAAGAAGGACTAGCCAGCTAACTTTCACAAAATGTCTTTATTGTAAATATGTATATTTGCACAACTGTTATGCAATACTGTTCAAAAATGCTTTATTTTTCATTACATGCTGTACGCCTTCTGACAATAAAAGAATTTAAATGCAAAAATTAGGTATTGTTGCAGCGACCAGAAAAATTTATGTTAGTTTGCCAGGCAGAAAGTGCACTAAAACATTGCGTCTTGAACCCTAGTTGGTGGCGGATAAGTCACGCATGTCATCCGGCATTTAGGGATAAAATACAGCAGCGTGTGGACCATTATTATCTCAAGGCAGCTCATCTATCAGGCCTTTTTTAATTGAATGTATTGCCCACTGTCAGTCCCTTCGGGATCCATCCCTCGTTCATCTTAATAAAGGTGAGGTAATCTAGACTTTTTTGACCAGGGCGACTTCTCTTCTCAGTGACAAAACCTCCTGCTGCACTGCAGGTCCTTTCTGACAGGACACTTGAAGCGGGGCAGGACAGAAGTTCAATTGCAAATTGGGATAGCTCAGGCCACAGGGCAAGCGTGCACACCCAGTAGTCAAGGGGTTCATCGCTCCTCATAGTGTTGATATCTGTCGTTATGGCGAGGTAGTCTGTTACCTGACGGTCGAGCCTTTCTCTGAGGCTGGACCCCGAAGGCCTGTGGCGATGCATAAAACTTAAAAAGCTCTGCATGTCCTCCATCAACAACACGTCTGTAATGTCGTGGTTTTTATAGCGAAAATATAAAAAATTTATATTTATGAATATTAAAATAATATTTATAAATTTATTAAGTTCGAGTAACGTCAATTCATAAACAAATATAGCTTTTAAAATAAAACAGCGTTTATTTTCACAACACAATCAATTTTGTACGATAATAAGATTATTAGCAGTGTTAGAATTGTACACAGAATCAGCAATTTGATTAAAATAAGATAATAATAATATGCTTAAGTATTTATGGAAAAACAAGTAATCTTATCATATACCAATAAAATCTTTCTAAGAAATATCAAGATACAATTAGAAATTCTTAAATTTATATCTCTCATAGCTATAATTATAACACTAATCAATCAATATATAATCAATTTAGGATATCTGGCAGAATCTATTTCCATACATAAACAATACCAAGTAATAATAGTAGCCTAATATTATTAGTATTAATCACTTATAGAAATATTCAAAATATTATAAAAACAGATACATATGCAAATTATAAGGTGTTAAATAATTTGGTAACTCTTTAGGTATTTAAACAATTACATCTGAGAAAATAGATATATATTTATTATTATTATTAACTTTTATTTGTAACGCGCCGACATATTCCGTAGCGCAATATAGGGGATAAAAACAAGGGAAAATACAGCATTAACAAAATTCCGAAAATGGAGGACCCTGTTTTGAGTTTAGAATCTTTGCAGAAAGTGCTTTTTCCCAAAGCATCCTAGAAGACTGAAAACTATTTAACAGGTAATGTTTGGGTATTTTGGTAATATAATCGATATAGTAATAAAATATGATACAAATTAAATTTATCTATCTAGGACTAAAATAAATTTGGTAAAGACTATATAAAGGAATATAGTCAAGGTAGCAATATATCAATATAATAACAATAAAGTTTAGTAGAATATCCCCTAATTAGGGGTATTAAACAGAAAAATAGTGTCTCCTAGGGTCTCTGTGTGTGTCTCCCCGAGTCCTCTCTCTGTGTCTTCTCTCCCCTCTCCAGACCTCTCCTTCCTCTCAGCCCTTTTCCTGTGTATCAATAATACCCACCTAAATACTCCTTCTCTCCAAAAGTCTCTTTCCCTTGAGAAAAAGCTAACTCAAATATATTCTTGGTGTATAATTTAATTAATGGGGGACAATGGACAAGATTTACATTGTGCGTAAGTTTCTGGGAAAATGTCTGAATTTGGGTTTCAGGATATAAAGCTTGTTTCCCATTGTTTCAATATGAGAACTTTTATAACTCCAACAGAGATATAAGAATACTTTAATGACCAGCCATTGTATTAGTCTCAGCCATGTTTGAAGGAAATTTGAGTTGGGTTACTGTTACAATTGAAATAGTAAACACTTCTGTGTATATATCCATTGTTCTAATTATATCACCTGGATACACAAACCGTTTCATAAGGACAGATACTGAAATCAGGAGACAAAATTATATGTCAAAATTTAAAATCAACTAAAAGGTGTTATGTTAATATAATGGAATAACATAATATACTGATATGGAAAGCTTAAAACATACTCTATCCGATGATATCAAACACTGCTGTATTTTAGGAATTTCTATATAAGTATTAATTAATTATAAAGGATATATTTATTCAGACATATACAATTAAAATGGGGTATATATATATATATATATATATATATATATATATATATATATATATAGAATATTCTTATTTATATATTTAATAGGTAAAACCTCTGACAATCCCAAGGAAAAGAATGTGATATTATGGTTAGGCTATATCTCGTAAATATGCCAGCAAAATATGTTAACCCCTTCATCAGCAGAATATGTTAACCCCTTCAGTCAGTACAAATAAACATGAGATGGTCACATGCTGGGATTTGTTACATGTCTTTATGGTCAGTACAAATAAACATGAGACGGTCACACGCTGGGATTTGTTACATGTGTTTATGGTCAGTACAAATAAACATGAGATGGTCACACGCTGGGATTAGTTACACGTCTTTATGGTCAGTACAAATAAACATGAGATGGTCACATGCTGGGATTTGTTACATGTCTTTATGGTCAGTACAGAACAAGGGAGCATCAGAACTGACAAAACTCACAACAGAGACAGCAAAATAACCAGATAAATATTATACATTTATACCAAACCAGTATAGGTCACCCATATACATTAAATATTAACAATCCACATTAAATGAGATGATAAAAGACAAAAGGAAGTGATTCCAGCCCTGGAAGTGAGTTAATTTAAGTGGAAGTATAGAGTGACTGTGCGTGTGAGACACAGCGCGTTACTGTGAGTGAGTGTGTCAGACAGTGGGTGACTGCATCTGTGTGTGTGTCAGAGACAGTGGGTGACTCCATCTGTGTGTGCGTGCCAGAGACAGTGGGTGACTACATGTGTGTGAGACAGTGGGTGACTGTGTGTTTGTGAGACAGTGAGTGACTATGTGTGTGAGACAGTGAGTGACTGTGTGAGTGAGACAGTGGGTGACTGTATGTGTGAGACAGTGGGTGACTGTGTGAGAAAGTGGGTGACTGTGTGTGCCACAGCGGGTGGCAGTGTGTGTGTGACAGCGAGTGACTGTGTGTGTGTGACAGCGAGTGACTGTGTGTGTGTGCGACAGCGGGTGACTGTGTTTGCGACAGCAGTCAACTGTGTCTTTGTGCGCCATGGGGTGACTTTGTGTGTGTGCAACATTTTGAATATGGAGTACAATTTTGGGCACCACTTAATAAAAAGGACATTTTAGAGCTGGAAAAGGTAAAGAGGAGGGCAACAAAACTAATAAGGGGAATGGAGGCGCTAAGTTATGAAGAAAGACTAACCAAATTAAACTTATTTTCTGAGAAAAAAGGCGTCTAAGAGGGGATATGATTACCTTATATAAATATATCCAGGGTCAGTATAAAGATTTGTCAGGGGAGCTTTTTGTGCCAAGAGGTTTTCAACTGACAAGACGACATCCCTTGACGTTAGAAGTAAAAAGATTCCACCTTAAAGAAAGAAAAAGGTTCTTCACAGTAAGGGTGGTTATTCTGTGGAATTCTCTACCAGAGGAGGTTGTGAGAGCGGATTCGATAGATAACTTTAAAAGGGAACTGGATTTATTTCTAATTAAAAAGGGAATTCAGGATTATCATGGATAATTAGAGAGAGAGTATTGATCCAGGGAGAAATCCGATCGCCAGTATCTGGAGTCAGAAAGGAATTTTTTTTTTTCCCTTTGAGACGATTGGCTAAGTCTTACTTATTTTTTTTCTATTTGCCTTCCTCTAAATAAATTAATAATAAAAATAAATAAATAAATAATTGATTAATAATTAATTAACAACAAATTAATTAATATTTAATCTGCATATTGCAGATCAGAGGAGATCTTAAAAGGTTGAACTTGATGGACTGAAAGTCATTTTTTCAACCTTAATTACTATGGGGCTCATTCTATTATCGGCCGTAAAACGTCCGCAAAGCTGCGATTCCTTGCGGCCGTCTTACGGCCCCGTGTAGAGCTACCTTTACCTTGCAATTCAAATAGACGGCGCCGCAAGCATATCCCCCTTACGGCCGGCCGCATATCATACAACCGGCCGCAAGGTCTGAAAACTTTAAATGCAAAAATAAATTCAAGATGGCACTGTAAAGCTCTGTAAATGCTAGGGATCATAATGGGGGACATGAGGATTAATAGCAACCCCCTCTCAAGCTTGCACATCAGCCCAAATCCGCTATTTCATTAACGGTTTATTTTCCGTCCCGCAGCCTGAGCGGGTCTGAGGTGCTCCAAGCCCTCGGGACTTTGTCCACAGATATTTGACATGAATTAAAATAAAAAATATTTGCGGATTTGAGTGTAGGGGAATGTTGTGCTATGAATGCTAACACCCCCAATCACTTTATCGTCTCATAAGAGTGCAGGATGGCTTTATTATGTGCTTAATTGTGTGCTTGCGGGACCTTTTTGGCGCAAGTAAGCTGCTGCTCAGTTTTAGCCTTGACGAGAGGGTTCCCGGAGCAATTGAATAGCAACCGGGCTTTTCTTGCGGCCGAAACTCTTGCGGACGTTTAAGATCAAAGGCTTTCCTGCGGCGCGTGCGGCCGCAAGGGATAACAAGGCGCCGGCCGCAAGCCTGCCGGAGCCCCCGGCCGGAAGGGAATGAAATAGGCAAATAGCTTGCGGCCGGTCCTTGCGGCCCTGCATCTTCTACGGCCGATAATAGAATGAGGCCCTATGTAACTATGTAATAATTACTATGTAACTATGTAACTACTATCACAAACTCTCACCCAAAGACATTGAAATCATAGCCAACCCTCGAATGGATAGGGACAACCACTATAGTTCTTGTTTCTATTGTATCATGTATACTTGGTTGGATGGGAGTCATCACATATCTGGTATGTTTGAATACCAAGATCAGAAAAAGTAGCCCTCTCACTATTCAAATCAATACAGAAAACTTGCCCCTATAGAAATTATAATTAAAGAAATATATATAAAGATATACAAATATATTTATATATAGTTACAGTATATTGCTACTGTAATAATGTCACCTACCTAATGGGGAGACATTATTCCAGAATGGGGGATTTGTCAAGGCTTTTTATATAAATATATTATTTGATATATTTATTTTAATATAATCCTTTTTAATTTGACTTATACATATCAATAGATATATCCATTTGATTCAATCCTACATTTCCTGAGTTTCAGTACATGCCCTGGTGAAACTGTCTAGTGTATTCGGGTGGGGTTGATTAGAATGAACGATCAACAATATGTTTATATATGTACCATCCCTGTTTGATCTGTGTCAGTTCTCACTTGAAACAATGGGGAACAAGTATCTTATTTCATGGAACCCAAATATCAGATATTTATCCAAAATCTACACAGATATTCCTTAGATATTTCTAAAGGACAAGTGTGTCAACATTACCATTGTGTCCAATAATTAGATTAAAGTAAAGGGAAATACTTCAGTATATTTTCCCAAGATAAAGGGAATCCCAGGATGTATTAAACAATACAATTAGATAAGAATTTTGACTATTTAAGATAAGGCTAGACTTAGTAAAGAAAAGATTCACAGACCATTCACGCACACTGGAGGAAGGGCTGAGAGAGAAAGGACATTTGAAATCTAAATCTATTTTTGGGGTTCCTGATATTTTTTATATTTTTCCTATAAAAATCAATTTTGGAATTATAAGGATTGGCACTCTACTCCGAATTGGGATTTGATACTAATACCTGGTAATGTATAGATTTAACTCTGTTCTTGTAATATAATTGATCAATTATATAATAGACAATTTACCTGTTTTTAAACTCCTAAAAAGGAGATATAAAAACCTTATTGAAAATATATTGATAATTGTAAAATCACATATATAGTTGTGAGCGTACGAGTCGTTGCTCACGCTTGCGGGCTCGCGTAGCGAGCCCGCAAGAACTGCGTCCCTCGCGAAGCGAGGGACGCAGTTCGCCGCAAATGCGGGTCCTCGCGAAGCGAGGGCCCGCATTTGCGGTTGTCGAGGCTCAACGTCGGCTCACGCTTGCGGGCTCGCGTAGCGAGCCCGCAAGAACTGCGTCCCTCGCGAAGCGAGGGACGCAGTTCGCCGCAAATGCGGGTCCTCGCGAAGCGAGGGCCCGCATTTGCGGTTGTCGAGGCTCAACGTCGGCTGTGTTAACACACACATACACACACACGACTTTTGTAACAGAATAAACCCAACCGCCCAGCCAACAAAAACCCAAGTCGTTGCTCACGCTTGAAGAAACTGCGTCCCTCGCGAAGCGAGGGACGCAGTTCGCCGCAAATGCGGGTCCTCGCGAAGCGAGGGCCCGCATTTGCGGTTGTGGAGGCTCAACGTCGGCTGTGTTAACACACACATACACACACACGACTTTTTTAACAGAATAAACCCAACCGCCCAGCCAACAAAAAACAAACAACGTCCCCGCAAATGCGGATCCTCGCGAAGCGAGGGTCCGCATTTGCGGTGGTGGGAGCATCTCAACATCGGCTGTGTTAACACACACATACACACACACATAACTTCATAACAAAAAAAAAAATCAAAGTCGCCTCACACCCGCTTACACCCAGACACACAGACGCAAGACTTAACAAAAAAACAGTAAAAAAGGCCCCTCACACGCTCTTAACACACATACGCACGATGAAGAAACAAATACACTGCGTCGTACACGTAAAAGCTAACTGCGTATATCGCAACAAAATACGGCCGCATCGGAAAAAAATACGGCCGCGAAAGACCCATTCCAACCGCCGCGCATCAAAACATCACAAACACAAGAAATAAACACAACAAACACATAAAAACCTTACTTATAGCACGGGGGGGCATCCGGCACCTCCAAAAGTTCATTTACACGTCCATTTAAGTGAAAACAAACAGTTTAAACGACCGAAAATCGGCTAAGCGAGAGAAAAAATGGCCGCCGAACAAAACGAAAACGAGGCTCCAGACGTAACTACACTACACTTACTCGCAATAATGAAACACATACTATGCGGAACGGATCACACTCATATTAAACACCATTTTAAACACTACTACGCACAAAATGGCGGATGGAACGCAAATTGTAAGCTGGAACGCAAATAGCGCATGCGTATTACGTTCTAACGGTCTAACTTTCCAGAATGTTCTACAAGTTTATAAATACTGTCTATTTGACAGAGAAAAATACATTTCTCCTCAGGTGATGAACAGAGTGACTTCTGAGATAACTGCTGCTAAAACTTGAGAAGATAATTCTTTCCTAATTTACTACTTTACATTGTGCAAATTACAACTGAGAGGTAAGCTATAATATATTACTTATTTTCAAGACAGGACATCAAAAAAAAAAATTAAAGAAGACAAAGAGGTTTATGTATACTGACAAGTGACACGCACATTTATGCGTATAATGTATACTGACAAGTGACACGCACATTTATGCGTATAATGTATACTGACAAGTGACACGCACATTTATGCGTATAATGTATACTGACATGTGACACGCACATTTATGCGTATAATGTATACTGACAAGTGACACGCACATTTATGTGTATAATGTATAGTGACAAGTGACACGCACATTTATGTGTATAATGTATAGTGACAAGTGACACGCACATTTAGCCGTATAATGTATACTGACAAGTGACACGCACATTTATGTGTATAATGTATAGTGACATGTGACACGCACATTTAGGCGTATAATGTATACTGACATGTGACACGCACATTTAGGCGTATAATGTATAGTGACATGTGACACGCACATTTATGCGTATAATGTATACTGACATGTGACACGCACATTTATGCGTATAATGTATACTGACAAGTGACACGCACATTTATGTGTATAATGTATAGTGACAAGTGACACGCACATTTATGTGTATAATGGATAGTGACAAGTGACACGCACATTTATGCGTATAATGTATACTGACAAGTGACACGCACATTTATGTGTATAATGTATAGTGACAAGTGACACGCACATTTATGCGTATAATGTATACTGACAAGTGACACGCACATTTATGTGTATAATGTATACTGACATGTGACACGCACATTTATGCATATAATGTATAGTGACATGTGACACGCACATTTATGCGTATAATGTATACTGACAAGTGACACGCACATTTATGTGTATAATGTATACTGACAAGTGACACGCACATTTATGTGTATAATGTATAGTGACATGTGACATGCACATTTATGTGTATAATGTATAGTGACATGTGACACGCACATTTATGTGTATAATGTATAGTGACATGTTACATGCACATTTATGTGTATTGCCCCTGCAACAAACTAATTAAACAACTACATTTAAATTACATTACAAAAAAATAAGTTGGGACTATTAAAATACTATTAAAATATGAGTCATGTATACTGATATGTGACACGCACATATATGTGTATCATCTATAGTCACATGTCACACACATTTATGTATGTTGGCCAAAAATAAAAATAAGGTTAATTTAACAATTAAAATATGATTCATGTATACTGATATGTCACACGCACACAAAAAAATTACTTTCAACTATGGAAATGTGCTTCATGTATGTGACATATGTGTGTAGCACCCACCAAAAAATAATGTTAATTCAAATTAATTACAGAAGTATAATTCAATGAAATTAATTTACTGCAATTCAATAGATCACCTAAAACTCAATCTTTCTACTTTTTTAAATATTCAAACAGACTCTGCATCAACAGCGTCTTTCAACAATTTGCACTGTGCACTGTGAAGAACAATCCCTTTTAAAGAACACCAACAAAGAACAAGAGGTAAGATACAAAAATACTTTAAATGCTGAAAAGGCCATGGTTTGTTAAATACAAATAAAAAATTCTATAATTCACTATTTCACTTTATTTTTCAAACAGACACTACAAGAAGACCGGCGGATTAAGATTGGCAGGAGGGGACCCTCTGTCATTCCACACTTCAATCAAGGTAAAGTATTTAAGTATAAAAAAGAACCGAACCATGAGCCTTATTCAATTGTGAGTTGGCTAATTGAATAGGGCTTTATATAAGCACATAATAGGGCCCTCATTCAATTGCAATTTGGCCAATTGAATAGGGGTCTAAATAAGCACATAACATATTTTTTTTAAAGAAGTTTTTAGTTAGTGAACATCTATCCAAAAGCAAGGTTTTCACTAACTAAAAACTTCTTTAAAAAAAATATGCTATGTGCTTATTTAGAGTCCTATTCAATTGGACAAATCTCAATTGAATGAGGGCCCAGGTCTTCACTAACTAAAAACTTCTGTCAAAAAATATTTTATGTGCTTATATAGAGCCCTATTCAATTGGTCAAAACGCAATTGATTCAGGACCTAAATATGTTTAATGGCCGAGGGCCTCATTCAAATGTGATTGTTTAACAATGTATAACCATTAGAAAAAACACTACATAAGTATAAC
This sequence comes from Discoglossus pictus, assembly GCA_027410445.1. Lineage (NCBI taxonomy): Eukaryota > Metazoa > Chordata > Amphibia > Anura > Alytidae > Discoglossus > Discoglossus pictus. Next base: position 15,296,805 of record CM050163.1, on the reverse strand, counting down.
AAAAGTGGTGCCCATCAAACAGGATTTACATTTACATTCTTATTTTAATGTTTAACAACCTATAAGCCTTAGAAAGAAGCCTAAATAAGCATACCAACATTGGTGCCCACCAAACAGGATTGTATGAAAACTCACACAAACACATAACAAACTACATTTACATTCTTATTTTATGTTTAACAACCTATTAGCATTACAAAACTACATTAATAAGCATACCAACAGTGGTGCGCATCAAACAGGATTGTATGAAAACTCACACAAACACATAGCAAACTACATTTAGATTCTTATTTAATGTTTAACAACCTATAAGCCTTAGAAAGAAGCCTAAATAAGCATACCAACATTGGTGCCCAACAAACAGGATTGTATGAAAACTCACACAAACACATAGCAAACTACATTTAGATTCTTATTTAATGTTTAACAACCTATAAGCCTTAGAAAGAAGCCTAAATAAGCATACCAACATTGGTGCCCACCAAACAGGATTGTATGAAAACTCACACAAACACATAGCAATCTACATTTACATTCTTATTTTATGTTTAACAACCTATAAGCTTTAGAAAGAAGCCTAAATAAGTATAACAACAGTGGTGCGCACCAAACAGGATTGTATGAAAACTCACACAAACACATAGCAAACTACATTTACATTCTTATTTTATGTTTAACAACCTATAAGCCTTAGAAAGAAGCCTAAATAAGCATACCAACAGTGGTGCGCACCAAACAGGATTGTATGAAAACTCACACAAACACATAGCAAACTACATTTAGATTCTTATTTAATGTTTAACAACCTATAAGCCTTACAAAGAAGCCTAAATAAGCATACCAGCAGTGGTGCGCACCAAACAGGATTGTATGAAAACTCACACAAACACATAGCAAACTACATTTACATTCTTATTTAATGTTTAACAACCTATAAGCCTTAGAAAGAAGCCTAAATAAGCATACCAACAGTGGTGCGCACCAAACAGGATTGTATGAAAACTCACACAAACACATAGCAAACTACATTTAGATTCTTATTTAATGTTTAACAACCTATAAGCCTTACAAAGAAGCCTAAATAAGCATACCAACAGTGGTGCGCACCAAACAGGATTGTATGAAAACTCACACAAACACATAGCAAACTACATTTACATTCTTATTTTATGTTTAACAACCTATAAGCCTTAGAAAGAAGCCTAAATAAGCATACCAACAGTGGTGCGCACCAAACAGGATTGTATGAAAACTCACACAAACACATAGCAAACTACATTTAGATTCTTATTTAATGTTTAACAACCTATAAGCCTTAGAAAGAAGCCTAAATAAGTATACCAACAGTGGTGCGCAACAAACAGGATTGTATGAAAACTCACACAAACACATAGCAAACTACATTTACATTCTTATTTTATGTTTAACAACCTATAAGCCTTAGAAAGAAGCCTAAATAAGCATACCGACAGTGGTGCGCACCAAACATGATTGTATGAAAACTCACACAAACACATAGCAAACTACATTTAGATTCTTATTTAATGTTTAACAACCTATAAGCCTTAGAAAGAAGCCTAAATAAGTATACCAACAGTGGTGCGCACTAAACAGGATTCTATGAAAACTCACACAAACACATAGCAAACTACATTTACATTCTTATTTTATGTTTAACAACCTATAAGCCTTAGAAAGAAGCCTAAATAAGCATACCAACAGTGGTGCGCACCAAACAGGATTGTATGAAAACTCACACAAACACATAGCAAACTACATTTAGATTCTTATTTAATGTTTAACAACCTATAAGCCTTACAAAGAAGCCTAAATAAGCATACCAACAGTGGTGCGCACCAAACAGGATTGTATGAAAACTCACACAAACACATAGCAAACTACATTTACATTCTTATTTAATGTTTAACAACCTATAAGCCTTAGAAAGAAGCCTAAATAAGCATACCAACAGTGGTGCGCACCAAACAGGATTGTATGAAAACTCACACAAACACATAGCAAACTACATTTAGATTCTTATTTAATGTTTAACAACCTATAAGCCTTACAAAGAAGCCTAAATAAGCATACCAACAGTGGTGCGCACCAAACAGGATTGTATGAAAACTCACACAAACACATAGCAAACTACATTTACATTCTTATTTTATGTTTAACAACCTATAAGCCTTAGAAAGAAGCCTAAAAAAGCATACCAACAGTGGTGCGCACCAAACAGGATTGTATGAAAACTCACACAAACACATACCAAAGTACATTTAGATACTTATTTTATGTTTAACAATCTATAAGCCTTAGAAAAAGGCCTAAATAAGCATACCAAAAGTGGTGGACACCAAACGGGATTGTAGAAAAACAAAAAAATTATGTCATTTTTTACTTCATACAAATACATTAAAATAATATTACATTTTCATTTTTATTTTATATCAGATACTGCGTCAAGAACATCGGACCAGGAGTTTCAACTGAGGACCACACCAGCGGACGAGGACTTTCAACAGAGGACCAGACCATTGGACGAGGACTTTCAACAGAGGACTACACCATCGGACGAGGACTTTCAACAGAGGACCAGACGATTGGACGAGGACTTTCAACACAGGACCAGACCATCAGACGAAGGCTTTCAACACAGGACCAACAAAGATTCTGCTTCAAATCAAACTTCAACCAAGGTACAGTATAACAAGTAAAAAAAGAGAAAAATTAATTAATATTCTTCTTTAATGTTTAACCACCTATAAGCCTTAGAAAATAGCCTACAGAAGCATACCAAAATTGTGGCGCACCAAAAAGGATTGTAGAAAAACACAGAAATAATGCCATTTTTTCATTCATACAAAGACATTCAAATAACATAACATTTTCATTTTTATTTTATAACAGATACTGCGTCAAGAACATCGGAACAGGAGTTGGAACTGAGGACCACACCAGAGGACGAGGACTTTCAACAGAGGACTACACCATCGGACGAGGACTTTCAACACAGGACCAGACCATCGGACGAAGGCTTTCAACACAGGACCAACAAAGAATTTTGCTTGAAATCAAACTTCAACCAAGGTACAGTATAAAAAGTAATATCTATCATCTATCTCTTATTTGTCTTTTAGGGCCAATAATCTTTAACAATAAAAACAAACTTCAATGTAAACTTAAAAAATAAATTGGCATAGTCCAAAAAAGTCTAAAAACACAGAATCTATACAATTTGTCATTGTAACATTCCAGTCCTAAACCCTAATTTAATTGCCATTTGACAAATTGAATAGTGCTGTAAATAAGTAAATAACACCTTTTTTAAATACCTTTTTAGTTACTGAAACACTTGCTTTTGGATACATGTTTAATAAATAAAAATGTCTTTAAATAATTATCTCATGCCCTTATTTAGACTTTTATTCAATTGAACGCATTGAAATTGATTAACTATAAAATGTTAACACACTATTGATAACTATATGTCATGAAAAACAACTTAACATCTCAAAATAAACTAATGGTACATTATTTTCTTTTTACAGATTAACATGGCTGATAATGAGAGTAAACAAGAAAAGAAAAGACGCCAAGCTAGAGAACGACGACAGAGAGCAGACAGCCAGCAGACACCGGAGAAGAAGGAAATTCGACGAGAAAAAGAACGCAAAAGAATTGCAAGCAAAAGACTGTCACTTGCAGAAATTAAAGATATGTCAAAAAAAACTACAAAGAAAATAAAGCATTTACAACCTGTTGCTCAAACATCAGATGACATTTTGCCAGAAAAAAGACAAGAGATACCAAAAAAAGCAACAAAGAAAACAAAGCATTTAGAACCGTTTCATGAAACATTAGATGACATTTTACCTCAAACAATACAACATATACCAAGAAAAGCAACGAAAAAAACAAAACATTTAGAACCTGTTGTTGAAACATTATATGACATTTCACCTGATGAATATGAAAGGCAAAATCCTATATGCTTTGCAAATTGTCCTCTACTCAAGTCTTTAGCAGTAGAGGTTCATAGTTGTGGGGACATGACTACTCAATGTCAGTTTTGTGAGGCTTATTATTTTAAACAGGAGAGACCCAGAGATGGACAATTTATTAGTTGTTGTCAAAAAGGCAAGTTCAAACTTCCAGAAAGGAAAGAATTTCCTATTTATTTACAAAATATTATGACTGAACCTACTTTTCCAAACTACAAAAATTTTAAGACAAACATAAGATCCTACAATAGTGCCATATCCTTTGCATCCATGGGGGCAACATTAGCTGCTAATGTACCAGGACATGGTCCTTACTGTTTTAAAGTCCAAGGACAAATTTATCATCGCACTTCCCATTTACATCCAGAGGAAGGAAATAAAAGAAAATTCGCTCAACTATATGTCCTAGATACAATGGAAGCTGTTGACCAACGTATGCAGATGGAAGAAAATAAAAAATGCTTACCCACTGTTTTCATAGAGCTAAATAACATTATGGACAACAATCCCTACAGTAAAGCTTATAAAAAATTGGCAGAAGTAGAAAATGAACAACTACTTCATTCACAAACACATCAATTACCAATGCCGAAGGTTAATATGGTGCTTAAAAGAGACAGACATACTGATAAACGTCGTTATAACTTGCCAACAACAAATGAGGTTGCAATGGTGTTTCACAATGATGAAGGAGAACCACCATTTCAAAGAGACATACGAATATATCCTAGAAATGAGGACCAACCGTTTATTAATATGAGTATCTTAAGTCCAAATTTAGATCCAATGACACATCCCATCTTTTTCCCACACGGAGAAGCAGGTTGGCAACCAAAATTAACTCTTCCCAGCTACCCAAATGCTAAAGCCAGAATCCGAAATAATGTTTCTATGCTTGAATTTAAAGTAGCTCAAATTGCCATTCGAAATGTATTTAATCCAATTTTATGTGGTGGGAAACTAACACAACAATGGATTATTGATTCATATTTGCAAGTTGAGGCAAATAATTTAAACTTTATCAAATATCAACAAGATAAACTCCGTGTAGAACAATATTCTGGACTCATGGACTATGTTGCTGACGTGGCTACAAGCAGAGACATGACAGCTGGCAAAGCCATCATTTTACCATCTTCCTTTCAAGGATCTCCTCGGAATATGAGAGAAAGATACAATGATGCTATGGCTATTGTGACAAAATTTGGCAAACCCGATTTATTTGTGACATTTACATGTAATCCACAATGGCCAGAAATTACACTAAATCTACTTCTTGGACAAACTGCTTCAGATCGACCAGATTTAGTAGCCAGAGTTTTTAAGATTAAATTAAATGAATTAATACGTGACTTCACTATAAATCAGTTATTTGGCAAATGTCTTGCTTATGTATATACCATTGAATTTCAAAAAAGAGGCCTTCCACATGCACATCTTCTAATAATACTTCAAGAAAAAGATAAATTAGATACTTCAGACAAAGTGGATGCAGTCATTGTTGCTGAACTACCAGATCCAGAACTATATGGTAGACTATATGAGATTGTTACTCATCGCATGATTCATGGACCCTGTGGTGACCTTAATCCACAATCACCATGTATGGAAAATAATAAATGTTCCAAAGAATTTCCCAAAGATTATAGAGACAAAACCTATGCCAATTGTGATGGATATCCACTTTATAAAAGAAGAGAAGGAGATAGTGCCATTATTCGTGGGAAAAAAGTGGACAATAGATATGTAGTACCCTACAATCCACATTTACTCATGAAGTACAACGCCCACATCAACGTAGAAGCCTGCACTTCCATCAAATCCATTAAATATGTCTACAAATATATTTACAAAGGTTACGATGCAGCTACTGTAGTCGTCAAAAGTGCAGACAACCCTGAAAGTAGTGAGTTAGTACATGATGAACTTGCATCTCATGTAGATGCTCGCTATGTCAGTGCGCCAGAAGCTATGTGGCGGCTTTTAAAATTTGAAATGCATGATAGATCACATGCAGTATATAGGTTAGCAGTACATTTGCCACAACGACATTTAGTCTATTTCCATGCTGGAAATGAAATGAATGCATTGGCCCAAAGTGAAGATCGTCACACTACACTAACTGCATGGTTTGCATTAAATTCCACTGATGCTGAAGCAACACAATACTTATATATTGAAATTCCATATCACTATGTTTTTGTGAATGGATTATGGAGACCAAGAAAAACCAGAGGCAATAAAATTATTCCAAGAATTTACACAGTCAGTCCAAGAGATGTTGAACGTTTTTGCTTACGGATATTACTTTTAAATGTTCCTGGAGCACAAAGTTTTGAACAATTAAGAACTGTTAATGACATTGTATATGAATCCTTCCATTTAGCTGCAAGACATAGAAACTTACTCGCTGATGATACAGAGTGGGAAAGATGCTTAGAAGAAGCAGCACAATGTCAAATGCCACGACAGATGAGAGAACAATTTGCTTTTATTTGTATCTTCTCAAATGCTCCAAATGCATTAGCTTTGTGGGAGACTTTTAAAAGTAATATGGCTGAAGACTTTATGCGACGATACAATGAACCCATTGCACACTTAAAAGCGTTAATGGAAATCCAAGAAGTCTTTTTAACTCATGGATTAAGTTGTGCAAGTTTTAATTTGCCTGATCCAGCTCTTATAGATGACATTAACTTTGAAGACTATGACATTCAACTACAAGCAGAAAGAACAGAAGAAAGACTTGCAACTTTAAATACACTACAATTGCAAGCATTTCATGCCATTAAAAATGCTATAGATGATGACATGGTGACAGAGCGTTATTTCTATCTTGATGGACCTGGCGGATCAGGAAAAACATATTTGTACAATTTATTAATGAGTTCAGTACGAGCACAAGGAAAAATAGCAATGGCGTTTGCCACTACTGGAATTGCTGCACTTTTATTAGAAGGTGGAAGAACTGTTCATAGTGGATTTAAACTGCCAGTGCCTATTTTAGAAAATTCTGTGTCAGATATTCGCATGACATCCTTACAAGCAAAGAAATTGAAGAAATGTAAATTAATTATAATAGATGAGGCCACAATGATGTCATGCTATGCCCTCCAATGTATTGACCGTTTGCTTCGTGAAGTCATGGATAATATTTTTCCATTTGGTGGAAAGGTAATGTTGTTGGGTGGCGATTTTAGACAAACATTACCTGTTGTTGTACATGGAAATCGAACTGACATTATCGAAACATGTATAAAGTCAAGTACAGTATGGAAACATTTTACCCATCTTCAACTGCAACAAAATATGAGATCAGAAGGCCAAACTGATTTCAATGATTGGCTTATTAAAATTGGAGAAGGCAGAACAGAAAAAATACTAAATTTACCTGACGACACTGTAGAGATCCCACCTCATATGATTTGTCAACAAGATATTATATCGGCTATATTTGAAGGGAGCATAAATAACGAAGAATATTCCGAGCTTGCCAACCAAGTCATACTGACGTGTAAAAATAAAGATGCATTAATCCTCAATAATAAAATCTTAAAAAAAATTTATGCACCACAAAGAAATTATCACAGTGCTGATTCTGTACTTGCTGATGACAATGAAAGTCAGGCTAACTTTTCCACTGAATTCATAAACTCTTTAACTCCTTCTGGAATGCCACCACATATTTTGCAGCTAAAGAAAGGTGCAATTATCATGTTACTGCGAAATATGAATCCCAAAAAAGGCCTATGCAATGGCACAAGATTAATTGTTCAACAATTAAAGGACCATTTTATAGATGCTGAAATTTTAACTGGGACCCATAGAGGAGAGAGAGTTTTCATACCAAGAATAGATTTAGCACCAAGTGAAAGTAGTCTCCCTTTTATACTTCAAAGAAGACAATTTCCCATTATTATGGCATTTGCCATGACCATTAATAAATCACAAGGTCAAACTTTCAAATCTGTGGGTATTTTCTTGGAAGAACCAGTTTTTGCACATGGTCAATTGTACGTTGCGTTGTCAAGGTGCAAAAATCCACAGGCAATTAAAGTTTACATTGAAAACAATGAAAGTCAAGGTGATTTATTAGAAGATGGACGTATTTTTACTAAAAACATTGTCTACTATGAAGTACTATAACTTTGAAGGATACTAATTAAAGGTGCCAAGATTTTTTAAAAGCATTGCAAAATACATAACAATTGGTTGTTTAATTCAGTCATAATTAATGGAAGTCATGTTTATGAATGATTCGCCTCACAAAATACTTGCCTTGCATTGTTAGTAAAAATTATGTTAAAATGTTAAGTCACTATGTTAATGTTTCTAATGTTACAAGTTTAAAAAATATATTTTGAAGTTATTTCATTCAACATATTACAAAGTGGATGTTAAGAGGTCAAGCACCTTTTAAGTCACAATGTAAATATTGTCTGTTATCTTAAGATTACTACCTACATTAATGTTTATCGCCAATTTATGTGCTCAGTAATAAATTAGTTTAATTACGTACGTTTTAAGAAGAGTTTGACTGTATGCCTTCCTCTACATTCAATGTATATTCAAGTTAACAATTATTGTGATAGAAATTGAATTTTAATACTGATTAATTTAAATGTCAATTGTTTTTACATTCAAATGTTAATACTTTTAATAAAAAATTACTTTACAAAATGTATTCACTATGTTCCTGTTTATAATGTTCAAAATTATACCAATGTTTTGTCAACTTCTAAACTTACATAAAAAATAAAGTTCAAGTTTAAAAATATATACTTTGATGGTTATTGCTTACATATATTTTAAACTTCATGTTAAAATTTGCAACGTTTAAAAAAGGGTTTTTACTTTTGGCTTTCCTATTCATTCAATGTATATTCAAGTTAACAATTCTTCAGATACTAATTACATTTTAAAAAACCATTACATCAACATTTTACAAAAATACACGTTCATATTAAAATACTTACAAGTGTCAAAAATATATGTTAATAACTAAACAACTTGACAAACATATACATAACATTGCCGTCATTTTTTGACGGGCAAGTCGCTAGTTAACATTATAAAAATGAACCTAGTCAGTACAAATTGTATTCTAATTTAGTTCAAGATAGATAAATTGAGCTTATTTATTTTACTAAATAAATCGTATTACAAAAATACTTTATCATTACGTGTTATTATAAATATTTTCTCTGTTATCATTGCCAATATACCTAAAGACTTATCAAATTATTATATCACCTATTAATATACATTTTCTTTGTTTTGATAATATTTTTGCTATTCCCATAGGTGGTTAGTACTAAAGTATTAGCTCACTGTTACTGTATAGTTTCCCCCTCTCCTGTTTCTCTTTTCCCCCTTGCCCTGCCCTCCCCTGTGTCCCCTTTCCCCCTCTCACTCCCCTGTACCTCCTTTCCCCCCCTCTCCTGTGCCTCCTTTGCCTATCTCCCTCCCTTGTGTCTCCATTCCCACTCCTCTCCCCCCCTTGTCTCCATTCCCCCTCCTCTCCCTCCCTTGTTTCTTTCCCCATCCTCTCCCTCCCTTGTATCTTCTTTGCCCCTCCTCTCCCTCCCTTGTGCCTCTTTTCCCTCTCCCTCCCTTGTGTCTCATGTCCCTCTCCTCTCCTCTCTTGTGTCTCCTTTCCCCCCTCCTCTCCCTCATGTCTCTTTTCCCCCTCCTCTCCCTCTTGTCTCCTTTTTCTTTCCCCTTGCTCTCCCTCCATTGTGTCTTACCCCGTTCTTATTTCCCTCCCTTGTGTCTTCTTTCCACCTCGTGTCTTACATTAAACCTCTATGGGTCCCGTCCTCTGACCGGAACTACTTTCCTGGATCAATCAACTCATGAGTGAATTGATTCAGGAAAGTAGTTCCAGCCAGAGGATGGGACCCGCAGAGAAAAAGGTACGGGATGTTGCACCTCAGCATAACATACATGCCTCGTGATGAGTGCCTATGTCGCTAATTGCAGCTAGGGGTGATGCAAGCCCTGGGGGCCTCGCGATGAGCACCAGCGGCACTCATCGCAGGCCCTGCAATGAGCGCCTTTGGTGCTCTTTAAAGCACCCGTCGGGTTTGTTGTTAACGCTGGTTCAACTGCGGGCCTCGCTGCTGAGGCCCACAATTTTTAACATTGCATTACCAACAACCCCGCAATTACTACAACTATATATGTGATATTTCTTTTAATATTATCTTTTTCATTTTGACATGATTTATCCATATATATGTACAAATTCTAGAATTAAAGCAGTGTTTCATACTGTATTAATAAAAAAAAAAATAATACCTATATATATATATATATATGTATATATATATATATATATATATATATATATATATATATATATATATATATATATACAGTGGATATAAAAACTCTACACACTGTAACAAAATGTCAGGTTTCTGTGCTGTAACAAAATGTGACAAAGATAAATCATTTCAGAACTTTTTCCATCTTTAATGTGACCTATAAACTGTACAACTCAATTGAAAAAGAAACTGAAATTTTTTAGGTAGAGGGAAGAAAAAATCTAAAAATAAAATATTATGGTTGCATAAGTATGCACACCCTTAAACTAATACGTTGTTGAAGAACCTTTTGATTTTATTACAGCACTCAGTCTTTTGGGTTATGAGTCTATCAGCATGGCACATTTTGACTTTTTGGCACATTTTGACTTGGCAAGATTTGCCCACTCTTCTTTGCAAAAACACTCCAAATCTGTCAGATTGCGAGGGCATCTCCTGTGCACAGCCCTCTTCAGATCACCCCACAGATTTTCAATTGGATTCAGGTCTGGGCTCTGGCTGGGCCATTCCAAAACTGTAATGTTCGTCTGGTGAAGCCATTCCTTTGTTGATTTGGATGTATGCTTTGGGTCGTGGTCATGCTGAAAGATGAAGTTCCTCTTCATGTTCAGCTTTCTAGCAGAAGCCTGAAGGTTTTGTGCCAATATTGACTGGTATTTGGAACTGTTCATAATTCCCTATATCTTAACTCAGGCCCCAGTTCCAGCTTAAGAAAAACAGCCCCAAAGCAATGCTGCCACCACCATGCTTCACTGTGGGTATGGTGTTCTTTTAGTGATGTGCAGTGTTGTTTTTGTGCCAAACACATCTTTTGGAATTATGGCCAAAAAGTTCAACCTTGGTTTCATCAGACCATAACACCTTTTCCCACATGCTTTTGGGAGAGTTCTGATGTGTTTTTGCAAAATGTAGCCTGGCTTGGATGTTTTTCTTCGTAAGAAAAGGCTTTCGTCTTGCAACTCTACCCCATAGCCCAGACATATGAAGAATACGGGAGATTGTTGTCACATGTACCACACAGCCAGTACTTGCCAGATATTCCTGCGGCTCCTTTAATGTTGCTGTAGGCCTCTTGGTAGCCTCCCAGACCAGTTTTCTTCTCGTCTTTTCATCAATTTTTGAGGGAGCTCCAGTTCTTTGTAATGTCACTGTTGTGCCATATTTTCTCCACTTGATGATGACTGTCTTTACTGTGTTCCATGGTATATCTAATGCCTTGGAAATTCTTTTGTACCCTTCTCCTGACTGATAACTTTTAACAATGAGATCCCTCTGTTGCTTTAGAAGCTCTCTGTGGACCATGGCTTTTGCTGTGGGATGCGACTAAGAAAATATCAGGAAAGACCAACTAGAGCAGATGAACTTTAATTGGGGTTAATCAGAGGCACTTTAAATGATGGCAGGTGTATGCTGACTCCTATTTAACACAATTTGGAATGTGATTGCTTAATTCTGAACACAGCTACATCCCCAGTTATAAGAGGGTGTGCAGACTTATGCAACCACATTCTTTTTCTTTTCTTTTTTCTTCCTTCCACCTAAAATATTTCAGTTTGTCTTTCAATTGAGTTGTACATTTTATAGGTCACATTAAAGGTGGAAAAAGTTCTGAAATTATTTATCTTCTCGTTTTTTTACAGCACAGAAACCTGACATTTTAACAGGGGTGTGTAGATGTTTTATATCCACTGTATATATATATATATATATATATATATATATATATATATATATATATATATATATATATAATCATGAGATCACTAACTGGCTAAGGACTGTCTTGTGTATTCAGGTGAGATCAGAAAGATACAATGGGTGGTAAATAGGAATGTTTGTATATTTGCAATTTCAATTGTAGAAGTTACACATCACACAAGTGTCAGTCGAACATGTTGAGATTATATTGTATATTAAGGTGAATTTAGCTTTCAATGGACAATAGTGGACCAACAATATATGTTTGTGTATTCGCCATCCCTGTTTGATCTGTGTCAGTTCCCACTTTAAACAATAGGGAGATGAAATTAGATTTTCTGACTATTTAAGATGCCCAAGCTCAGTAGAAAGGAGGACACACCATCCAGACACTCTGAAGGAAGGGCTGAGAGAGAGAGGAGATTTGAAAGCTAAATCTATTTTGTGGTTCCTCATATTTTTTATATTTTCCCTATAAAAATTGATTTTGGAAATATAAGGAATGGCACTCTACTCCGAATTAGGTTTTGATACTAATATCTGGTAATGTATAGATTTAACTATTTTCTTGTAATATAATTGATAAATTATATAATAGACAATCTGTTTTAACTCCTAAACAGGAGATATGAAAGAAACCTTATTAAAAACATATTGATAATTGTATAATTAACTATATAAAAATGTATCTAGTAAACACAAAATGTATTTTTACTTTAGTTAAAGATAGATAAATTGATCTTATTAATTTTATTAAATCAATTGTATTGCAAAAAATGCTTTATCATTACCTGTTATTATATATGTTCTACGTTCTCATTGCCAATATAACGAAATATTTATCAAACTGTTATATCACTTATTAATATATATATTTTCTTTGTTCTGATAGTATTTTTGCTATTTCTATAGGTGGTTAGTACTAAAGTATTAACCCACCGTTACTATATAGTTATATTGATATATATAAATAGATTCTGCCATAATATTGTGTTTTGCTATGTTGATGAGATTGATTTTGTGTTGATTAAGAACAGCTAAAAGGAGATATTGATTAAGGGTATCTCATTGTGATCTTAATATTATCCTAGAAATATTTTTTTTGGTATGATGATCAGATGGTTTATATTTCATAAGATATTACCATATTAATATTGCCATATTGTCATGTTATACAGAGGGGTGGGAGTGTGTGTATATAGTGATGAGTCATGTTATACAGAGGGGTGGGAGTGTGTGTATATAGTGAGGAGTCATGTTATACAGAGGGGTGGGAGTGTGTATACAGTGAGGAGTCATGTTATACAGTGGGGTGGGAGTGTGTGTATATAGTGAGGAGTCATGTTATACAGTGGGGTGGGAGTGTGTGTATATAGTGAGGAGTCATGTTATACAGAGGGATGGGAGTGTGTATATATAGTGAGGAGTCATGTTATACAGAGGGGTGGGAGTGTGTATATAGTAAGGAGTCATGTTATACAGAGGGGTGGGAGTGTGTATATAGTGAGGAGTCATGTTATACAGAGGGATGGGAGTGTGTATATAGTGAGGAGTCATGTTATACAGAGGGATGGGAGTGTGTATATAGTGAGGAGTCATGTTATACAGAGGGATGGGAGTGTGTGTATACAGTGAGGAGTCATGTTATACAGTGGGGTGGGAGTGTGTGTATATAGTGAGGAGTCATGTTATACAGAGGGATGGGAGTGTGTATATAGTGAGGAGTCATGTTATACAGAGGGGTGGGGGTGTGTGTATATAGTGAGGAGTCATGTTATACAGAGGGATGGGAGTGTGTATATAGTGAGGAGTCATGTTATACAGAGGGGTGGGAGTGTGTATATATAGTGAGGAGTCATGTTATACAGTGGGGTGGGAGTGTGTGTATATAGTGAGGAGTCATGTTATACAGAGGGGTGGGAGTGTGTGTATATAGTGAGGAGTCATGTTATACAGTGGGGTGGGAGTGTGTGTATATAGTGAGGAGTCATGTTATACAGAGGGATGGGAGTGTGTATATAGTGAGGAGTCATGTTATACAGTGGGGTGGGAGTGTGTGTATATAGTGAGGAGTCATGTTATACAGAGGGGTGGGAGTGTGTGTATATAGTGATGAGTCATGTTATACAGAGGGGTGGGAGTGTGTGTATATAGTGAGGAGTCATGTTATACAGAGGGGTGGGAGTGTGTATATAGTGATGAGTCATGTTATACAGAGGGGTGGGAGTGTGTGTATATAGTGAGGAGTCATGTTATACAGAGGGATGGGAGTGTGTATATAGTGAGGAGTCATGTTATACAGTGGGGTGGGAGTGTGTGTATATAGTGAGGAGTCATGTTATACAGAGGGATGGGAGTGTGTATATAGTGAGGAGTCATGTTATACAGAGGGGTGGGGGGGTGTGTATATAGTGAGGAGTCATGTTATACAGAGGGATGGGAGTGTGTATATAGTGAGGAGTCATGTTATACAGAGGGGTGGGAGTGTGTATATATAGTGAGGAGTCATGTTATACAGTGGGGTGGGAGTGTGTGTATATAGTGAGGAGTCATGTTATACAGAGGGGTGGGAGTGTGTGTATATAGTGAGGAGTCATGTTATACAGTGGGGTGGGAGTGTGTGTATATAGTGAGGAGTCATGTTATACAGAGGGATGGGAGTGTGTATATAGTGAGGAGTCATGTTATACAGTGGGGTGGGAGTGTGTGTATATAGTGAGGAGTCATGTTATACAGAGGGGTGGGAGTGTGTATATAGTGATGAGTCATGTTATACAGTGGGGTGGGAGTGTGTGTATATAGTGAGGAGTCATGTTATACAGAGGGGTGGGAGTGTGTGTATATAGTGATGAGTCATGTTATACAGTGGGGTGGGAGTGTGTATATATAGTGATGAGTCATGTTATACAGAGGAGTGGGAGTGTGTGTATATAGTGAGGAGTCATGTTATACAGAGGGGTGGGAGTGTGTGTATATAGTGAGGAGTCATGTTATACAGTGGGATGGGAGTGTGTGTATATAGTGATGAGTCATGTTATACAGTGGGGTGGGAGTGTGTGTATATAGTGATGAGTCATGTTATACAGTGGGGTGGGAGTGTGTGTATATATAGTGAGGAGTCATGTTATACAGAGGGGTGAGAGTGTGTGTATATAGTGAGGAGTCATGTTATACAGAGGGGTGGGAGTGTGTGTATATAGTGAGGAGTCATGTTATACAGAGGGGTGGGAGTGTGTATATAGTGAGGAGTCATGTTATACAGAGGGGTGGGAGTGTGTGTATAGTAAGGAGTCATGTTATACAGAGGGGTTGGGGGCGTTTATAGTGAGGAGTCATGTTATACAGAGGGATGGGAGTGTGTATATAGTGAGGAGTCTTGTTATACAGTGGGGTGGGAGTGTGTGTATATAGTGATGAGTCATGTTATACAGTGGGGTGGGAGTGTGTGTATATATTGAGGAGTCATGTTATACAGAGGGGTGGGAGTGTGTATATAGTGAGGAGTCTTGTTATACAGAGGGATGGGAGTGTGTATATAGTGAGGAGTCATGTTATACAGAGGGGTGGGAGTGTGTATATAGTGAGGAGTCATGTTATACAGAGGGGTGAGAGTGTGTGTATATAGTGAGGAGTCATGTTATACAGAGGGGTGGGAGTGTGTGTATATAGTGAGGAGTCATGTTATACAGAGGGGTGGGAGTGTGTATATAGTGAGGAGTCATGTTATACAGAGGGGTGGGAGTGTGTGTATAGTAAGGAGTCATGTTATACAGAGGGGTTGGGGGCGTTTATAGTGAGGAGTCATGTTATACAGAGGGATGGGAGTGTGTATATAGTGAGGAGTCATGTTATACAGAGGGGTGGGAGTGTGTGTATATAGTGAGGAGTCATATTATACAGAGGGGTGGGAGTGTGTATATAGTGAGGAGTCATGTTATACAGAGGGGTGGGAGTGTGTATATAGTGAGGAGTCATGTTATACAGAGGGGTGGGAGTGTGTGTATAGTAAGGAGTCATGTTATACAGAGGGGTTGGGGGCGTTTATAGTGAGGAGTCATGTTATACAGAGGGATGGGAGTGTGTATATAGTGAGGAGTCATGTTATACAGAGGGGTGGGAGTGTGTATATAGTGAGGAGTCTTGTTATACAGAGGGATGGGAGTGTGTATATAGTGAGGAGTCATGTTATACAGAGGGATGGGAGTGTGTATATAGTGAGAAGTCATGTTATACAGTGGGGTGGGAGTGTGTATATAGTGAGGAGTCATGTTATACAGAGGGGTGGGAGTGTGTATATAGTGAGGAGTCATGTTATACAGAGGGGTGGGAGTGTGTGTATATAGTGAGGAGTCATGTTATACAGAGGGGTGGGAGTGTGTATATAGTAAGGAGTCATGTTATACAGAGGGATGGGAGTGTGTATATAGTGAGGAGTCATGTTATACAGAGGGGTGGGAGTGTGTGTATATAGCGAGGAGTCTTGTTATACAGAGGGATGGGAGTGTGTATATAGTGAGGAGTCATGTTATACAGAGGGGTGGGAGTGTGTGTATATAGTGAGGAGTCATGTTATACAGAGGGGTGGGAGTGTGTATATAGTAAGGAGTCATGTTATACAGAGGGATGGGAGTGTGTATATAGTGAGGAGTCATGTTATACAGAGGGATGGGAGTGTGTATATAGTGAGGAGTCATGTTATACAGAGGGGTGGGAGTGTGTATATAGTGAGGAGTCATGTTATACAGAGGGATGGGAGTGTGTATATAGTAAGGAGTCATGTTATACAGTGGGATGGGAGTGTGTATATAGTGAGGAGTCATGTTATACAGTGGGGTGGGAGTGTGTATATAGTGAGGAGTCATGTTATACAGAGGGGTGGGAGTGTGTGTATATAGTGAGGAGTCATGTTATACAGAGGGGTGGGAGTGTGTATATAGTGAGGAGTCATGTTATACAGAGGGGTGGGAGTGTGTATATAGTAAGGAGTCATGTTATACAGAGGGGTGGGAGTGTGTGTATATATTGAGGTGTCATGTTATACAGAGGGATGGGAGTGTGTATACAGTGAGGAGTCATGTTATACAGAGGGGTGGGAGTGTGTGTATATAGTGAGGAGTCATGTTATACAGTGGGGTGGGAGTGTGTATATATAGTGATGAGTCATGTTATACAGAGGGATGGGAGTGTGTATATAGTGAGGAGTCATGTTATACAGAGGGGTGGGAGTGTGTGTATATAGTAAGGAGTCATGTTATACAGAGGGGTGGGAGTGTGTATATAGTGAGGAGTCATGTTATACAGAGGGATGGGAGTGTGTGTATATAGTGAGGAGTCATGTTATACAGAGGGGTGGGAGTGTGTATATAGTGATGAGTCATGTTATACAGAGGGGTGGGAGTGTGTGTATATAGTGAGGAGTCATGTTATACAGAGGGGTGGGAGTGTGTATATAGTGAGGAGTCATGTTATACAGAGGGGTGGGAGTGTGTATATAGTGAGGAGTCATGTTATACAGTGGGGTGGGAGTGTGTATATAGTGAGGAGTCATGTTATACAGAGGGATGGGAGTGTGTATATAGTAAGGAGTCATGTTATACAGAGGGGTGGGAGTGTGTGTATATAGTGAGGAGTCATGTTATACAGTGGGGTGGGAGTGTGTATATATAGTGATGAGTCATGTTATACAGAGGGATGGGAGTGTGTATATAGTGAGGAGTCATGTTATACAGAGGGGTGGGAGTGTGTATATAGTGAGGAGTCATGTTATACAGAGGGATGGGAGTGTGTATATAGTGAGGAGTCATGTTATACAGAGGGATGGGAGTGTGTATATAGTGAGGAGTCATGTTATACAGAGGGGTGGGGGTGTGTGTATATAGTGAGGAGTCATGTTATACAGAGGGATGGGAGTGTCTATATATTGAGGAGTCATGTTATACAGAGGGATGGGAGTGTGTATATAGTGAGGAGTCATGTTGTACAGAGGGGTGGGAGTGTGTGTATATAGTGAGGAGTCATGTTACACAGAGGGGTGGGGGTGTGTGTATATAGTGAGGAGTCATGTTATACAGAGGGGTGGGAGTGTGTGTATATAGTGAGGAGTCATGTTATACAGAGGGATGGGAGTGTATATATAGTGAGGAGTCATGTTATACAGAGGGATGGGAGTGTGTATATAGTGAGGAGTCATGTTATACAGAGGGGTGGGAGTGTGTGTATATAGTGAGGAGTCATGTTATACAGAGGGGTGGGAGTGTGTGTATATAGTGAGGAGTCATGTTATACAGAGGGGTGGGGGTGTGTGTAACTAACAAACCACATTCAACAAATCACAATTGTTAGGTTCTACTGTTAAATCTTTAAATAATGGACTATCCTGACAACATATATCCACATTACTATCTATATCCATATTACTCTGATTGACATATTGTTCACATGCATTGTCTTTCTGAGTTATTTGTGGCTTCTTAACTTCCAGTTCCTGATTTTTTTTGTTTTGTTTTGATGGCCTTTTTGTTGGTTTATCAGTTTCTGACGTTCTTCATCTCTTATTCGTCTCTTCGTCTCAGGCTTATCTTCTATGCTGTCCCTTGCCATAGGCTCCCTCGTTTTTCCCCATTTTAAGGTTGATGTCTGTTATGCCTTTAAAATCAAAAATGTAATTGTGTTTTTAAGCAGTATATTTTTATAAGCGCTGTGGTTCAAATTCAAATTTAAAAAAATTAAATTACTTTTTAGGCTTCATTGTTATTTGTAGAAGATATTCCAGATATGGTATCAATTAAAGTTATATGTAATAAAGAAATTTAACAATTCAATGTTGTGTGAAAGAATGAGTTTATTTACAGTACTCAAACATTGAATTTAATAATTGTAATACTTTATAGTATAACCATGTGTGAGAGTTTTCTGTTTTACTTTAATGTAACTGTATCATATTTTATTCCGTTCCTGTGACTAAGATTTTAGGTTGATTAATATAAACTCTCTCAATATCCTACTGTCCACATTAGGTCTTCATAGTGGAAACATGGACACAATATCAGTTATTAAGGAAGAGGAGGATGAGCGAGATGATCAGGATATTCACCATGTGGAAATCTGTTCAGACCCCTCTGCAGGTGAGTGACAGGTGTATGAGTCACAAGGGGCGGAGCCTCAGAGCTGTGTAGGTTAATTACAGGTTTATGAGTCAAAAGGGGTGGAGACTCAGAGCTGTGCAGGTGAGCGAGAGGTGTATCAGTTACAAGGGGGCAGAGACTCAGAGCTGATGGACAAATCATCATCCCATCAGTACATACAGAAATAATACTACAGCACATCACAGTTCTGAGTGTGGAAATAAGATACGTTTTAGTCACTTGTATTACATGAGGAGTCCTACTGGAAAAATGGGTTTCTTAAAATCATAAGATATGTGATTATGTAGATGGTTTCACCACTCCTTATCAAGTACCAGAAGCAGTTGTGATTAGTGATTTGAGTGATAGATAGAGACTTGTCATGGATCCACAATGCCTCACTGGTCTATCTCTAGTTTCCTGAGCCCACTGCTACATTTCCACAGCTAAGTCGCCATATTGTTCACTCTGCCTCAGTGGTCTGTCTCTCCAGTTTCCTGAGCCCACAGCTACATTTCCACAGCTAAGTCGCCATATTATTCACTCTGGTTCACTGGTCTGTCTTTCTGGTTTCCTGAGCCCACAGCTACATTTCCACAGCTAAGAAGCCATATTGTTCACTCTGCATCACTGGTCTTTCTCTCTTGTTTCCTGAGTCCACTGCTACATATCCACAGCTAAGTCGCCATATTGTTTACTCTGCCTCACTGGTCTGTCTGTCTGGTTTCCTGAGCCCACAGCTACATTTCCACAGCTGAGTCACCATATTGTTCACTTTGCCTCACTGGTCTGTCTCTCTGGTTTCCTGAGTCCACTTCTACATTTCAAATTTCCATTAACCATCTTGTTCACTCTGCCTCACTGGTCTGTCTCTCTGGTTTCCTGAGCCCAATCCCCTCCCTGCCCCTGGTTACTTTTAATTTATTGATTCACACTATTTTTTTTACAGCTGATTAATTAGCAACACCTGCTAACTAGTCATATTAATCCTTTACACAATGTTTTCTCTTGCCTTCTTCTTCCTCATATGTTCCTGCCTTTTCCTCAGCCTTTCCTTCTCGACTGTTCCCCTCTTTTTCGCCAACATAACCATCTCACCTTTCATGCCCTCCCGTCCTCTCTTATGCTCACATGAGCTACTTTTAGTTAAGCTGTATTTAAATGCTGTATCTCCTGAGTTTCTCACTTGCAGTTTACATTATCTGACCACTAGGGGCAGATAACATATTGCATACTAGAGCCATTCACTTTACATCAGATCCCTTCCCTCTCCAACTAATTAATACACTTCTAACTTTTCACACCTTCCTACCTATGGAACCCTCTCTTCCTTCCTGAACCTTGCTATTCCTCATCTGCTCCTCCCCTGGTCTCTGCCTCTTAAATTCCCTTTAGATTGTACGTAGTGATTTTCCATTCTACTAGGGTTCTTTGAGATAAAAGCATGTTTACAAGACTCAAAGCTCAAAACAGGGCCCTCCATATCTACAGTTGTTAATATTTGTATAATGTTGTATATTTCCTTTTTCTTAAATCCTGTACAGCACTATGGAATATGTTGGCACGCTACAAATAAAAGATAATATTAATAATAAATTCTTCTTAAATTCTTGCTTGAAGAGCTGTGTTTTATAGAAAATGGCAGAGCCATGAAAGCGCTTCAATCATGAAGAATATTGGAAAAATACCAGAATAATCTAGTACTGATTGTCAGACAACAGCTTATGTTTTGAGTCCTAGTCATTATCATATCTATATCTACAGTGGATATAAAAAGTTTACACACCCCTGTTAAAATATCAAGTTTCTGTGCTGTAAAAAAATGAGACAAAGATAAATCATTTCAGAACTTTTTCCACCTTTAATGTGACCTATAAACTGTACAACTCAATTGAAAAACAAACTTAAATCTATTAGGTAGAGGGAAGAAAAAATATAAAAATAAAATAATATGGTTGCATAAGTAGGCACACCCTTAAACTAATACTTTGTTGAAGCACCTTTTGATTTTATTACAGCACTCAGTCTTTTTTGGTATGAGTCTATCAGCATGGCACATTTTGACTTGGCAAGATTTGCCCACTCTTCTTTGCAAAAACACTCCAAATCTGTCAGATTGCGAGGGCATCTCCTGTGCACAGCCCTCTTCAGATCACCCCACAGATTTTTGATCAGATTCAGGTCTGGGCTCTGGCTGGGCCATTCCAAAACTTTAATCTTCTTCTGGTGAAGCCATTCCTTTGTTGATTTGGATGTATGCTTTGGGTCATTGTCATGCTGAAAGATGAAGTTCCTCTTCATGTTCAGCTTTCTAGCAGAAGCCTGAAGGTTTTGTGCCAATATTGATTGGTATTTGGAACTGTTCATAATTCCCTCTATCTTAACTAAGGCCCCAGTTCCAGCTGAAGAAAAACAGCCCCAAAGCATGATGCTGCCACCACCATGCTTCACTGTGGGCATAGTGTTCTTTTAGTGATGTGCAGATATCTTTTGTAATTATGGCCAAAACGTACAACCTTGGTTTCATCAGACCAAAAAACCTTTTCCCACATACTTTTGGGAGACTTCAGATGTGTTTTTGCAAAATGTAGCCTAGCTTGGATGTTTTTCTTCGTAAGAAAAGGCTTTCGTCTTGCCACTCTACCCCATAGCCCAGACATATGAAGAATACGGGAGATTGTTGTCACATGTACCACACAGCCAGTACTTGCCAGATATTCCTGCAGCTCCTTTAATGTTGCTGTAGGACTCTTGGTAGCCTCCCAGACCAGTTTTCTTCTTGTCTTTTCATCAATTTTGGAGAAAGCTCCAGTTCTTGGTAATGTCACTGTTGTGCCATATTTTCTCCACTTGATGATGACTGTCTTCACTGTGTTCCATGGTATATCTAATGCCTTGGAAATTCTTTTGTACCCTTCTCATGACTGATACCTTTTAACAATGAGATCCCTCTGATGCTTTGGAAGCTCTCTGTGGACCATGGCTTTTGCTGTGGGATGCGACTACGAAAATATCAGGAAAGACCAACTAGAGCAGCTGAACTTTATTTGGGGTTAATCAGAGGCAATTTAAATGATGGCAGGTGTATGCTGACTCCTATTTAACACAATTTGGAATGTGATTGCTTAATTCTGAACACAGCTACATCCCCAGTTAAAAGAGGGTGTGCAGACTTATGCAACCACATTATTTTTATCTTTTATTTTTTTTCCCTTCACCTAAAATATTTCAGTTTGTTTTTCAATTGTGCTGTACAGTTTATAGGTCACATTAAAGGTGGAAAAAGTTCTGAAATGATTTATCTTTGTCTAATTTTTTTACAGCACAGAAACCTTACGTTTTAACAGGGGTGTGTAGACTTTTTATATCCACTGTATCTATCTATCTATCTATCTATCTATATATATATATATATATATATATATATATATATATATATATCCAAACAATAAATGACTATGCTCAGACTACACTGCATGAAGGATATAGTCATACACCTTATGTTTAGGCTTATTTTGCACATTATTAGATATGCTTTATATTTATAAAGAGTATTATATAATTTTCTAACTATCTAGAAAAAAAGGAATTTATAGCTGCAGATTAATCTTAGTTGGCTTTATTTAGCTATATATGCAAGAAATAACTAATTATTTCCATTTAAAAGCATGGTGTCACGCTTTTTAATATAATTGTAAAATAATTTACTCTGGATAATTTTGTTTCCAACAGATGTGTCGAGGAATATGTGTGTAGCGCACAATGTGTCCCTTCTTTCACCAGTTTGTATCCGAGATTTCAATGTTTCACACGTCGACGAGGCAATAAACCAGAGTTGCATGAAACAACAAACAGGAGAAACATCATTTGTATGTTCTGAGTGTGGGAAAGGGTTTACTAGGAAAGCAGATCTTGTAAGACATAAGCGAGTTCATACAGGAGAAAGACCATATGCATGTTCTGAATGCAGGAAATGTTTCAGTGCGGCATCAAGTCTCAATGCCCATATGACAACCCACACAGGAGAAAGACCATATGCATGTTCTGAATGTGGGAAATGTTTCAGTGTGCCATCACATCTCAATATGCACAAGAGAACCCACACAGGAGAAAAAACATTTTCATGCTCTGAATGTGGTAAATGTTTCAGTCAACAATCAACTCTCAATAACCATATGACAACCCACACAGGAGAAAGACCATTTGCATGTTCTGAATGTGGTAGATGTTTCGGTCGACAATCAAATCTCAATATCCATATGAGAACCCACACAGGAGAAAGACCTTTTGCATGTTCTGAATGTAGTAAATGTTTCAGTCAACAATCAAGTCTCAATTACCATATGAGAACCCACACAGGAGAAAGGCGATTTGCATGTTCTGAATGTGGTAAATGTTTCAGTGTTGTATCAAATCTCTATACCCATGTGAAAACTCACACAGGAGAAAGACCACATGCATGTTCTGAATGCAGAAAATGTTTCAGTGTGGCATCAAGTCTCAATTACCATATGAGAACCCACACAGGAGAAAGACCATTTGCATGCTCTGAATGTGGGAAATGTTTCAGTCTGGCATCAAATCTCAATGTACACAAGAGAACCCACACAGGAGAACGACCATTTGCATGTTCTGAATGTGGGAAATGTTTCAATGTGGCCTCACATCTCAAAAAACATATGAAACGTCACACAGGTACACTTGTATGTTCTTAATGTGGAATATTTTCCAGTAAGACTAAGAGTAATGGCTGGTGCAGTACAGTGTGTGCTATTCATATTGAATATATCTCATATCTTATCTCTCTCTTTATATATTACCTATATATAGAAATCAACTTGTGGTGAACCAGATGCCAACTGGGGAAGGTTAGGGACAATGGGCAGAGCAAACTGAGTTTTTTCATGATTTAAAGCAGGAACCTGCTATAGATGGGGTAGGGCTACAGCCCTGACTGGGGAGACAGGACCTGAGTATATATATATATATATATATATATATATATATATATATATATATACACACATACTGGAAATTATATTTATATTTAATTAATCCCTTTATGAATATTTAACAAGAATAATATTTTTTATGCTTTACATTTTTTTAATGGGGATTTTTTTATGTTGATTGATCAATATATATATATATTAGGTTAATCTTTCACCTGCACATGGTAAAAAACTAGACACAAGACAAAATGTGAATATATAATAAGATACTGACCTCAGAGATATATTATGGTGTGTGGATTTACCTAAAATTAGATTGAACAGATTCTCTAATAATCATAAATGCTGGAACTTTTGGGTTAAATCAAATAACAAGTGGGCTCTGATGACCTTGCCAAGTCCTCTTACTCCTTTGAACTTTCTGGACAAAGAACTGAATCAACCATTTGGTCCAATTGAGGTATTAGCTATTTAGGCAACTTGCATTGTTTCAAGATTGGTTCTTATAATTGGTTGGTTTATAATAGATTAAAATCTTTAATGCTTAAATCAGATTATAATCTGAATCAGAGAAGATTATTGAACAATTTTAAACAAATTATTAGCTCCCCAAATACAAAACATCTAGTTTTGATGTTTTAAAAATACCACAGATAGAGGAAAAACCTGCAGAATGGTTTCTTGGGAGAAAGATATTGGACAAGTTTGGCCAGTGAAAATCTGGTTTAATAGTTTGGAATTTACAAACAAAATTAATATAAAATGAAATATACACCTTTTAGAGAAGTGTATTTTAAAGTTATTAATAGATGGCATCTAACCCCATACCAACTAGCTAAATTCTCTTCAAATTTGAGTGATGCCAAATGTTGGAGAGATTATGGCAATGTCGGAACGCCCCTTCACATCTGGTGTAAGATTGTACAAGATTTTTGGAAGCTTTACTTTAAGGAAATTTCTAGTATAGCTGAATTTGATATCATACCAACCCCAGAGATGACTCTTTTGCACATTTTTTTATTCCAATTAATTGGAAGTGTAAAGCACTGATTATGCAGATGGTTATTAAAGTCAAATGGCTGCTAGCACGCAATTAGAAGCAACCTAAGATTCCAGCATGGATTGAAATAACATCAACTATGAATAGGAACTTAGCCCTAGAAAAAAAGATTTCTCTGATTTGGGAAATTAAGGTTTCCCACTTATTAAGTTGGATTGGTGGCAAAAATCTGTAAATGCTGAGAAAGGGCTGTAGTATTAAGGGATGTTCCTTTCTTCTATATTTTTTTGTCAGCTCTCACCCTGTCCATTGGATGTTAAATTCAGCCATGGGGCCTTGCACCCTCACCTCGTGTCTATATGTCAATATATTGGTTGTTCTTAAAATTAGGTAGTATATGTTTTTTTCAGGGAATGTAATGCTCTCTATGTTTGTTAGTTATCGATTAGGTAAAGAGGTATTGCTTAAAAGTTTAAATGACAATTTGCAAACTTACAAGATGATGTAGAATCATTGCCAAAGAATTTGTAATGTCGGTATTGTTTTTTTTTTTTTTTGTATTGTTTTGCAAAATTTTTTATATTTTATATGTTGTCATATACAATAAAAATATAATAAAGAAAAAACAAACAAAAAAAACACTTTTTTCATTTTGATTAGATTGTCAATTACACAAAGGAATACTTTACATCAGATAATAACACTATTTTCAACCAAATCATGTAGTGATGGACTTTAGCCAAAAAGTCATAAGATCCTCCTGATAATAAAGACTATAACGTTTTCTATATAGCTTATTGAGTAAATTTATGTTACATTTTATAGATATATAAGGCTTTTTAGTCCAGTGGTTGACATCCTCAATAATCTATCAACATATTTCTCTATTGTTCAGCAACATCAATCATCTATATATTTTTTATCATCAATTTCTTTACATTTGATGTTTTTTAATGTTTCTAATAAAGTTATAAATTACCATTGTTCTTTTTTCAATTATATGTATATATATATATATATATATATATATATATATATATATATATATTAATATATCTTGCTCCTTTTTACTGAACACTGACCTAGAACAGCTCACAGACTGATCATTATATATTAATATATCTCACTCACTATATTCTCCTCATTACTGACACTGACCTAGTGCAGCTCACAGACTGATCATTATATATTAACTAGCGACTTGCCCGTCAAAAAATGACGGTCAATGAAATTGTAAAGCTGGAAATGCTGTTTTAGACATAATGTAAAGCGTTTTTTACCATGAGGACCTTCGGCACTCATTGCGCGGCTGTTAGATGTTCATTTTTTTGTTATGACAGGGGCTTTTGCTGTCATTGTTAAGTCGGGGCTGATGTACTTTTTGCGCTTATTGCAAGGCTGTCCCCTGGTGCAGTTTGCGTGCTATAATTAGCGTTGGCATTGGTTGTGAGGCGCGCGGTGATTGTCTTTTGTGTTTATTGCTATTTTTGTATGTTAATGAAATAATGAATAAATTAATGTACTTTACCTATCTTTAAGTAATATATGCAGGAAGCATTGTGCTAAAGAGCTGACAATCTGTTTTGATGTTCCTGCAGCATACAATGTAGGTTTGCAGTGTTGGGGAGCTGAGGTGTAAGTGTCAGCAATGTGTGCAGTGTGTAGTGTAAATAGGCTGAGTGCGCGAGGGGAAGCCGTTAGTGTAGCTGTGTATATCAGCATTCTGTAAGTTAGTGTTGTGATATGGCGGCGAGTGTGTATGTGGTAAGCGGGTGTGGATGATTTAGCGTCCTTACTAAAAGTGTATCGTTACCTCGTACAGCTTTTTTGATAAGCCGTATGTGCTTGGTGGTGTTTTGCGGCTTTAGGGTCATGTAGCCTCATTTTCGTTTTTTTCAGTGGCCATTTTTTCTCTCGCTTAGGGGATTTTCGTGTGTCTAAACTCAGCTTAAATTGATGTGTAACTTCACTTGCCGAGGTCCTGAGTGCCCCTCCTTGCTGTGGGTAAGCTTTTTATGTCTTTTTTGTGTGTATTTATTGTGTTTTTAATGTTTAAACGTTATAGTGATTGCGTGTTAGATCAATTTTGGTAAAGTGCCAGTTGTGTGGGTGTTTGTAACCGCGTGTGAGGCACTGTAGAGCCTCCACCTCCGCAAATGCGGCCCCTCGGCTCATTGCAGCAGACGTTGGAGCCTCCACCTTCCGCAAACACTTCGCGAGGGACGCAGTTCTTGTGAACTCTCTTAGCAAGCTCGCAAATCATGCGATTTGTAGTTTGACAACTATTATATGTGCTATACATCACTCACTGCAGTGTCCTCATTACTGACACAGTAACAGATCACAGACAGATCTTTATATAATAAATAGGGACTTGCCCATCAAAAATGACGGCGATGATATTTAAAGCCTTCGGCGCTCATCACGGGCCTTGCAAGGAACGCCTTTGGTGCTCGTTGGAGCCTATCCCCCTCTACCTCACTCCCTCTCTGCTTGATGAGAGGCGCTCATTGTGAGCCTCTACTTCCTCTCCCTACTCTGTATCTCTTTCCCCCTCTTTCTCCCCTGTCTCTCCCCTTCTCCCCCCGTGTCTCTTTTCCCCTCTTCCTCCCCAGTCTATCTCCCCATTTCCCTTCCATGTGTCTCTTTCCCCCATTCTCCCATCCCTTGTGTCTCATTTACCCCATCTCCCTCCCCTAGTTTCTCTTTCCCTCCCCTCTCCCTCTCCTGTGTCTCTCTCCTCCCTCCTCTGTGTCTCTTCCCCCCATTCTCCCACCCCTGTGTATCTTCCCCACCTCCTCCCCCTCCCCTGTGTCTCTCCCCCTCCTCTGTGTCTCTACCCCCATCCTCTGTGTGTGTCTCCCCCCTCCTCTCCCTTCCGTTTCTCTCAGCACGCTCGCCCCCCCCTGCTCGAACATCTGCTGTGCTCATGCGCAGCTTTGGCGCTATGCGCATGCGCAACTTGCATTTTTTGTGAGCTTTGGTAATTGCAAGGTGTTAGTCACGCAATTTTTATCAACAATTTTTTTACAACAATTCGCAATTACCTCAACAATTATATGTGGTAAGTCTTACTCACTCCATTCTCCTCATTACTGACACTGACTTAGAGCAACTCACAGACGGATCCATTATCACATATATAGTTGTCAGTGTGGGGAAAACTTACGATGTTGGTCATACTGCGCGAGGGCCGCAAAGCGAGGCAAGCTGCTAATGGTGCCAACTGTGAGCCTCGCAAAGCGTTGATTGCCGCAACTGCGAGGTGAGCAGTTGAGGTTCACGGGACTTAAGATGCAATGAGCGCCAAAGGCCTGTGGGATGCCGTTGAGACACGCAGGACTTAGGATGCAATGAGCATCAAAGGCGCTCATTGCAGGCCTCACGATCAGCGCCGGAGACGCTCAACGCGAGGCCCGTGGGACTTAGCCACAACTGCAAACGTCACAAAGAGAGGTGAGCAGTTTAGGCACGCGGGACCTACGACCCGTACGACTTAGGTCCGAAACCCATACATGCACTCTGCGCATCGCAAAATTACGACATTAATGGCCAAACCACGGAACTGCAAAGACCTGAAAAAACAACAAATATGCCTCAAATTAAGTTTCACACACACAGCACAGAGGGAGAGCCAGGAAGCCTGTGAGTGAGGTTGCAAGTTCATTTGAGGCATATTTGCTGTTTAATCACAATTGAAAATCACGTAAGCGAGAAAAAAAATGGTAGCCGAAAAAACGTAAACGGATGAAAACGAGGAGGAAGGACGTAAAGATGATTCCTAAGCAAGTATCACTTAACCCAACAACGTGAACCACAAAGCCGTTCCTTGCGAGACATGTGACATCGTCCATTTTGTACTGACCAAGCACCTAACTCTACTAAACTACGAATTATACCCTGAAATGACGGAAACTCAGTAAACTGCGCATGTGCATGTTTCTCCTCGTGCTGACACTCTATAAATACTGGAAACTTTCCAGAATTTTCTCACTTTTTCCTCAGATGATGAACTGTGTGACTGGACGTTATCAGAGGATACATTTATTAAGAGATTGTTACCTCTTGATGATTTTGACACATACACAAATACATTGAAAGATAATAGGTAAAGTATTATTATTTATTAAAAGATTAATTGAAAAAAAAATTGTGCTAAATAGTGATGTCGCGAACCGCAGACGCGAATTACATCAAATGTTTGCGAACGGACGCACATCGGTGAACCGCCATAGACTTTATTGGGCAGGCGAATTTCAAAACCCACAGGGACTCTTTCTGGCCACAATAGTGATGGGAAAGTTGTTTCAAGGGGACTAGCACCTGGACTGTGGCATGCCGGAGGGGGATCCATGGCAAAACTCCCACGGAAAATTACATAGTTGATGCAGAGTTTGGTTTTAAGCCATTAAGGGCATAAATCACCTAAGATTCCTAAATTGTTTGGAACATGCTTTAAAACATCAGGTATGATGTTGTATCGATCAGGTAGTGTAAGGGTTACACTCGCTTCACAGTAACAGACCAATCTCCCCGTTTAATGCACCGCAAACAACCGCAAACAGTCCCTTTGCACAACCGCAAACTCCCCATTTGCACAAGGTTGGATACCAAGCTAGCCATGTCCCATTCCTTGTCCTCACTGATGTCATTGAAGGTCTCTTCCTCCACCCAGCCACCAAGGGTCCCCGGAAGGGGACAACAAGCCCCCTGGGACGCCTGCTGTGTTTGGTCTTCCACCTCCTCAAAGCCACCTTCCTCCTCTGACTCCTCTTCTTCAGACTCCCAGAGTCTGGGGGCTTCCACTGCCCAGCATGGAATATTATACACAGGTCAGAGTCTGGGGGCTTCCACTGCACAGCATGGAATATTATACACAGGTCAGAGTCTGGGGGCTTCCACTGCACAGCATGGAATATTATACACAGGTCAGAGTCTGGGGGCTTCCACTGCCCAGCATGGAATATTATACACAGGTCAGAGTCTGGGGGCTTCCACTGCCCAGCATGGAAGATTATACACTGGTCAGAGTCTGGGGGCTTCCTCTGCCCAGCATGGAATATTATACACAGGTCAGAGTCTGGGGGCTTCCACTGCCCAGCATGGAATATTATACACAGGTCAGAGTCTGGGACGTGTATATGGCATGGATTTTTGGAACAGGGAGATGGAAAAAGATGCTTGGTCGGACCTCCTACTTCGAATTTGGGGCACTGCACGTGCAATCTAAGGTGCCACCAGATAGGAGAGGTGTATTAAGTTGTACTACTCATTCCTATCAGCTTAATACCTGTTACGTTACCTATCAGGGGACGTTTATATGGCATGGATTTTTGGAACAGGGAGATGGAAAAAGATGCTTGTTAGGACCTCCCACTTCGAATTTAGGGCACTGCACGTGCAATCTAAGGTGCCACCAGATAGGAGAGATGTATTAAGTTGTACTACTCATTCCTATCAGTTTAATACCTGTTACGTTACCTATCAGGGGACATGTATATGGCATGGATTTTTGGAACAGGGAGATGGAAAAAGATGCTTGGTCGGACCTCCTACTTCGAATTTGGGGCACTGCACGTGCAAACTAAGGTGCCACCAGATAGGAGAGGTGTATTAAGTTGTACTACTCATTCCTGTCAGTTTAATACCTGTTACATTACCTATCAGGGGACGTGTATATGGCATGGATTTTTTGGAACAGGGAGATGGAAAAAGATGCTTATTCGGTCCTCCCTCTTCGAATTTGGGGCACTGCACATGCAATCTAAGGTGCCACCAGATAGGAGTGGTGTATTAAGTTGTACTACTCATTCCTATCAGTGTAATACCTGTTACGTTACCTATCAGGGGACGTGTATATGGCATGGATTTTTGGAACAGGGAGATGGAAAAAGATGCTTGGTGGGACCTCCTACTTCGAATTTGGGGCACTGCACGTGCAATTTAAGGTGCCACCAGATAGGAGAGGTGTATTAAGTTGTACTATTCATTCCTATCAGTTTAATACCTGTTCCATCACCTATCTTTCCTCCCAAAAGCACATTCTATATGTCATCAACCGGCCTGGGTGTATTTAGAGAACCACACTTTATGGCACTTAACCAGGGACAAGGTGGCTTGGCTATCAGAATTGCCTGAGAGCCTTAAAAATTCGCCAAACCCCCTAATCAGACACTCACTATCATACTGGAAATGGGCCAAGAAACACACGGGTTTGTTCCCTGGATCCACCAACATGACCCCAATTCTTGACCACCCTCAGGCCCCGAAAAACATGAGCACAACATCACAACACTGGTGGAGGTCAAGGAAACTAGATAGACTGGGAGACTGGTTAGTAAAGGGCCAGATGCTCACCTATGAGGAACTGAGGGACAAGCATGAGCTACCGCTGTCAGAACATTACAATTAATGTAGGCTGAGGCATTTCACACACTCCCTGACCCAGAAACAGGGGACACCGGTCTTAAATTGGTTCTCCAAAATTTGTAAAGATAAACCTCTATCAAGGGGCATCATTGGGTCGCTTTACAAATATAAAACATTTGTTACTGGTTGAAGCGATACTGGGGGAAGGACCGGAGTGGGGGAGCCCTGGAGACCCTTCAGAAGCAACCAGCGGCAAAATCATCCCAGGAAAGGAGAGGTCGCTTACTGAAGCCTGCCCTAGGGTAACCCAAGGGTGATTGCCCAGGTTAGATATTGTAAATAATAAGCTAATACTGCTGGAGGGATGCTAGCTAATAGGACTTTGGTGTTTCCTGCAGATATACTCTTTACTATTGTCTGTTTTACCATGTTTTAGGTATCTCTTAAATTGCAATCACAGTTAAAAATAAGAAAAATTATTAACCTAAAAAGTAAAAATAAGAAGGAATAGCTAGCTAACTTTCACAAAATGTTTCTATTGTAAATATGTATTTTTGCACAACTGTTATGCAAGACTGTTCAAAAATGCTTTATTTTTCATTACAGGCTGTACGCCTTCTAAAATAAAATAATTTAAATGCAAAAATTAGGTATTGTTGCAGCGACCAGAAAAATTGATGTCCTAAAACATTGCGCCTTGAACCCTAGTTGGTGGCGGATAAGTCACGCAAGTCATCCGGCATTCAGGGATAAAATACAGCAGCGTGTGGACCATTATTAGCTCAAGGCAGCTCATCTATCAGGCCTTTTTTAATCGAATGTATCGCCCACTGTCAGTCCCTTCGGGATCCATCCCTCATTCATCTTAATAACGGTGAGGTAATCTAGACTTTTTTGACCTAGGCGACTTCTCTTATCAGTGACAAAACCTCCTGCTGCACTGAAGGTCCTTTCTGACAGGACACTTGAAGCGGGGCAGGACAGAAGTTCTATGGCAAATTGGGATAGCTCAGGCCACAGGGCAAGCGTGCACACCCAGTAGTCAAGGGGTTCATCGCTCCTCATAGTGTCGATATCTGTAGTTATGGCAAGGTAGTCTGTTACCTGACGGTCGAGTCGTTCTCTGAGCGTGGACCCCGAAGGGCTGTGGCGATGCATAGGACTTAAAAAGCTCTGCATGTCCTCCATCAACAACACGTCTGTAAAGCGTCCTCTCCTTGCCGGCGTGGTCGTGGGAGGAGGAGGATTATGTTCACCTCTTCCGCTGTTAGATTGCCTTTGTGCTGTGACATCACCCTTAAACGCTGTGTAAAGCATACTTTTTAATTTATTTTGGTAGTGCTGCATCCTTTCCGACTTGTGGTAATTCGGTAAAATTTCAGGCACTTTTCAGGATGCCTGTTGTGGTTGGTCTTCCTCCTCCTCCTCAAAGCCACATTCCTCCTCTGACTCCTCTTCCTCACAATCCTCTTCCAGCGTTGCCGCAGGTCCAGCAAGCGATGCTGATATAGGCTGTTTCTGGAGGTGATGGTGACCACAACTCTTCCTCTTCCTCTTCACGCTCATCTATGGCCTGATCCAGCACTCTTCGTAGGGCACGCTCCAGGAAGAAAACAAATGGTATGATGTCGCTGATGGTGCCCTCGGTGCGACTGACCAGGTTTGTCACCTCCTCAAAAGGACGCATAAGCCTACAGGCATTGCGCATGAGCATCCAGTAACGTGGAAAAAAAATCCCCAGCTCCGCAGAGGCTGTCCTAGCACCCCGGTCATACAAATACTCGTTAACGGCCTTTTCTTGTTGGAGCAGGCGGTCGAACATTAGGAGTGTTGAATTCCAACGTGTCGGGCTGTCTAAAATCAAGCGCCTCGCTGGCATGTTGTTTCGCCGCTGGATATCTGTAAAGTTCGCCATGGCCGTGTAGGAACGCCTGAAATGGGCACACACCTTCCTGGCATGCTTCAGGAAGAGGATGAGGGGAGGGAGAGGAAGAGGTGAGGGAGAGAATGAGGGGAGGATGAGGGGAGGGGAAGGTGAGGGAGAGGATGAGGGGAGGGAGAGAGGAGGGAGAGGGGAGAATGAAGATGAGGGGAGGGAGAGGATGAGGGTTGGGAGAGGGGAGGGAGAGGATGAGGGGAGGGAGGAGGGGTTGATTGGAGTCCTGGGACTCCAGCTGCTGTCCATCGGGTCTTTGGGACCCGGCATATGGTAATGACGTGACGCGCATGTGACTTAACGTCATTACCATATACCGGTCCCGACACAGAAGACGCGCTGGACAGCAGCAGGAGCAGCGCAATGCAGGTGAGGGGAGGGGGGTTAATTGGAGAGGGGGAAAGGGAGGAGGGAGGATGAGGGGAGGGAGGGCGGATGAGGGGAGGGAGAGGAGAGGGGAGGGAGAGGGGATGGAGAGGATGAGGGGAGGGAGAGGATGAGGAGAGGGATAGGATGAGTGGAGGGAGAGGGGTTGGTTGATCGGTCAAGGTCGTCTAGGACCAGAGGATTTGCAGAGCCACCTTGGTTAAAATCACATGGTCGAGATCTCCTAACAGAGCCCTGGATCTTTGTAAGGAGTGAGGACAGTGACAGGGCCCAAATCAAAACCCAGCACAACTTGTTCATCATTTGGAATCTGGTAGTACTCTATTTTTTTATTAGGGATTGTAAAAGATTCT
Organism: Discoglossus pictus; assembly: GCA_027410445.1. Taxonomy (NCBI): domain Eukaryota; kingdom Metazoa; phylum Chordata; class Amphibia; order Anura; family Alytidae; genus Discoglossus; species Discoglossus pictus. The sequence goes on along the minus strand of CM050163.1, from coordinate 15,262,650 downwards.
GGGGGCGGAGCTGTATAAAAATTGAGCTTGTTGATAGTACCAAAATATTGTCCTGTGGATCCTATTTAGGAATCCTTGAACAACCAACCAAGGTTGTACAGAAACACCTTTTATGCAGCCTTTATTACTAATTTTAAAAATTCAATCTTTATTAGTACATTTAAAATTTTGTTAAAAATGCAACGATGAAAAAAATTATGTTAAACCCAAGGGGCCTCATTCTATTATCGGCCGTAAAACGGCCTCAAAGCTGCAATTCTTTGCAGGGCTACCTTTACTTTGCAATACAAATAGACAGCGCCGCAAGGATATCCCCCTTACGGCCGGCCGCATATCATGCAACCGGCCGCAAGGTTAGAAAACTTTAAAAGCAAATATAAATTCAAGACGGCACTGTAAAGCTCTGTAAATGCTAGGGATCATAATAAGGGACATGAGGATTAAGAGAAACCCCCTCTCAAGCTTGCACATCAGCCCAAATCCGATATTTCATTAACTGTTTATTTTCGGCCCGCAGCCTGGGCGGGTCTGAGGTGCTCCAAGCCCTCGGGACTTTGTCCACAGATATTTGACAGGAATTAAAATAAATATTATTTTCAGATTTTAATGTGTAGGGGAATGTTGTGCTATGAATGCTAACACCTACAATCACTTTATCGTCTCCTCAGAGTGCAGGATGGCTATATTATGTGCTTAATTGTGTGCTTGCGGGACCTTTTTGGTGCAAGTAAGCTGCGGCTCGGTTTTAGCCTTGCCGAGAGGGTTCCCGGAGCAATAGAATAGCAATCGGGACTTTCTTGCGGCCGAAACTCTTGCAGCCGTTTAAGATCAAAGGCTTTCCTTCGGCGCGTGCGGCCGCAAGTGATTACAAGGCGCCAGCTGCCGGAGCCCCCGGCCGGAAGGGAATAGAATAGTCAAATAGCCTGCGGCCGGTCCTTGCGGCCCCGTATCACCTACGGCCGATAATAGAATTAGGCCCAAGGTGTTTAATCCTTTGGGCTTTTTGACGTCCAGCAAATGATTAAAGGTTTATTTAAGTTTTATTTTTGTTGGTATTATATTCTTTGCTTTGATCACAGCTTTTTTATTTAATTACTTTATTATGCTCAAGTCAATAAAAGATTTGGTTTTTCAATTCAACTGTATTTGTGTATTTTTGGTTATGTTTCCTTAGTCAAATCCTTATCAGGTACCCTGGATTTTAATTTTCATAAAATTACATTTTTTTACATAAGATTAAGATAAGGTTTTTAAATCCTTTTGTCTGTTGTATAGTTTTGTTTATTCATACAGCACTTCACTTGAGTATATGTTTTAAGTGCCTTTGCGTTTCTTTTGTGTTAATCTTTTATCCTGTTTATTTATGTTAATTCGTAATTATATTACTTAAAGTGCATTATAATTCAAGTTGTGTTATTCAAAACTTCTTATCTTAAAGTGCTTGTGCTATTGTCACTTAGTGCTTATTTATTCTTATATTACCCTTTTACCTCGTGACTGTTAGTCTGTCACAGTCACTACTTTACCTTATTCATTTATAGTGCTAATGCTGTGCTATTTTTAAAAAATGTATACACTCCTGATTATGCTGTTTCTTAAACTATATATTTGCTTAATGCTTCTGTCATTTGTTTTTAGAAGGAGGTTGTGTCCTCCTTTTTCTTTAGTTTTTTTGTTTTAATTATGCTTTTACTCCTTTTTCCTTTTTCTTGCTTTTCTATTTCCCTATTCTTGTATACTCTATTGTTACTATATTGTGACTTTGTGGTGAAGGAATTGGCTTTCTATCTTTCTTTTAAGTTAGTAGTGGACCTGGAAATTGTTTCTATCATGCTCCACGCTATGTTGGCGTGGTCTGCGCTGTGATCGCACTTACTGATGACATCACAATGTTCTCAATTTGAGAATCTCTCTGTGTCTTTTTCCCATTTCTCCATCTTAACCTTTTTCGTTGCCACTTTTTGTGATTTTAAACTTTTATAGGAAGACGATATTTTGTGCTTCAATTTAACATTATCCAAGTCTTTTTCAAACTTTGTTAGTTTTTGCTCTTCTTTTATGTCATATTCAGAGGTAGCAATTGAGGAGTACAACAACTGGTAGAATAGCCATTTCTCTCCTGGAACATTATATTCCCGCTTCAAAATTTCAAACGTTTTTATGTATAATTGACTTTTTGTGAATGACCTTTGTTTTGCTTTATGGATTGCCCATGCTGTAAGCGTACCTCTCACGTACACCTTATGCGTGTTCCATAATAGGGTTTTAGAATTTATAGTATTTTCATTTATTTAGAAAAATGTTCTTATTTCAGACCTTACCGTATATACTCGAGTATAAGCCGAGCTTTTTAAGCCCTTTTTTTAAGGCTGAAAAGGGCCCCCTCAGCTTATAGTAAAGTCACCTCCCTGTCTCACCAGCTTCCCTCTCCCGTGTCTATTGAGCCCCCCTCTCCTGTGTCTCTCCAGCTCCCCTCTCCCGTGTCTCTCCATCCCTCCTCTCCCGTGTCTCTCCATCCCCCTTCTCCTGTGTCTCTCCATCCACCCTCTCCGATGTCTCTTCATTAAGCCACACATTAACCTCCCTAAGCTCCTACTGTCTCCCTTGGCTAGCACGTGGCACTGGTAGTATTTCGGAAAATACTACCTGGGAGGTCCTTATCTTAAGCTTATTCCCTAGTTCTCTAAAATAATTATTTAGGACACTGCAATATGTACCAAGACACCTGGTTCATTTCCAGCCCCTCCCAATAATTTATCTACCTGATCCACAGCATGCCGAACATGAGCACCCGTCAAATCTGTTGGTATACGCCAACTCAGAACTGGCCTGTCTCCTTCTCCTGTTCCCCCTGCTTCACCTTGGAACAGTAACCCAGCTACCCCCTGGACATCCGCAAATTTCCTCTCCAGTTTTCAAATTTGACCTTCCAGAGAGGCAACATGTGCACACCTGACACAGAGGTATGGACCATGTATCATCTGTTTCAGTAGTGCATAGATGTGGCAGGAGTGAGGTTGCCACTGGACTGACTCATAAACATGCAATGTTTAATCTTAATGGAGAAAATCTAGGGGTATCAGATATTTAAAGTGATTTGGGAGTGATTGTGGACAACCACCTAGGTAACAGTGTTCAAAGCCAAGCAGCATCTGCAAAGGCAAGTAAAATATTAGCATGTATTAAGAAGGGTATAGAAGCAAGGGAAGCAAATATAATTCTGCCACTATACAAATCCCTAGTACGCCCTCATTGGGAATATGGAGTACAATTTTGGGCACCACTTCATAAAAAGGACATTTGAGAGTTGGAAAAGGTACAGAGAAGGGCAACAAAACTAATAAGGGAATGGAGGGGCTAAGTTATGAGGAAAGACTAACCAAATTAAACATATTTTCTCTAGAAAAAAGGTGTCTAAAAGGGGATATGATTACCCTATATAAATACATCCAGGGTCAGATAAAGATTTGTCAAGGGAGCTTTTTGTGCCAAGAGGTTTTCAACTGACAAAAGGACATAATTTGAGGTAAGAAGTAAAAAGATTCCACCTTAAAGAGAGAAAGGGGTGGTTAATCTGTGGAATTCTCTACCATAGGACGTGGTGACAGCGGATTCGATTGATAACTTTAAAAAGGGGCTGGCTTTATTTTTAAGTACAAAAGAACATTTATGATTATCCTGGTTAATAAGAGAGGGAGTATTGATCCAGGAGGCATCCAATTGACAGTTTCTGGGGTCAGAAAGGAATATTTTTCCCTTTTGAGAGGATTGGCAAATTTTCACTTGGGTTTTTTCTGTTTGCCTTCCTCTGGATCAATTAACAACTAATACATATATGAGATCTTAAAAGGTTGGACTTGATGGACTATAAGGCTTTTTTCAACCTCAAATACTATGTAACTATGTATAATTAAAAATATAAATGGCGTTGATCTCTCTGTGACCTCATGGACAACACACCATGCTGATCCACTTGGTTTTCATGGTAGAGATACTGGAGTGTGTTGCCAGTTCCTTCTTCAGTGGGTCACATTATACAGCTCCTGGTATTCCCAGGTGGTCTCCAATCCAAGTACTGACCAGTTGGTTCCCTGGATGGATTCAAACCCAGGATGGTGTGGTGAAAGCATTTGCATCCTAACTACTGGGTTACCAACTACAAAATAGAGTGGGGAAATAAAAAAACTTTTTTTCCACTTTTATGCACTACAACTTGCCTCCTTTTATTTAAACTCCTACACTTATACTAGAACTGCACTTTTACTAGAAGTTTCCGCAAGCTCACAAGTTTGCTCCTTTCCATTTACATGAGATTCTGACTACTCACCTGTACAATATCAGTGCACACAGCAAATAAACACATTTTACTTGCCAGAATTAAATCAGCTCTATGTCCATTAGTTACAACATAGCTGAAGATACAGGACTGACCTATACCTTGAACCTGGGGCTTTAAGTAATCAGTTAATCATGATGTCAAAATGCTTATTATGACATCACTGGGACACTGACCACAGACAGATATCACTGCTATAACTAGCCCATCACTATGGCTAACAGGTCTTGCACTGGTACCTGGTCTCACACATCTATTTGGAGTGGGAGAGAGGGATATGGAGTGTGACAGAAGAGTGACAGAGATATCCATGAAAAAGCAAAGAGCAGAGAGACTAGTGAGATAGAAGACTTACATATACCAGTCACAGAGAAAGAGGACAGCTGGAGGACTAAAAGAGAGACCTGCAAGAAAACAAGTAGAGTGAGAGCTGTGAGTGCGATGAGAGTGAGAAAGTACTGAGAGAGAGATATGAAAGTGTGAAAGACAAATGAGAGAGAGACCTGTGTGAGAGAGAGCAGGGAGCGATAGACCAGTGTGATGATCAAGAGGAGAGTGAGAGAGACCTGTGTGAGAGAGAGCAGAGAGTGATAGACACGTGTGATAATGAAGATGAGAGTGAGAGTGAGAGAGACCTGTGTGAGAGAGACTTGTGGGAGAGAGAGCTGTGGGAGAGATATGTGAGAGAGAGCGATAGACAGTGTGATGATCAAGAGGAGAGTGAGATAGACCTGTGTGAGAGAGAGCGATAGACCAGTGTGATGATGAAGAGGAGAGTTAGAGAGACCTGTGGGAGAGAGAGCTGTGGGAGAGATATGTGAGAAAGCGATAGACAGTTTGATGATCAAGAGGAGACTGTGAGAGACCTGTGAGAGAAAGAGGAGAGTGAGAGAGAGATCTGTAAGAAACACAGAGACTGGCACAATTTTGTCCAAGGTAGAAGTAAGTGCCCATAAGGCAAGGACCCCATATTTATAGCAAAGCATATACGGGAAGTTATAGGGATGATTATTGCACAATGTTTCTTAAATAAATAAGCCTCAATACACGGTTTAACAGCTGAATAAGGCACGTTCCTTGATACAAACACACTAATACACAAGTCGTTGGGAGAAAAACTAACAACAATTCACAGAAATAAGAGTAGATATATAATAGCGACACTAACCATAAAAGGCCAAAATTAGACCTTGGTATAAATATACAGTATATGTACCCAGTACAAATCCTCTAAATTTGTCAAGAATAGTTTACACCTATTAGCAGAGCAAATATAATAATTGGTGGAGAACTGAACCGTGTCAATAATAATAGTCTAGATAAATCAAAAACTGAATACCAAAGCAATCTATAAACTAGACTCAAATAAACCACTAAAACCTTTAGATAGATTGAAATTAATAGATATCCAGAGAGAAAAGCACCAAACTTCTAATATATATATTCTTCTCACTACTCAAGTATCACATATATAGTTCTCAGCAATGCGGGTTGTTGCTAATATTGATTGATTTTAACAGTAGCCAATGAGAATGCGCAAATCCTTCACCAATCAGTACGTGAGGGTGTATTCCATTGTGATTGGCTATTGTCAGTGCAACCAATCAGAATGCGCAGAGGCTCCAACCAATCACCCTGTGGGGGTGTATTCCATTGTGATTGGCTGAAGGCATCCGCGCCTTGTGATTGGTTTAAATAAAGATTGATAGGTGCATTATTCAATCAGAGGGTGATTTTAGGGTGTATCCCTTTCTGATTGACTCACACATTGGCGCCTCCTGATTGGGTGAATTTGATAGACAGCATTTTCAACCAATCAGAAGGCGCCATTGCTTATTTTCTTCTTATGTATAGAATGTATAGAATGTCTATAATGTTTATTTTATAAGTGTAAACGTGTTGCACTAATTTTTTGTAATTTTTTGTCGTAGGTGGCTGATCGCAATGGACATCTGCAAAGGTAAGTGGTCTTAATTTTTTTAATTTAGCTTAGACTTAGATTAGTTAATATATAGATAGCATTTATTGTATGTTAGCTAGGGGGTTTATATAGATAGCATAGGATGGATTGTATATTCAATTGTGTTATTTATTTAGATAGATTGGGAATGTATTATTATATAGATAGGATGTATATTAGATTATGCTATTTATTTAGATAGATTGGGTATGTATTATTATATAGATAGGATGTATATTAGATTATGGTATCTATTTAGATAGATTGGGTATGTATTATTATATAGATAGGATGTATATTAGATTATGGTATTTATTTAGATAGATTGGGAATGTATATTAGATAGTGGTGTATTGTATTGTATTGTAATTGTATTGTAATTGTATGTATTTGTATTGTATGTATTTGTATTATATGTATTTCCTTTTCAGGTGTGTATTTTTTTTTTTTCTGTAGTGAGGGGGGGTTGTAATGGGGTTTTTTTTCTGTAATGTCCCTTTTTTTATTTTTTGAGACTTAGGTTTTTTTATTTTGTGTAATGTAGTTTATTTTTTTTGTGAGTTAGTTTTTTATTTCATGTAATGTAGATTATTTTTTGTGTGACTTTAGGCTTTTTTATTTTCTGTAATTAGAGTGGTGGGGGTTAATAGGGGGTAGGTAGTGTAGATGTTAATAGGTTAGTGTAGAGGGTGTTTAGTTGATATTTAATGTTTTATTGGGGGTGGTATAGTGCAGTATAGTGTTAATACTTAGTGTCATGATGGTCCTTAAAGGACCATCATGGCACTTATGTGGTTAATGTAGTGTTGTAACAGGCCCATAATGGTGTTAATATACCCTTATGGGACTGATGGGGTTAAATAGAGGCTTATGAGGGTCTGTATTGCCCCCCATAAGTGACAGGGTTAATGAAGGGCTTATGGGGGTCTGTATTGACACACATGAGTGACAGGCTTAATGAAGGGCTTATGGAGGTCTCTATTGACCCCCATGAGTGACAGGGTTATTGAGGGTTTTATGGGGGTCTGTATTGACCCCCATGATTGACAGGGTGACAGTGTATTTTTTTTTCTTTTACAACGGGTCCTTTAAGGACCTTTACGGTCCTTTAAGGACCTGTAACGCAGGAATTTTGAATTTTGATTGCAGGGGGGTCTCCAATCGCGTGCAATCGGGACCCGCACTGCGATAGTTAATGTGGGGTTAATGCAGGGCTCGGAGCTTATCTCGGATCCCCTGCGGTTAATCCGGGTTTCCGATCTTATCTCGGATCCCTTCTTGGGTAAGTTGTAGGTGGCTGAACGGTTCTGGGTCTTTGAGACTTGTTTGAATTTTTTTGGGCGGCCATTTTTTCTGTCGCTTAAGGGATTTTCGTGTGTGTCCTGGGTGCCCCCCCTTGCTATGGGTAAGCTTTTTATGTCGTTTTTGTGAGTATTTGGTGTGTTTTCACTGTTTGCAGTGACGCACGGGTCGGCCGTTATAGTGGAATTCTTAGTGCATGTCGGTGTCTGTTACGTTAAGGTTGCCTCATTCCCTAAGTGCTTTGCGAGGACACGCATTTGCGGAAGTGAGGGCCTAAGTTGCTGTCATGGAGCGCATAAGGCGCTCCATGCAAGAAACTGAGGCCCTCGTCCGCGGTGTGTGTGTGTAACAAGTGTGAGGCGCCTTTGAGATTTTTTTTTTTTTAAAGTCGTGTGTGTGTTAACACAGCCGACGTTGGAGCCTCCACCTCCGCAAATGCAGACCCTCGCTTTGCGAGGATCCGCATTTGCGGGTACGTTACGTTGTTTTTTTTTTGGCTGGGAGTTTTTTTTTGTTAAAAAGTCATGTGTGTGGTGTGTTTGTGTTAACACAGCCGACATTGAGCCTCCACCTCCGCAAATGCGGACCCTCGCTTCGCGAGGATCCGCATTTGCGGGGACGTTGGGATGCTCCACCACTGCAAATGCGGCCCCTCGATTCGCGAGGACCCGCATTTGCGGGGAACTGCGTCCCTCGCTTTGCGAGGGACGCAGTTCTTGCGGGCTCGCTACGCGAGCCCGCAAGCGTGAGCAACGGCCCGTACACTCACAACTATATATGTGATACTAAATGGCTGCATCAAGAGAGTAAACTTTGAGTGGTTAATTCAGTATATAATAGCTTCACAATTCTTAGCAGGAGATCATCACAATAAATAAGTTAGAGTCAGTTTGAGTTGTTGTTTTTATGGCTATATATTTGTGCCTTTGATCTTAAGTGTGACAATAAAATCTATACATTATTACAAAGTTCTTATGTATATACTTTAAGCCAGTGTGTAGAGAGGAACTACACCCACAGAAACGTTTATCATTCACCTGCACATATATCTGAATGGATTGTCACCTGGACAATATCCTTTCCATCTTCTTCTTCCTTAATATCTGATACTGTGCCCAGGTTTCCATCATGGAGACCTGATACAGACAATAAAGAATTACACGTATTTGTAGAAATATATCAATTCTTCCATTAACAGTCCATATAAATCAAATATAGGTTTTCATTAATATATATGGCCAGGTATTACTCTGGAGTTGTGGGTGGAGCCTTCTCTCCTACATAACCCCACAGTCAACTTACCAGGTGTACCTAGGTAGCATCAACCCATCCCTCAACACCCCATAAAACACACCTTCTCTACTCTCCATGGCTCTCTAAGCAGACTAAGGGTCAAGTAGCTTTTTGCCATACCAACAGCTACTTTCCTAAGAGAAGACGACAACCATAAATATATATAGTTTGTGATTTACAGGTTTGCATCATCTAAACAATTGTACTTATGTGCATAATAATAGCTATGAAAGTTCTCCATCTCATCTGTATCTTCATAAATGTCTAGATTTATCTGGCAGGTTCTACCATCTTTTCTTTAATGATCTGGGCCCTTTGATGGTTCTCCAAATTTTCTACAAAACACAAGTCCTTTCAAGTAGAATAATTTATGGATCCAAGAAGACACAGAGGTGTAAGAAATCCAAACCAGGCAGGTCTTATAGCGCTAATCACAACTGCTTGTGGTGCTGGAGAAGAAGTGGTGGAACCATCTTCATAATCATATAAATACAGTGGATATAAAAAGTCTACACACCCCTGTTAATATCAGGTTTTGGTGCTGTAAAAAAAGGAGACAAAGATAAATAATTTCAGAACTTTTTCCATCTTTAATGTGACCTATAAACTGTACAACTCAATTGAAAAAAAAACTGAAATCTTTTAGGTGGAGGGAAGAAAAATAAAAAATAAAAATAATGTGGTTGCATAAGTCTGCACACCCTCTTATAACTGGGGATGTGTTCAGAATGAAGCAATCACATTCCAAATCGTTTTAAATAGGAGTCAGCATACACCTGCCATCATTTAAAGTGCCTCTGATTAACCCCAAATAAAGTTTAGCTGCTCTAGTTGGTCTTTCCTGAAATTTTCTCAGTCGCATCCCACAGCAAAAGCCATGGTCCACAGAGAGCTTCCAAAGCATCAGAGGGATCTCATTGTTAAAAGGTATCAGTCAGGAGAAGGGTACAAAAGAATTTCCAAGGCATTAGATATACCATGGAACACAGTGAAGACAGTCATCATCAAGTGGAGAAAATATGGCACAACAGTGACATTACCAAGAACTGGAGCTCCCTCCAAAATTGATGAAAAGACGAGAAGAAAACTGGTCTGGGAGGCTACCAAGAGGCCTACAGCAACATTAAAGGAGCTGCAGGAATATTTGGCAAGTACTGGCTGTGTGGTACATGTGACAACAATCTCCCGTATTCTTCATATGTCTGGGCTATGGAGTAGAGTGGCAAGACGAAGGCCTTTTCTTACGAAGAAAAACATCCAAGCCCGGCTACATTTTGCAAAAACACATCTGAAGTCTCGCAAAAGCATGTGGGAAAAGGTGTTATGGTCTGATGAAACCAAGGTTGAACTTTTTGGCCATAATTCCAAAAGATATGTTTGGCGTAAAAACAACACTGCACATCATGCTTTGGGGCTGTTTTTCTTCAGCTGGAACTGGGGCCTTAGTTAAGATAGAGGGACTTATGAACAGTTCCAAATACCAGTCAATATTGGCACAAAACCTTCAGGCTTCTGCTAGGAAGCTGAACATGAAGAGGAACTTCATCTTTCAGCATGACAACGACCCAAAGCATACATCCAAATCAACAAAGGAATGGCTTCACCAGAAGAAGATTAAAGTTTTGGAATGGCCCAGCCAGAGCCCAGACCTGAATCCAATTGAAAATCTGTGGGGTGATCTGAAGAGGGCTGTGCACAGGAGATGCCCTCGCAATCTGACAGGTTTGGAGTGTTTTCACAATGTGTCAAAATGTTGTCAAAATGTGCCATGCTGATAGACACATTCCACATTTTACATTTAGAACATTCATTTAAACAGTTTTTCTTAAAGTTACACAATATATTTTGGAGGTAATAACATTGATGAATGATTTTAAATTGTTGTTTAAAATAAAATTATGGGTAATCTTTGGATTCCAGAAAGACTATAAATTATTTTTTGATTATCAATATTATCGGGAAACAGATAAATTAATTTCAACATTAATTAGTGAAGTGAAATACTCTCGAATAAGATTATAAATATTTGAAATATTAATTCCTCTTTTTCTTTACCCTTGAATCAGATCTTTATCTCTCATAAAAAAGAAAACTTTAATTTCTAAATCTATTTATATAGCTTTTGGGCTGAATATAAGTATATTTAAAATATTCTTCTATAATTATTTGTTGTTTAGTCATTGTCATGTCTGACTCTCTGTTACCCTATGTCAGCCCTGCCCCTCTGAGGTCTATTAAGCTCATGTTCATTGCTTCAATGAACTGATATATTATCACCATCCCTGCTGTCCTCTTCTAAGTGTGCCTTCAATTTTTGAGCTTAAACCTCATGATAAAACCTTTCAGTGAACAGTGTGTCTATATTTCCTGTAATATTAAATGATTGGATCTTCTTGCACTCCAAGGGCCTTTAAGCACTTTTCACCAACATCATAATTCAAAGGCATTAATTTTACATTGCTCAGCCTTCTTTATGGTGGAGCTCTCGAAATACCAAAGTTCTAACTATGCTGACTTTTGTGATAGTGAAATATCTTAACTTGTTTAATAGATTATCCAGACTTGCCATAGCTCTCCTCCTCAGAAGCAAACAACCTTGTAATTTCATGGCTGCAGACACCATCTGAAGAAATCATGGATCCCATGACAATAAAGTCTGTCACTGCCTCCACTTTTTTCCCATCTATTTGCCAGGAACTGAGATTGTTGTTTGTCATGATCTTTATCTTTTTTATACTGAGCAGCAGGCCAGCTCTTGTACTCTCTTCTTTCGCACTCATCAGTAGGACCTGTTTTTAGACATCCGAGTAGCATATGTCAGATTGTTGATATTTCTTCAAGCAATATTAAAAATTCCAGCTTTGGATTCTTTCAGCCCAGCCTTACGCATGATGTGCTTATAATTTGAATAAATAAGGGGACATAAACAACCTTGTAGGGCAACTTTCCTTAATTTCGACCATTTGATTGTTGCATGCTTGGTTCTCACCATGGCTTTTTGGTCCACATACAGGTTCCTCATGGTACTTCCATTTCTTTAAAAACTTGCAACATTTTGTTGTTATTAGTGGTGTCGCAAACATCAAATTTCCGGTTCGCGAACAGCGGACACGAACTTCCATCGAATGTTCGCAAAAGGGTGAACCCGGCGAACCGCCATAGACTTCAATGGGCAGGCGAATTTCAAAACCCACAGGGACTCTTTCTGGCCACAATAGTGATGGGAAAGTTGTTTCAAGGGGACTAACACCTGGACTGTGGCATGCCGGAGGGGGATCCATGGCAAAACTCCCACGGAAAATTACATAGTTGCTGCAGAGTCTGGTTTTAAGCCATAAAGGGCATAAATCACCTAACATTCCTAAATTGTTTGGAATAACATGCTTTAAAACATCAGGTATGATGTTGTATCGATCAGGTAGTGTAACGGTTACACCCGCTTCACAGTAACAGACCAATCTCCCAGTTAAAGGCACTGCAAACAACCGCAAACAGTCCCTTTGCACAACCGCAAACTCCCCATTTGCACAAGGTTGGATACCAAGCTAGCCATGTCCCGTTCCTTGTCCTCACTGATGTCATTGAAGGTCTCTTCCTCCACCCAGCCACCAAGGGTCCCCGAAAGGTGACAACAAGCCCCCTGGGACGCCTGCTGTGTTTGGTCTTCCACCTCCTCAAAGCCACCTTCCTCCTCTGACTCCTCTTCTTCAGACTCCCAGAGTCTGGGGGCTTCCACTGCCCAGCATGGAAGATTATACACAGGTCAGAGTCTGGGGCCTTTCACTGCACAGCATGGAAGGTTATACACAGGTCAGAGTCGGGGGGCTTCCACTGCACAGCATGGAAGATTATACGCGTTGCCTCTGTCTGCATTATTATAAGTTGTGTACTGTTAATTGGTACTATTCCTATCGGTTTAATCCCTGTTACGTCCACTATCAGAGGACGTGTATATGGCATGGATTTTTGGAAGCGGGAGATGGAAAAAGATGCTTGGTCGGTCCTCCCACTTTAATTTTGTGCACTGCGCGTGCAATCTAAGGTGACACCAAATATGAGTGTCACTGTGCACTGGCAAAAGTTGGCGGAGTAGATGCAATAGGCTTCACACACACGCCTGTAAGCAGCAATTGCTATTCAATCTATTACAGTCAAAAAAGTGTTGTTTTATGTCATTGAGCACAATATAAGCTGTGAGCCTGACACAGGCAGGCAACTGAAATTAGATTACAGGAAAAAAATGGTTGTTTTCAATGTATGTTACACCACCAGCTATTAGAAGTGAAAATAAGCACAATATAAGCTGTTAGGTGTTAGCCTGTCACACACACACGGTGGCAGGCAGGCATAGATTACACAAAAACAATTATAAAATAAAATAAATGATGTTCAAAGTTTCCTCAATGATAAAGTATAGGGGGCGAACCGAAAAGCGCATGTGTTCGCCGTTCGTGGTGGACGCGAACATGCGAAAATCGCCGCGAATAGTTCTCCGGCAAACTGTTTGGGACATCACTAGTTGTTATCCACACAGTCAAAGGCATTTGAATAGTCTATGAAGCAGAAGTAAATGTTTTCTGGAACTCTCTTGCTTTCTCTATGATCAAGCGGACATTGGCAATTTGATCTATTTTTTCTTTACCTCGGCTTGCAAATCTGGGAGTTCTCAGTCCATGTATTGTTGGAGCCGAGCTTGCACGATGTTAACCATTATTTTATTGTCACATGAAATGAATGCAATTGTTTGATACAGTGCCTTGCAAAAGTATTCACCCCCCTTGGCATTTTTCGTGTTTTGTAGCCTTGCAACCTGGAATTAATATGGATTGTTTGACAATTTGCATCATTTAAATGACAGAACATGCCCACAACTTTGGAGATTTTTTTTTTTATTGTGAAGAAAACAAGAAATAGGACAAAATAACAGAAAAAGTCAATGTCTATAACTATTCACCCCCCTATAGTCAATACTTTTGTAGAGCCACCTTTTGCGGCAATCTCAGCTCCAAGACACTTTGGATAAGTCTCTATGAGCTTGCCACATCTTACCACTGGGATTTTTGCCCATCCCTCCTTGCAAAACTGCTCCTGCTCCTTCAAGTTGGATGGTTTGCACTAGTGAACAGCAATCTTTAAGTCTGACCTCAGATTTTCTATTGGATTGAGGTCTGGGCTTTGACTAGGCCATTCCAACACATTCACATGATTCCTGTTAAACCACGCAAGTGTTGCTTTAGCAGTGTGTTTGGGGTCATTGTCCTGCTGGAAGGTGAACCTCCATCCTAGCCTCAAATCACGCACAGAGTGGTACAGGTTTTGCTCAAGAATATCCCTGTATTTAGCACCATCCATCTTCCGCTCAACTCAGACCAGTTTCCCAGTCCCGGCTGCTGAAAAACATCCCCACAGCATGATGCTGCCACCACCATGTTTAACTTTGGGGATGGTGTTCTTTGGGTGATGTGATGTGTTGGGTTTGAGCCAGACATAGCGTTTTCTTTGATGGCCAAAAAGTTCAATTTTAGTCTCATCAGACCAGAGCACATTTTGGAAAACTCTCATATGACTTTTTGCAAACTCAAAACATACCATTTTGTTTTTTTGCTGAAAGTAATGGCTTTCTTCTGGCCACTCTGCCATAAAGCCCAACTCTATGGAGCGTACGGCTTATTGTCGTCCCTAATGTACAGATACTCCAGTATCTGCTGTGGAACTCTGCAGCTCCTCCAGGGTTACCTTAGGTCTCTGTGCTGCCTCTCTGATTAATGCCCTCCTTGCCCAGTCCATGAGTTTTGATGGATTCCGTCTATTGACAGGATTGGTTATGATAGATTTGATGGTGCTCCTGGGGATCATCAAAGATTTGGATATTTTTTCATATCCTAACCCTGACTTGTACTTCTCAACAACATTGTCCCTTACTTGTTTGGAGAGTTCCTTGGTCTTTATGGCCGTTTTTGGTTAGTGGTGCATCTCGCTTAGGTGTTACAGCCTTTGGGGACTTTTTAAAAAAGGTGTGTATATGTAATGACAGATCATGTGACACTTAGATTGCACACAGGTTGACATCATTTCACTAATTATGTTACTTCTAAAGGTAATCGGTTGCACCAGAGCTTTTTATGGGCTTCATAACAAAGGGGTGAATACATACGCAAATGCCAATTTTCTGTTTTCTATTTCTAAAAAATTGTTTTATGCATATATTTTTCTCATTTCACTTCATGAACTTAGACTATTGTGTTTTAATCCATCACATAAAATTCAGACTAACAAAACATTGAACGTAAGGCTGTAGTGTAACAAAATAGGTAAAAAGTCAAGGGGGTGAATAGTTTTGCGAGGCACTGTAACTCTTTGCAACTGCGTTTTTTTGCGATTGGTATATAGACTGACCATTTCCAGTCTATTGGCCACTGTTGAGTTTTACAAATTTGTTGAAATAATGCAAGCAATACTTTCACAGGATAATCTTCAAGGGGTTTTGACCAGTTCAGCTGGGGTTCCATCAACTCTTTCAGCCGTGTTATCAACAAGCTTTCCTAGGGTACATTTTTCTTCACTCTCCAAGATGTCTTGCTTAAGTTCTGCTCTCTCCTGCCACCTCTACTTTATCTGATCTACTTATGTGAAATCACGACCATTTTTGTATTTTATCATATCCACTTTGGCATGAAAGGTTCCTCTGAGATAACCAATTTTCTTGAAAAAAAAAAGAATTTCTTAACTTTCATATTCTGTTATCTTCTTCTATAACTTTACATCATTATAGAATCTGTCCTTGTCTCTTCTTGCTATCCTCTTGAATTCTGCATTCAGATCTTTACCTAAGTATGATTTTCCCTCTTTTCTCCAATTTAATTCTGAACTTTGTAAAAAGAGGTTCATGGTCTGAACCACAGTCAGCTCCAGGTCTTGTTTTTGCTGACTGTATAGAGCTCATCCATCTTTAGCTGCAAAGTATATAGTCCATCTGATTTCTATATTGTCCATCTGGTGATATCCATGTGTAGAGTCGTCTCTGAGGCTGTTGGAAGAGGGTGTTTGCTATGACTGGAGAATTGTCTTGACAGAATTCTACTCATTCTACTAATCTCTGACCTGCTTCATTCTGTACTCCAAGGCCAAACATGCTGGTTAATCAAGGCGTCTTTTTGCATTTCAATCTCCTACGATGAGAGTAAATTTTTTTTATTGGTTTTAAATCTAGGAGGTGTTTAACATCCTCTTAGAATTGGACACCTTCAGCATCCATATTTGGAGCCTAGCATTGGATCACTGATGTTAAATGGCTTGTCTTAAATTCAAATTTAAATCATTCTGTAATTTATTGGATTGTAACCGAGCAACTGCTTTGGCCAGCTTTTGATTGCCTATGACAAGGTACTCTTTTCTTTTGCAGGATTATTGACCACAATAGAAGATCTAGTGGTTATCTGATAGGAAATGCCCCACTCCTGTGTAATCACGTTTGCGAATTCCCATAATATTAATGTTTAAGCTTGTCCTCATGTTTGACCATGTCCAGTTTGCCTTGGTTCTAGCATTTAAAGTTTCTATGCTGAATTGTTCTTTGCAGCAGCAGACTTTCCATTCCCCTCCATACACTTCCTCAGCAGGGAGCCCTGCCGACTTCATTAGATCTGGGTCTACTTGTACTTGAACTCTGCATTTTCCCAGTAATGTGCTAGACACCTGACCTGAAGAGATCAACGTACAGTGCAATATTATTATGTCTCTCGTTGTGCTTATCTTGGCAAAGATACTGGTGTGGGTTGTGAGCTCCTTGTCGGGTGGACCTGTATTTGTCTCACTTCTCTGCCTATGTTGGTGTCCCTGTATGGTACAGCTCATAGCTTTATTGAAGTAGACAAGCCCCACCACAATGACAAGGTAGTTATAAAGAACAGAATCCGAAGGACTGTGTCTACTACTTTTTAAATAATGGATACAGATATGTAGTTCTGATCAAGTGGAGCCTGTGGCCATAAAGTTTAGAAATAATGGTTTGGCTGTTACAGAACTAATTCAATAGAATTCACAGATAGCGTCTGATTCAAGTGCACCATGGACTAATATTATTATGTCATGAACACAGGACAAGTAGTCAGTTCCAAATACACCTGCAGATGTAAAGTATTAAGACACTTCAGAGTAGTCTGCTTACCGTTTATAGGTGTAGATATATATGGTGCCTGCAAACCTTTATAAATATATTAAGTAACAGTTGGGCAATGAGACAATGCAACTAGATTTAGTAAAACATTGAGCACATACGTACAAATAAACATGAGACGGTCACACGCTGGGATTTGTTATATGTTTTTATGGTCAGTATAGAACAAGGGGCAGATATTGTGAGGGCTTCAGAACTGACAAATCTCACATTATCATCTAAACAACAGAGACTGCAAAATAACCAGATAAATATACCAAACTAGTATAGTTCACCCATATACATTACATGATAACAATCCACACCAGATCATCACAAAATAACCAGATAAATGTTATACATTTATACCAAATTAGTATAGGTCACCCATATACATTACCTGATAACAACCCACACCAGATCATCACAAAATAACCAGATGAATTTTATACATTCATACCAAACTAGTGTAGGTCCCCCTATTACATTTCATGATAACAATCCACATTAACTGAGACAATAAAACACAAAGGAAGTGATTCAAGCCCTAGAAGTGAGATCATGAAAGTTCAAGTGTAGATTGACTGTGAGTGTGACTGTGTGCGAGAGAGACGGCGGGTGACTGTGTGTGTGTCTGTGAGGCGATGGGTGACTGTGTGTGTGAGGCGGCGAGTGACTTTATGTGTGTGTGAGGCGGCGGGTGACTATGAATGTGTGTGTGTGTGAGGCAGCGAGTGACTGTGTGTGTGTGTGAGGCGCCAGGTATCTGTGTGTGTGTGTGTGGCAGCTGGTGACTGTGTGTGAGGTGACGGGTGACTGTGTATGTGTGTGAGGAGGTGGGTGGCGGTCTGTGTGTGAGGCGGCGAGTGACTTTGGATGTGTGTGAGGTGGCGGGTGACTATGTATGTGTGTGTGTGTGAGGCAGGGGTGACTGTGCGTGTGTGCGTGCGTGAGGCGGCAGGTGACTGTGTTTGGCCCTCATTCAATTGCGATTTTGCCAATTGAATAGGGCTCTAAATAAGCACATAGTATATATTTTTTAAAGAAGTTTTTAGTTAGTGAAAACCTTGCTTTTGGATAGATGCTTAATAACTAAAAACTTCTTTAAAAAATATATGTGACGTGCTTATTTAGACCCCTATTCAATTGGCAAAATTGCAATTGAATAAGGGCCCTAGTTTGTGAGGCGGCGGGTGACTGTGTATGTGTGTGAGGCGCCAGGTATCTGTGTGTGTCTGTGCGTGACTGCGTGTGTCCTTTCCTACTTGACCCAGTCGGTGTGTTTATTCAGTGTCAGTGACATTCAGACATTCTAAAAAATAAAGAGGATGTGAAAATATAACAGAAAAAAAAAATAAAAAAAAAAAACGTGCAGAGAATAAAATAAGCGTAAATAAATTCTGAACTAGTAGCGAAGACTGTAAAGTAATTTATATTTGTTTTTCTTTTACAGCAGAGTAGATCGATAGATTTTAGCAATCCTTGTAGATCTTCACTATATATAGTGCATATATAGATCCACTCCCTCTACCCACTCCCACCTCTCTGTGTTTCCCCTGTATAACATGACTCCTCCTACATTACTATCATTATATCCCGGGATCTGTTCCCGTGTTTATCCCACTCGCAGCTGATAACCAGTCAGAGACCGAGATAACCCCCTAAATTATCTTCTGATCAGTAACTGGAACATTATTCACTTTATTTACCCGCTGAGAGCTCGGACACACAGATATGCTTCAAGCCGCCTTATTGGAAAAAGAATAGGAAATTAATTACCTAAGTCCCAGAAACCCCTGCAATGCAATCAGTAGCCAATCAGCACATTAGATGGGTGTGCCCATAGTATAGACTAATTTCCATGCTGACGCTGTGTGTGCATTAGTGTGTCTCACTCTCTGCATCTAAAACTGGAACTATTAAACTGAACTGGGATCTATCCCTCTTTGCCTGCGCATTTCTTCTGCAGGACTGACAGCTGCAGTTACAGGTGCTATTCGCCAGAGGGCGCTGTGAGTTTTCAGGCGCCGTGAAGTTCCAGGGAAGGCAAAGAACTATTCTCCCCTCCGACGTGGCACAACTTAATGGCGCTGAATCAACAGCGAGGTCATCGGCCCAGGGCCTCATGTGCGCCTCTCATAGCTCAAGGCCTCTTCTGCCGGCCAGCCTTCTATGCTAAAATCGGCAGTGCCATCTGTCGGCCGGCTGCGGAACTGCAGCTGTCAGATTGTGCGATGGTGAAGAGGGAAAGGACCATTAACTGATATCAACTAAGATGTCACCGTCAGCACGATTATTTATTTGGTTTGGACATTTATCGTTTCCCTCTAATGTGTGAAACCTGCATAATTACACTCTCTATGTGACACGTCATTTTGGACTGACCCAAAATAAACATGGCGATCCAAGTGACGCTTGTTAGCTTCCTTAATAGCGCGCTTCATGACATCAGATCTTCCTAGCAACCGGAAACACACAATTAATATGTGAACAAAAAGAAGTGATGGGAACAAACTGGAGCTGTGGTTTTATACCGAGGAGTGAGTGAGTCAGTCTGCCTGTCTTCTATTCGTCTATCTCTTTATATCTATTTATCAGTATCTATCTATGAGTTTGGAGGGAGGGGTGTATATATGTTTCTATATAATATGTTTTTCCCCTATTTATATGTATGTAGTGATGAGGGTCTTCGCATAAGTACATATCTTATATGAGAGTGTACACCTGACAGAGGTAGCAACATAGGAAGAAATGCTAATTGTTCCCATGTGGTACTAAATGATGATAATCAGTAGAATATAATGTAAATTCTATTTATGATTTTAGCAGATCAGAAACACAATCTCATTAGTGCACTTTATTCTGGAGTATTATGGTCTAGATATGATCTATGACACTGATTTTGGTCTATTACACTGAATTACACATTTCCCAACCCCTGGCTATGTAACCACTTGACATATGATCTATTGAACATAGATGTCCACCTGAATGCAGTCTAAGATACTTTTAAAAGCATACTGCAAGCAACATAACACATAGATGTCCACCTGAATGCAGTCTAAGATACTTTTAAAAGCATACTGCAAGCAACATAACACATAGATGTCCACCTGAATGCAGTCTAAGATACTTTTAAAAGCATACTGCAAGCAACATAACACATAGATGTCCACCTGAATGCAGTCTAAGATACTTTTAAAAGCATACTGCAAGCAACATAACACATAGATGTCCACCTGAATGCAGTCTAAGATACTTTTAAAAGCATACTGCAAGCAACATAACACATAGATGTCCACCTGAATGCAGTCTAAGGTAATTTCAGAAGAACAGAAGCTCACCAGATCCATATCTACGTTTACAAAAGACTATTTATTATTAATATCTGTGTTATGATAATTGCTGAGATAGACTTTTTACTGTTAGATTTTTCTGCTATTGATGATATTCTGAAATGCTCTGTGTTCACTGATCCATTTTATAGCTCCATAATCTCCTCCCCCTAAAATATCTCTTGCTTTTTCCTTATAGATACTTTTAAAAGCATACTGCAAGCAACATAACACATAGATGTCCACCTGAATGCAGTCCCCTCCACCCACCCTTGTTTACACTTAATATATTGAGGCACACTAATTACCTGCACATGGTTAATCAGTGACATCTGATTATCACCTCTAACCACTCCCTACAAGAATACTTGCTTACACAGTGCCACTATGTTTCCTCACACCACCTTCCTTATTATAACCTCCTGCCTCTTTCTCAGACTCTCTTATACTGTCTCTACACATCATGTCTCCAATAATATAACTATCTCACCTTCCCTGCTTTCATCTCCTCTTCTCTGCTCCCATGAGCTCTTCTCCTTCCTCCAGTCACTATCTCATCCCCCCCCTAAAGGTGAAAAGCGGAAATGCTCCTGTAAGTCCTATTCCCATGTCCTTTTACTCTCTCTCCTTCTTCTGATGGCTTGTGGGGATATATCCCCTAACCCAGGCCCATCACTCATTCCCACCTGCTGTCAGCCACGCAGAGTCCCCAGGGCAGCAAATGCCCAAAACACCCATAATCTAATACCCATCACTTGTCACAAACCATCTACTTTGCCCTTCTCCTGTGCCCTCTGGAATGCAAGGTCTGTTTGCAATAAACTTACCTTCATTCATGATCTCTTCATTTCCAACTCCCTCAATTTACTGGCTATCACGGAAACCTGGCTCACTCCATCTGACTCTGCCTCCCCTGCTGCACTCTCTTATGGTGGTCTACACTTCAGCCACACTCCTAGACCTGAGAACAAACAAGGTGGAGGTGTGGGCATACTGCTATCCTATCGCTGCACTTTTCGCTGCATACCCCCTGTTCCCTCCCTTCAATTCTCATCTTTTGAAGTCCACACTATCCGCATCTTCTCTCCCATCCCTCTGCGAGTAGCTGTGATCTATCGCCCGCCTGGATCACCCTCTCAATTTCTGGACAACTTTGCCGCCTGGCTCCCTCACTTTCTCTCCTCCAATATACCTTCACTCATTCTTGGCGATTTCAACATTGCCACTGACACCCCCACCTCCCCAACAACTGCAAAATTACTTGCACTCACCTCTTCCCTTGGCCTCTCACAATGGACAGATTCAGCAACTCACAGTGGTGGACACTCTATTGACCTTATTTTTACTAATCTCTGCACTATCTCCAACCTTGACATCTCCTCACTTCCCCTATCTGACCACCACCTGCTAACTTGCAACCTCACCTCATCCTCCGCTCACCGCCCTTCTTCAAATCCTGCCATCAGAACACGCAGAAACCTGCAAGCACTCAACCCACAACAATTTTCAAATGTATTAACACCCCTTCTCAGCCCCCTCACCACCCTTGCCTGCCCTGATGTCGCCACTTCACAATACAACACTACGCTAACCTCCACCCTTGACTCTCTTGCCCCCATAATCACAAGCAAACGCCCTCGCTCTCACCCACAACCATGGCACACCACACAAACACGCTATCTACAGAGATGCTCACGCACTGCAGAACGATTATGGAGGAAATCTCGCACTTCAGCAGACTTTCTCCACTACAAGTTTACCTTGCGCTCCTACTTCTGTGCCCTCAATCTTGCCAAACAACACTACTTCTCATCACTAATATCAAACCTGTCCTCCAACCCTAAACGTTTATTTGCTACATTCAACACCCTCCTCCGCCCACCCCCACCTCCTGCCCCTTCCTCTCTCACTGCTGATGACTTTGCCAGCCATTTTAAAAATAAAATCGATACCATCTGAAATGAGCTCTCCTCCCAGCTAGGCCCTACCCCACCACCCTTTCCCCAAACCGACAACACCCAGCCCTTACCCTTCCCCAATCCCACCTCCACTATGGACTCCTTTGACCCTGTAACCGAGGATGAAGTATCTACTTTACTATCAACCTCTCACCTTACCACATGTCCTCATGATCCTATTCCATCACAGCTAATCCCTCCCCTATCCACCACACTTATCCCAGCTCTCACACATCTATTCAACCTCTTCCTAAACACTGGCAAGTTTCCATCCTCCTTAAAACATGCCACAGTTACACCCATTCTCAAGAAGCCCTCTTCTGACCCAGCTTCTGCCTCCAACTATCGCCCTATCTCACTACTTCCCCTTGCGTCTAAACTCCTTGAGCGGCTTGTTTACAATCGCCTCACTCAATTTATTTCCTCCAATTCCCTACTTGACCCCTTCCAATCTGGCTTCCGGTCCCAACACTCTACAGAAACAGCCCTTACAAAAGTCACTAATGACTTGCTAACCGCCAAATCAAAGGGTCACTACTCTATTCTAATTCTCCTGGATCTCTCTGCTGCCTTCGATACAGTTGACCACCCTCTTCTAATCCAAACGCTCCGCTCTTTTGGCATCCAGGACACAGCTCTTTCATGGTTCACATCCTATCTTAAAGATCGTACATTTAGTGTCTCCTTCTCTGGCACCTCTTCTTCACCTCTCCCTCTGTCTGTTGGCGTTCCCCAAGGTTCTGTCCTAGGCCCCCTCCTCTTCTCCATCTACACCTCCTCCCTTGGCACCCTTATAAAATCCTTTGGATTTCAGTATCATCTCTATGCAGATGATACTCAAATCTACCTCTCTGCACCCGATCTATCCCCCTCTCTTTTAGCTCAAGTTTCCAACTGCCTCTCTAGCATATCCTCCTGGATGTCCACCCGTCAACTCAAACTCAACATGTCTAAAACTGAACTTCTAATCTTTCCACCCTCTACTATAGCTTCCACACCTCAAATATCTCTTACTGTTGACAACACCATTATCGCCCCTACCTCCCAGGCCCGTTGTCTTGGGGTTCTACTGGATCCCGCCCTCTCTTTTATTCCTCACATCCAAGCAATAACAAAATCATGTCAGTTTCACCTAAAAAACATCTCCAAAATTCGTCATTATCTTACAGAAGACACAGCTAAAATTCTAATTCACTCTCTCATCATCTCTCGACTCGACTACTGCAATTCCCTCCTTGCTGGCCTCCCCATCTCTCGTCTGTCTCCCCTCCAATCCATAATGAACGCCTCCGCTAGACTCATCTTCAATACCAAACGATCAGTGTCTGCAGCCCCTCTCTGTCAATCACTCCACTGGCTTCCCATAGCTTCCCGAATCAAATTTAAAATCATGACCCTAACACATAAAGCCCTCAACAACAGTGCACCCCCTTATATCTCTGCTCTTGTTTCAAAATACTCTCCCAACCGGCCCCTTCGTTCTGCTAACGACCTTCTTCTTTCCTCCTCTCTCATCACCTCCTCTCACTCCCGTCTTCAAGACTTTTCTCGTGCTTCCCCATCCATTTGGAACTCCTTGCCCCGCTCCATTAGATTATCTTCCTGCCTCAAAACCTTTAAGAAATTATTAAAAACACACCTGTTTAAAAAATCTTATCATCTTCAGCCTTAACATGTACAACTGAACACTCCACAGCTTAATAACACTCACAACCACAATCTACAGTACAACACACAGACCCCTCCACTTTACTGAACCAATTGCTTTCAATTGTATTTGTCACCCTCTTGTATCACACCTAAACCCTTAGATTGTAAGTTTGCGAGTTTTCAATCTTGTGTCAGGCCTTGGAAACAAGCTCTATGTACATTTGATTTTATGCTCAAAAACAGGGCCCTCCATTCTTTACAAGGTGTTTAATTTGTTTTCTGCTATGTACTAACCCCTGTACAGCGCTACGGAATATGTTGGCGCGATATAAATAAAGATAATAATAATAATAATAATAATAGATCATAATGAGATCAATCACATAAAGGACTGGGGATTTCTATCAAAACTTCTTGTGAATCTGTCATATCCCTTCCCATGTTTTTTGTTGTTGTGTTTTTACTCCTTAATATGTGGTGATATTTATGGCCCTAACCTTTATTAATCTTCCTTCCTCCTATCTACAACCTTGTGTAGAGACCTGCACACTTGACTGATCAGTTCATAATTTATGATGCCGGTCACTTTTAAATCTCTGCTCACAATTCATTGCTTACCTTAATAAGTATTGCTTCGGACTTGATAAAGAGAGCTGTCACTATAACTAAAATGTTTGTCCAATAAAATAGGAATCACTATATACTGCAATACTCTGATTGTTCATCTATCATTATAAAGTGATACATGTTTTGCATAAGTGGGAAACTTTTAGAGATACACAGAGATTTCAAGCTGGAAGCAATATAGACCTAGGAGCCATGTATATGTGTGTGTATATATATATATATATATATATATATATATATATATATAGATAGATAGATAGATAGATAGATAGATAGATAGATAGATAGATATAGATATATAACTAGTATATAGCTAATAGTGTATCTAGGAAGTATTGAAAGTGAGTGTAAGTGGTTAAGGTTAATAGTTCTTGCTCCTGTGTATGTATTATTGGGTCTAGCTATACATTTTCACTTAATCAATGGTCCATTACCTCTCCCCTTCCAATGGATGTCTCCTTATTTCATGCAATAACAATTATTTACTTGGGTAGTGTCACTTTGGGCTCAGAATAATTATCATTATGAATTCCCTCTCTCTAATAAATATAATGCTAAAGATGATCAGTCTGCTCTAGTCTAGATTTACTGTGTTATTTATACCTAATAGGATCCAAACAAATGAGTTAGTTATAAGATATGTCGATAACATATCAATTGCTCTAAACTTAGTATATGATGCAGTCCAAAAGGTAAATTATAGCCCTGGAGATCACCAGCCTGCTGACTGGAGAGGTGAGATCTGCCGGAGATGTTATAATGAGGACTGGAGAGGTGAGATCTGCTGGAGATGTTATAATGAGGACCTGAGAGGTGAGATCTGCTGGAGATGTTATAATGAGGACCTGAGAGGTAAGATCTGCTAGAGATGTTATGATGAGGACTGGAGAGGTGAGATCTGCCGGAGATGTTATAATGAGGACTGGAGAGGTGAGATCTGCTGGAGATGTTATAATGAGGACCTGAGAGGTGAGATCTGCTGGAGATGTTATAACGAGGACCTGAGAGGTGAGATCTGCTAGAGATGTTATAATGAGGACTGGAGAGGTGAGATCTGCCGGAGATGTTATAATGAAGACTGGAGAGGTGAGATCTGCTGGAGATGTTATAATGAGGACTGGAGAGGTGAGATCTGCCGGAGATGTTATAATGAGGACTGGAGAGGTGAGATCTGCTGGAGATGTTATAATGAGGACCTGAGAGGTGAGATCTGCTAGAGATGTTATAATGAGGACTGGAGAGGTGAGATCTGCCGGAAATGTTATAATGAGGACTGGAAAGGTGAGATCTGCCGGAGATGTTATAATGAGGACTGGAGAGGTGAGATCTGCCGGAGATGTTATAATGAGGACTGGAGAGGTGAGATCTGCTGGAGATGTTCTAATGAGGACCTGAGAGGTGAGATCTGCTGGAGATGTTATAATGAGGACCTGAGAGGTGAGATCTGCTAGAGATGTTATAATGAGGACTGGAGAGGTGAGATATGCTGGAGATGTTATAATGAGGACCTGAGAGGTGAGATCTGCTGGAGATGTTATAATGAGGACCTGAGAGGTGAGATCTGCTAGAGATGTTATAATGAGGACTGGAGAGGTGAGATATGCTGGAGATGTTATAATGAGGACCTGAGAGGTGAGATCTGCTGGAGATGTTATAATGAGGACTGGAGAGGTGAGAGCTGCTGGAGATGTTATAATTAGGAACGGGGAGGTGAGAGCTGCTGGAGATGTTATAATGAGGGTCAGAGAGGTGAGAGAGACTGGAGGTGTTATAATGAGGACTGGAGAGGTGAGAGCTACTGGGGATGTTATAATGAGGATCAGATAGGTAAGAGCTGCTGGAGATGTTATAATGAGAACCAGAGAGGTGAGAGAGACTGGATATGTTATAATGAGGACCTGAGAGCTAAGAGAGACTGGAGATGTTATAATGAGGACTGGAGAGGTGAGAGCTGCTGGATATGTTATAATTAGGAACGGGGAGGTGAGAGCTGCTGGAGATGTTATAATGAGGATCAGAGAGGTGAGAGATACTGGAGATGTTATAGTGAGGATCAGAGAGGTGAGAGAGACTGGAGATGTTATAATGAGGACTGGAGAGGTGAGAGCTACTGGGGATGTTATAATGAGGATCAGATAGGTAAGAGCTGCTGGAGATGTTATAATGAGAACCAGAGAGGTGAGAGAGACTGGATATGTTATAATGAGGACCTGAGAGCTAAGAGAGACTGGAGATGTTATAATGAGGACTGGAGAGGTGAGAGCTGCTGGATATGTTATAATGAGGACCTGAGAGGTGAGAGCTGCTGGAGATGTTATAATGAGGACTGGAGAGGTGAGAGAGACTGGAGATGTTATAATGAGGACTGGAGGGGTGAGAGCTGCTGAAGAAGTTATAATGAGGACCCAAGAGGTGAGAGCTGCTAGAGATGTTATAATGAGGACTGGAGAGGTGAGCGCTGCTGGAGATGTTATAATGAGGATCAGATAGGTGAGAGAGTGATTGGAGATGTTGTAATGAGGATCAGAGAGGTGAGAGAGACTGGAGATGTTATAATGAGGACTGAAGAGGTGACAGAGACTGGAGATGTTATAATGAGGATCAGAGAGGTGAGAGAGAGACTGGAGATGTTATAATAAGGACTGAAGATGTTAGAAAGACTTGAGATGTTATAATGAGGACTTAAGAGGTGAGAAAGGCTGGAGATGTTATAATGAGGATAGAAGAGGTGAGAGCTGCTGGAGATATTATATGAGGATCAGAGAAACGAGTGATGCCAGAGATGTTATAATGAGGACTGAAGAGGTGAGAACTACTGGCAATGTTATGAGGAGGATTGGAGAGAAGAGTGAGACTGGAGATGTTATAATGAGGACCGTAAAGGTGAGAGAGACTGGATATGTTATAATGAGGACCTGAGATGTGAGAGAGACTGGAGATGTTATAATGAGGACCTGAGAGGTGAGAGAGACTGGAGATGTTATAATGAGGACCTGAAGGTGAGAGAGACTGGATATGTTATAATGAGGACCTGAGAGGTGAGATAGACTGGAGATATTATAATGAGGACCTGAAGGTGAGAGAGACTGGAGATATTATAATGAGGACCTGAAGGTGAGAGAGACTGGAGATGTTATAATTAGGACCTGAAGGTGAGAGAGACTGGAGATGTTATAATGAGGACCTGAGAGGTGAGAGAGACTGGAGATGTCATAATGATGACCTGAGATGTGAGAGAGACTGGAGATGTTATAATGAGGACCTGAAAGGTGAGAGAGACTGGAGATGTTATAATGAGGACCTGAAGGTGAGAGAGACTGAAGATGTTATAATGATGAGCTGAAAGGTGAGAGAGACTGGAGATGTTATAATAAGGACCAGAGAGATGAGAGTTGCTGGAGATGTTATAATGACACTACTGTTACCTCCAGCACTAACTAACTAACTATATTTATTGAAAAAGCAATAGCCAAGAATATGTATATGCACAGCTGAATATACAATGTATTTAAAGAACCACTTATAAAGGGTCTCTAACTTTGACTGCATATTTAAACAATTGATTAATATTTTACAATCATTAACAAGATTACCACCGGTCGGCTATTTGTTTATTTTTTTGCTACTTTTTTGGCATTTGATATATCCTGTGATCCACCTTCTCCATCTGTACATTTGTACATTTGTGGTAAATATGGAGTAATATGGTATGTACATTTAGGTATTTTATTAGGTAAGTGTTGAGAATGCTTATTTTACTGCTTCTATGAGCTAGCAAGCGTATTGCACACATTGCTTTGGTGTACTGTTCACCATTCCCTCTTTTTTGCTTACCTGATATACCTAGTATATGCTAAGTATCTCTTGCCTATATATTATTTTTTATTATTATTTTTTATAGAGTGTTTTTTGCCATTTTTCTATTTTTTCGCTTTTTATATATATTTTTTCACCCTTTTTTCCCTTTGACTTTCACTACTATTTATTAAGTTACAGTCCAATGATTGTCCTAACAGAAGTATGAGGACATAACAGAAGATTGCCTGGATATTTAGTTTCACGTAGTGTTACTTACCTGATATTTTATATCTTTCCAGTCCACCATTATTGGATGGAGACACTCTTGGTCATTGTACCTATTTATTGTTTTTCGTGATACTCCTGCTATTAGAAAGATATTCTTTTTTTTTTTTTACTAGTTTTTTACCTCAGGCGTTAATCGCCATTTTTTGTTTTTTTCTTTATTTACCTCTGTTACGGTACCCCCACACATATAATGGGGCGCCAAGGCCGTTTTAGCCGATCCGCCCGTCCAGTGATATAGGGACAGCTAATGCAGGACACCCATTTGCCCCAAACTGGATCCAAGGTGAATATACTCCAAGCCTTGAACTGGAACCTCATGAATAGCCGCTAGCAGCTGAACAGGAAAAGCACCCCAAGATGCTTACACTCCTGGCAGTCAGTCTGTAACAGCATACCATGAATCCCCCCAAGAACGAGACATAAGCTCTGTGTTTGAGGGTCAAGCAGTGAACTCTCTTCTTTATTAATTACAAAGACATATTAAAACCATTTCCACATACACAGTAGAGGGTGGGGTTACCTGAGGTCAGCCCCTAATGGCCTCTGGCCAATCACATAGTGTCACAGCGTGGGAAATATGAGACTCCTCCCAGGTCCGCCCACTAGGTGTGGCTAATAGAGTCATTTGGCTTCTGACCACCAGAGGGTAAACATGGATTTTGCAGTCATGTGCCCCTGCTAAGAAAGCTGAGAAACCCCAGGGGTTTTGGAGCCGGCATGTCTGGAACTCTCTTTGTTCAGCTATCCCCCCTGATGTGCCTGTAGATAACCTTTGCTCTTAACCATCTGGCCTTAGTGACTCAAAGATGGGGGTGGTCAGAATCTGTAACACATTTCTACACATTTTTCATAACTTTAAAAGTATGCATCACATTCACATAAAACATTTTTAGAATCAGCATACTCCAAATACAAACATGTGTCAAAATGATACAAATTGGTCCAGTGGTTCAAAAGTTAGATCATAGTCCTTTCTGACCAAATGAAGCATGGCTTCCATGTCTTTGTAGGGGGAAAGTCAACATGGGCCGTAGTCAAACGGCAGAATGTGGGCAACCAAGCTTCTCCAATTCGCAGTGACGAGACTGATCTCGTCACAACCTCATTAACAAGATTAACAGAAACAAGATACTAAACCGGAGTTTGCTCTATGTAGTCTATTTATAGGCTAAATCATAAATCTAGTAGGTAAAGTTATATAAATATCAAATTGCCTATAGTTACATAAATAGCCCTAACTAGTGAGATTAAATGAATAATCAAATCAGAAACAGAGAAAGAGAGAGTTACCTATAGGCTAGTGAGGGTAATGCAAACTCTATAGAGATAGTGTCCTAGGTAGTAATAATGTAGGTCAAAGCTATAAAACATAACTTTTATCTTTCATTATAAAAAAGGGAGAAAATAAACACAAAAAAATGATAAATAAAATATTAATAAACAATTCCTTCTAGATGTATTATTTGTAATCTATTATACAGAAAATAGTCTGTTAATGACCCCATTTATTAGAAATAAACACCATTAGAAGCTGTATTATAAATGTAAAGATAATATCTACAATAATCTCAGTTGAGTTAAGAGTCCCTATTCTTATATGTGATGGAGTTTGGACTAGGACCCATCACTTGCCCTCTATCTAGATAAAAATAATCATATCTGTACTAAATAATAATTACCAGTATACCAATCACATATTTATATAGGCTTGCATAGATACATTTATGAATTGCTCTAAACATATTATAGACATATTAACATAGTTTGCTAAATATTACAAGTACAAGTATAGTTCTATATATTGCACAATGTTAAATATTCACTGTACATATGTATCAAAATATTTAAGTTTTGTCTCAATACTTATTAACATATATCAGCCACATGCTTATCGTAATTCCTATATTATTAAGTATTCAAGTATTCAGGATAAGGTATTAGACAATCTCACTCTATCAAGTGTGAGTTTCATGGATTCACAGCGAGCAAGCCATGTGACGCCATCAAAGAGGGAAAGGAATAGTCCGACGCGAGCGTTTCGTGTAGGGCTTCTTCACGGGACGTGATTCAGTAGAAGAGGGAGTACTTTAAATACTGGTGAGTATGATTGGTATTTTAACCCTTTTCTTGTGTTCTTTCTTTCAGCAGGACATAATCAAGGAAAAACGGGATCCTGTCTCAGAACATATAAATCTGTTTATTATGCATCCTAAATCCATTCTATAGCAAACGCAAACTTTAATCTAATTATCAAAAAGGGGGGGGGGGGATATTGAATGCTTTCAATAAAAAAAAAATAATAATAATAGTGATGGATAACTCTATCAGGGCTTATATCCTATTTAAATAATCTAGTATTTATAATACTTTACGATAAACGTTACTCATCTATACAGTATAACAGGTGCTCTTGATTATACTCATTCAGTGAATGAAAAACATGCAAATAAATACTTTTACATAACTAATTCTAAGATTGTGTATTGTAATTGAATTTATATTAAATCTTTTTAATTTATTACTCATGTAAGAGTGGGTCAAGATGTATTTATAGACCACTAAGGTGCAGTAGAAGGGATTATGTGAAGTTCTTGTACAGAAACCATCAACTTTTCTCAGATTTAACAGAACATTTGTTACTAATGATTAGCCCTATTAAATTCTAGCCTCGTAGATAAGAGGCTACTGAACCCTACGTGCTGCAATTTTTTTAAAGTTACAACGCTATTAAATTAGCCCTGCTGCGAGCAACGTGTGAGCTACGCAGCAGGGCCGTC
This sequence comes from Discoglossus pictus, assembly GCA_027410445.1. Taxonomy (NCBI): domain Eukaryota; kingdom Metazoa; phylum Chordata; class Amphibia; order Anura; family Alytidae; genus Discoglossus; species Discoglossus pictus. The sequence goes on along the minus strand of CM050163.1, from coordinate 15,231,171 downwards.
CGTATCAACACAGAGAAAATCTACATGAGGAGTGACAGCCTGCGAGATGATCTTGCAGGCTCCCCCACCTCATCAATTGCTATGGGGGTCCTAAACGGGACCTCCGCAGCAGTCCTACACATAAGCCCTGCCGTGGGGGGTACTCAAACTACCTCCCAGCACCTAAGATTAACACCCTTTCTGCGGGGGGTCTCCATCGGGACCCCCGCAGCCCCCCAAATTAACCCCTTGCTGCAGAGGTCCCCAATCGGCATCGATCAGGCCCTCGCTGCATTTAAAACTTTTAAATTCCCTGCAGCAGCTCCTTAAAGGGCCCGCGGCACACTATTAGCAATCCCTGCCGCTGCACCTAAAATTAATCCCCCTCTATGCTAGGGGTCCCCATCGGGACCCCCAAGTGTCCCCACATTAACCCCTTGCTGCAGGGGTCCATAGGGACCCCCGAAGCCCCCCCACATTAACCCCTTGCAGCGGGGGTCCCCGACTATCATCGATCGTGACCCCACTGCATTTAAAATGTTAAATGTCCCACCATGCGGGTTCTTAAAGGACCGTAAAGGTGCTGAAAGGACTTGCGCTAAAAAATATTAACCACAGGCAACTAAAATTAACCCCATAACTCATGGGGGTCAATACAGACCCCCATAAGCCCTTAATTAACCCTGTCACTCATGGGGGTCAATACAGACCCCCCATAAGGCCTTAATTAACCCTGTCACTCATGGGGGTCATTACAGACCCTCATAAGCCTCTATTTAACACCATCTACTATACTGTACTAGGACCCTTATGGGGAAGTTAAAATCCTAACCACATAAGTGCCATGACAGTCCTCAAGGACCCTCAAGGACCCTCATGACGCTAAGTACAAACACTACACTGCACTATACCCCCCAATAAATCATTAAATCGAAACTAACCCCCCTCTACACTAAGCTATTAACACCTACACACACTACCTACCCCCTAATAACCCCCCACCACTTTAATTACAGAAAATAAAAACCTAAGTCACAAAAAATAACATTACAGAAAATAAAAAAAATCCATTACAAACTCCCCCCCCACCCACTACAGAAAAAAAATTACACACCTGAAAAGGAAATACAAACAGAATACATACAATACAATACAAATAAAATAAAATACAATGCCCCTATCTAACATACAATCAATCCTATCTAATATACAATAAATCCTAACTATCAACAATACATACCCTATCTAACATACAATAAATACTATCTATCTAAATTACACACCCCTATTTACCATACAATAAATACTATCTAATATATAATAAATTCTAACTATCTAAAATACATACCCCTATCTAATATACAATAAATCCTATCTAAAATACATACCCCTATCTAATATACAATAAATGCTATCTACATACACAAACCCTAATTCTAACCTAAAATAAAATAATCTAAATAATCTAAATATTCTACTCACCTTTCCAGCATGTCCCCATCCTTCTTTTCTTATACGGCACGGCCCCTGTTAAAAAAAAAACTTACATTAGTACAACATACATATAAACATAAAGCAAAATAAAATAAACATAATATACATTGAACCTACTTCCCTGCGATGTCCCCTGCCTCCTTCTCTTCTGCCCCGGCTGGGAACTGGACCAATCCACGCTCTAAAAAAAACGCTAATGAGCCCTTCTACAGAGTTTTCCAGTAGAAAATTGTCATTGGTGGCTTCTGAAAACGCTCTGTATCAAATGCAGCATATCAGATGGCTCCAATGTGTGAGCCAATCAGAATGGGATACACCCCAGAATCTCACTCTGATTTGCTAATTCACCTGTCAATCTTTATTTAAACCAATGACAAGGTGCAGATGCCTTCAGCCAATCACAATGGGATACACCCCCACAGGGTGATTGGCTGGAGGCATCTGCACATTCTGATTGGTTGCAGTGACAACAGCCAATCACAATGGGATACACCCCCATGGAGTGATTGGCTGAAGGCAATAAAGCCTTCTGATTGGTTTAAATAAAGATTGACAGGTGCATTATTTTGGGCTGTATACCATTCTGATTGGCACACACATTGGCGCCTTCTGATTGGCTGAATTTAACAGACAGAATTTTCAGCCAATCAGAGGTAGTGTAGGTGTTAATAAGTTAGTTTAGATTTAATGGTTTATTGGGGAGGTATAGTGCAGTGTAGTGTTTGTACTTAGCGTCATGAGGGTCCTTGAGGACCATCATGGCACTTATGTGGTTAATGTTAGGGTTGTAACTGCCCCATAAGGGTCATAATATATCCTTATGGGACTGATGGGGTTAAATAGAGGCTTATGAGGGTCAGTATTGACCCCACATGAGTGACAGGGTTATTTATTGGCTTATGGGGGTCTGTATTGACCCCCATGAGTGACTGGGTTAATTAAGGGCTTTTTGGGGTCTGTATTGACCTCCATGAGTTATAGGGTTAATTAAGGTTTATGGGGGTCTGTATTGACACCCATGAATTATGGGGTTAATTTTAGATGCCTGGGGCTATTATTTTTTAGCGCAAGTCCTTTCAGGACCTTTATGGTCCTTTAAGGACCCGTGGGGTGGGAAATTTAAATGTGGGTGGGCTGCAGCAAGGGGTTAATGTGGGGACACTTCGGGGGTCCCGATGGGGTCCCCCAGCATAGAGGGGGTTTAATTTTAGGTGTTGCAGGCCGGGATTGCTAATAGTGTGCAGAGGGCCCTTTAAGGAGCCTCAGCGGGGAATTTAAAAGTTTTAAATGCAGCGGGGGCCTGATCAGTGCCGATCGGGGACCCCTGCAGCAAGGGGTTAATGTGGGGGGGCTTGATAGGGACCCCTGCAGCATGGGGATGTGTGTAGGGAGCAGGGGGGAGCATCAAACTACTGTCTCTGGCTGCTCCGAGGCAGCACGTATGTGGTTTAGGATCCCTTGCTGGCACTTTTTTGTATCCTTAGGGATTCTTCCTAGGTGCGAGATTCACTTCATAGACTTAAGGCTGCGTGTTACTCCGTAACTCTCTCGGAGGTTATTCTCGGCCATTCTTCTGAGTCATCTCGCAAAGCAGGCTGTGAGGGATTCGGTCCTCGCAAACAGCAAAAAACTGCCATTTGCGAGGACCGAGAGAACTACGAGGGAAAATTTAATGAGGCCCTAAATCTTGAGATTCATTCTCTCATTAATATACACATCTACTTCGATTATATGTCCTGTTCAGTACTAAAGTTTATGATTAGTGATGTCGCGAACATAAAATTTTCTGTTCGCGAACCGCGAACGCGAACCACCGCAAATGTTCGCGAACCGGCGAACCCGGCGAACCGCCATAGACTTCAATAGGCAGGCGGATTTTAAAACCCACAGGGACTCTTTCTGGCCATAATAGTGATGGAAAAGTTGTTTTAAGGGGACTAACCTGGACTGTGGCATGCCGGAGGGGGATCCATGTAAAAACTCCCACGAAAAATTACATAGTTGATGCAGAATCTGGTTTTAATCCATAAAGGGCATAAATAACCTAACATCCCCCTCCATCATCATCCTCCCCTGTAACTCTTTACCCCCTCCCTATTTATCCTCCCCTATGTCTCTTTCCCCCCTTCCTCATTACCCTCCCCTGTGTCTCATCCCCCCTCCCTCATCATCCTCCCACCTCCCTCATCATCCTCCCCTGTATCTCTTTACCCCCTTCCTCATCATCCTCCCCTGTGTCTCTTCCCCCTCCATCATCATCCTCCCCTCTGTCTTTTTCCCCCCTCCCTCATCATCCTCCCCTGTGTCTCTTTCCCCCCTCCCTCATCATCCTCCCCTGTGTCTCTTTTTCCCCTCCCTCATCATCTTCCCCTGTGTCTCTTCCCCCCCTCCCTCATCATCCTGCCCTGTGTCTCTTTCCCCCCTTTCTCATCACCCTCCCCTGTATCTCTTTACCCCTCCCTCATCATCCTCCCCTGTATCTCTTTACCCCCTCCCTCATCATCCACCCCTGTGTCTCTTCCCCCCTCCATCATCATCCTCCCCTGTGTCTCTTTCCCCCCTCCCTCATCATCCTCCCACCTCCCTCATCATCCTCCCCTGTATCTCTTTACCCCCTCCCTCAGCATCCTCCCCTGTATCTCTTTACCCCCTCCCTCATCATCCTCCCCTGTGTCTCTTCCCCCCCTCATCATCCTCCCCTGTGTCTCTCCCCCCTCCCTCATCATCCTCCCCTGTGTCTCTTTCCCCCCTTCCTCATCAACCCCGCCTGTGTCTCTTCCCCCCTCCATTATCATCCTCCCCTGTGTCTCTTTCCCCCCTCCCTCATCATCCTCCCACCTCCCTCATCATCCTCCCCTGTATCTCTTTACCCCCTCCCTCATCATCCTCCCCTGTATCTCTTTACCCCCTCCCTCATCATCCTCCCCTGTGTCTCTTTCCCTCCTCCCTCATCATCCTCCCACCTCCCTCATCATCCCCCCCTTTATCTCTTTACCCCCTCCCTCATCATCCTCCCCTGTATCTCTTTACACCCTCCCTCATCATCCTCCCCTGTGTCTCTTCCCCCCTCTCTCATCCTCCTGCCCTGTGACTCTTTCCCCCTTCCTCATCACCCTCCCCTGTATCTCTTTACCCCTCCCTCATCATCCTCCCCTGTATCTCTTTACCCCCTCCCTCATCATCCTCCCCTGTGTCTCTTCCCCATCCATCATCATCCTCCCCTGTGTCTATTTCCCCCTCCCTCATCATCCTCCCCTATGTCTCTTTCCCCCCTCCCTCATCATCCTCCCCTGTGTCTCTTTTCCCCCTCCCTCATCATCTTCCCCTGTGTCTCTTCCCCCCTCCCTCATCATCCTCCCCTGTGTCTCTTTCCCCACTTCTTTATCATTTTCCCCTGTGTCTCTTCCCCCCTCCCTCGTCATCCTGCCCTGTGTCTCTTTTTCCCCTCCCTCATCATCTTCCCCTGTGTCTCTTCCCCCCCTCCATCATCATCCTGCCCTGTGTCTCTTTCCCCCTTCCTCATCACCCTCCCCTGTATCTCTTTACCCCTCCCTCATCATCCTCCCCTGTATCTCTTTACCCCCTCCCTCATCATCCACCCCTGTGTCTCTTCCCCCCTCCATCATCATCCTCCCCTGTGTCTCTTTCCCCCCTCCCTCATCATCCTCCCACCTCCCTCATCATCCTCCCCTGTATCTCTTTACCCCTCCCTCATCATCCTCCCACCTCCCTCATCATCCTCCCCTGTATCTCTTTACCCCCTCCCTCATCATCCTCCCCTGTATCTCTTTACCCCCTCCCTCATCATCCTCCCCTGTGTCTCTTCCCCACCTCATCATCCTCCCCTGTGTCTCTCCCCCCTCCCTCATCATCCTCCCCTGTGTCTCTTTCCCCCCTTCCTCATCATCCTCCCCTGTGTCTCTTACCCCCTCCATTATCATCCTCCCCTGTGTCTCTTTCCCCCCTCCCTCATCATCCTCCCACCTCCCTCATCATCCTCCCCTGTATCTCGTTACCCCCCTCCCTCATCATCCTCCCCTGTATCTCTTTACCCCCTCCCTCATCATCCTCCCCTGTGTCTCTTTCCCCCCTCCCTCATCATCCTCCCACCTCCCTCATCATCCCCCCTTTATCTCTTTACCCCCTCCCTCATCATCCTCCCCTGTATCTCTTTACACCCTCCCTCATCATCCTCCCCTGTGTCTCTTCCCCCCTCCCTCATCCTCCTGCCCTGTGACTCTTTCCCCCTTCCTCATCACCCTCCCCTGTATCTCTTTACCCCTCCCTCATCATCCTCCCCTGTATATCTTTACCCCTTCCCTCATCATCCTCCCGTGTCTCTTCCCCATCCATCATCATCCTCCCCTGTATCTATTTCCCCCTCCCTCATCATCCTCCCCTATGTATCTTTCCCCCCTCCCTCATCATCCTCCCCTGTGTCTCTTTTCCCCCTCCTTTATCATCTTCCCCTGTGTCTCTTCCCCCCTCCCTCATCATCCTCCCCTGTGTCTCTTTCCCCACTTCCTCATCATCTTCCCCTGTGTCTCTTCCCCCCTCCCTCGTCATCCTGCCCTGTGTCTCTTTTTCCCCTCCCTCACCATCTTCCCCTGTGTCTCTTCCCCCCCTCCATCATCATCCTGCCCTGTGTCTCTTTCCCCCTTCCTCATCACCCTCCCCTGTATCTCTTTACCCCTCCCTCATCATCCTCCCCTGTATCTCTTTACCCCCTCCCTCATCATCCACCCCTGTGTCTCTTCCCCCCTCCATCATCATCCTCCCCTGTGTCTCTTTCCCCCCTCCCTCATCATCCTCCCACCTCCCTCATCATCCTCCCCTGTATCTCTTTACCCCTCCCTCATCATCCTCCCCTGTATCTCTTTACCCCCTCCCTCATCATCCTCCCCTGTGTCTCTTCCCCCCTCCATCATTATCCTCCCCTGTATCTCTTTACCCCCTCCCTCATCATCCTCCCCTGTGTCTCTTTGCCCCCTTCCTCATCACCCTCCGCTGTGTCTCATCCCCCCTCTCTCATCATCCTCCCACCTCCCTCATCATCCTCCCCTGTATCTCTTTACCCCCTCCCTCATCATCCTCCCCTGTGTCTGTTTCCACCCTCCCTCATCATCCTCCCCTGTGTCTGTTTCCCCCCTCCCTCATCATCCTCCCCTGTGTCTCACCCCCCTCCCTCATCATCCTCCCCCCTCCCTTGATAATAAGGGGGGGAAGAGACACAGGGATAAGTGTGAGGGGTGTTAGGGTAAGGGGTGTTAGGGATAAGGGTGAGGGGGTTAGGTGTTAGGGTGAGGGGTGTTAGGGATAAGTGTGAGGGGTGTTAGGGTTAGGGTGAGGGGTGTTAGGGATAAGTGTAAGGGGTGTTAGGGTTAGGTGTTAGGGTTAGGTGTTAGGGATAAGTGTGAGGGGTGTTAGGGTTAGGGTGAGGGGTGTTAGGGATAAGTGTGAGGGGTGTTAGGGTTAGGGTGAGGGGTGTTAGGGATAAGTGTGAGGGGTGTTAGGGTTAGGTGTTAGGTTGATGGGTGTTATGGATAAGTGTGAGGGGTGTTAGGGTTGGGTGCTAAGGTGAGGGGAGGATGATGATAAGGGGGGGAGAGACACAGGGGTGTCCTTGCAGCAGAGATCAAAAGAGTCCTTCAGGACTGAATTGCACATTGTGTACAGTAGCCTAGCTATGGTTTTCCCTATTGATGCAGTATCACCTACACTCAGCCTCCTCTCAGTAAGACTGCAAGTTAGTTATGATTCCAAAATGGCTGCTGTCCATGAGTTAGAAGGCTCTGGAAGGGAGTGTATGCTGCTGATTGGCTGGAATGTGTCTGCTGACTGTGACATGCAGGGTCAAAGTTTGCTCAATGATTAAGTATAGGGGGCGGGTCGAATATCGCATATGTTCGCAGTTCGCCGCGAACGCGAACATGCTATGTTCGCCAGGAACAGTCCGCCGGCTAACTATTCGGGACATCTCTATTTATAATATATGAACAAATAATACATTTAAATACCCTTAAGTGAAAAAATTGGTAAATGATGCTAATTGGACAAAGATACACACAACATAGTGATTCCTTATATTACCTTTTGATACTTACTATCAGCCCTGATAATGCCCATTCTCAAAACACAATATTTGTATATATATATATATATATATATATATTCAGTCATTATTTGATTATTTTACAGTCATGCCACGGCAAATAAGCTCCTAATTTCTCCTCCCCTGCAACATCCTGTGAGTAAATACTGATAAGGTGAAAATTGTCCCAGACTAGTTTCCATTATTTGTCTATTTCATAGTTTTTCTTTAGCCCATGTTTTTATAAGTTTATATTAATACTAATATTGCCCGTCAAAAAATGACGGCAATGGAATTGTAAGGTAGCTAATGTTGTTTTGTGTGTACTACTGAAATATATAATTCAATTAATAAATGAATATACTTTACCTATTTTGAAGCATTGTGTTGAAGAGCTGTCAATCTGTTTTGATTTGCTGCAGCATTAGTGGTGCGGAGCTGCTGAGTAAGCGTGATGAACGTGTGCAGTGTAATAGTGTGCGTGCGCGAGCCGAAACCGTTAGCGTGGTTGTGTACTTCCGCATTAGCGTAAAATGTCGGGTAATGTGTGGTATGCGTCTTAGCGGATTATCCGTATTTCGTTTGTGTTGTTTTGCGAGTTTCTTGTGGTGTTTTGCGTGGTTAGAGTGCTGTAGTCTCGTTTTCGTTTTGTTCGGCCGCCATTTTTTCTGTCGCTTAGAGAATTGTTTAGTGTCTAAACTCTTTTATTTTTAGTTAAGTGAAGGTGTACGTTGTTTTTTTGAGGTCCTGGATGCTTCCTCTTGCTGTAGGTAAGCATTTTATGTATGTGCTGTTTGTATTTATTGTTTTATTTATTTTTTTCGTGTTAGCGAGTTGCGAATGATTTTTGCGAGGTCGTAATGAGTGTATACGTGTCTCGTATGTTATTCACGGTGCGCGGTAAAGTTTGCGATGGTCGCAGTTGGTGTGTCGTGTTTTTTGCTTTACAACGTTAATTTTGCGAGGGTCTCAGTTGCTGGCAAGCGCAAGCGTGAGCAACGGCCCGTATGCTCACAACTATATATGTGATATTTTGTTCTTTTAACATAAACTTGTTCCCTGGCCCCTTCTCCAATTATATTCAGTAGCTTATTAGATCAGTGACTTCTTGTGTTGGCTGTTTCTTCCTATTTATATATATATATATACTAGCGACTTGCCCATCAAAAAATTACGGTCAATACAATCTTAAAGATGGGAATGCTGTTTGACACACAATGTGAGTCTCTGACCCTCTTAACCTTTTTTGTTATATAGAAAGAAGTACAACAATGCTAAGAACTTCTTTTTTTTTTTTTACATTCAACTTGTATTTTAACACCTGATCATTTTTTAACCATATTAACCTTTTTAATCATCATGTGTGCACGAATAATGTAATAATGGATGAAGTTTGTATAAATAAATAGTTGTAAACCATTACATAAATGCTTTGCAACATGCAACTTATATTTGAAACATTAGTGAACCATTTTTTTTAACAATACAATTTTTTTTTAAATCTGAGGTATGGATGAGTAACATAACATTAGGTCAACTTTATATCAAGGAGTATATTAAACCATTACATAATGCTTTGTAACATGCAACTTTTATTTAAAGTACTGTTAAACCACATAGGTATTGAATCCAGAGGAAGGCAAACAGTAAAAAAAAAAACATTAAAACATAGCAATTTTATCAAAAGATGGGAAAAATTAATTCCTTCCTGATCCCATTAACTGGCAATTGGATTACTCCCTGGATCAATACTCTGTATTTAATTATACATTTAATTTTTACAACAAATGATCATCCTCCTACTAACATTACTCTTTAATTACATTCAATGAAACAACTTTTCAGACCTTGGAAAAAACTATTTTAACATTACAAATATGAAGTTAATGTACTCAAATTTAAACAGTAAAAGTAATAAAATGCAACTTAACTGTTTTGTGGGGCCAATCCTGGCAAAATGTAACTTCCAAGACATTCAAATATTTTTTTGTTTTTGCATGTCCAAGTGGTTCCCTTAAAAAGAGCCCAGCAGACTTTTAATTGTGTCTATGTTTATTCTTGTTGTTTTTTTTTCTTCAGTTTTGTTGTTATTGTTGAAGTTTCCTAAGTGAAATAGTGGTCCTCTAAAAAGAGCCAGAGTGACATCAAATTTTGTTCTCAAAATAAAACCATTGTTCTCTATGTTTACAAAACCTCATAGTATGGGTACGGCCTGTGCCCCAAGTTACACAAATTTGTACTTGGGTCACTGGGAAGAAACAGAAGTGTTTGGAGAAGCGTTGCAGAAATATACAGAGAATGTTATACTCTAGCAACGCTTTTTTGATGATATATTACTCTTCTGGACAGGGACCAAGGAAGATTTTTTGGAATTTATTTGTGTTTTGAATCAAAACAACTTGGGCCTAAAATGTACATACTTGCTTGACAACAAGAGTGGAATTTTTGGATTTGAGCCTTACAAAGGATATCGATGGTAAGATACACACGTCAGTCTTCCACAAACCAACAGCTTTGAACGCCCTCCTTCATTGGTAAAGTCAGCATCCTGTCACACTTAAATCGGGAATACCTACAGGACAGTACCTCAGGTTGAAAAGGAACTGTGACAGTGAAAGCAACTTTAAAATACAGGCCAAGGATTTGCAGTTAAGATTTAAACAATGGAGTTATCCGAACCGTACTCTTAAAAGAGCATATAAAAGAGTGTCATCAAATAAATGAGAGGATCTACCCTACAAAAAATAAGAGAATGACGAACCAGATGAGAAAATACACTGTATAATGAAATATGGTAAAGATTGGCAATCAATCAAACAAATTCTAAAAAAGCACTGGTATATCCTTAGAGAGAATACAGCACTGGAAGAATTTCTGATGGAAGAACCTTCAATAACATATAGGAGAAATAAAAATGTAAAAGATTCCCTGGTCAAAAGTCATTATAATCCCTTGCAAAAAACATTGAATTGGTTAACCTCTACAAAAGGTTTGTTCAAATGTGGTCATTGTAGAGCCTGTAAATATATTCAACCCAGCAAGTACTTTACAGACTCTAACACGGGTAAAAAATACCCAGTCAAGAAATTTATGAATTGTGAGATATCATGTTATATACGTGATGACATGCCCATGTCAAAAATACTACATTGGTAAAACATCCTGCCAGTTACGAAGACGTATACTTGAACACTTATATTAAGTAACCAAACAATTAGACACTAAACACACAAATAATTTTCACAGAAATCAGTCGGAGGCTATGAGATTTCAAGTCCTGGAGAGACTATTTGTAGGAACAAGAGGAGGCAATGTTGATCAGATACTACTTCAAAAAGAAAGTAAATGGATATTTATTTTGGAGAGCAAATATCCTAAAGGCTTAAATAAAGGTTATTTATACTCTGCCTTCCTTTAAATTTTGTTACATGAAATTAGAAGTTAGATAATGACTATAGTTTAGGATTATTTTATCTTTAGATATTTCAACAACTATTATCATATCTTTTGTGAGTGTCATCCACACACACATAGCTCACGATACACTCTTTCTCCTTTTTTCTAGAATGAGGATTATACATATTTCTCACCTTTTTCTATTCTTGGTAGACTTTACATATCACAAGATTTTTATTATCTACTATTACATTTAGGATTATAATTACTATTCACCTTTTATATTATATATAATACTATTCATGATATTGTATTATATCTTGTGGTTTACACACAACACATACTCTCTCTTTATTATTATTATTTTTTTTTATTATTATTATTCATATCCTTTTGGTCATGAATTAGGATAATTTATTAAAATTCATTATTTCCATTATATATCCTTTATATTGTTTATCTTAATAATTTAGCCCAGATATTTGCAAAACATCTGCTCTTCCAGTTGTATCCCCCCCCCCCCTATTTTGGTCAACCCACGTTCCTATTATACTGTTGTGTGCTGTAAACTCAGTAAAGTTAGAATCTATTGAATTATGTTGTGGCAGTTGCGCTGACGTTATGACGTTGTTACATCAAACGCCATTAGCGTGCACAATTGTATAATAAAGTTAGAACTTTTTGAATTGTGTGATGGCGCAATGACGTCGACGTCATGACGTCATTGCGTCAAATGTCACTGCGCAACTAGCGCAAATTAATCCGGAAGCAATTTAGGCTTTAAATAGCCAATAAATCCAGCAAAGTTATAGCCTTAGAAAAAGTCCATGAGGATGGACGAAACAGCCCATTGGCAACATTACTTTCTATAATCTGAACCAGAGGCTACTGAAAGCTCAGATGGATACACACTGGGCTATTTTTCATGCACTTGGGGAACTCGGAGCTAGGTAGTTGAACTGCAAGTATATCTTTTTACTGCTATATGTTAAGTTCAGCTCTGTGCATATATATTTTTGTATATTTTTGTATATAGTGTATTATAGGCCTTTCCCTTATTATTTTTTACTTTCGGTTTATTTAAGTCTCTTTGGGCTTCAGATTTTTCTTGTTTTTAGTATACTTATATTTGTGCTTTTATCCCACTTTGTTACAATCCTGTGATTATCAGTATATCCTATTGTAGCAGAAGAATCAGTATATTCTGATTTATGAGGATTGTTTATGTCATAGAGTTAAAATATGGAGAGATACATGTGTGATTTCACACTCTATTTCTATATATCATACATTATGAATTATCAAAAGCACTTTTATGTTTTATATACTTATAGCGGCGCAGTTTCTGGATTTATTGTATCCAATTTATTGTATTTTTGAGTAATAAGTGGTGTTAAGCACCAAGGATGACATTTAATAGTTGTCAAACTGCGAGACGTCACGATTTGTGAGGTGTGTACGACTTAGGCGATGAGCGTTGCAGGCGCTCATCGCTTGCAAGCCTCGTGAGGCGAACCGTTAACTCGTAAGACTTACCCGATGAGCACTGAAGCGAGGCGAGCCATTAAACCGTAGCACTTAGCCAATGCGAGCCTTGCAAAGCGAGGCGAGCCGTTAAAATACGAGACGCAAAAATTTACGAGATTAGCGGCCGAACAAAAAACACGAAAAACACACTAAATACACCCAAAAAAATGACATCACAGACAGCATGGGGCAACAGCCAGGACGTCAGTAAGTGAGGTGAAACGCAAATTTAACTTGAGTTAGACGATTTTCGCCACACAAAAATCACCTAAGCGAGGAAAAAAATGGCCACCGAAAAAAATGCAAGCGAGAATACACGACTCCGGACCGCGCAAAACACTGCAAAACGCGTAGCACTTTACACATCACACTACGACTTACAAAATACACAATTACAAAAGCCGGAAAATGCTCACAAGACGTGTACCACATTAATAACATTGCGACTATACAATGCCACTTTACACAATAAACCAACGGCTTTACCTCGCGCACGCAGCCTATTTAGAATGCACACTTCAAACATTCATTACACTTTATAAGCAGGGCACCAACACTCACAATGTATATTCTATGCAGAAGCTAAATACAAACAGATTGTTAGCTCATCAGCCTATTGCTCGCTGCATATATCAATTATAAATAAATAAAGTATATTAATTTATTGAATAAATAATTAATTCTTAATTAATGAATTGAATAAATCATGAATTATTACTTAACTACATATACATAGAAATATATATCTCTCTCAGAGGACCAAAAGTACACAACAGGAAAGGCTGGCAATAAGCGCCGAAGGGGGCTCACAATGAGCGCCGAAGGTCCTGAGGCTCGCAATGAGCGCCGAAGGTCCTCACAGTACAAAACGGTTTCAATTATGTCTCAAACAATATTCCCATGGCTTAACATTTTATTGCCCTATCATTTTTGACATGCAAGTCACTAGTAATATTTATAGTGATCATATTTTTTGCTAAACCTCATAGTACACAATGATTTTGGTAAAAATGCGTCCATCCTGTAATAGATCACACTGACTTGGGTTTTCTTCAATTGAAAATTTTATATCATCTGGATTTGTGCACATTGAAAAAGCAACATGGAGTTGTCCATGTGAAAAAAACAGGTTCCTGTAAAAAAATACCCACAGACTTAAAAGTTTGTCCTTGGGATTTATTTATGGTCATGGCAAATGCCATGATAAATGAAAATTGTCTCCTTTGAAGGACAAAAGGCAAACCACTCTCACTTGGAGCCAAATCAATTCTTGGTATAAAAACTTGTTCACCTTTATGGGTACCATTCATAATTTCTGCATGTATGAAATGATCTTTAAATCCTGCACAATTAATCTGGTCCCATTACAAAGTCCTTTTTGTGATTCATATGTTTCATTAGCATGACAATTGCCCCTTTTTTTCATTGCAAAACATGTGGTGGCATTCCAGATGGTGTTGAAGAATTGATAAATTCTATACTAAAGTTAGATTAGTCTTTATCGTCTGCACTGTAATAATTATTTTGGGGTGCGTTGATTAATTTAAAAAAATTGTTATTTAGATTCAAGGTATCTATATTTTTGGATGTTAATATCACTTTGTTTGCAATGTCTGAGCAATCATCGTTATTGATAGTGTTTCGAAAGATTGCCGATATGAGTGATTCATTGCAAACCATTTGTGATGGAATTTCTACGGTATCATCCTTTAAATTATTTATTTGTGGATGTTTTCCTTCTCCAATTTGAATTAGCCAATCATTAAATTAGTTTTGGATCTCATATTTAATTCTAATTTCAGGTGTGTAAATATTGTCCACAGTTTACTTGTCTTCATACATGTTTCAATGATGTCAGTTATATTTCCATGTGGCACGGCAGGTAATGTTTGCCTAAAATCTCCTCCTAACAACATCACCTTTCCACCAAATGGCAAATGGCAAATTATTATCCATCACTTCTTTTAATAATCTATCAATACATGGCAAGGCATGACATGACATCATTGTTGACTCGTCTTTGATAATTAATTTACTTTTTACAAATGTTTTTGCTTGTAAAGAATTCAGTCGAATATCCTACACTGATGTTTCTAAAATGGGAACTGGCAGTTTAAATTCACTATGCACAGTTCTTCCACCTTCTAACAAAAGTGCAGCAATTTCAGTTGTTGTAAATGGCATTGCTATTGTGCTAGAATGTAACTCCTAAAACAATTCTACTGATAAGTCTTTCCTGATCCACCAAGGCCATCTAGATAGAAATAAGTTATTTGACCATTTTATCATCTGTAGCATTTGTGATGGCATTAAATGCTTGCATTTGTAAAGTTTTTAAAGTTGCAAGTTTGTCTTGTGTTTTTTTGTTTTTGAAGCTCAGTGTCATAGTCATCAAAGTTGATGTCATCTATAAGTCCTGGATCAGGCAAATTAAAACTTACACAATTTAATCCATGAGCAAGAAATATTTCTTGAATTCCCATTAATGCTTTTAAGAGTGCAATGGGCTCATTGTAACATTTCAAGAAGTCTTCACATATATTTAATTTAAATGTTTCCCACAAAGCAAATGCATCAGGTGCATTGCAAAAGATGCAAGTGAATGCAAATTGTTCTCTGATTTGCTTTGGCATTTGATATAGTGCTACTTCTTCCAGACACCTATCCCATTCTGTATTATCTGCTATGAAGTTTTGATGTCTTGCAGCTAATAGGAAAGTATCATAAACTATGTCATTCACTGTGCGCAAATGTTCAAAACTTTGTGCACCGGAAACATGTAAAAGAAGTAATCTTAAACTGAAACGTTCAATGTCTATTGGGCTAACGTTATAAATTTGTGGGATAATTTTATGAATATCTCTTTTTCGTTGTCGCCATTGGCCATTTACAAATACATAGTGATATGGAATCTCAATGTATAAAAATTGTCTGGCCTCAGTGTCCTGGCAGTTTAATTGAAAGCAAGCAGTAAGTGTTGTTTCTCGATGTTCACTTTGGGCTAAGGCATTTCTTTCATTGCCTGCAGTAAAGCAAGCAAACTGACTTTGTGGCAAATGTACAGCTAATCGATACACAGCATGTGACCGATCATCGCAAATTTCAGAAGACGCCACATTGCTTCTGGAACACTGACATAGTGAGCATCTAAATAATTAGAAAGTTCGTCACGTAAAATTTGATTTTCCTTTTCGTTTCCTTTTTGTGCACCTAGAACAACAACAGTTGCTGCATCATATCCTTTGTATATATATATATATTTATGCACATATTTGATGAATTTAATATAAGTGCAAGCTTTTACATTTATGTGTTCATTGTACTTTATAAGCAAATATGTATTGTATGGAACTACATATCTATTATCGACCTTTTGGCCACAGATAATTGCTGTTTGTCCTTCTCTTCTTTTATACAAAGGGTATCCATCACAATTAACATAAGTTTACATTTGAACTTGTTTTGGGAACTCCTTTGTACATTTTTTATTTTCCATACATGGTGAATTTGGAATGATATCTCCACATGGCCCACTAATCATTCTGTGTTACAATCTCATAAAGTTTTGAATATTTTTCGGGCTCTGGCAATTCAGCAGTATTGCTGTATTCAATTTTTTTTTTCCTGCAGGATTAAAAGTATGTGTGCATGTGGCAGACCTCTTTTTTGATATTCAATGGTATAAACAGAAGCCACACATTTTCCAAATAACTGTGCTTTAGTTATATCATGTACTAATGAATTGAGTTTTATTTTGAATATTCTTGCCACTAAATCTGGTCGGTAAGAAGTATGTTGTCCACCATTCAAATTTCCCTTGATCTCTGGCCATTATGGATTACATGTGAATGTACTGAATAAATCTGGTTTTCCAAATTTTGTGACAATAGCCATGGCATCATTATATCTTTCTCGCATATTGCGAGGAGATCCTTGGAAAGTGGATGGCAAAATGATTGCTCTTCCAGCTGGAATGTCTCTGTTGGTAGCCAATTCAGCGACATAATCCATCAATCCACAATATTGTTCTATGTGAAGCTTGTTTTGTTGAAATTTGATAAAATTTAGATTATTTGCTTGGACTTGTAGATAGGAATCAATAATCCATTGTTGTGTGAGTTTTCCCCCACATAAAAAAGGATTAAAATGGAATAGCAGTTTGTGCCACTTTATATTCATTCCAGCACAGAAATATTGCTTCTAACACTAACTTTACTATTGGGATAACTTTGCAATTGTCATTTTGCTTCCCACCCTGGCTCACCATTTGGAAAGAAAATGGGATATGTCATTGGATCCAAATTACAACTTAATATATTTATGTTTATAAAAAGTTGGTCTTCAATGCGTAGATCTATTCTAATATCCCATTGAAAAGGTGAATCACCATCCTCATTTTTAAAGACCATGGCAACCTCATTGACTGTTAGTAAATTATACCATCTTTGATCAGTATTGAGATCTCTTTTCAAAACCATATTAACTCTTCGCATTGGTAATTGATGTATTTAAGCATATTGCTGTTGTTCTTTTTCAACTTGTACTAATTGTTTGTATGCTTGACTGTATGGGTTGTTGGCCATAATTTTATCCAGCTGTTCAAAGACTATGTGCAAACACTGTTTATTTTCTGGAAGTGTCATCCGTTGTTCAACAGCTTCCATTGTATCTAAGACATATAACTGTGCAAATTTCCTTTGCTCTCCTTCTTGGGGGTGTAAATGTGAAGTTCTGTGGTAAATTTGTCCTTGAACTCTAAAACAATATGGACTATGTGGATTTTCCTTTACAGATAAAGGCTGATAACTTGCAGAGTGCACTAATTGAGCCCAGGTGAGAGGGGTGTGGCTTGACTGTTTAACTCGTATAAAAGGTTTGTGAGCTGTTTTGGGGCCTGTTTACAAGTGGATTTTCCTTTACAGATAAAGGCTGATAAATTGCAGAGTGCACTAATTGTGCCCAGGTGAGAGGAGTGTGGCTTGACTGTTTAACCAGTATAAAAGGTTTGTGAGCTGTTTTGGGGCCTTTTTACAAGTGGATTTTCCTTTACAGATAAAGACTGATAAATTGCAGAGTGCACTAATTGAGCCCAGGTGAGAGGGGTGTGGCTTGACTGTTTAACTAATATAAAAGGTTTGTGAGCTGTTTTGGGGCCTGTTTACAAGTGGATTTACAAGTGATAAATTGCAGAGTGCACTAATTGTGCCCAGGTGAGAAGCCAAAAGTTAGTATAAACGGGGAAGGGGCGATCTTGTGAGCTTGTGAACGGTATCAGGTGCAGTTCTAGTGAAGTGTAGGAGTTTAAATAGGGGTAGGGACTTCAAAGAAAAGGGAGGGCAGTTTATAGTACAAAGTAGGAAAACTTTATACAAATATATTATTTTATATTCTTTATTGTTCCCACTGAAATTTTATAGACAATAATAATAATTAGTCCAGTGGCAACCTCACTCAGTGTACATCCTGTCATATGTATGCAATACTGGAACAGATGATCCAGGGTCCATACCTCTGTGACAGGTGTGAGCATGTTGCCTCTCTGGAAGCTCAAATTGGAGATCTGGAGCGGAGAATTGCAGCACTTGATGATATTGCTCCATTGGAAGGGGGGTTGGTGCTCACTGAGCACAGTTTTGCTGGGCCTAGCATGGAGGGCGGAGCTGAGGCTAGTGAGGATGTCCAGGGAGGTAGCTGGGTTACAGTCACAAGGGGAAGCAGGGGAACAGGAGGAGGCAGGCCAGTTCTGAGTTGGCAAACAAACAACAGATTTGCCAGATTGAGTGAAACTGTTGGGGATGTCCATTCAGGAATGGCAATGCCAGATAGAGCTGTTCCCTCTAACAGCCGGGAGAACAGCTCTACTGGAGGAGTGGGAGGGCAGCATAAGCAGAGCAACAGACAGGTTTTGGTGTTAGGGGACTCTACTATTAGGAAGGTAGACAGGGTGATTTGTCGGGTAGACAAATTATTGGGAGGGGCTGGAAATGAACCGGCAGTCTTGGTACATATTGGTACCAATGACAAAGTTAGTGGAAGATGGAGTGTCCTAAAGAATGATTTAGAGAACTAGGTAATAAGCTGATGCAAGGACCTCCAAGGTAGTATTTTCTGAGATACTACCAGTGCCACGTGCTAGCCCAGGGAGGCAGAAGGAGCTTAAGGAGGTTAATGCGTGGCTAAAGATGTGGTGCACTAAGGAGGGGTTTGGGTTTTTAGAGCACTGGGCTGACTTCTCACTTCGGTACAATCTCTACAGTAGGGATGGATTGCACCTTAATGATGAGGGAGCTTTTGTACTAGGGATAGGATGGTAGAAAGGCTGGAGGAGTTTTTAAACTAGTAGGTGGGGGGAGGGACTAGATATAAGTAATGGGGTAGAAAGTGTAGAGGGTATAAGGGATGAATTAACAACTCATAGGGGAGGAGATGGGGGGAGGGGTAGTATAGTCAATAGGGAGGTAGTACTAAGTAATTCAAGTACAGTGGCAGGCACTTCAGAACTACAGACTCATAACATAAGGTGTATGCTTGCTAATGCCAGAAGCTTGCCAGGAAAAATGGGAGAGTTAGAATTATTAGCAATTAATGAAAAATGTGATTTAATAGGCATTATTGAAACTTGGTGGGATGAATCTCATGACTGGACTGTTAATATGGATGGTTATAACTAGTGATGTCCCGAACAGTTTACCGGAGAACTATTCGCGGCGATTTTCGCTTCGCCCACGTCCTCTGATAGTGGACGTAAAAGGGATTAAACCGATAGGAATAGTACTACTTAACAGTACACACCTTATAATAACGCAGACAGAGGCAACGCGTATAATCTTACATGCTGTGCAGTGGAAGCCCCCAGACTCTGACCTGTGTATAATCTTCCATGCTGGGCAGTGGAAGCCCCCAGACTCTGACCTGTGTATAATCTTCCATGCTGGGCAGTGGAAGCCCCCAGACTCTGGGAGTCTGAAGAAGAGGAGTCAGAGGAGGAAGGTGGCTTTGAGGAGGTGGAAGACCAAACACAGCAGGCGTCCCAGGGGGCTTGTTGTCACCTTTCAGGGACCCTTGGTGGCTGGGTGAAGGAAGAGACCTTCAATGACATCAGTGAGGACAAGGAACGGGACATGGCTAGCTTGGTATCCAACCTTGTGCAAATGGGGAGTTTGCGGTTGTGCAAAGGTACTGTTTGCGGTTGTTTGCGGTGCATTAAACGGGGAGATTGGTCTGTTACTGTGAAGCGGGTGTAACCCTTACACTACCTGATCGATACAACATCATACCTGATGTTTTAAAGCATGTTATTCCAAACAATTTAGGAATGTTAGGTGATTTATGCCCTTTATGGCTTAAAACCAGACTCTGCATCAACTATGTAATTTTTCGTGGGAGTTTTGCCATGGATCCCCCTCCGGCATGCCACAGTCCAGGTGTTAGTCCCCTTGAAACAACTTTCCCATCACTATTGTGGCCAGAAAGAGTCCCTGTGGGTTTTGAAATTCGCCTGCCCATTGAAGTCTATGGCGGTTCGCCAGGTTCGCCCGTTCGCGAACATTTGATGGAAGTTCGTGTCCGCTGTTCGTGAACCGAAAATTTGATGTTCGCGACATCACTAGTTATAACCTATTTAGGAAAGATAGAGGCAATGGTAAACGAGGAGGAGGGATTTGTCTGTATGTTAAGCCTGAATTTAAGCCTATAGTCAGAGAAGATAATTATGGTGGACCTAGTGATAAAGCTGAATGTTTGTGGGTAGAGTTAAACAGCGGAGCAGCAAATTCCAAAAGAATATTAGTAGGAGTATGCTATAAACCCCCAAATATATATATAGCTGAAAGTGAGGAAATACAATTATTGTTACAGATTGAAAATGCAGCTAGGCGTGGTCAAGTTCTAATAATGGGAGATTTTAATTACCCTGAAATAAACTGGATAAATGAGACCAGCAGTTCATCTAAGGGGAGCAGGTTCTTGAGTTTACTCAGGGATCATTATCTGGCACAGGTTGTACAAGAGCCTACTAGAAATGAAGCTATCTTAGATTTACTCATCACAAATAATATTGATATAGTATCTAATGTTGGAATAGGGCAACCTTTGGGAAACAGCACAGTCTTGTTTGATCACAACACAGTCTTGTTTGAGATTGAATTAAAAAAACAAAATTTTAAGGGGTCAACAAAAACTCTTAATTTTAAAAGGGCAGATTTTAACGGGCAGCAAAAGGGCAGCAATACAAAGTATAGACTGGGACAGAGAACTGGCAGGTAAAAACACTGACCACAAGTGGACAACATTTAAATCCTTACTAAATATACATACACATCGACATATACCGTATGGGAATAAAAGTAAAAGGAGTAAATCCCATCCAATGTGGCTTAACAATGATTTAAAGATCAAGATACAGAGTAACAAACAGGCATTTAAATTATACAAACAAGAGGGGACAGAAACTGCTTTACAGGAATACAAGGAAATCAACAAGGCTTGCCAAAGGGCGATTAGACTGGCTAAAATAGAAAATGAAAAATTCATTGCAAAAGAGAGTAAGACTAACCCTAAAATATTTTTTAAGTATATTAATGGGAAGAAGGCGAGGAAGGAAGCTATAGGAACATTACAATGTGACACAGGCCGTCTGATAATTAGTGACCAATAAAAGGCAGATGAGCTAAATAGGTTCTTTTCTTTGGTATACACAAGGAAGGTACCAGTGTTTGGGACACGGCAACATAATGGGGCTACACTACCTTTGCCAAATAATTGGTTAACACAGGAAGTAATCCAAAAGAGGTTGGAAAAAATAAATGTTAATAAAGCCCCGGGTCATGATGGAATACATCCAAGGGTACTAAGAGAACTGGGTTCTGTAATAGCCAAACCATTATATTTAATTTTTCAAGATTCACTCAAAACAGGGTCTCTACCAGATGACTGGAGAAAAGCAGATGTGATACCTATATTTAAAAAGGGAGCAAGAGCAAATCCGGGGAACTATAGACCAGTGGGCTTCACTTTGTAGTGAGAAATCTTTTAGAAGGGTTAATAAGTGATAATATACAAGAATATGTCTATTTGAACAGGATTATAAGTAGGAGTCAACATGGATTTATTAAGGGGTAGGTCATGTCAAAGAAATCTAATTAGTTTCTATGAGGAGGTTAGTAGGAACTTGGATCAAGGCAACTCAGTGGATGTAGTCTTTTTGGATTTTGCAAAGGCTTTTGATACAGTGCCATATGGGAGACTATTGTGCAAACTAAGAGATACAGGAGTTGCAGTAAATATCTGCTCACGGATTGAGAGCTGGCTAAAAGACAGGAAGCAAAGGGTTGTTGTAAATGGAACAGACTCAAATTGGACTAATGTGGTAAGTGGGGTTCCTCAGGGTTCAGTATTAGGTCCTCTCCTTTTTAACATATTTATTAATGACTTAGAGGTAGGATTGGAGTGTGGTGTCTCCATTTTCGCTGATGACACAAAGTTGTGCAAGGTAATTAAATCAGATAGTGATGTGCTTTCCCTCCAAAGGGATTTACATAAAATTGAGGAATGGGCATCTAAATTGCAGATGAGATTTAATACGAATAAATGTAAAGTTATGCATCTGGGAAGGAAAAATAGCCATGCAATTTATAATCTTAATGGAGCAAATCTAGGTGTATTGGATATTGAAAGGGATTTGGGAGTGCTTGTGGACAACCACCTAGGTAACAGTGCTCAAAGCCAAGCAGCAGCTGCAAAGGCAAATAAAATATTAGCATGTATTAAGAAGGGTAAAGAGGCCAGGGAAGCAAATATAATTCTGCCACTATACAAATCTCTAGTACGCCCTCATTTGGAATATGGACTACAATTTTGGGCACCACTTCATAAAAAGGACATTTTAGAGCTGGAAAAGGTACAGAGGAGGGCAACAAAACTAATAAGGGGAATGGAGTGGCTAAGTTATGAAGAAAGACTAACCAAATGTAACTTATTTTCTCTAGAAAAAAGGCGTCTAAGAGGAGATATGATTACCTTATATAAATACATCCAGGGTCAGTATAAAGATTTGTCAAGGGAGCTTTTTGTGCCAAGAGGTTTTCAACTGACAAGAGGACCCTTGAGGTCAGAAGTAAAAAGATTCAACCTTAAAGAAAGAAAAGGGTTCTTCACAGTAAAAGGGGTTAATCTGTGGAATTCTCTACCAGAGGAGGTGGTGACAGCGGATTCGATCGATAACTTTAAAAGGGGACTGGATTTATTTCTAATTAAAAAGGGAATTCAGGGTTATCATGGATAATTAGAGAGGCGGTATTGATCCAGGGAGAAGTCCGGTCGCCGGTGTCTGGGCGGGAATTGATTTTTTTTTTGTTTTTATATACAACTAATTAATTAATAGTTAGTCCGCATATTGCAGATCAGAGGAGATCTTAAAAGGTTGAACTTGATGGACTGAAAGTCTTTTTTCAACCTTAAATACTATGGGCCTCATTCTATTAACGGCCGTAGGAGATGCGTGGCAGCAAGGACCGCCTGCAGGCTATTTGCCTATTCTATTCCCTTCCGGCCGGGGGCTCCGGCAGGCTTGCAGCCGGCGCCTTGTTATCCCTTGCGGCCGCATGCGCCGCTGGAAAGATCTCACACGGCCGCAAGAGTTTCGGCCACAAGAAAGCCTCGGTTGCTATTCAATTGCCCTGGGAACCCTCTCGTCAAGGCTAAAACCGAGCCGCAGCTTACTTGCACCAAAAAGGTCCCGCAAGCACACAATTAAGCACATAATAAAGCCATCCTGCACTCTGATGAGACAATAAAGTGATTGGAGGTGTTAGCATTCATAGCACAACATTCCCCTACACTAAAAATCTGAAAATAATTTTTATTTTAATTCATGTCAAATATCCGTGGACAAAGTCCCGAGGGCTTGGAGCATCTCAGACCCGCCAAGGCTGCGGGACGCAAAATAAACCGTTAATGAAATATCGGATTTGGGCTATGTGCAAGCTTGAGAGGGTGTTGTTATTAATCCTCATGTCCCCCATTATGATCCCTAGCAATTACAGAGCTTTACAGTGCCATCTTGAATTTATATTTGCATTTACAGTTTTCTGACTTTGCTGCCGTTTGCATGATATGCGGCCGGCCGTAAGGGGGATATCCTTGCGGCGCCGTCTATTTGAATTGCAAGGTAGAAGTAGCTCTACACGGGGCCGTAAGACGGCCGCAAGGAATCGCAGCTTTGCGGATATTTTACGGCCGATAATAGAATGAGGCCCTATGTAACTATGTAAAAAAATACTATGTAACTATATCCTGGGACATTTTCTGCCAATATAGCACCCATAGAAGCAAATTAAATTGCACTGTTATAAGACCTGATATGTATATTTTATCCTGTCTTCTCCGTTGCCTGCCATTGTAATCTGTCATTGCAAATACAGGTGTAAGATATAATGTTTTTTTTTGTATTATACATATTGTTTTTACCTGCTCTCAATGCAAAAGCTAAATAGCATTAATGAAAGAATGAAATTATTTGAAAGGATTTGTAATTTGTATATGAAATAAATTAATCAATTATGTTTTTTTATTGGCATACAAGGAAAGTGCTGCATATATATATATTGATAAATAAGTGTTTTTTTTGTAATAATTAATTATTAAGTCATTGATAAATGAATATACGTTAATGAATTAATCAGTAACTGACATCAATAGTAAACCTAAAGAGGTAATTATGTTTTCCTGAAGAAGGGCAAACACAAAGAGCTATGAGTATAGATCGGGCTTAAAGTAATGTGCAATTTTGTTATTTAATTCATTCATCAATCAATTAACTTATGAGGTGTAATTTGCGTTCTTTAAAAGTTAATTAGGTAATCATATATGCATATTTGTTTCCATTATTAATGAATAATTAAATACTAAGGGCCTCATTCATTTGCAATTTGGGAAATTGAATAGTGCTCTATATAAGCACATAGCATATTTTATTTACAAAAGTTTTTAGTGGGTGAAGACCTTGCTTTTGGATAGATGTGCAGTAACTAAAAACGTGTAAAAAAATGTAAAAAAAATATGCTATGTCCTTATATAGAGCCCTATTCAATTGGGCAAATCACAATTAAATGAGGCCTTAAATGAATATAGGTTAATTAATTAATCATTAACTGACATCAATGCCAAACAAAAAGGGCATCATGAAATCATATACCTGGGAAATTGATCTTATTGCAGATAAAATCCTGCAGAGCTGAGTCTCTGTCTTCAGTCAGGTGCAAAGATGAGGAATCTGTAAAATGACATGAAAATCATTTCGATGTGACTCATTGGAAGTATGATCTTTAATTTGCATACATGCAAAACATAAACGCATAATCATCAATATATTCATAAATAAAAGCAGTATAAAATATTAAATGTAGCCATGTCAGAATCTAAGAAACTGCTTTAAATATTTAAGTGCTTTGAAGGTCCTATCCCTGTCAGGCGATTAAAGGTACTACAGATATGTAAGTGCTTTGTAAAATGCACATATTTTTTATCCATTATAAATGTTTTTTTTGGAATTATTATTAATTAATAGATCCAAAAGCAATGTACACGAATGAGCTGTAAGGCAAATATATAAGTACAGGTTAAAAATTGTTATTATTTTTATTGCAGTGTAAAATGTAACCTTTTTTTGTAATGATTACTAATTATTAATTAATTAATATATTAATATACATTAATTAATCAATAGCTGTCATCAATCCAAAATAAAAAATATATAATCCTTTTTTTTTTATAACAACATAATTAAATGATATACTTGTAAAGGTGATCTTTATGCTGTTCAAAGGCTGCAAACGTCACTCTCTGTGTTTAGTCAGCTGCAGAGATGATGAAACTGTCAAATGAAATGGAAAGCATTTGTAATATTTGTATTCACCCCTATCAGCAGCAACACGTATATGTCAGTGCATTGTAAAATATATATATTGTTTGTGGTCAGTTTATTTTTTTTATTTTTACTAATTAATAGTTAATAACGTAATGTAGGTTAATGATCAGTAATGAAGATATATAAGTGCAATCTGAAATCTATATTATTTTTATTGCATTGTAAAATACATTTTTTTTTTGGTAATGATTACTTATTACTAATTAATAAATTAATGTACATTAATAATCAACTTATCAATGAACTAATGTATTCTAAAGAGCTAAGCATTAATATATTCATAAACTAAAGGCATTGTAAAATATAGAATATTTGTTGTTTATAATGAATATTTGTTGTTCATAATGATTACTATTTATTAATTAATAAAATACTGTACAGTAATAATTAATTAATCAATTAATAAATATATTAGAAAGAGGTAAGCATTAATATATTAATAAACTAAAGGCAGTTTACAATTTTCTATTTTTTTTTTATAATGATTACTAATTAATAATTAACAAATGAATGTATATTACTAATTAATTAATCAATGAATAAATGTATTACAAAAAGCTAAGCATGAAAGTATTCATAAACTAAAGGCAGTGTAAACTATACGTTTGTTGCTCAATTCTTTTAACTAATAATATATATTTTTTTGATAATAATTAATGTATTAATTATTTATTAATGATTAGTAATATAAATTAAATTTCTTTGCCTATTTGTAATTAATATTCATCAATCAGTATCCTGAAGAGCTAACAATCTCTTTGGATTTTCCGGCAGCAGTGTGCCCTATATATAGACTGCGTGCGCGAGACAAAACCGTTGGAACTTAATGTGTAAATGTATAAGTTAGTGTTTTAAAATGGCGGCGTTAGTCTATGTTTTACACATTTCACGAGCATTTTGCATCCTTCCTATTAGTGTTTTTTCTACCTTGTACGTCGCTGGCTGTGTTTTGCGCGATTCGGGGTCGTGTAACTTAGTTTTCATTATTATCTGGGCCATTTTTTCTCGCATAGTGGATTTTGGACTGCCGAAAATAGCCAAATTGGGCTTAAATTCTATTGCAAGCTCACTCCCACTTTTTTGTATTTTTTTTTTGATTTGCGAGGTTCGGTCATTAACTTCGTATTTTTCCAACCTCGTATTTCTTGTTTTCTATGACCCGCGTCTCGCAATTTTTTTTCTAAGTCCCGCGTTCCTGAAGTGCTTGCAGCCTAAGGCATTCCCGCGTTTCCTAACTGTTTGGAGGCCAAGTCCCACGTTTTTAAATAGCTCAATGGCTTGGCGCTCATTTTGTCTAAGTCCCGCTTTAACATTTTGTCTAAGTCAATGCTTTAACTTCTCCCTCGCTTTGCGAGGCTCGCAGGCAATGAGCGCCTTTGGCACTCATTGCCTAAGTGCTGCGAGTTTTGATGTCTCAACTGCTCGCCTTGCTACGCGAGGTTCGCAGAGAATGAGCGCATTCCGCTCTAATCTCCTAAGTCCTACGCAGAACGCAAAGATGTCTCGTAGTTTGATAATTATAATATGTGATATATATATATATATATTCTTGTTTTGTCATACATTACGTTTCCTACTTCTAACATCTTTCCATTCTCTTCGGTCTCTCTCCTTCAGTATCTGACTAAAATGCTAAAGATCATTGAGATAAAGGATAAGAAGGTTAACAAGAGGATCTTGAGTCACACTCAGGAGATCATCCATCTACTCACTGGAGAGGTGAGAATTGCAGGAACATGTAATGATGCCACTCTCACCTACATCACTGCACCAAATCTGTTGCATTATTTGAAAAACCTTGTCCAGGGATTTATAACATGAGAAAATGTTTTACTTTATTTGATGATTTTATTTACTTATTTATTTAGAATTCTCTCCATTTCCATCTGTTTATTCCAGGCCCCTATAAAGTGTGATGACATGCCGTCTGTTTCTCTATGGAGTAGTGGGAGTATTAAGAAGGACACAAGGAACAGTACAAGGACATTATGATGAGAGCCACCAGACACCAGAACATGACACTCCCACCACCAAATGTATACATCTATACTGAGGAAAGGTAGTTGAAATAATCCCTAAATGACAGATAAACGATAAGGCACAAAGAACACAAAAACACCGATATGAGATGAAACCCTCAGTTTGAACATAAACAGCAATACAGAGAGTGGAGGCAGCAGTAATTAAGGTTGAGAAAATACTTTCAGTCCATCAAGTTCAACCTTTTAAGATCTCCTCTGATCTGCAACAGCAGGTAAATGCATATAGGGGGAATCCACACATTTTTAGAAAACATAGACATATGTGTATATATGCTTGGTCTGGACCTGCATGAGTGCTGCCGGCACTGGGGAGCTTCAGTTCATTGAGGGAACCATGAATGCCAACATGTACTGTGACATTCTGAAGCAGAGCATGATCCCCTCCCTTCGGAGACTGGGCCGCAGGGCAGTTTTCCAACATAATTACAATCCCAAACACAACTCCAAGATGACCACTGCCTTGCTAAAGATGCTGAAGGTAAAGGATTGGCCAAGCATGTCCTCAGACCTAAACCCTATTGAGTATCTGTGGGGCATCCTCAAACGGAAGGTGGGGGAGTGCAAGGTATCTAACATCCACCAGCTGGAAGAGGACCCCAGTGGCAACCTGTGAAGCTCTGGTATACTTCATGTCCATGAGGTTTAAGGCAGTGCTGGAAAATAATGGTAGCCCCACGAAATATTTACACTTTGGTCCCACTTATGGGTGTACTCACTTTTGCTGCCAACGGTTTAGACCTTAATGGCTATGTGTTGAGTTATTTTGAGGGGACAAAAAATGTACACTGTTATACAGGCTGTACACTTACTACTTTACATTGTAGCAGAGTGTCATTTCTTCAGTGTTGTCACATGAAAAGATATAATAAAATATTTACAAAAATGTGAGGGATGTACTCACTTTTGTGAGATACTGTATATATATATATATATATATATATATATATATATATATATAAAAACTAATTTTCAAAAATGACCCCACCCATCCAAAACATGCATACCCCCTCCCTAACCATAATCCACCCTGCACAGCCCCACCTATGAACAGCCCATAGACACATGCCTGACGCCTCTTATTCTCACCCATACCACCTCATGACTTTTCCCTCATCCCATAGATTTGCATTATGTTGTGTGGCACAATAATTTATAGAAAGGATTAATAAATAGCGTGTGCTTTATGTACTATAGACCTATAATAGAAATAGTCAATACATACATGTATAAGCAGCGTTTATATTTTAAGTAAAACATTTACACTTTACTTCTTTGCAAACCATAGTAGAAAGCAACGTGATGCTAAACTAGAAAAGTCATTTATGTTAAAATAAGAAAATAGATTTAAATTGTAAAAAGATAAATACAATAACAGGACAGTAAAATAATATTGCAGAATTGTGAATATATTCTGTAGAATATATACATTTACAGAACTTCCATGTAACATCTTCTCTCCTGAACACCAGGCCGTTATGTTACAAGAGTCTCAGACAGATCGGGACGTACAAATATCATGGTGATGTATATTAGGGAACACAGAGCACTTGATGGCATTTGTATGATATTACATGAAGTGTTTATTGGACTAAATAAGGCAGATGGGTACTCTCTAGTTTTGTGTGACATGACAAGAATTGCTGACCTCTCCTTATGACAACAATGAGCCCTATTTTATTAGAAGCCCATAAATGACTCTAACCCGTGATTTTGACTGCAGGTCTTTTTTTTTTTGTTGTCTCTAAATGTTTAGCTGTATTCTATTCACTGAAGCATGCAAATTTATGTCTCACAGCCTCCACATATAAACCCTACATTTTTAAGTAGAATTTCAGGGGGAGTGATCATATGATCTGGCAATATTTAAGCAAGCCTGTAATTTACTTCTTAGACAAAGGAAATTAGTCCGTCATCATAATGTTAGTAAAACATGGAAGTTAGACGTAACCTGCAATCGGAGGGTACTAATTAATTCTCTTGTATCCTGCTCTACAACTGCAGGGATATATTATCTACGTCCAAAATTGCCCCAAAGTCTTACAGTCACAACTCATATCTAAATTTGTTAGATGTGAATACCTCTGTAATCAATAATAAAAAAGAAGGGACAGAGAAGTAATAAATAATTAGTTGCATGGTGCAGTTGTAGTAATAATAGGATCTTATTTAAAAATCAATTATAAAAACATAGAAACTATCCAGGAAAATTACTCCTATATGGTTAACTTTAATCACAGGCTGTATAAACTAAGTCTAATTAGTCCTCCATGGAACAGATGCCCATTAGGGAACCTCATGATCAATTAGATACACAATAATGTAGATGCTAAACTCATGTGAGCATAAATCATTATGGAAATAAGCCGCAGCATTTGGGGGCTTAAATACCCAGATGTGATAACATTCATTTTCAAAAGGACACAGTATGATCCAACATCAAACTTAATAAACATATGAAACATGTTTATTGTATATGCTTCTTTACCTTTATTTAAGTATTTTTCTATGTTTACTCTGTTGCTTAGTAACATGTTGCTGAAAACTTTATTAACACACAGTGTTGAGATTCCTATGTTTACTCAGTTGCTTAGTAACATTATTCTGTTGAAAACTATATTTACACACAATGTCACATTCAAAACAAAAACTTATAATAAATAACTAAATGCAATATAACTTTGTATAATCCGAACATTATCATGCTTAATAAATACATTAAAGCATTGTAATTTTATATGCTTTTTTATCTTTCTCTATGTTCATTATTTTGAAAACCTCATTAACACATGATATTGCATTTCCTATGTTTACCTGGTTGTTTAGTAACATAATGGTATTGAAAACTTTATTTACACACAATGTCACATTCAAAACAAAAACTTACAATATATTACTAAAAGTTGTATATATTGTATTTCCTACTTGGAAATTATATCTGTAAAAATTGGTGTCAAGTACCCAGGAAATAAATGTATTTAATTCTGTTCAGCATCTGAAACCTGATTAAAGCCATTCCCTTATTCAAAACACACAAATGTATTTTCTCCTGTGTGAGTCCTTATATGAAGATTGAGTTTTGAAGCCTTGTTGAAACTTTTACCACATTCAGGACATACAAATGGTCTTCCTCCTGTGCGAGAGAGTTCTTTTATGAACATTAAGATCTGAAGCCTGAATAAAACTTTTCCCACATTCAAAACACACAAATGGTTTTTCTCCTGTGTGAGTTCTTTTATGAATATAAAGCTGAGAGGCATGCCTGAAATCTTTCCCACATTCAGAACATACAAATGGTTTTTCTCCTGTGTGTGTTCTCATATGACCTTTGCATTTTGAGGCCTCACTGAAACCTTTGCCACATTCAGAACATACAAATGGTTTTTCTCCTGTGTGAGTTCTTATATGAATACTGAGTTTTGCAGCCTCAGTGAATCCTTTCCCACATTCACAGCATACAAATGGTTTTTCCCCTGTGTGCGTTCTCTTATGTATTCTGAGATTTGAGGCCCAATTGAAACATTTACCACATTCAGAACATGCAAATTGTCCTCCACTGTGACCTTTTTTATGTGTAACAATAGATATATTTAGACCATTGCTTTTTGGTTCTCTGTCCATCTGATTTGCTTCCAGATAATCATGTGAAGCACTGACATTTTCCACTAAACAATCGGGTGAACAAAGGGAAATGTGTTCTTTTTCAGGGATATGTTGTGTAATGGATCCACCTGCAGGAAATAAAAACAAACAAATCTAAGTACATTCACCATCATGTTGTATGAGAGCATCAACCTGCTTCGAAGCAGAACTGATTAGTTGAGATTTATAGTAACTATAATTAATAATAAAAAATTAAAAAATATGTCTTGGCTTAAACAGTCAGTAAATTTGTAAATTCTATGATATTGCATGTTAAATAAATAAATATATATATATATATATATATATATATATATATATATATATTTGAAAACAACATATGAAAAGTTTTACTAAAGCTGGTGATTTAAAAACAGACGGAGCTACTATATTAAATAAACCAATAAAAAGCAGAATAGACAAGGGCTGTTGAATTTGGAGCAGACAGGACATCACTGATTGTGTGATGTATAGTCTTTTTAGAACCTGCAAAAGAGATAGAGCAAGATGTTGGAAATTAGCTCTGCAGTAAAAAAATAGAGTCACACACTGAGAGGTAGGGATTGAATATGAGTTTATTATTGCTGTGGAGGATGCAATAAGAGAGGGAGGACACAGACAAAACACATATACATGAAAGGTAAATAGGGAAGTTCTGGATAAAGAAAGTGTAGAGGAGAAGGCAAGAGGTCATTGAAAGAAGACTAGAGTAGGAGGCAAGAGGTATTTGGGAGAAAAGCAGAGTAGAAGGCAAGATATTGTTGGGAGAAGAGCAGAGTAAGAGGCAAAACAATCATTGGGAGAAGAGTAGAGTAGGAGACAAGACATCAAATAGAGAAGAACAGAGCAAAGTGTGTTCAAGAGAATCTAGATTGGAGAAATATAGATAGTGAAATGTATAACATATTTAATGCCCTATTAGGTGAAATAAACTTGTTCTTGAGTGGCTGTGCTCCTTTAAATAATATATTATTAGCTTTCTTGGTTTGTATTAATTACTCACTTTCTCTGATATGTACAAGAATCTCCTTCACCGACTGCTGATCTCCTATTTTTAGCTATTTTTGTCCAACCTTTGAGACATTGGGAGGCTTCACATCTAAAGGTCCTACACAGATATAATTAAGCAGATTATATATATATATATATATATATATATATATATATATATATATATATACAGTATATATATAGTAATTTAGTAATTATTAATCCATATATATATATACATAGATTAATAATGAGTATTGCAATATAATTTGATACCTTTTGTATTGGACAAACGTCTTATTTATAATGACGAGCTTTCGAGAGGCTTAACCTCCCTTTATCAAGTCTCAAGCAATAAAGAGTATTAATCTATGTATATATATATATGGATTAATAATTACAAAAATTACTAAATTACGGAACATTCACGGCTGCTTCACTCTTCAATTATATATATATATATATATATATATATATATATACAGAGATGAATAATCAGATTATTGCTATATATAGGGATACCTTTTTATTGTACAAATATATTATTATAATGTCCTATGAGTCTGTAGATCAGGTTAAGATACGAATACATCAGAGGCCTAATTAAGGGCTGTAAACGTCAACACAGTTTGGGGATAAGAAGAACGTCAACTTAACACATAGAATGTGTTATAAAACATGAGGCACAAAATATTTTGGTAATGAGATAAGAATCCTAAATCCATAAAAAAAAATTATGGATACTAACAGAGGATGCAGAATTGAAACATATATTCCCCAAACCTCCCATTCTTCCATTTAGACAACCACCAAACCTGAAACAAACATTGGTCAGCAGAAGATTGGCCAATGAAAAGCATAACAAAGAAAATGGCACCAACCCTTGCAATAAAATTTGCTGCAAACTATGTCAACACATCTGTAGAGAGGATATAGCCACACATAACAACAAGAGCTATAATATCAGGGGCTCATATTCATGAACACCATCCAATGTAGTGTACATGATACAATGTTCTGTATGTGAAAGGTGCGGTTACATTGGGGAATTTGCATAGACTTTGCATCAGTAATCACAATGAAGACAGTTACTGTATCCCAGTTGGACATCATTTAACCCAGAATAACCACTCCATCCAAAACCTGAAAATCAAAATACTCAGAGGACTACAAGAGCGGAAAACTTTGAAATAAAAAATTATGGCTCTGCTATGTTGTTATCTAAACCTGATCAACAGACTCATAGGACATTATTTATGGTGCATGACTGTGTCCCAACCTAAACTCTGAGGCCCTCATTCAATTGCGATTTGGCCAATTGAATAGGGGTCTAAATAAGCACATAACATATTTTTTTTAAAGAAGTTTTTAGTTAGTAAACATCTATCCAAAAGCAAGGTTTTCACTAACTAAAAACTTATTTAAAAAAAATATGTTATGTGCTTATTTAGAGCCCTATTCAATTGGCCAAATCTCAATGGAATGAGGCCCTGAATATATATATATTGCCTTTTTCTGCTACATCGTTTCAGTACTGCCCCAGACTTAATAAAGAGAAGTTATTTCTTGAAAGCTTGTGATAATAAATAAATTAGTTTGTCCAATTATAAAGATATCATTATATACTGCAATACTATGATTATTCATCTAGATAACTGTACAATCACACCTCACTCTTTTTATATTGGAAATGGTTATGGATTGTAAGAGCGAAGCCCTTGTGGGCACGATTGCATGTGCCTGCCAAGGTTCTCAGAATGCAGTGTAATAACTGTATTTCCCGCAATTCTGGGCATGAAACAAGTTTTTTAACTTATTCGAGATGTTAAAATGTGAACACAAACCTACTATTTATTTACACACACACACATACATATATATATATATATATATATATATATATATATATATACAGTGGATATAAAATGTCTACACACCCCTGTTAAAATGTCAGGTTTCTGTGCTGTAAAAAAATGAGACAAAGATAAATCATTTCAGAACTTTTTCCACCTTTATTGTGACCTATAACTGTACAACTCAATTGAAAAACAAACTGAAATCTTTTAGGTGGAGGGAATAAAAATAGAAAATAAAAATAATGTGGTTGCAGAAGTCTGCACACCCTCTAATAACTGGGGATGTAGCTGTGTTCAGAATTAAGCAATCACATTCCAAATCATGTTAAATAGGAGTCAGCATACACCTGCCATCATTTAAAGTGCCTCTGATTAACCCCAAATAAAGTTCAGCTGCTCTAGTTGGTCTTTCTTGAAATTTTCTTAGTCGCATCCCACAGCAAAAGCCATGGCCCACAGAGAGCTTCCAAAGCATCAGAGGGATCTCATTGTTAAAAGGTATCAGTCAGGAGAAGGGTACAAAAGAATTTCCAAGGCATTAGATATACCATGGAACACAGTGAAGACAGTCATCATCAAGTGGAGAAAATATGGCACAACAGTGACATTACCAAGAACTGGAGCTCCCTCCAAAATTGATGAAAAGACGAGACGAATACTGGTCTGGGAGGCTACCAAGAGACCTACAGCAACATTAAAGGAGCTGCAGGAATATAAGGCAAGTACTGGCTGTGTGTTACATGTGACAACAATCTCCCGTATTCTTCATATGTCTGGGCTATGGGGTATAGTGGCAAGACGAAAGCCTTTTATTACGAAGAAAAACATCCAAGCCAGGCTACATTTTGCAAAAACACATCTGAAGTCTCCCAAAAGCATGTGGGAAAAGGTGTTATGGTCTGATGAAACCAAGGTTGAACTTTTTGGCCATAATTCCAAAAGATATGTTTGGCGCAAAAACAAGAATGAACATCACCAAAAGAACACCATACCCACAGTGAAGCATGGTGGTGGCAGCATCATGCTTTGGGGCTGTTTTTCTTCAGCTGGAACTGGGGCCTTAGTTAAGATAGAGGGAATTATGAACAGTTCCAAATACCAGTCAATATTGTCACAAAACCTTCAGGCTTCTGCTAGAAAGCTGAACATGAAGAGGAACTTCATCTTTCAGCATGACAACGACCCAAATCATACATCCAAATCAACAAAGGAATGGCTTCACCAGAAGAAGATTAAAGTTTTGGAATGGCCCAGCCAGAGCCCAGACCTGAATCCGATTGAGAATCTGTGGGGTGATCTGAGGAGGGCTGTGCACAGGAGATGCCCTCGCAATCTGACAGATTTGGAGTGTTTTTGCAAAGAAGAGTGGGCAAATCTTGCCAAGTCAAAATGTGCCATGCTGATAGACTCATACCCAAAAAGACTGAGTGCTGTAATAAAATCAAAAGGTGCTTCAACAAAGTATTAGTTTAAGGGTGTGCATACTTATGCAACCATATTATTTTATTTTTATATTTTTTCTTCCCTCTACTTAAAAGATTTCAGTTTGTTTTTCAATTGAGTTGTACAGTTTATAGGTCACATTAAATGTGGAAAAAGTTCTGAAATTATTTATCTTTGTCTCATTTTTTTACAGCACAGAAACCTGACATTTTAACAGGGGTGTGTAGACTTTCTATATATACTAGGAAATTGCCCATCAAAAGTGACGGGAATAAAATTTTAAGCCTGGCATTGCTTTTGACACCCAATGTGAGAACCTTCGAAACTTCTCTGCTTCCTTCCTTGTGTCTCATTTCCCCCTCATCTCCCTCCCTTGTGTCTCCCTTTCCCCCTCCTCTGCCTCCCTTGTGTCTCCTTTTCCCCCTCCCTTTTGTCTCCTTTTCCCCCTCCTCTGCCTCCCTTGTGTGTCCTTTTCCCCCTCTCTTGTGTCTCCTTCCCCCCCCCCCTCGGCCTCCCTTGTGTCTCCTTTTCCCCCTACTATGCCTCCCTTGTGTCTCCTTTTCCCCCTCCTCTGCCTCCCTTGTGTCTCCTTTCCCCCTCCTCTGCCTCCCTTGTGTCTCCTTTTTTTTTATGTTTTCGGCTGTGCGCGGGTTGTTTGTTAAGGTCATATTTTTGGGAGTCCCGCAGGTTGTAATTTCTTTTATGTTCTGTATGTCCATTCAGGAATGGCAATGCCAAATAGAGCTGTTCCCTCTAACAGCCGGGAGAACAGTTCTACTGGAGGAGAGGGAGGGCAGAATAGGCAGAGCAACAGACATGTTTTGGTGGTAGGGGACTCTATTATTAGGAAGGTAGACAGGGTAATTTGTCACCCAGATCCCAGCAATCGAACAGTTTGCTGTCTCCCTGGTGCTCGGGTTCGGCATGTTGTGGATCGGGTGGAGAAATTATTGGGAGGGGCTTGTAATGAACCGGCGGTCTTGGTACACATTGGTACCAATGACAAAGTTAGTGGAAAATG
This sequence comes from Discoglossus pictus, assembly GCA_027410445.1. NCBI lineage: Eukaryota > Metazoa > Chordata > Amphibia > Anura > Alytidae > Discoglossus > Discoglossus pictus. Next base: position 15,194,768 of record CM050163.1, on the reverse strand, counting down.
GAGCCTCCTAAAGAATGATTTTAGAGAACTAGGGAATAAGCTTAAAGCAAGGACCTCCAAGGTAGTATTTTCTGAGATACTACCAGTGCCACGTGCTAGCCCAGGGAGGTAGAAGGAGCTTAGGGAGGTTAATGCATGTAGCCCATTAAAGTTAGCCCTTTTCTAGTAGGTTCTTGTATTACCTGGGCCAGATAATGATCCCAGAGTGTACTCAAAGGGTGCAGAGGGTTTGGGTTTTTTAGAGCACTGGGCTGACTTCTCACTTAGGTACAATCTCTACAGCAGGGATGGATTGCAACTTAATGATGAGGGAGCTTTTGTGTTAGGGGATAGGATGGTAGAACGGCTGGGGGAGTTTTTAAACTTGTAGGTGGGGGGGAGGGACTATATAGAAGTATTGGGGTAAATAGGGTAGAGAGGGAAAGGGTTACAATAGACAGTAGGAAGGTATTAATAGGGGCCTCAAATACAGTGGCAAGCACTTCACAACGGCAGAGGTATAGCAACATAAAGTGTATGCTTGCTAACGCAAGAAGTTTGCCTGGAAAAATGGACGAGCTAGAAATATTAGCGGTACAAGAAAAATGGGGCTTAATAGGCATTACTGAAACATGGTGGGATAAATCTCATGACTGGACTGTCAATCTGGATGGTTATAACCTATTTAGGAAAGATAGGGTAAATTGTAAAATAGGAGGAGGGATCTGTCTGTATGTTAAGCCTGAATTTAAGCCTATAGTCAGAGAAGATATGTATGCTGGCACTAACGGCATCATTGAATCTTTGTGGGTTGAGCTAAATAGTGGAGGAGTTAATTCTAAACGCATATTGGTGGGAGTATGCTATAAACCCCCAAATATAGCTGAAAGTGAGGAAATACAATTATTGTTACAGATTGGAAATGCAGCTAAGTATGGGCAAGTTCTAATAATGGGAGACTTTAATTACCCTGAAATAAACTGGATAAATGAGACCAGCAGCTCAGCTAAGGTGAGCAGGTTCTTGAGTACACTCGGGGATCATTATCTGGCCCAGGTAATACAAGAACCTACTAGAAAAGGGCTAACTTTAATGGGCTACGGGCAGCAATACAACATATAGACTGGGACAAAGAACTTACAGGGAAAAATACTAAAAATAAATGGACAACATTCAAATCCTTACTAAATAAACATACTCATCGGCATGTACCACGTGGAAATAAAATGAATAGGAGTAAATCACATCCCATGTGGCTTAGCAATGACTTAAAGATCATGATGAGGAAAAAGAAACATGCATTTAAATTATACAAGAAGGAGGGAACAGAGGCAGCTTTATGTGACTATAAGGAAATCAACAAGGCTTGCAAAAGGGCTATTAGACTGGCTAAAATAGAAAATGAGAAGTCAGTTGCAATGGAAAGTAAGACTAACCCTAAAATATTTTTTTAATATATTAATGGGAAGAAGGCGAGGAAGGAAGCTATAGGAACATTACAATGTGACACAGGCCATCTGATAATCAGTGACCAGAAAAGGCAGATAAGCTAAATAGGTTATTTTCGTCGGTATACACAAGGGAGGTACCAGTGGTTGGGACAACATAATGGGGCTACACTACCATCACTAAATAATTGGTTAACGCAGGAAGAAATCCAAAAGAGATTGGAGAAAATAAATTTTAATAAAGCCCCAGGTCCTGATGGAATACATCCAAGGGTACTGAGGGAGCTGGGTTCTGTAATAGCCAAACCATTATATCTAATCTTTCAAGACTCACTCACTACAGGGTATCTACCGGATGACTGGAGAAAAGCAGAGGTGATACCTATATTTAAGAAGGGATCAAGAGCAAATCCGGGGAATTATAGACCAGTGAGCCTCACATCTGTAGTTGGGAAGCTTTTAGAAGGGTTAATAAGGGATAGAATACAAGAATATGTCTATTTGAACAAGATCATAGGTAGCAGTCAACACAGATGTATGAAGGATAGGTCGTGTCAGACCAATCTAATTAGTTTCTATGAGGAGGTTAGTAGGAACTTGGATCAGGGCAACTCAGTGGATGTAGCCTTTTTAGATTTTTCAAAGGCATTTGATTCAGTGCCATATGGAAGACTAGTGAGCAAACTAAGGGATACAGGAATTGCAGTAATTATTTGCTCATGGATCGAGAGCTGGCTAAAAGACAGGAAGCAAAGGGTTGTTGTAAATGGAACATGTGGTAAGTGGGGTTCCTCAGGGTTCAGTATTAGGTCCTCTCCTTTTTAACATATTTATTAATGACATAGAAGTAGGACTCGAAAGTAGTGTCTCCATTTTTGCTGATGACACTAAATTGTGCAAGGTAATAAAATCAGATAATTATGTACTTTCCCTAAAAAGGGATTTGCATAAATTAGAGAAATAGGCGGCTAAATGGCAGATGAGATTTAATACAAATAAATGCAAGGTTATGCATTTGGGAAGGAAAAATAGCCATGCAATCTATAATCTTAATGGAGCAAATCTAGGGGTATCAGATATTGTAAGGGATTTGGGAGTACTAGTGGACAACCACCTAGGTAACAGTGCTCAAAGCCAAGCAGCAGCTGCAAAGGCAAGTAAAATATTAGCATGTATTAGGAAGGGTATAGAAGCAAGGGAAGCAAATATAATTCTACCACTATACAAATCTCTAGTACGCCCTCATTTAGAATATGGAGTACAATTTTGGGCACCACTTCATAAAAAGGACATTTTAGAGCTGGAAAAAGTACAGAGAAGGGCTACAAAACTAATAAGGGGAATGGAGGGGCTAAGTTATGAAGAAAGACTAACCAAACTAAACTTATTTTCGCTAGAAAAAAGGTATCTACGAGGGGATATGATTACCTTATATAAATACATCCAGGGTCAATATAAGGCTTTGTCAAGTGAACTTTTTGTAGCAAGAGATTTTCAACTGACAAGAGGACATCCTTTGAGGTTAGAGGAAAAAAGATTTCACCTTAAACAAAGAAAAGGGTTCTTCACAGTTAGGGTGGTTAAACTGTGGAATTCTCTACCAAAGGAGGCGGTAACAGCGAATTCGATAGACAACTTCAAAAAGGGGTTAGATATATTTTTGAATAAAGAGGGCATTCAAGGTTATCCTAGATAACTAGCAAAGGAATATTGATCCAGGGAGAAATTTGATCGCCAGTTTTTGTGGTCAGGAAGGAATTTTTGCTTTTTTTCCCCTTATGAGACAATTGGCAAAGTTTCAATGGTTTTTTTTTCTGTTTGCCTTCCTCTGGTTAAATTAATAATTAATAATAAATAGTCCACATATTAAAAAGATCAATAGAGATCTAAAAAGGTTGAACTTGATGGACTAACTCTTTATTCATCCCCCAATACTATAGTATTAATAATTATTTAATAATGAATAAATTAATATTAATATTGCAGATCAGAGGAGATCTTAACAGGTTGAACTTGATGGACTGAAAGTCTTTTTTCAACCTTAATTACTATGTAACTATGTAAGTCCGCAATTATTTTTTTTTCTAAATTCTGCAGCTCGCTTCGCAACGTTCCGCATTTGTGGTCCGAAAGTGGTACAGGGTCGTAAGGATGAGCGCCTATGGGGCTCATCTCCACCTGCGCAAGGAGCGCTGCCTGGCAGCAACCGCGGCCCTCGCTTTGCTAGGGCAGCAGTTTCCCTGTTGCGTTAGCAACTGGTTTTGCTAAGCCCGCCTGCTGACAACTATATATGTGATTTCTCATGCCTATAAACAAAGTTAGTGATATTCTAAGGTATCACAAATATGGCCTTAGATATAAATAGGAGTATCAGAAGTCTTAAGCACCATACACTTGTCACTAGACACATCTCCATCTTACAGCAATCTTGCTTTCTCTACAGCTTTACACCTCCAATGAAGTTTCCTACAAGGTGGTAAATCTGCACTAAATAAAACTTAAAACAGTAATCAGCTTCTTGCCAAGTAAAAAAAAAATCAGCTGCTGTGTATTATTTTATTACAAATAGTTGTGTAAGCGCTAAGTGATATAATGATGATGATGATGATGATCTTTTATTGTTTATTGTTTATTAATTACTCACCTGCATTGACATTTATTGCATCCTCCTCAGACGGCAGGTGACCCCTCACATACGGCTCTTCTCCTTGCTCAATCACTGAGATGTCTGTAGGTGTCACATTGGCATGTTCTGTAGATGATCAATTAAAGTCATTAAACAATACAAAACATCAGCTGATTTTTGTATGAAATTATATTTCAGGAAATGTTCTTATTAAGTTTTATGTTTTCTCACCTACAAACTTGAGGTTTTGGTAATTATCAACCATCACCTCCTTATAAAGCTCCTTGTCGTCTTTTGTTAAACAGTCCCACTCGTCCTTGGAGAAGTAAACGGCAACTTCATCAAAATCAGATCGTACCTAAAAAAACAAAAAATCCTTCAGATCAGTGAGTTTTCCTGGGACAAAAATCACTATGTGTCATTCAAATGTTCCCACAACAAGCAAAGAGAACCAAGAAGCTCAAAGCAGCCGGGAAAGAGGAGAAAGAATTAAAAAAAGCCAATGGATGAGTTAAATAATTACCAATGTATAGCAAGAAATGTAAGAGGAGATTCCACCTCTGCCCATGGTGTTTAGTGAATGTAGGGACACGACCCACATCTAGAAACCCAATGTTCAAACTAGATACAGTCACAAAACATTAGGGGCTAAGAATAAGAGTAAATGGAGATCTTACATCTTGTCTGAAGGATCTGTTAAGGAACATTATATGGAAAGTACACATAAAAAGCTTTGTAAGAGTTACTGAAGATATTTACGTGTAGTTTGAAGGCTCTGCAAGTGTTTTCACGGAAAAGTCTTTACATGGAAATGCAACCACCCCCAAGAGCAGAGAAAAGCCTTATTTGACACTTAAGGATCTACGAGTGTCGCATTAGGAGACATAATAGCATAAAGGAACATACAAATGAACAATAAATATCAACGACAAATACCAATAACACAATGAAACACTGCCACCCAACTAACGCTAAGTTACACCTATCACCCTGGTGTGTATCATCTGCCATTTAATACCATGTAATAAGGGTGGGATTCCTAGCTTGTGTATAATCAAAACTTAGCTTTTTTAACTTGTTTTAGACATTCAAATGTGAGCACAAATGTAGTATTTATTTACTGTACTACTGTACGGTGGGGGCTTCTATCACTCTTTTGTCCCCAATATATTAAATGATTGTTGTGGCAAGTTAGAAATGAAAATATAGTTTTTTTGTGTCTTATATGGACAGGTCACAGTGACTTTCTCCATTACCTGCCCATTTTCACTAAATATACTTTCTGGGGTTTCAGTCATGATTTTCTCGGCCATCTTCATCCTCTCCATGTTCATCAATAGGAAGTTAGATTCTCCAAGACGTGTGCTATGAAATTGATCCAGATTTTGCTTTAAAATGAGTGAGAAATGGGACTGAGATATATGACAATTATTTAACAGAAAAATGAACTAAAACCCAGGAGAGAGATAGAATCAGAGCAAGGCAGGACACACAGCCAGGAGATACAGGGAATCAGAGTAAGACAGGACACACAGCTCAGGAGATACAGGGAGTCAGAGTAAGACAGGACACACAGCCCAGGAGATACAGGGAATCCAAGTAAAATGCGACACACAGCTCAGAAGAGACAGGAAATCAGAGTAAGGCAGGACACACTGCCAGAAGAGACAGGAAATAAGAGGAAGACAGGACGCACAGACCAGAAGAGACAGGGAATCAGAGTAAGACAAGTCACACAGCCCAGGAAATACAGGGAATCAGAGTAAGACAGGACACACAGCCCAGGAGAGACAGGGAATCAGAGGAAGACAGGACGCACAGCCCAGAAGAGACAGGGAATCAGAGTAAGACAGGACACACAACCCAGGAGAGACAGGGAATCAGAGTAAGGCAGGACACACAGCCAGAAGAGACAGAGAATCAGAGCAAGGCAGGACACACAGCCCAGGAGAGACAAAGAATCAGAGTAAGACAGTACACACAGCTCAGAAGAGACAGAGAATCAGAGTAAGACAGGACACACAGGCAGGACAAAAAGACAGAAGAGACACAGGGAATCAGAGTAAGACAGGACAAAAAGCCAGAAGAGACACAGGGAATCAGAGTAAGACAGGACACACAGCTCAGGAGATACAAGGAATAAGAGTAAGACAGGACACACACAACCCAGGAGAGACAGGGAATCAGAGTAAGGCAGGACAAAAAGCCAAAAGAGACACAGGAAATCAGAGTAAGACAGGACAAACACAGCCCAGGAGATACAGAGAATCCAAGTAAAATGCGACACACAGCTCAGAAGAGACAGGGAATCAGAGTAAGACAGGACACACAGCCCAGCAGATACAGGGAATAAGAGGAAGACAGGACGCACAGACCAGAAGAGACAGGGAATCAGAGTAAGACACGTCACACAGCCAGGAGAGACAGGGAATCAGAGTAAGACAGGACACACAGCCCAGGAGAGACAGGGAATCAGAGGAAGACAGGATGCACAGCCCAGAAGAGACAGGGAATCAGAGGAAGACAAGACGCACAGCCCAGAAGAGACATGGAATCAGAGTAAGACAGGACACACAGCCAGGAGAGACAGGGAATCAGAGTAAGGCAGGACACACAGCCAGAAGAGACAGGGAATCAGAGCAAGGCAGGACATACAGCCCAGGAGAGACAAAGAATCAGAGTAAGACAGTACACACAGCTCAGAAGAGACAGGGAATCAGAGTAAGACAGGACACACAGGCAGGTCAAAAAGACAGAAGAGACACAGGGAATCAGAGTAAGACAGGACAAAAAGCCAGAAGAGACACAGGGAATCAGAGTAAGACAGGACACACAGCTCAGAAGAGACAGGGAATCAGAGTAAGACAGGACACACACAACCCAGGAGAGACAGGGAATCAGAGTAAGGCAGCACAAAAAGCCAAAAGAGACACATGAAATCAGAGTAAGACAGGACACACAGCTCAGGAGATACAGGGAATCCGAGTAAGACACGTCACACAGCCCAGGAAATACAGGGAATCAGAGTAAGACAGGACACACAGCCCAGGAGAGACAGGGAATCAAAGGAAGACAGGACGCACAGCCCAGAAGAGACAGGGAATCAGAGGAAGACAGGACGCACAGCCCAGAAGAGACATGGAATCAGAGTAAGACAGGACACACAGCCAGGAGAGACAGGGAATCAGAGCAAGGGAGGACACAGGCCAGGAGAGACAGACACACAGCCAGAAGAGACAGGGAATCAGAGGAAGACAGGACGCACAGCCCAGAAGAGAAAGGGAATCAGAGGAAGACAGGACGCACAGCTCAGAAGAGAAAGGGAATCAGAGTAAGGCAGGACACACAGCCCAGGAGATACAAGGAATCAGAGTAAGGCAGGACACACCACTAGAAGAGACAGGGAATCAGAGTAAGACAGGACACACAAAACCCAGGAGAGACAGGGAATCAGAGTAAGTCAGGACACACAGCCCAGAAGATACAGGGAATCAGAGTAAGGCAGGACACACCCCCAGAAGAGACACAGGGAATCAGAGCAAGGCAGGACACACAGCCCAGGAGAGACAGGGAATCAGAGTAAGGCAGGACACACAGCCAGGAGAGACAGGGAATCAGAGCAAGGGAGGACACAGACCAGAAGAGACAGGGAATCAGAGTAAGGGAGGACAAAAAGCCAGAAGAGACACAGGGAATCAGAGTAAGACAAGACACACAGCTCAGGAGATACAGGGAATCCGAGTAAGATGTGACACACAGCTCAGAAGAGACAGGGAATCAGAGTAAGACAGGACACACACAACCCAGGAGAGACAGGGAATCAGAGTAACGCAGGACAAAAAGCCAGAAGAGACACAGGGAATTAGAGTAAGACAGGACACACAGCTCAGGAGATACAGGGAATTCGAGTATGGCAGGACAAAAAGCCAGAAGAGACAGAGAATCAGAGTAAGACAGGGCACACACAAACCAGGAGAGACAGGGAATCAGAGTATGGCAGGATGCACAGACCAGAAGAGACAGGGAATCAGAGTAAGACACGTCACACAGCCCAGGAAATACAGGGAATCAGAGTAAGACAGGACGCACAGCCCAGATGAGACATGGAATCAGAGTAAGACAGGACACACAGCCAGGAGAGACAGGGAATCAGAGCAAGGAAGGACACAGGCCAGGAGAGACAGGGAATCAGAGTAAGGCAGGACACACAGCCAGAAGAGACAGGGAATCAGAGTAAGATAGGACACATAGCTCAGAAGAGACAGGGAATCAGAGTAAGGCAGCACAAAAAGCCAGAAGAGACACAGGAAATCGGAGTAAGACAGGACACACAGCTCAGGAGATACAGGGAATCCGAGTAAGACACGTCACACAGCCCAGGAAATACAGGGAATCAGAGTAAGACAGGACACACAGCCCAGGAGAGACAGGGAATCAGAGGAAGACAGGACGCACAGCCCAGAAGAGACATGGAATCAGAGTAAGACAGGACACACAGCCAGGAGAGACAGGGAATCAGAGCAAGGGAGGACACAGGCCAGGAGAGACAGACATGCAGCCAGAAGAGACAGGGAATCAGAGGAAGACAGGACGCACAGCCCAAAAGAGACAGGGATTCAGAGGAAGACAGGACGCACATTTTAGAAGAGAAAGGGAGTCAGAGTAAGGCAGGGCACACATCCCAGGAGATACAGGGAATCAGAGTAAGGCAGGACACACCGCCAGAAAAGACATGGAATCAGAGCAAGGCAGGACACACAGCCAGAAAAGACATGGAATCAGAGCAAGGCAGGACACACAGCCCAGGAGAGACAGGGAATCAGAGTAAGGCAGGACACACAGCCCAGGAGAGACAGGGAATCAGAGTAAGGCAGGACACACAGCCAGAAGAGACAGGGAATCAGAGTTAGGTAGGACACACAGCCAGAAGAGACAGGGAATCAGAGCAAGGCAGGACACACAGCCCAGGAGAGACAGGGAATCAGAGTAAGGCAGGACACACAGCCAGAAGAGACAGGGAATCAGAGTTAGGTAGGACACACAGCACAGGATATACAGGGAATCAGAGTAAGGGAGAACACACAGCCCAGGAGAGACAGGGAATCAGAGTAAGGCAGGACACACAGCCAGGAGAGACAGGGAATCAGAGTAAGACAGTATACACAGCTCAGAAGAGACAGGGAATCAGAGTAAGGCAGGACACACACCTGGGAGATACAGGGAATCAGAGTAATGGAGAACACACAGCTCAGAAGAGACAGGGAATCAGAGTAAGGCAGGACACACACCTGGGAGATACAGGGAATCAGAGTAAGACAGGGCATACAGCCCAGTAAATATGGTGAATCAGAGCATATGTATGTATCTACTACATTGTTTTCTCTATGATGTATCAAATATATTAATTATAAACATAATGTGTGACTTAAATAGAGGGAGAGAGGGAGAGAGGGAGAGAGGGAGAGGGAGAGGGAGAGGGAGAGGGAGAGGGAGAGGGAGAGGGAGAGAGGGAGAGGGAGAGGGAGAGGGAGAGGGAGAGAGAGAGAGAGAGAGAGAGAGAGAGAGAGAGAGAGAGAGAGAGAGAGAGAGAGAGAGAGAGAGAGAGAGAGAGAGAGAGAGAGAGAGAGAGAGAGAGAGAGAGAGAGAGAGAGAGAGAGAGAGAGAGAGAGAGAGAGAGAGAGAGAGAGAGAGAGAGAGAGAGAGAGAGAGAGAGAGAGAGAGAGAGAGAGAGAGATTTTTACCTTCTCTCTGCTTTGGTTCAGATCTCACTTCCGTGTTCTGCAGCCTAGTTGCTAGGCATCATCACTGACGTCACTGCCAATAGTTATAGCGCAAGCCACAAGTAAATCTCCATGTTTTTTATTGGTAATAGAGGGAGACGGCTCAAAAATCAATAAAAATTTACATTATATACCTTAAATAAAATGATATGTCAGAATTATTAGTTACTGTTTTAAACATACGTAAATTTAACTGAATACGATGCATGAATTAGGAGAAAGAACAATTATATCCTCAGAAAGGGATACTGGGAGTTGTAGTCCTCTTCATTCACTTCCGGTTAATGAAAGTACTTCCGGGCTGCGGCGCTATAAATATTTGTACATTTGTTGCTATCTGATTGCGAATAAGATATTGATCTTGGGTGTAAATGATCACCGGGAGATAAATGATTGTATGTGAGAAGAAGAAATGTGTAGAGAGGGGAAGAGAGAGATTGAAGAGCTGAGACAGAGATACATATAAAGGGAGAAAGAGGGGGAGAGAATGAGAGGAGGGTCGAAAGAGAAAGGTAGGGGAAGGGGGATGAGCGAGAGAGGACTAATATAATAAGAAGGATAAGATGGATTAATTATGTAAGGTGGACTAATAAAACGACTGATATAATAAGGAATGAATTGGTAGGACTCATATAATAAGGACTGACAGAATAGGAAGGACTGATAGGATAAGAAGGACTGATATAAGAAGGACTGATAGGATAAGAAGGACTGATATAATAAGAAGGACTGATAAAATAAGAAGGAATGAATAAATAGGACTCATATAATAAGGAGGACTGATAGGATAAGAAGGACTGATATAATAAGAAGGAATGAATAAGTAGGACTCATATAATAAGGAGGACTGATAGGATAAGAAGGACTGATATAATAAGAAGGAATGAATAAGTAGGACTCATATAATAAGGAGGACTGACAGAATAAGAAGGACTGATAGAATAATAAGGACTGATATAATAAGAAGGAATGAATAAATAGGACTCATATAATAAGGAGGACTGATAGGATAAGAAGGACTGACAAGATAATAAGGACTGATATAATAGGAAGGATTGGTTACAGGGAAATCCAGTTGTGACCCAGTGACGTGACATCTGATACTCTCCATCTTACCTCTCAGAGGAGACATTACCAGGACACTTATACTTTGTTTCTTGCACTTACTGTAATAGTCTGATAAGGAATCTCTGCCTGTTTATAAGGATATCCCACCGGGGCCTAACATGATGCAGCTACTGGGTCAGGACTGGATTGTGGAAATGTCCCACTAGCCCCTCACACTCACATTGTCCTCACATCTTATATTATAGTAACATTTCCTGGGTTAGATCTTGTTTCATAAACTTAGTTATTTTGGTGATTCCCTAAAATGTTTCTTTCTGTGCATTTTTGTGTCTAGTTTAAAATCTAAATAGGGAAAATAGGTCTGTTTATGTTTTTTTTAGATTGTCTGGGCCATTTAGAAAATTACAGACATCAAAACATATATACATTTGATGGATGATAAGAACAGAATATTCCATGTAGCCCACCGATTATATCTACCTAAGAGATCTCTTAAATGAACCTCAGCATAGCCTATTGTTTATCAGAATCATACATAAATTCCTCAGTTGTGTTTGACCATACTGTTTCCATTGTATTGTTATTCTACATATCTACTACCCAATCTCTAAAATAGTACTTTTAAACATTACCCCTAAATCTAACATCTTGTACCTTTAACTAATAAGATCCACAAGTTCCATATTGGGGTCATGGGGCTCCATAATTATTATTCTGAAGATGAATCCATGGCTGAATTAATTTAACTTTGATTATACAGAAGTCCAGTATCTGTCATTACCTGCACGTAGTCCTTTCCTTCAACTCTATGATGAATAAGGACAAAAAAAAAACACGGAGAAGGTGGATGAGCGGTTCTTGATTCAGGCCCTGGAGGTGATCTACCTGCTGACTGGAGAAGTGAGAGCTGCTGTATGATGTCATAATGACTGGAGTAGTGAGAGGTGCTGGGCAATGTCATAATGACTGGGGAGGTGAGAGGTGCTGGACAATGTCATAATTACTGGGGAGGTGAGAGGTGCTGGACAATGTCATAATGACTGGAGAGGTGAGAGGTGCTGGACAATGTCATAATGACTGGAGAGGTGAGAGCTGATGGACAATGTCATAATGACTGGGGAGGTGAGAGGTGATGGACAATGTCATAATGACTGTAGAGATGAGAGGTGCTGGACAATGTCATCATGACTGGAGAGGTGAGAGGTGCTGGACAATGTCATAATGACTGCAGTGGTGCGAGGTGCTGGACAATGTCATAATGACTGTAGAGATGAGAGGTGCTGGACAATGTCATAATGACTGGAGAGGTGAGAGCTGATGGACAATGTCATAATGAATGGAGAGGGGATGGACAATGTCATAATGACTGGAGAGATGAGAGCTGTTGGACAATGTCATAATTACTGGAGAGGTGAGAGGTGCTGGACAATGTCATAATTACTGGGGAGGTGAGAGGTGATGGACAATGTCATAATTACTGGGGAGGTGAGGGGTGCTGGACAATGTCATAATGACTGGAGAGGTGAGAGGTGCCGGATAATGTCATAATGACTGGGGAGGTGAGAGGTGCTGGACAATGTCATAATTACTGGAGAGGTGAGAGGTGCCGGATAATGTCATATTGACTGGAGAGGTGCTGGATAATGTCATAATGACTGGAGAGGTGAGAGGTGCTGGACAATGTCATAATGACTGGAGAGGGTAGAGCTGATGGACAATGTCATTATGACTGGTGAGGTGAGAGGTGCGGGACAATGTCATTATGACTGGTGAGGTGAGAGGTGCGGGACAATGTCATTATGACTGGAGAGGTGAGAGGTGCCGGACAATGTCATAGTGACACCACTATCATCTCATTAGTACCGCACTTGGTATCTGTGTGTAAATGGGAGATCAATGCCCTGAGATAGATTTAAAGGTCCACTACAGTTCGGTAAATTTTCCCCATGATTGTGAAGTTGCTTAGTTGCACACATTAACCCTATAATCCAGGGGTCCGAAGGGGAACCCTTGCAGGGTGCACACATTAACCCTATAATGCAGGGATCCCCATTGGAACCCCTGCAATGTGCCCATATTAACCCTTGAAGGGGTCCGATCTGGACCCCTGCAGGCTCCCCACATTAACCCCTTGCTGTAGGGGTCCCAACAGGGACCCCTGCAGGCGCCCCGCATTAACCCCGTCCCTTGCTGCAGAGGGTCCCGATCGACACAGATCGCAAACCCTGCAGCATCTAAGGGATTTCAAATTTTCCACCGCCAGCTTGAATTCAAAATTCAAGCCTGGGGTATTGCAGTGTTTGAATTTCCCACCATGGGTCCTTAAAGGGCCCGCATCACACTAATGGTTACCCCTAAGCCGCTGGGTTCTATAAGTACCCCCCGGCATCTAAAATTAACCCCATCACTCATGGGGTCAATATAGACCCCCATGAGACTAAAATTAACCACGTCAGACCAATAGGGGTCTACATCGATGCCTATAGGACACTATTAACCCCTAGGGTAACCCTACAAGTGCCATGAGGGTCATCCAGGACCCTCATGACAAAGTCTAAACACTACACTATTAACTCTAACTATACTCCATTAACCCTAACTATACTCTATTTATCCCTTACTGTACCTATCTAACCTAACTGGGCCTATCTAACCCTAAATGGGCCTATGTAATCCCTTCTAGCCCTATGCAGATCCCCATAAGCCTCCATCTAACCCAATCACTTATGGGGGTATATACAGACCCCCATAAGCCTCCATCTGTCCCCATCACTTATGGGGGTCTATACAGACCCCATAAGCCTCCATCTAACCCAATCACTTATGGGGGTATATACAGACCCCCATAAGCCACCATCTAACCCATCACTTGGAAGTCTATACAGACCCCCATAAGCCTCCATCTGTCCCCATCACTTATTGGGGTCTATACAGACCCCCATAAGCCTCCATCTAACCCCATCACTTATGGTGGTTTTACAGACTGGACCCCTAACTGGGCCTATTTAACCCCATCTCGCCCTATTTAATCCCATCACTTATGGGGGTCTATACAGACCCCCATAAGCCTCTATTTAACCCAATCAGTCCCATATGGGTCTATGAAGATCCTCATATGACAATGAGAACCCTATAATTAACCCCATAAGTGCTATGAGGGTCCTCCAGGACCCTCATGACACTAAGTACAAACACTACACTACACTATTCCCCCCAGTAACCCAGTAAATCTAAACTAACCCCTCTCTACCCTAACCTATTAACCCCTACCTACCTAACACTACCAACCTATCCCCTATTAAAAATAAAAGTACATTACAACCCCCCACTACAAAATAAAAAAGTGCATTACACCCCCCGCTACAAAAGTAAAAAAAAGACATTACAAACCCCCCCACTAAAAAAAAAAATTACACACCTGCAAAGAAAAGGCATACACAAATATACCTAACATTACAGTAACAAATATATTATAAATATACCCCTAACTACAAAGATTACCCCCTACCTATAACACATAACCCCCTATCATACGTTACCCCATCTAGACCACATTTCCCCTATCTAGACAACATAACCCTCTATCTATTCATAACCCCCTATCTATACATTACCCCCTTTCTATACATAACCCTCTATCTATTCATAGCCCCCTATCTATACATTACCCCCATCTATACATAACCCCCTATCTATACATAACCGTATCTATACATAACCCCCTATCTATGCATAACCCCCTATCTATACATTACCACCTATCTATACATAACCCCCTATCTATACATTACACCCTCTCTATACATAACCCTCTATCTATACATAACCCCCTATCTATACATTACCACCTATCTATACATAACCCCCTATCTATACATAACCCCCTATCTATACATTACCCCCTCTCTATACATAACCCCCTATCTATACATAACCCCCTATCTATACATTACCCCCTATCTATACATAACCCCTATCTAGAATACATTGAACCCTAAATCTTAGCTAAAATAGAATAATTTTGACCACTTACCTTTGCAGATGTCCCTTCAGGAAAAAAGGAAACCCCTAGGAAAAAAATAAACACCTAATTATTACAAAATACTACATATAACAAATACACATTGTAAATACAGTATTAAACTCACCTTTCCAGCATGTCCCCGTCCATCTTCTTCTGTTCCCCGGATCGCACCCTGGAAAAAAGTGTGATGATGTTGCCGTCTATTTCTCTCTGGAGGAGTTGGAGTATATAGAAGGACACAAGGAGCTCTACAAGGACGTGATGATGGAGAACCACCAGACACTCAGGACGTTGAGATTTCCAGAAAACAGGCGCTCAGGTGACATTAATATATTGGAAGTAAATCTAAAATATCCCAAGATGTCTCACTCAGGAAAAGGAGCATGTGGGAATGTTCATAAATCTTTAAATTCCAGTTTAGAAGATGTTCAAAATTATAAGTCACTGTATCGAATTTATAAACACCGTACATTTAATTTCCTGTTTGCATTAAAAGAGATCAATGATGAAAATCCAGACACCGTATTAATAAGTGAGGAAGAAATAGAAGAACTAGAGGAAGATGTCATTCAGCAATCCAATCTTACTACTTTACAGGTGGGTGATCTGTATAATACATATATATAGTAATAATCTATTCAAATCTACCTCTTTATTATTATTATTATGTGAAGATGGTGGTCTGTTTTGTAAATCAGGATTATGGAGTTTAATGCCCACAATGGTTGGTTTGTTGGAATCAGGGGGTTAGTGTCTTTTACTGCCGAGTATTTTGTGGGTCAGATATGACACTGATATTGTGAGGCTCCATTTTGTTGCTTGTGCTTAGTATTGTCACCCACCAGAAATGATTAATTCTCCGTAATAAGAATCAAAAGTCCATCATACAACATAGAGCAGGATTTCCAATGGGAGTCACAGAGAAATAGCACAAAATGAGCATTTATACAGAAATGATAAAAAATAGAATTTTGAGCTGTAATTATCACTGTAGCCATAGACCAATTTTGTGAGGTCACATTATGTTCCATTGTGTCTTAACTTTATGAAAGACCAGTTACAAATAATATTATATGTCATAACCCTTAAATTATGTGATTCTCCGGAAAAAAAAAAACTCTACAGGATGAATATCCAGAGACTGTATTAGGTTGTGAGGAAGATGTGGACAGGTGGGAAACTGGTAATCAGGAGGAGGAAGTCTGTCTAGATCTCCATGTAGGTGAGTGGTAAATGTGACAATAACTGGATGCAATAGACCACCCAGACTGCATTGCAAGATCTGCTCCTCAGCCCAATCCCTGTAAGCTCCATGCCTCTACATTCAGTTAATTATTCTTTCTTCGGACATTATTCCATATGTGATACAACCGTCCTTCTCAGAACCTCAGAAAAAATACTTGATGACACCCAGCCACGCTGTATATCTCACAAAGTAAAAAAAAAATATATACACTGGGCTCCTCTTGATGTCTTCTTATCTTAACAATTCTTAAAATGTAATTCATGTGAACTGCTGCACCAGGGAGACATCTTACTTCCAAGTCCACACATCTTGAAAAAGACTCACCCTTCCTTTTGAGTTTCAGAAGTTCCCTTGTGTTGCTAATGAATGTCTCCATCCTTACACATTATGATGATGGTTAAGACGGAAGGTTGTGGCTCTCCCTTTGAGTACGGCATCAGCCATTACAAGTCTTCATCTCAGGCCCCTGCATTCAATGTCTTCATCCTTTCATATTGAATGATGGGTAGGAAGGGAGCTTGTTGCTCTGCTTTTTGAGGTCAGCTTCAGCCATTTCAGGTCTTCATCTCAGGCCTCTGCAGATAAGGTCTCCATCCTTACATATTGGGTAGAATGATGGGTAGAAGGGTAGTTGTAGCTCTTCTTGAGGTTGGTATCAGCCATGACAGGTCTTCATCTCAGTCCCTTGCAGAGACTGTCTCTATCCATACAAATTATAATAATGGGTAGAAAGGGAAGGCGTAGCGCTTCTTGAGGTTGGCATCAGCCATTACAGGTCTTCATCTCAGGCCTCTGCAGATAAAGTCTCCATCCTTACATATTAGAATGATGGGTAGGAAGAGAAGGTGTAGCACCTCTTGAGGTTGGCATTGGCCATTACAGGTCTTCTTCTCAGGCCTCTGCAGATAAGGTCTCCATCCTTACACATTAGAATGATGGGTAGGAAGGGTGATTGTAGCTCTCCTTGAGGTTGGTATCAGCCATTACAGGTCTTCATCTCAGGTCTGTGATCACTAAGATATGTGACCACTCACTAAGACCTAAACAATATGTGAATTTGAAATACATGGCAAGGCATGATAAACCTTAGCAAGTGCATGTAAAGTCCTTCTATATAACTAAGGGGGTTTATGTTGCCTTTACCTCCTCCATTAATAAATACATGCTTGGGGTCCCCTATTTTAGGGCCCCCCTATATCAGATGAATATGTAATAATGCTGTAAACTTGCTTGCAAAAATACTGACAAGGTAAAAGCAGCCTAGCCACCATGTTTATGTGAGTCATGTAACCAAGATGATTTTAGGTGAACTTTTGTAATAATCGCCCCATAAATGGCAATTCCTATATAATGGTATGACAAGATAAAAATGAATAAAATAAATACATATAATTATTATGGTAATAACAGTAGAAACTATTAATATTGGACACCTATATCATATAGTAATCAAGTAATGTTTTAGGCCTGGTTTACATGACTTACTCCGTGTATTGATATGTTTTCACAGGTAAATGTACATCTATGAAATTTTTGAGGGATACATACATGTACACTCACCTGTGCCCTGCATCCCTCAGACATGTCATACATGTACACTCACCTGTGCCCTGCATCGCTCAGGCAGGTGAACATGTGAACATACATGTATACATGTATGACATGTCTGATAAATGTGGGACACATGGCAGTGTAAATATATGATATGTCTGAAGGATGCAGGACACAAGTGAGTGTACATATAGGACATGTTTGAAGGATGCAGGACACAGGTGAGTGTACATGTATGATTGCCTGAAGGTTGCAGGACACAGGTGAGTGTACGTGTATGGATATAGGACACAGACGAGAGAACATATTTTAGAGATTTAGGTCCTTTTCCAGTACAATTGAATTCAAGATTAGCACCTCTACTCTTTTTGCTTAGATTTTGTCACCTTATGGGTGATAGTGGGAACCAGACGTGGATTCTTGATCATTGTGCCTTAGGGAGAACAGCTGAACCTCACTGACGAGGCCCACAGAGGCCGAAATGTATGTCTTGGATTTGTTGTTTCTCCTGAGCAGAATTGCCTGGTATTTCGGGGCTGGGTCACTTTTTTGAGTGAGATCATACTGATATATTACAGGATATTTGTCCCTGTGAAGGGCTCAAGTGGTTAGTGGCTAACCAGACCTATAGAGCACACCTACTTAGGTATTGTTCGTTCTCAGGTGAGCACTTCTACTCTTTGTGCTGTGAATAAAATGCTGCCATTGATTGTATTGTATAATGTAATTGTATTTATGGTAAATATGTCACCTGATTAATAACACTCATGTCTGTGAGCTCAGCTCTGTTGGATAGTTTGGAGCCTTGTACAACGACATCAGTCACGATGAACATCTCTATAAACTTGTATTACAGATATAAAATAATTTGCATTGATATCTCCAATGGTTCTAATTTTCAACATTCTCATTTACCTGTTATAAAGATCCATCCATTTTATAATAATAATCTCTTTATGATATCAGTCCTTTTTGCATTAAATATAAGCACAGGACTTGATTGCTTTTTATAATATACTGGGTTCCAATGCCCCTCACTAACAGGATTGTGATTTCTATTGTATTACATTACTCTCCCATGCACAAAAAGAGGCATGCCTTTGTTTGTCCAATGAGGTATTACTATCGTAAATGAAGTACCGTATATACTCAAGTATAAGCCTACCCGAGTATAAGCCGAGGCACCTATTTTACTACAAAATACTGGGAAAACTTAGTGACTCGAGTATAAGCCGAGGGTGGGAAATGTGCTGCCCCCTGTGTCCCTCTTGTGCCCCCCTCTTGTGTGCCCTCTGTGCCCCTTTCTTGTGCACCCCTCTCTCTCTCCCCTATGTCTCTTCCCCCCTCTCCCTCTCCTGTGTCTCTCCCCCCTCTTCCTCCCCTGTGTCTCTTCCCCTACTCTCCTTACCCTGTGTCTCTTCCCCTCCTCTCCCCCCCCCCCATGTCTCTTCCCCCCCTCTCCCTTCCCTGTGTCTCTTTCCCTCCCCCTCCCTTATCACTCTCCTCAACCCCCTCCTCATCCTCAACCCGCCTCCTCAAATTCCCTCCTCAACCCCCCTCCTCAACCTCAACCCGCATCCTCATCCTCAACCCCCCATCCTCATCCTCACCCCCCATCCTCATCATCACCCCCCGTCCTCAACCCCCTATCCTCAACACCCCCATCCTCAACCTCTCTTCTTAACCCCCACTCCTCATCCTCAAATTCCCTCCTCAACCCCCATCCTCATCCTCAACCCCCCATCCTCATCCTCAACACCCTCATCCTGAATCCCCCCATCCTCATCCTCAACACCCCATCCTCATCCTCAACCCCCATCCTCATCCGAGCCGTTCCTAACAATCTAGCCTTTGATAAAGCCTCATTTTGTGCGACGAAACAGTCTCAGAACCATCAGGTCCGTATAATTAATGTAATAGTGCCATACAGATCTTTGTACACCCATTATGCTTACACCTGTATTAGGGCCACAATGATCAGTAATTAATCACAAACTATATCTGTTTATTTTTGTATGTAGGCACTTTGAGTTGATACCCCAAATAACAGGAATTTATTATAACAAGGCTGCTTTGTAGTCAAGTTTTAGCAGTGTGTGTGATCTTTTTTTGTTTTAAATGGTGGATGTTATGTATAAATATACTATATTGTCACTAATAAATCAGTTCAAGTTTGTACTTACATAATCTATGTGTAAGTGACATTCTGGAGGAAATATGGTTACAGCTGGTAACCTCTACAGTTTCCTGTGTCCCTGTATGTTTGGCGCTACTGGAGTCTGTGGTTCATATTCCTACTAACACAGGGATACCACGGGACCGCACAATTCTACTGGGTAAGACTGATCTAGGATCTTTCTTACCACAACCAAGCAGTAGATCGTGGCACTGATTCCAAACACAATTGTACCTAAGCCAGTGCTAATAGTCTGTCCTCTCAAAATATCAATTCCCAAATTTCTAATTCTAAATTGAATCATTTTTAATTTGTAGCTTGAGCATGGTGCATGTGGATAAAGTAGTCTTTCCTCTCAAACCATCTATAGATACAATAGCCCCATTTTGTTGGTTTATTGTTCCATGTAAAAGAGTATCCTTAGCACTGGCATCTAGCAAATGCTGCAATAACATGTGATGACTGTATTTCTCTATTTACAGTTACTTTAACATATGGGCGTGGATCTCCTGCTTCCATTGCTTTTATGTACACAGTTTTTGCAGCAGGGAATCTGCCAATTTCCAGAGGCATGAGCATCCAAAACCCTTCCTTCTAGATCTTAGCATAAGGCCCTGACTTGTTCCAGGAGGCCCTAGAAGAAGTGAGTCTTTTGCCAAAGGCTGTGAGATGTCAAAAGGAGTAGGTTACTAGGCATGATTTCTCCCAGAACACTAAGAGTTACCTTCCTGGATGGGGTTGGCTTCAGCAACCGTTTCGCCTTCACTTGCTCTCAGCAATGCAACAGCTCAACTGTTGGCTTATTTTTAATGCCCTCCTTCCTTACTGCACTATTGATCAGATCAAACCACACAGTCCTACATGAAGTTTTAATCCTGCTTTCCCTTTTTTTCTACTCCAGCTGTCTTTTTTTAGGTTTCTCAAACTATACCTTCAATTCTCTTGAAGCTCCTAATAAAATGGCTGCATCTTATACTGTCATCTTTTTTGCCTTTAAAGCACTGAGCATGGTCAACAATGGAGTTTTATGATAATCAGTGGCAGATTGCACCATTTTTTTGCTTCATAACAGGGGTAAATATGGACATGTCTGGTCCCTTACTATCAACCATCACTCCCTGCACTTTCCCGTCATTAACGAGTGGGTTTAAAATCACCCCTATAACACCGCCCATTTCCCCGTAATTGAGTAATCCCTTCCCCTAAAGAGATCGGGGATTATTATTATCCTTTATTTATACCGCGCCAACATATTCCGCCGGGATTACGTGTTAATTAGATCAGTGGGGAATCTGCACAGCGTGCAATGGAATTCCTTATCAAATGTTATAGTGAGAAGTTGGCATTAGTGTCCCAAGCCTATTTCATGTAAAGGCATACACTGGCATCTGATGCTACACTCCCCAATACTATTGCCTCTTAGTTTAATATAATAGCCCGTTCTAGATCCCAAACTCACAGCACTCATGCTAACAGACCCTCCCCAGGCTGCTGGGTATATTTAGTATTAACATCAGTCAATTCCCCTGTTGTCCAGGACCTTGTCTCCTCTGATAGCTACTGTCTGTATTTAGGAAGTAAAAGTCCAGCTGCATATCTCTGACATTCCTTAGATTTTAATATTTTTTAACTGAAAGACAGGGCCCTCTACTTTCTGCAATTTGTTTTTTATTGTATTTATTTATTCTTTGTATTTAACTCCACTACGGAACTTGTTGGCACAAAAAAAATGCAATAATATTGATAATCATGATCATTATTTTGTTGTTGTTCATTTCTTTAGTAGTGTCCGAGTCTCGGTGACCATATGGACGCAGCATGCCAAGCGCATCTGTCTGTGCTTTTGGTTGTGCTTATCCATATGGTTTTCTTGGCAAAGATACTGGAGTGAGATGTCAGTTCCTTCTCCAGTGGACCTTGATTTGTCTGACCTCTTCTATGACCTGTCCATCTTTGGTGACCCTATATGGTATAGCTCATAGGTTCATTGAGTTACACAAGCCCCTTCACCACAACAAGGGGATTATATAGCAGTGTTTTATTATATACTTAGCTTCGGCTGTTCAATCACACAAGGCTGAGGGACCATCTGTTGCTCAGGAGGACGGCAAGGGATAGAGTCATAACGGCAAGGGATAGAGTCATAACGGCAAGGGATAGAGTCATAAAGTATGCTTTTCTTTGTGCAAGTGGATCCAGGAATCTCCTTGATGCGCACCCCATTTCCCTTTTTTCACCAGATTGTGTAATACAATTTCAGTTTTCAGTGTGTCACGTGGTTATCTGGAACAGATTCAGATTAGCTGTAAAACAACAAGCAACACAGAAGAAATATCAAATGTATCTTCTGGCGGTGGCAAAAGTTCTACCGGTAACAAAGGCTGTGTGAAGAAACATACAGGGAAAAAAATCATATAAATGTTCTGATTGTGGGAAAGGTTTTACCAGTAATGCAAATCTTATTAAACACCAGAGGGTTTATACAGGGGAAAAACCTTATGCTTGTTCTGACTGCAGGAAATGTTTCAGCAAGGCCTCAAATCTCAAAGTTTATAACATTATTCACACAGGAGAAAGACCATTTGTATGCTCTGAATGTGGGAAAGCTTTCATTTAGAAATTAACCTTGTAAAACATCAAGGAATTCACACAGGAGAAAGACCTTTTGTATGCTCTGAATGTGGGAAAGGTTTAATTCGGCATTCAAATCTTATTAAGCATAAGAGGGTCACACATGATTAAGACCATTCCCATGTTCTTAATGTGGGAAATATTTTGTTAGATATTCACAAAATTCTCTTCAGAGGAGATACACAATAGAAAAAAAGTTTTGACTTGGCAACATTTGCCCACTCTTCTTTGCAAAAACATTCCAAATCTGTCAGATTGCGAGGGCATCTCCTGTGCACAGCCCTCTTCAGATCACCCCACAGATTTTCAATCGGATTCAGGTCTGGACTCTGGCTGGGCCATTCCAAAACTTTAATCTTCTTCTTGGTTGAAGCCATTCCTTTGTTGATTTGGATGTATGCTTTGGGCCATTGTCATGCTGAAAGATGAAGTTCCTCTTCATGTTCAGCTTTCTAGCAGAAGCCTGAAATTTTTGTGCCAATATTGACTGGTATTTGGAACTGTTCATAATTCCCTCTATCTTAACTAAGGCCCCAGTTCCAGCTGAAGAAAAACAGCCCCAAAGCACGATGCTGCCACCACCATGCTTCACTGTGGGTATGGTGTTCTTTTGATGATGTGCAGTGTTGTTTTTGCTCCAAACATATCTTTTGGAATTATGGCCAAAAAATTCAACCTTGGTTTCATCAGACCATAACACCTTTTCCCACATGCTTTTGGGAGACTTCAGATGTGTTTTTGCAAAATGTAGCCTGGCTCTACCCCATAGCCCAGACATATGAAGAATACGGGAGATTGTTGTCACATGTACCACACAGCCAGTACTTGCCAGATATTCCTGCAGCTCCTTTAATGTTGCTGTAGGCCTCTTGGTAGCCTCCCAGACCAGTTTTCTTCTCGTCTTTTCATCAATTTTGGAGGGAGCTCCAGTTCTTGGTAATGTCACTGTTGTGCCATATTTTCTACACTTGATGATGACTGTCTTCACTGTGTTCCATGGTATATCTAATGCCTTGGAAATTCTTTTGTACCCTTCTCCTGACTGATACCTTTTACCAATGAGATCCCTCTGATGTATTGGAAGCTCTCTGTGGACCATGGCTTTTGCTGTGGGATGCGACTAAGAAAATTTCAGGAAAGACCAACTAGAGCAGCTGAACTTTATTTGGGGTTAATCAGAGGCACTTTAGATAATGGCAAGTGTATGCTGACTCCTATTTAACACAATGGAATGTGATTGCTTAATTCTGAACACAGCTACATCCCCAGTTATAAGAGGATGTGCAGACTTATGCAACCATATTATTATTATTTTTTTCTTCCCTCCACCTAAAAGATTTCAGTTTGTTTTTCATTAAAGGTGGAAAAAGAAAACCTGACATTTTAACAGGGGTGTATGTATGTGTAAATAAATAGTAGGTTTGTGTTCACATTTTAACATCTCGAACAAGTTAAAAAACTTGTTTCATGCCCAGAATTGCGGGAAATATAGTTATTACACTGCATTCTGAGAACCTTGGCAGGCACATGCAATCGTGCCCACAAGGGCTTCGCTCTTACAATCCATAACCATTTCCAATATAAAAAGAGTGAGGTGTATATATATATATATATATATATATATATATATATATATATAAATATTATTGTATGATGATTTTAATGCAATTTCATGCTGTCCACTGTGCAATACGGTTTAGATTTAATGTTGAAAGCTCCATTCAGCTACCAGCACAGGGCCATATCTTACTATTTAGAGCTACATCTTAAAAATTAATCTTGCTTGGATATATTGCTGTTATTACTATTCCATATCCCAAGATTTAAAAATCTCTGTGAACTGTGAAGATGTCCAGTAGTGCACATGTCCATGGATTCATCTCTTATAAAGAAACATATTGTCAGTAAATTGTTGTTATATCAGTGTTAACTAGTCTTTTTCTTTGATGGACTGCACAATAATTGCAGATGTTCTTGATGGTCTTTAGTTATCCATAACTATTCCCATACCGATTATAATCACAGATCAATTTATTACATTTGATCATTCACAAGATCCAACAAAAACACTGAAAATATAATAGACTAGCGACTCGCCCGTCAAAAAAATGACGGCAATAAAATTTTAAGCCATGGCAATGCTGTTTGCTACACAATGCGAGGCTATGGCCCACCTCTGAGCACTTTTGGCGCTTATCGCGAGCCTCCCCCCTGTGTAGTTTAGGGGCCCTGCAATGACTGCCTTGGGTTAAGTGTTACTGGCTTGGGTCAAGTGTTACTGGCTTTGGGCTCTTTTTTACTGCCTTCTGCCTCATTTTCATCCTGTTAAGTTTTTTCAGCCTCCATTTTTATTCTCGCTTTGGTGATTTTCGATCGTGTAAAAATGGCAAAAATGACTCAAATTAACTTAAGGCTCCCTGACTCCCCCCCCCCTGTGCTGTGTGTAATTGCGTAAGTTAATTTGAGGCATATTTGTTTGTTTTTTAGTTGTTTGATTTTCGTAGTTCGGCCGTTAAATTCGTAATTTTTGCGAGGTCCGCAATTTTTCCATCCTACGGGGCTCGCGATGGCCTTCGGCGCTCATTGCAGTTAAGTCACAGGGTCATAAAATTGTAACGCAGGTAATTGCCACACAATGTAAGGCTTTTGGTCCTCTGAGTACCTTCGGCGCTCATTGCAAGCCTCACGCTGAGCACCTTCAATGCTCATCGCGTGGCTCGCGAGCCTCTCCCCTCATGTACTTTTGGTCGTCTGAGCACCTTTGATGCTCATTGCAAGCCCTGCGCTGAGTGCCTTTGGTGCTCATTGCGAGCCTCTCCCCATGTGTACTTTTGCTCCTTTGAGCACTCTCGGTGCTCATTGTGAGCCCTGCGCTGAGTGCCTTCGGCACTCTTGCGAGCCTCTCCCCTGCTTTTTTTTATTTATATATATATATATATATATATATTTTTTTTAGTTGGCCATTTTAGAATGGTAATGTTATTAGTTGCAAGCATTTTCCGTACTTCCTAATAGTGTATTTTGTACCTCGTACGTTCTTGGGTAAAAGTCTTATGTGCCTGGCGGTGTTTTCCGTGGTTAGGTGTCGTGTAGCCTCATTTTCGTTTTTTTTGTCTGTTAGTTTTTTTGTCGCTTAGGCGATTTTCGAGTGCCGAAACTCTGCAAATTGTGTTTAAATTGCTGTGCAACTTATTATTAACAGACATCCTGACTGTCCCCCTGTGCTGTGTGTCATGTTTTTTTTTTTTGTGTTTTTGTTGTTTTTGGTTGTGCGTGGTTCGGCCATGAACTTTGTATTTTTTCGACCTCAGAGGCCTCAGAGGCTCGTATTTGTTTTTTTCTAAGTCCTGCTTTCCAGTCTTATTTGCCTGGTGGTGTTTTGCGTGGTTAAGGGTCGTGATGCCTCGTTTTAATTTTTTCGGCTGCCATTTTTCTAGTTGCTTAGGTGATTTTCAAGTGCCTAAACTCGGCAAATTGTTTTTAAATTCTTGTGCAACCTCACTCCCAGATGTCCTGGCTGTCCCCCCATGCTGTGTGTGATATTTTTTTATTTTATTTTTTATTTTCTGTAGTCCCGCGGGTCGTAGGGATGAGCCTACGGCACTCATCACCACCAACGCAGTGAGCGCTTTTGGCGCTTACTGACTAAGTCGTACGGGGTCGTAGTGATGAGCGCCTATGGCGCTTATCTCCACCAGTGCAAGGAGCGCCTTCGGGGTTCCTTGCCAGCAAGTGCAGCCCTCACTTCGCGAGGGCCGCAGTTGCGGTGGGGTCGCTGTGCGAGCCTGCAAGCGTTAGCAACAACCCACAATGCTCATAACTATATATGTGATAATTAACAATAAACACATTATTTACATAGGATAAGCAAGTCACAATCATTAACTTTTTTAAATGCATTTTATTAATTTTTATTATTTTTATTCTTATTATATTTTTTTATTTTAAGCACACATTCAATTCATTAAATCACTTTCAATAATATTAAAGGACTAAATACTCACCAAGAACACAGTAATAATCAATCAAAATAATTTGCACTTGCCATATTATATAACATATTAGTAAATGCCCAATCTGTGAAAATATATCAGTAAACTATTTAATTTATAAAAAAATAGCATTTGTTAAAAATACCAAAAATGAAGAAGGTTATCAAAGAGACCTTGATTAGATGAACAAAACTGATCTATCAGTCGATTAACATATGTTGGTGAATCTGATTTACTTACTAATAACAAAACTAATAAAGGAGATTATTGCATAAAAGTAAGTCATTCTACATTCATAGTGGATTTGTTTAATTCATTTATTATACAGCATAATAATATATAAATACATCACTGATACTAATAATAACCAAAATCAAATACAATGTAAAAAGCTTATAAGAAACAACAATTAACTTAAATTGTAAACAAC
The DNA here is from genome assembly GCA_027410445.1 of Discoglossus pictus. Lineage (NCBI taxonomy): Eukaryota > Metazoa > Chordata > Amphibia > Anura > Alytidae > Discoglossus > Discoglossus pictus. The sequence goes on along the minus strand of CM050163.1, from coordinate 15,167,817 downwards.
TTAAATGTAAATAATGTAAATATATGATATCCATATAAACTAAAACCTAAAGAGTTTACTAGGTTAACCCCATTACACCAGTTAGCCTATAAATAAGAGCTTAATGTGGGAGTTGCCGTCATTACACCATAATTAAATGCGCATCGGGTTAGAGTCGTAGGAGAGCAACTGTATGTGTGTTAAAAGAGAGCAGTGTCTTCTGGGTATTGGATCAGCTAAATGCCACAATAGTGCAATAGAATAGGGAGCACTGTTCCTAAAAGATACCGTATTTATCGGCGTATAACACACACTTTTTCTCCCTGAAAATAGGGGGCAAATGATGTGTGCGTGTTATACGCAGATATAATGTTAAGGACCCATGTCTCTCTACCCCCTCTCCGTGTCTCTCTACCCCCCTGTGTCCCTCTAAACCCCGTATCTCTTTCCCTGCCCCCTCCTCATCCTCAACTCCCCTCCTCTTTCTAAACCGCCCTCCTCAACCTAAACCCCCATCCTCAACCTAAACCCCCATCCTCAACCTAAACCCCCATCCTCAGCCTAAACTCCCCTAAATACCTCCCCCTCTCCCTTTCCCCTCACTTACCTGCTTCTGCTCCGGCCTCCGCTCCTTCTTGACCTGGCGGGCATGTGACGTCACATGTGCGCCACGTCATTAGCATATACCAGGTGCCTGAACCCGGTATATGCTAATGGCGTGACGTCACATGCGCGCCAAGAAGGAGTGGAGGCCGGTGCAGAAGCAGGTAAGTGAGGGGAAAGGGAGAGGGAGAGGTATTTAGGGGGTTTAGGTTGAGGAGGGGGGTTTAGGTTGAGGAGGGAGGTTGAGGAGGGGGGTTGAGTTTGAGGAGGGGGGTTGAGGAGGGGTTCGGGATAGGGGGGTTGAGGAAGGAGGATGAGGATGGGGGGTTGAGGAGAGGGTTTGAGGAGGGAGGTTGAGGAGAGGTTGAGGATGGGGGGGTTGAGGAAGAAGGATGAGGAGGGAGGTTGAGGATGAGGAGGGGGTCGAGTAGGGGGTTGAGGATGAGAACGGAGGTTGAGGATGAGGAGGGGGGTTGAGGTTGAGGAGGGGGGTTGATGAAGGAGAATGAGGATGGGGGTTGAGGAGGGGGTTGAGAATGGGGAGGATGAGGAGGGAGGTTGAGGAGGAGGTTGAGGATGAGGAGGGAGGTTGAGGATGAGGAGGGAGGTTGAGGAGGGGGTTGAGGATGAGGAGGGAGATTGAGGATGAGGAGGGAGGTTGTGGTTGAGGATGGGGGGTTGAGGAGGAGCAGTGATTTCTGAGTAAACTTTTGTAAAAACATATAATATCCAAGTTTCTTTGTTAAAACAGTTGCTTTAACTGTCATTTTATGTTATTTACCTTATAAGTGTTAATAATATTAAAAAAAAAGTTCTAAGCTACCCTTATTTTGCTTCAAAGTTCTTTATTTGAAATTCAAGTTTTTTTTTTCCTGAAATTTCCTTCTTAAAATGAGGTGCGTGTTATACGCCGATAAATACGGTAATTAGCTGAGAGATAAATTCTACATCTTTACATACAAACAGACCATAAAATCTCAATTATTAGGAAACATTTATTATAATGCAGTGAAATAATATAAAAAGTTATTCTTTATACATTAGTGAAGTGGGAAACATCGACTTTTAGTTGGTGAACAAACACACAATACGTTTCAGATTGAAAATACTTTATTTTAAAGCTCAAGGTCTCAAACATAGAGCAAAGACAAATGATGTAAATAATGTACAAATACAGGTGGCAGCTTTATTAAAATAAGATCTGTTAGCTTGAAGTCTGGGCACTGGATATGACCTATAAGTACTAATAGAAATATATGTTGTTAATGTTTTCAGATGTCAGTGGAGAATACTATCGTTAGATAGTAATACCCCAGTCACTAAAATAAAATCGCTAACAAACATATTTGATAGAGTTTAATGTCTCCTATGAGCCACAAATAAGTCTTAGCAGTTTTAATTAGATTATTTTATCATTGTGAACAAGAAAGAATATTTGTTTTATATTAGGAAAGACACATAAAAAGGTTATGTTTTATTATATCTTTATTAGCAAAGCTAACTCTATTCCCAAGCAATTTGAGAATTGTATCTATAAATATTACTCACCTTCACGGAGGTCTTTATGGGTTTCCAATTTCTGATCATCTTTTTCCTCACTCTCTAGCTCTAATGTACAAAACATCCCACTCTAAAAACATATTTACATCTGTATTCTACCTAACTACCCTCCTGTCCATCCACTCTGTGACCTTAAAATATTTGATTAGCTTGTTTAACTTGTTTTCTCTATTACAACTCTTTACCCTATAGAATCTAGCCTCCGTGCTTATCACTCAATGACAGAACACTCACTAAAGTAATGAAACACTTACTAAGGCTAATACTCACTTCTAGCTGTTCTTGACATATCGACTGCTTTCTGCAGTCATTTCTGTAGTAATTCTTCAATCCACTGTCTCTGACAGCTTGGTACCAAAACTTCCTTGTTCTTTTAATATTTACACATCCTCTCTCTGCAGCCAATATCACTTGCACTCAGAGTATATTCAGATGTATCTCACCTCAATAGACTTTTCACCTCTACCTGCTTGAGTTCTCCCCTGCCTATTAGAAATATCTTCCTCAATACTATGGGTTCAGCCACAACCCTTAGACCCAATATCTAGTTTACTGCTGAAAACTGATTTCTCCCAGCCCTAAAACTTGCTGAATTAGAGTGGACTCTGTGCCTCACATTATGTCACAAAGTTAATTTTGATCATTTCAATTAAAGAACAAAAAATCTACAATATTTGAATATGTTCATCTTGTCCTGTCTTGACTACAGTAACTTGATTCCGACTGGTCTTCTCATGAACGATGTATTCCCATCTCAGTTTATCATGAATACTTTCTTTACCACTCCACCTTTCAATTCCCATTGTCACACCATATCTACAGAAGAGCCAAGTACACCTAGAATCACCCCTTTACTGTGCTCAGGACCTGCTGCTTTCTTACTCTCAAATTATCTCCAGTGTTTGCTGCGTGACTACTGGCTGGCTCGCTAGTCAAAAGGTCATTGCATATGGCCTCTCCTAAAATCATTGCATCTGTAGCAACACCTTCTCGCAGGGAACCCTAGTTTTCACAGAGCTTGCTACATTATGGAGCAACCAAGTGTCTGGCGTTGTAATCAAATGGGTAGGCTGGGCTCGTTAAGCCTTCTTTGGCAGCCAGCCAAGGAGAAGGAAAAATCTGATTTCAAACCTGGGCAGATGCAGCTTGTTAGCCCTGTCAGGTGATCCATCCAGGAGAGGGACACTCTAGACAAACAATATCTTCAAGCCCTGTAGCGATGGGAGAAGGACAAAACACCAGGTAGAAGATGACACTGGAAGCCGCAGTCTCAATCCTGCATGCAGGCGCATGAGTTGCCTAATGCTGACCCTGGAGACAATGGCATCATTTAGCAGCACCCTGAATGATGAAGAAGCCTTCTCTAGGGAAGGTACTGGAGAGGGGCATAGAAAAGTTGCCCTAAAGAAAGCCTGTCTCCACTTCACCCAGTTGGCTAGCTGAGGTCAAATGGGCATCTACAAAGGTGGTTGAAGCTCCACAAAGAAAAGGCTCACACCTGCCTCACAAGGTGTACATGGATTGAAACTTGCATGTTGGAACATCAGAACTAAGTTTGACACAGCAGAAAGTGGTCGCCCAGAATGGCACTCAGCTCTAGTGGCCCACGAACTATAGCTACTGGCTGACTATCAATAGTGCTTCCCAGAGGAATGTAGCCTTCAGGAACATGGCTAGACCCTCAACTGGTCAGTCAAAACAGCCTCTCTGGTGTCAGGTTCATGGTCAGGAACCATATTGCCTACAAAATTGATAATCTGCCAAAGGCTCACTCCGACCGCATCATTTTCATGTGTCTCCCACTTCATTACAAGCAGTATGCTACAATTTTCAATGCTAAGCCCCAAACCTTAAAGCAGATCCTGTGGAAAAGGAAACGTTTGACGCTGACCTGCACAATCTAGTACAGAACGTCCCCACAGACGACAAGGTCATCATCCTCAGAGCCTTCAATGTCAGAGTTGGCAAAGATCCAGAAGCTTCGAAAGGGGTACTTGGCAACCCCGGTGTTGGAAGCTAAAATGACAACTAGCAAATTCTGCTATAGTTTTGCACAGAGCACAAACTCACTATGACCAACACCGTTTTCTAGCAAAAAGACAGGCTGAAGACAACCTGGATGTAGCCTCGGTCCAAGCACTGGCATCTTAATATCATCATTCTGCAGACCTCTGAAGAGGTCCTAGTTTTCTCCACAAAGAAGAAAAAAGACTGACTTGATGAAAACAAACAGGAGATCCATGAATTACTGTTGAAAAAGAGGTCCCCTCATCAAGCTCATCTCACTCAGCCATCCTGCCCTAACAAGAAAGCAGCCTTCCGTCTTGTGTGCAGCAACTTCCAACGAAAGCTTAGAGAAATTCCGAAAGAGTTGAGGAACAACCTCTCAGAAAGAACTCACCATTGTGCAGATATTGTATACTGTAGAGCATGGGTCACCAAACTCAGTCCTGGAGGGCCGCACCGGGCCTGGATTTGTGGATATCCTTGATGCAAACAGGTAAAACTATTGCTTCTTCAGGCATCCTGATTGACTCACCTGTGCGCAGAAAGGAAATCCTCAAATCCAGGCCGGGGTTTGGCCTTCCAGGACCGAGTTTGGTGACCCCTGCTGTAGATGCTTTTATGAAGCCCTGAAGGCTGTCTACTGCCCTTGGCATCTGGTTCCAAGCCCATTGTTCAGTGGAGATGGTCAAACAGTACTTAAGAAGCAATCCCAAACCAGTGGTCTGGGAAAGATAAGAAGGTAATTTGTGCCAACCTCATAGTTTTAGTCTTAGCTCTTCATCGCAATTCACAACAACAAATGAAAATAAACCTGGACGAAATCCCTACTCTCAAAGAGACTGTAAATGTTGTTGAGCAGCTAAAGAATGGTAAGGCAGCAGGAGTTGATAGGATTCAAGCAATGCATTGGAAACATGGGGCCCATCATTACACACTAAGCTCCATGAGCTCTTTGTTTGCTACTGGTGGCAAGGCAGACTGCCACAGGACCTTTGCAATACAATCATCATCATCACCCTGTACAAGAACAAGGGAGAAAAGGAGAAAAGTCAGACTGCTCCAATTATTGGGGGATAACTCTGCTCTCCATCACAGGGAAAACTCTGGCAAAAGTAGAGTACTCCTCAACAGACTTGTGCCTATTATTGCAGAACTCCCCCCCGATTGGCGGCTTTAGAGTTAACAGGAGCACCACTGACAGGTTTTTTGTTCTCAGGCAACTGCAAGAGAATTGCAGAGAACAGAACAAGGGAGTTCATGTGACGTTTATTGACCTTACCAAAACATTAAGCTCTGTGAGCAGGAAGGCTCTGTGGCAAATCCTGGAACTTATAGGATGTCCTCCAAAGTTCCTAAACATGATCATTCAGCTACATGAAGACGAGTGCAGCAAAGTCAGAAACAGCAATGACCTGTCGGAGGCCTTCCCAATAAGTGAAGCAGAGCTGTGTCCTTGGACCAACTCTATTCACGGTATTCTTCAGTATGATACTTCAAAGGGTCATGGCAGACCTTGATGATGAGAATGGTCTCTACATCCGATGCAGCAATGGCAGGCTGTTCAACCTGAGGTGACTCAAGTCCCACACCAAGACACTGGAATTACTCATTCGAGAGCTACTGTTAACTGACAATGCTGCCCTTAAATCCCATATGGCGACAGTTCTGCAGCGCATCTTGCTTTGCTGAAGTTCTCAACCAGCCCACACTATAGGAAGATTATTATCATCACTACCTGGGATGCATCATCTACTCAGACAGCAAAGTTGACAAGGAAATTGACAACAGATTAACAGAGGGAAATGGTGCAATCGGCATGTTATATAAAAGTGTTTGAAACAACAAAGCAACAATCTGAGTAAAAGCACCAATGGCTGTGTTTATAGAGCTGCTGTGTTGACCAGCCGATGTCTACGTCTCTGTGTCATGGGTTACCTACCGCCATCACCTATGACTTCTTGAGCACTTTCATCAGTGCTGCCTCCGCACCATCCTCAACATCCACTGAAATGACCAAGTCACCATTACTGAAGATCCCGTACAAGCTGGAGTCACCGGCATTGAGGCCATACTGTTGAAGACGCAGTTGCACTGGGCAGGACGCATCTCTAGGATGGATGATGATCGACTGGCAAAGATGGTGCTACATGGTGAGCTCACCACTGGTAATGGCAACAGAGGAGGCCCAAAGAAGAGGTATAAGGACTTGCCTAAACAGTCCCTTGACCATCACCAATGGTTAGCTTTAGCTTTGGACCGCAAGGCCTAGAGAAGTACCATTCACCAGGCTGTCTCCTCTTTTGAAAGCACACTCAGGGCTGTTCTTGAGGAGAAAAGACGGAAGAGGAAAAACTGTCATGGCAACACCTAACAATCACTTGCAACCACTGCTGACGTGTCTGCCTGTGTCTGCCGGTCTAGCAGTAGGTTGTGAGTTGTGAGTCCTCCTAATACATGTTATTAATGGAAACATTGGGGAAATAGTTAGCGATAAATTGGATGATATGAGAGAGTGTAGACAAAAGAGCAGCTGACTCTCCTGGCAGCCCCTCACGCTCGGCTCCTCCCGCTGACTCTCCTGGCAGCCCCTCACGCTCGGCTCCTCCCACTGACGCTCCTGACGCCCCCCACTAGCTCTATACATATCCTTCTCTATCTCTCCCCCTGTCTCTACATCTCCCTATCTCCCCCTCTCGCTATCAACCCCAATATCTCTCTCTCCCCCTCTCACTATCTCCCCTATATCTCTCCACCATTCCCCCTCTCCTTATCTCTATCTCCCTATCTCTATCCCTGTCTCTCTATCTATCCCTATCTCTCCCCCTCTCTCTCGCCCTTTCATTCTCCATGTGTCTCCCTCTCCCTATCGCTCTCTCTCTCCCTACCTATCTATCCCTCGCTCTATCCCTCATATCTGCCTCTATCTCTCCGTCTAACACTCTCTCTCTCTATCCCTCTCTCTCTCTCTTCCTCTCTCCATCTCCCTAGCTCTCTATCTATCCCTTTCTCTTTCCTCCCTCTATCCCTGCCTCACTTTCTCCCTCTCTATCCCTATATATCTTCCTCCCTCTAATCCCTCCATCACTCTCTCCCTCATTCACCTCATATGGAGCCGTCAGAGAACCGAGATGAGGCCTGCGGGAGGCCTGTGACAGGACCATGGGGGGAATCATGCACGAGGCCCATTAAAGTGCCGTGGGGGGAGGCCCATAATAGGGCTTTCTGAGGACCGTTATAGGGCCACGGGGGAGGCCTGCAATAGGGCCATGGGGGTGAGCCGCGATAGGACCATGCGTGGTGGGCCGCAATAGGGCTGCAGGAGGTTTGCTGTAGGCCAACGATAGGACCACTTGAGGCGCGAGATAGGGCCGTGGGAGGCTCGTGATGGGGCATCAGGTAGCGTGCCATGGGACAATGGGAGGCCCCTTATAGGGCCCTGGGTACATGGGAGGTTCCTGATGGTGCCCTGGGACCATGGGATGCCCGTAATGGGGCCCTGGGAGCCCCTCGGTGGCCTGTGATGGGGCCCTGGGATGGCTGGCTAGAGGCGTGGGTGGAGGAGGCATGGCATTAGAGAGGGAATAGAGAGAGAGAGAAAGGGAGAGAGAAAGAAGGAATAGAGAGGGAAAGAGAGAGAGACTGTACTTACCAGATCCTGCATGGAGTGCACAGCTCCCTCTCAGCTCCTGGCAGCTCCCACAGCAGTCCTAACTGGCTGGAGACGTTCAGAGGGAACGTCCCTACAGCATTCTACAGCTGCAGCATTTTCCATTGATTCTGATTCGGCAATGCTGACAGATAGGCTCAGTGCCACAGATCAGAGCACAGCTCTGCAAGACAGCATTTTCAAAGCTTTTTTTTATATTCTCATGTGTACTCTGATCTGAAGCACTTGCTGCACCAGGCAAGTCATCAGCAGGGGGAATGGAATAATATATTAGAGATAGATGTGTCTGCTGCACAAGGATTAATAATTTAAAGTGATAGCACCAGTTTATTTTTAATTATTAATGAAATGTTAATTTATAAATATAACATTTCACAATTAAGTGATACAATTTTGGGAGGGCGGTTGCCTCTTTACCCCTATGCACTAGCCGACCCTGTATAGGATAATTACTCATTGATCATTAATATATTTTATATTTGATGATTTAAGATACCAATATATAATATTTTCAAGATGAAACCCATCTTCTCCACTGTTCTAAATTCAATGAGCAGCTGTTTTGTCTAACATGAGCCCTCGTTGACCTTTTCAGGGTGGAAACAATCGTCTTAACTGGAGGCTGATACTCTCATAATCTCTCAAATTGAATTTAATATTGAAAATGACTATTATAAACTATTATATAGAAATGTTATTAATGATCAAGAAATAATTAAACAACTAGATCATCTCGTTAGGACATTACAGTGGTTTGTTAAGACCACATACTATTCTGTAAAGGCCCACCCTCTCTGTTACTACCTTATCTAGGGTTATTCATTAACTATCACCGTCGGGTAATAAAAAGTGCAATCCCAGTATGTTAGATTAGATTAATCACAGAGATATCCAGTAGAGTTATTCGAGCTGTGTCAGTTCCTGCCTTAATTTAAATCACTTTATTCAATCTCCTATATATCTACATCCTGTAATACAGATACTGATAGCAAAGAATCAAAAGCAAAAATTGGAAGTCAAGATAATGAGAGAGAAAGTACTGTATCTACAGGAGATAATCCAGAGCCTACATTGGGACATTGTGAGAAGTGTTAGACAGCCTGGAGCATTTTGTACGGGGGTGCAGATTGTGAAGATACAGAATATTATTCAGAGACTACTTGGGACGTTATCAGAGAGCCTTGGGAAGTGTCAGAGAGCCTCTAGCATGATTTATTGGGGTCAAGAGTGTGAAGCAGAAATTGGCTGAACAACATAAAGAACAGAGAACATCCTGTGAGTCAGTTGATACAGAGACTTTACTGTAGTTTATTCCATAATCCCACCCTCTAAGGCCTATTTTCCTATATCTGTATATAATTTACATGTGCCTTAGGTGATTAGAATATATTCAGAACTTGGTGGCAGCGGGGTGATTAGAGTGGGAGTGAGGGTGGGGTCTCAGTTAAACAACTAGTCCAATAGTTTTATAAAGTACAATCCATGTAATTAGACCCATCTGGAAATATTCACAGGTCAAGGATGGTGAGACTGAGGGATACAGATTAAGTTGTGTAGTACACAGACATATATCGAAGAACAAGATGGGACAATTGGGAGGTCTGTTACAGATAAAGGCAATTATCTATTATTCTATGGAATATATTGGCGCTATATAATGAAATGATGATGGTAATAATGTTAAATGTGAGATTTCAGTGTTTTCTACCACCCATCAAATCATCACCATCTAGTTGTAACACAATAGTAATATTAGAGAAAGTGTCCTGCACAAGAAATCTCCTATTATGTATTTTATGTAATCCCCACAAATATTATAATCACTCATATTTCTCTTTAACTCAACAATATTAGACCAACTTTCTACTAACTAATAATCTGTACAACCGACATATCCAAGCATAGTTACTTTGGATAGTAATAATAGTAAAGTGTGAGAGAAAGGGAAATTAGCGCACTACTTTCTCTAAAGGGATTATTATTATGGATTTAAAGTGGTATCTCAGCAGTGTATTTGTATTAATATATAACTATTATTAAATGGTCTCTTTCTTTTTTAAACAAAAAGAGTGAAAAAAGTTGTTATATAAAAAAAATCACAAACAAGTAACTTAAACCTTTAGCATATTGGTAGTGAATCAAAAAGCAAAAATATGCACAACTCCAGAGGGAGAGAGAGAGACAAATTAACTTCTAATCAAAGCTTAAAATAAGAGAGGAATTAAAGAGTGATCAAGAAGATCTTCCAATGGTATCTTGACTATTAAAATAGAAATGAACAGCATTACTTCTGGTTAAGTTATCTGATGTGTAATGAGTTTTATTGTAACTGTAATACATCCAACAATCAGAGCTGCAAATAAACATATTTACATACAGGATTAACTTTTTTTTTACTTTTCCCACAATCAAAATATGCAGACATCAAATAGTATATGAACTGCTGTTAGAATCGTTCCCACATTGAAAGCATGAGCATGGTCTTAATCCTCAGAGAATTCCATTATGTTCACTAAAACATAAGTGTTTGTAATATTTTCCACATCCAAATGCTTATTCTCATCATATGGTCATTAAGATATGCTTTGAGAGTGAAATTTTTCTCATTTATGTACAAATGCTTTTCCTCCAGTGAAATTTGAAAACTGGCTGTATCATTTCCCACCATCAGAAAATATAAAAAACAGTCTCTCTCATGTGTGAGTTTTTTTATGTGACTTTAAATTTGAGAACCTACCATTTCCCACATTCAGAACATGAAAATGGTCTTTATCTCACGTGAGTTCGCTTGTGCATATTGAGATGTGATTTCTGACTGAAACTTTTCCCACATTCAGAACATGAAAATGGTCTTTCTCCTGTGTGAGTTCTCTTGTGATCCCTAAGATGTGAAGCCTGACTGAAACATTTGCCACATTCAGAACATGAAAATGGTCTATCGATTGTGTGAGTTTTCTTATGTTTATTAAGACTTGGGGTGTCACTGTAACATTTCCCACATTCAGAACATGAAAATGGCCTTTGCCCTGTGTGATTTTTCATATGTGTGTTGAAATTTGATGACTGGCTGAAACATTTCCCACATTCAGAACATAAAAATGGTTTTTCTCCCATGTGAGTTCGCTTGTGCATATTGAGATGTGATTTTTGACTGAAATATTTCCCACAATCAGAACATGCAAATGGTTTTTCTCCTGTGTGAATTCTCTTATGATCATTAAGATGTGAAGCCTGACTGAAACATTTGCCACATTCAGAACATGAAAATGGTCTTTCCCCTGTGTGAGTTTTCTTATGTTTATTAAGACTTGATTTCTGACGAAAACATTTGCCACATTCAGTACATGGAAATGGTTTTTCTCCTGTGTGGGTCCTCTTGTGAATATTGAGTTCTGATGTGTAACTAAAAAACTTCCCACATTCAGAACATGAAAATCGTCTTTCCCCAGTGTGAGTTTTCTTATGAACATTGGGAGCTGAGTTGGCGCTGAAACATTTTTCACATTCAGAACAGGAAATTGGTCTTTCTCCTTTTTCAGTTTCCTTATGCCTATTGAGACTTGATGCCAGACTGAAATATTTCCCACATACAGAACATATATATGTTTGTTCTTCAGTGTGAGGTATCTCTTGAGAATTGAGGTCTGTGGATGTGCTGAAACACTTCTCATAGTCTGAATATTCATGTGGATTTTCTCCTGTATCAACCTCCTTACGTTTTTTACGATTTGCACTACGGGTAAACTTTTTCCCACCATCATAATATACAAAGGATGTTTCTCCTCTTTGTTGTTTCACACAATTTTGGTTAGTGTAACTGTGTGAGACACTGAGATCTTCCCTTACACAATCTTGTGAAGGAAGCGATATATGGTGCTCTTCACACACATTAGTGGTTACGGACACATCTGTTGGAAAAAAACAACATCCAGAGTAAACAAATTATGTTAAAAAGAGTAATAACATGTATCTAAATAAAAAGATTTTTATGAACAATGTACAAAATTACCCTACAACATGAAGGGCTGTAACGTATCCGGAGTGCAGTGTGATTTTATATATATATATATATATATATATATATATATATATATATATGACAGAAATTACAAGACAAGGTGGCTCAAGGTGTAAATAAGGTACTGGGTTCAAGAGGGGTGCTACTAAGGATAAAAATATGCATATGAAAGAGAGTATCCTTTAAATTGTTGTAGTGCACACCCTCAGCCAAAATGGGCAATATAGAATACTCAAAAATTAAAACTTAACATTTATTGTTGCCATATAAAATACTTGAATTAAAAACTTGATTCTCTGATGTATAATTGTGGGAAGTGGATGAAGGTGACCCTATTTAAAATTCGTGTTATAGGATCCTCTATTCAATTTCTCCTTGAAATACGTGAAATACCTCAATATAAAGTGACCAGTAAGTGTAATAATTTATGATAAACGACCTTAAATATCATTCTGAAATCAGAATAAAGTGCTAAGTGCTGCCATATATAATGTATAATCTTAGGAGGTAGATAATAATATAAGTGCTATTGGTATAAAGTGCCAGTGCTAGGAGTAGCAACTGAGGAGATCCTATACATAAATAAATTCAATGTATAATACACTTCAATAAAGGGTTATACTATTATAACCACTTCCTCTTAATAAACTGAGCCTTGGTGCCTACTGTCTAATATCAGTTATCGTTTGTCCAGTATGATTAATGTAAAGCTAACAACACTAGCAAATTGATTTTGGAATTGCGATAACGTTAGAAGGAATCGGAGGTAAGTCTGTATTCGTTTGAGCGCCAAGGCTCCTAGCTAGCTGTGCGTCGCCTATGCGTCCATGTATGACGTCATAGGTCGGGGTCACGGACTGGCTTAGCACGGTTCCAGTAATTTCATCAGGGGTTACAGGAGTTGGGTCAGAGGGACAACTAATAGAAGTCTAAATATTTGTAAAAACAAGTAGATGCACACTAAAACTTATTATGAGTAGGTGGAGAGATTAAAACAATACAGCACATATATAATCCTAAATTGATTCTACATAAATATAGTCTCCCATGATGCAAATCTTATATTGTCAAAACAATGACCAAAGTGTAACTTCATTTTTTGAGGTCCTGGATGCTCCCTCTTGCTGTAGGTAAGCTTTTTATGTATGTGTTGTGTGCATTTATTGTGTTTTTCATTTTTTCATGTGCGCGGGTTGCGGACGATTTTTGCGAGGTCGTAATTGGTCGTAACGTGTGTAGAACTTTTTTGCTCCATGCCAGCAACTGCGGCCCTCGCTTCAAATCAACACTGCAAATCTACGCTACATGCTGCAGGAACATCAAAACAGATTGTTAGCTCTTCAGACCATTGCTTGCTGCATATATTAATTACAAATAGGTAAGGTATCATTTAATTTATTTACTAATTAATTATCATTAAAACATACACATATACAACACTTTAAAAAACACCACTATATACGATTGTAATCAATGGCGAAGGCGCTTATTGCCAGCCACACGATGAGCGCCAAAGGCCAAAACCCTTACTGTCTGGGGCTTACCTGATTTACAATTTTATTGCCCCGTCATTTTTGACGGGCAAGTCGCTAGTTAAAATAAAGAAATAAACTGTTTGCATACATTGTCAAAGTCTGCTTTTTTTTTTTTAATGCATCCTGCTACTATATAATGTTATATTCTGTTTTTTTATTGTTTTATTATGCGGTTTTCAGGCTGATAATTTTTAGGGAAGATTACTGGTGTCAAATATTAATATACAGGAACTATATTTGAAATTTTTAAAATGAATAATTTAGCAAAGTGAAGATTTCTAATACTTTTAATTTTGCAAATAAAGTTACCCTATATTTAGTTTTGATTTTGTGTAACTATTGGTGTCAAGCACGGGAAGATTTTCTCTAAGGAGCTTGGTATAAGTTTGGTGAAGATTACATTTTTCTTTTTTTTTTACATTTTTTTTTTTTTATCTTCTGAGCTAGGCCTGTCGTTTCCATGGCCACAGGATGCCTGCTTTAGCTCTTGCCACACAGAGTATGGCCGACCGCACCACGTGACGGCGACATGTTGGAGGTGGCCCTCTCGCATGCTACAGCTCTTTCGGACATGGACACGTGCAGCGGGGTGCGCGGAGAGCCTCGGGTGCCGGGCACGGCCTCCCCCTTGGCACCCGAGGAAGTTCTCCGGTACCGCTCCCCGCTTGTGTCCCAGTATGCGTGTGTCCCGCGAGGGCCTCAGTTGCTGGCAAGGAGCGCCAAAGGCGCTCCTTGCCAGCAACTGCGGCCCTCGTTCGCGAGCCCGCAAGCGTGAGCAACTGCTCGAGCGAGCTCGTATGCTCACAACTATATATGTGATAAATATTCTGTGGATAACTTAAGTTATATATTCATATTCATGTATTTGAAAGTGTAATATCAGAGTATCCCATATTTTAGAGACTTATAAATGGCAAGATGATCACCAGTCAAAAAAGGGAAATATATATGAATTATCTGTTGCTTACATACAATAGTACTGCCTATTTTAGAATATTATGCCCTTGTGTATTGGGAATCCACACAAATTGAGATTGTAAGTGTGACCGTTAGTTCCCCAAATTAAGGGAAATATTAGAGAAGTTGAGTACACCGAGTATGGAACCACTTATTGTGTATTTCTAATATCAACACAATACCTATAGTACTATATTCCTTATGTAATAACGATATTATATATTTCTTATGAAAGAGAGAGGATCATATATTGAGAGATGAAAGGTGTAAAAGTGAAGCAATCATTAAGGCCCCAAGGTTTTTTAGTTCTAAGTGTGTAGATCCATTGGGCTTCCTTTTTCAAAAGCTCCTCTTAATATTATCTCTCCTTAATATTATTATGTTTGATCCCATCAATAGCAATAAAGGAAATGTTATTGAGATCACCGTTATGTTTTAAATTCACATGGTTAGCTACCAGTGTATCATATTCCTTGGTTATACTATATATATGTTCCAATACTCTGCGTCTGAATTCTCTACAGGTTTTACCTACATACCTCATGCCACATTTGCAAAGCATAAGATCGTTGAATATCTTTTTAATCTCATGCCACTTTCCATTATAGGTGCCTATACATCTTACCACGTCATCTGTTTGTTTATTTTTATCTAGCAGTAGTGAATCTCTGTCCACTGCTTTTTCTCACTGATAAGCTCTTTTAAGGGTTTTGTTGTTATATCCCCTTTTTTTAAATCTATCTTGTAAATCTTTGGCTTCAGTCTCAAAGTCACTTGGATTGGAGCAGTTTCTTTTGACCCTTAGGTACTGCCCCACAGGTATCCCTGAAATTAGGGCTTTAGGATGGCTACTATTGGCTTGCAATAAACTGTTTGTAGATGTAGGTTTTCTGAATGTTGTGGTTTGAAGTTTCCCATTGTCTAGCTTTTTAATTTTTAAATCCAAAAAAGTAATTTAATTTTCACTAATTTCTGATATTAGATATAGTCCCATATTGTTGGTATTCAATATACCTATAAACTCTTATAAATCTTGCTGGTTACCATTCCATACCACTAGGATATCATCGATGAAACAGACCCATAATTCAATGTGTTCAGTAAATTTATCCAGTTGATCTATAAATACTTTTTGTTCCTCCCACCAGCGCGCATGTGACGCCACGGCATTAGCATATACCGGGTGCCGGCACCCGGTATATGCTAATGACGTGGCGTGCATGTGACGTCACTGCATTAGCTTATACCGGGTGCCGGCACCCGGTATATGCTAATAACGTGGCACGCATGTGACGTCACGTCATTAGCATATAACGGGTGCCGGCACCCGGTATATGCTAATGACATGACGCGCATGTGACGTCACTGCATTAGCATACACCGGGTGCCGGCACCCGGTATATGCTAATGACGTAACATGCGCGCCACGTCAAGACGCCGAAAGGAGCGGAGGCCGGAGAAGAAGCTTTAGATGCAGGTAAGTGAGGGGAAAGGGAGAGGGGGGGTATTTAGAGGGGTAGAATGTGGGGGGGGGGTTTAGAATGAGGAGGGGTTGAGGATGGGGGGGGGTTGAGGATGAGGAGGGGGGAGGGAAAGAGAGACACGGGGGAGAGTGACTCGAGTATAAGCCGAGGGGGCCCTTTTTAGCCTTAAAAAAAGGGCTGAAATCTCGGCTTATACTCGAGTATATACGGTAGCTTTACATACATTTTATAAACTCAAACAAGAAAGAGAGTTCATGCATTTAGGACTTGAAAAGGAAGATATTGAAGCATTCCACACTATGTTATCTCTTTTAGAAGAAAATAACTCTAAACAAGGAGAAAAAAACAAAATTTTGGAAAAATAAAAGTCGCTTCACTCCTTTCTTAAAAGATTATGCTAATATTTGGATTTTTTTTTTAAAAAAAGCCACTTTAGAAATTGAAAATATTAACATCAGGAAATACCTAAAAATTATAATCTAACAAAAAGTGAAAACCAGGCATTATCAGAATTAAGAAAATGTAAAGATATACAGATCAAATCCGCAGATAAAGGTGGCAATATTGTGGTAATGGACAACATAAAGTATAATTTAATGTGCCAAAATATCTTAAATGATGGAAACACTTATGAAATTATTGAAAAAAATCCAACTCAAGAATACAAAAAGTCCCTTAAATGAATTTTAGACCAAGGCCTAATTGACCAAACTTTTCAGTATCTTTTTCCAAAACATCCTACTATTTCAACTTTCTATACCTTGCCAAAAATTCACAAGAAAGTAACTCCTATTCCAGGAAGGCCGATTGTATCAGGAACTGATAATATATCCCATAAATCCAGTCTGTTTTTAGACTATCATCTTAAAGACATGGTTGAAACATTACCATCTTTTGTGAAAGATACAAATGATATCTTAAAACAACTTGAGGATCTTACAATACCTATTAATTCCTATTTGGCCACTATGGATGTAGAGGCACTATATAGCAGTATACCTCACAAAGAAGGCATCTAAGTTCTTTTTACAAAGCAAAGGTACTAATTTCCAAAAATTCAATGAATTTCTTTTAAAGCCTTAGAGAAAGTCCACGAGGATGGACGAAACGGCCCGTTGGCACTTTTATCAGTAGTCATAGAGGAAAGAGACCACTGGAGGACCAATCTAACATAGTGAATTTATGGGACAAGCCATGTTGTTACACATGAAGCATAGCAACTGAACAGCAAGTATACTAAGTGTGGCAACGTTTTGCCAATACACTTTATTGTTATACTGTTATATGTTATCTGCAGCTTCTATTATCATTCATTACCTTTTAAAGTAACAGTGTCCCTTATATCTTTGATATTGATATTTACATATATATTGATATCTCCAGTTTATTTATGATCTCTGTTTTACTCTATATTTTGTTTTTAACATTAGGTTTTTCTTTATAGTGCTTTCTATATAGAATAATCTGATGATTATCAGTATATCCTGACTTTTTCAGGTATATCAGTTTATTCTGATATATGAGGATTTAATACTTCATTCATCTATTATTTTTGAATACGTTAACCCTTTATTTAGGGTACCTCTCATGACCAGATCTCTATATTGGTGATGATACTGATCTATCCTCATTCTTATATCATATAGTATTTTTTTTATTTAGTATTTTTTTATTCTATATTGTGCACCAATTTTTATAACTTTTAAGCGGCGCTTTTTCCGGATTTAAATATCCCATTAAAGTTATTTATATTGTTCAGATAATAGTGGTGTCAAGCACCAAGGGTATAATAAGATACAGATCATACCTTTTTCTTCTATTTAAGAATTTCTTTTAAGCCTATTAGATTATGTTCTTAAACATATTTTTTTTACCTATAATGGCAAATGGTACCATCATATTAAAGGAACAGCCATGGGAACTCCATGTGCCCCAAGTTATGCTAACTTGTTATTGGGCTGGTGGGAAGAGAAATTAGTCTTTGATGAACTCCTTTCAGAATATACTGATTTAATATTAATGTGGAGGCGCTACATAGACGATATCCTATTGGTATGGACAGGTACTAAAAGAAAGTTTGAAGAATTTATGGTGAAACTTAACACCAATTCACTAGGCCTCAGGTTCACCCACGAAATTAATGATCTCAATATTACATTTCTTGATCTACTGATCAAAAAAGATCTAAGTGGCAAAATATCCTCAACTACATATAGAAAGGATACTGCCACTAATACTTTATTGAAGTGGGAAAGTCAACACTTTAAACCTCTAAAAAGAGGCATACCCAAAGGCCAATACCTTCGTATTAGAAGGAATTGCAGCACTGATAAAGAGCAGATAAACTGAGAAAAAGATTGAAAGAAAGAGGCTTCTCAAAAAATTGCCTTAAATCAGCATTTAAGTATGCATATAACTGCAATCGAACAGATCTGCTCCATAAATACTTTACAAGATCAAAATCCCATCCGTTGCATTATGACCTTTGGTTATGACTCTGAAATTGTGAAGAAGTCACTTCCTAAATATTGGTACCTTCCAAAAAGTGATGAAGATCCCACTGAGGTTTTTACACCTAATATCTCGGTTACATACCGCAGAGGAAAAAATCTAACAGATATTTTGGTACATAGCACTTTCCAAGAGAAAAGACAGAATACCACATGGCTTAGGCCTCCACTAGGTTGTTTCAGATGAGGCAGATGTAAATACTGCAGTTACATCATACCTTCAAAAGCCTTTATACATCCAACAACTAATGTTATATATGAAATCAGAGATTTCTTCAACTGCTGCTCTACGGGTGTACTATATGTTGCAGTTTGCATTCGTAAAAAGATTTATGTCGGTAAAACTGTCCGCCAGCTACGACGTAGGATAGGGAAACACGTACTAAGAATTAAACATATGCTTGATACCCGCATTGCACGACATGTTAAACTTTACCATAATAAACAAAGCAAAGTTTTATCTTTTTTTTGCTATTGACAAAGACACTATGAGTCAAAGACAGGGAGACATTGACTGCAAACTTCTTCAATGTGAAGCCCAGTGGATCTACAAACTTAAGGCTTTCTCATGGCTCTTCATGGCTTAAATGAGGGTTTCAACTTTACAGCCTTCATTTAGAAATTGAATTACGATTGAATAAGTTAAAATATATAATATTAAATGTTGTAACATCTAATTAAAACAGTTTGATAAACAACTGGATATCAATTTTTGTTGGGATTTATAGGGAAATTTAATCTTCAGAGTGATAATTCACTTTAAAGAAAGTCACGAATTCTACTAATAAATAAAAGTACTATTTTTTATTAATATATTCACCCAAGTGATTATTTACTCTGATCTTTGGGGTTTTACAGCATTAGTCTGTTAAGAATAACCAATTACACATTGATGTTTTTAGTTTTCACAGATTTATTATAGCACTCTGTAATACAGCTATTTATACAACTGTTGCATAATTTATGAATCTTCACTCCTTTTAGAAACATATCAATTTTTCTTACTGGTCCACTCAACCAATTACCAGTCCCTTTTATTTAGAACGCATTACACATTTGTATATATATAGATTTATTTCTTAATCTTTGAGGATATTATATTTCCTCCAAGGACATTATATTTCCCAGGTAATATCAGACTTATTTCTAACTTTCCAATTTCTAACTGCATGTTCCTGCTTTAACTGCACGGTTTAATTCAGTATAAGCTTTATACATTTGTATATATATTATAACATGGTTCTATATTGCTCCTTCTTTCCTTTTGCTTACATTATAAACATTCTAGATTACTTATGGTTGCCGTAGCAACCACTGTGCTTAAATACCTCACGCAGACGCCACCCCACTGTTTGCCCTTTGAGAAAGACGTCCTATGTGACGTCGAAAGGCGTCAGGCGTAGGCGGAGCGTCTTTTGCGTTCCAGTGGAACGCATGTAAACGCTAGATGCTCTGTCACTTCGCGCTCTTTGAAAGAAATCTCCTCAATCTCTCCCAATGATATCATTTAAGTCTTTTGTCTATAATACAGCATTATGATATGATATTATTACAATGTCCTCTGTAGACCTCCCACAGAGAAAATATGTTTAAATAGTAAAGTGTTTAATAAGAAGTGGAAGCCAAGAGAGCTATCCATTGGGAGAAAATAGGTTAAAGACCGTATTTATATAGATCTCTCTATGTTTATGGCACCTTTGAGCGCTCTATAAGAATAGAAGTATTTTATACTCAACAAAATAGTTTTTTCAACAAATATGAGACACTGACTATCCTATATATTGTTTTTTTTTAGGCCTTATGAAAGGCATTGTTTTTAATAAACTATAGCAATATTTGATATTTTTCCCAATACAACTATGTAATATGGTATACTATTATCAGAGTGGAAGACACTCGTGAGACTTGAGGGATCCAGTTTTCACCTAAAACTATATACACACACACAAACAAAAACATACATACATACATACACACACATATCCATATGGCTATGGATTAAAGAGCGAGGCATTTGTGGGCATCTGCATGTCCCAGCTGAGCTTCCCAGAATGCAGTGTAATAACTGTTTTTCTCAGAATTCTGAGCTTAAGAAGGTTTTTTAACTTGTTTTAGATGTTCAAATGTGAACAGATGTACTTTTTATATATATATATATATATATATATATATATATATATATATATGTATATATATATATAAATATATATATATATATATATGTTTATGTGCATATATATATATATATATATATATATATACATATATATATTTATTTATGTGTGTGTGTGTATATATATATATATATATATATATATATATATATATATATATACACACATATGTATAAATATTAGGTAGGAGAACTTTTTGTTCCCGGGTCCCACTATTGTGGGATTTCGGGAAGAAGCCTCCTACTGGTGGTGCTTAACACCTGTTTGGTTAAACAAATAATGTACTAACTTTGGGCTTTTCGGTAAGTATAATTTATTTTTATTTAGTTTTAAAAGTAAAGAACGTCTCTGATTATTAAAGTTAAAAATGAGATGGAGGAGCACTAATGTAGACTGGCTAACAAGTTCTTGAATAGTTGGTGTTGCTATATTAACATTAGATAAACTAATTATAAGTAAAGATTGTAATTTTGCCTCTGCATATTATTATTGGGCTATTTGATTATTGTCTTGGTCGTATGGCTACCTAACTAGATAGACAGTTTGTGTTTGTGACGTGCTTAATGCTGTGTGTAAATAGTGTATCAATTTTAATTTCCTAATAAGTGATGTTTTATAATTCCTATTTAAGGGATTCATAAACTATATGCCTCATTTAAAAATAAAAATGGACGTGAATTATATCTAGTTAAATAAAAAGGGATTTAAATCCTTTCTTTTATTAGTGCTTGTGCTGATGTGATCTTGAATAAGCTAGGAATAAGCTAGGAATAAGCTAGGAATAGTGAGGTGGTCAAAAAACGAAACAACGGGCAAACATAAATTTCTAAAGAAACTAGAATGTGAACGTAAATGTAAATATAGAAGTGTAAGTGGGTTGATGTGTGACTTGAGGAAAATAAGTCAATATTTCAATGTTCGGATCTTTCTTATTAAAGTTTGACAGTAATGTATATAGAAGATTTTTTTGTTTTATGGTGGAAGCTAAGTAGCACCTATGTGGTAGCCAGATAGATATTTATATTACTACTATTCAGTATATATTGGTGGAGGTTCGTGCAGCTGACCCAGTCAATATGCACTATTTTGCACTATATACATTACTGTCAAACTTTAATAAGAAAGATCCGAACAGGAGGTAGGTGTATGTGTGTCAAAGTCAAGAATCAAGAGAAGACTTCACCAGAGTAAATACAGAGGGTTCACCACAAGATGTAAACCATTGGTGAGCCTCAAAAACAGGAAGGTCAGATTAGAGTTTGCCAAACAACATCTAAAAAAAACCTTCACAGTTCTGGAACAACATCCTATGGCCAGATGAGACCAAGATCAACTTATACCAGAGTGATGGGAAGAGAAGAGTATGGAGAAGGAAAGGAACTGCTCATGATCCAAAGCATACCACCTCATTAGTGAAGCATGGTGGTGGTAGTGTCATGGCGTGGGCATGTATGGCTGCCAATGGAACAGGTTCTCTTGTATTTATTGATGATGTGACTGCTGACAAAAGCAGCAGGATGAATTCTGAAGTGTTTCGGGCAATATTATCTGCTCATATTCAGCCAAATGCTTCAGAACTCATTGGACGGCGCTGTACAGTGCAGATGGACATTGACCCGAAGCATACTGCAGAAGCAACCAAAGATTTTTTTTAAGGGAAAGAATTGGAATGTTATGCAATGGCCAAGTCAATCACCTGATCTGAATCCGATTGAGCATGCATTTCACTTGCTGAAGCCAAAACTGAAGGGAAAATGCCCCAAGAACAAGCAGGAACTGAAGACAGTTGCAATAGAGGTCTGGCAGAGCATCACCAGGGATGAAACCCAGTGGTGATGTCTATGCATTCCAGACTTCAGGCTGTAATTGACTGCAAAGGATTTGCAACCAAGTATTAAAAAGTGAAAGTTTGATTTATGACTGTTAATCTGTCCCATTACTTTTGCTCCCTTAAAAAGTGGGAGGCACATATACAAACTGTTGTAATTCCTACATCGTTCACCTGATTTGGATGTAAATACCCTCAAATTAAAGCTGAAAGTCTGCAGGTAAAGCACATCTTGTTTGTTTCATTTCAAATCCATTGTGGTGGTGTATAGAGCCAAAAATATTAGTATTGTGTCGATGTCCCAATATTTATGGACCTGACTGTATATGTATGTACAGTGGATATAAAAAGTCTACACACCCCTGTTAAACTTTCAGGTTTCTGTGCTGTAAACAAATTAAACAAAGATAAATCATTTCAGAAATTTTTCCACCTTTAATGTGACCTATAAACTGTACAACTCAATTGAAAAACAAACTGAAATCTTTTAGGTAGAGGGAAGAAAAAATATAAAAATAAAATAATATGGCTGCATAAGTATGCACACCGTTAAACTAATACTTTGTTGAAGCACCTTTTGATTTTATTACAGCACTCAGTCTTTTTGGGCATGAGTCTATCAGCTTGGCACATTTTGACTTGGCAAGATTTGCACACTCTTCTTTGCAAAAACACTCCAAATCTGTCAGATTGCGAGGGCATCTCCTGTGCACAGCCCTCTTCAGATCACCCCACAGATTTTCAATCGGATTCAGGTTGGGCTCTGGCTGGGCCATTCCAAAACTTTAATCATCTTCTGGTGAAGCCACTCCTTTGTTGATTTGGATGTATGCTTTGGGTCGTTGTCATGCTGAAAGATGAAGTTCCTCTTCATGTTCAGCTTTCTAGCAGAAGCCTGAAGGTTTTGTGCCAATATTGACTGGTATTTGGAACTGTTCATAATTCCCTCTATCTTAACTAAGGCCCCAGTTCAGCTGAAGAAAAACAGCCCCAAAGCATGATGCTGCCACCACCATGCTTCACTGCTGGTATGGTGTTCTTTTGGTGATGTGCAGTGTTGTTTTTGCGCCAAACAAATCTTTTGGAATTGTGGCCAAAAAGTTCAACCTTGGTTTCATCAGACCATAACACCTTTTCCCACATGCTTTTGGGAGACTTCAGATGTGTTTTTGCAAAATGTAGCCTGGCTTGGGTGTTTTTCTTCGTAAGAAAAGGCTTTCGTCTTGACACTCTACCCCATAGCCCAGACATATGAAGAATACGGGAGATTGTTGTCACATGTACCACACAGCCAGTACTTGCCAGATATTCCTGCAGCTCTTTTAATGTTACTGTAGGCCTCTTGGTAGCCTCCCAGACCAGTTTTCTTCTCGTCTTTTCATCAATTTTGGAGGGAGCACCAGTTCTTGGTAATGTCACTGTTGTGCCATATTTTCTCCACTTGATGATGACTGTCTTCACTGTGTTCCATGGTATATCTAATGCCTGGCAAATAATTTTGTACCCTTCTCCTGACTGATACCTTTTAACAATGAGATCCCTCTGATGCTTTGGAAGCTCTCTGTGGACCATGGCTTTTGCTGTGGGATGCGACTAAGAAAATTTCAGGAAAGACCAACTAGAGCAGCTGAAATTTATTTGGGGTTAATCAGAGGCACTTTAAATGATAGCAGGTGTATGCTGACTCCTATTTAACACGATTTGGAATGCGATTGCTTAATTCTGAACACAGCTACATCCCCAGTTATAAGAGGGTGTCCAGAAGAAGATAGAGGGAATTATGACCAGTTCCAAATACCAGTCAATATTGGCACAAAACCTTCAGGCTTTGGGTCGTTGTCATGCTGAAATAAACTTCATCTTTCAGCATAACAACGACCCAAAGCATACATCCAAATCAACAAAGGAATGGCTTCACCAGAAGAAGATTAAAGTTTTGGAATGGCCCAGCCAGAGCCCAGACCTGAATCCGATTGAAAATCTGTGGGGTGATCTGAAGAGGGCTGTGCACAGTAGATGCCCTCGCAATCTGACAGATTAGGAGTGTTTTTGCAAAGAAGAGTGGGCAAATCGTGCCAAGTCAAAATGTGCTTCAACAAAGTATTAGTTTAAGGGTGTGCATACTTATGCAACCATATTATTATTTTTTTTTTCTTCCCTCTACCTAAAAGATTCAGCTTGTTTTTCAATTGAGTTGTACACACTAAAGGTGGAAAAAGTTCTGAAACGATTTATCTTTGTCAATTTTTTTTACAGCACAGAAACCTGACATTTTATATATATATATATATATATATATATATATATATATACATACAGTGGATATAAAAAGTATATATATATATATATATATATATATATATATATATATATATATATACACACACATACATACATACATACATATATATATATATATATATATATATATATATATATATATATATATATATGTATGTATATATGTACATTACGGTATGTGAAAGGGGGTGCTACATTGGGGAAACCAGCCACAAACAACACATGCGAATGAACCTCCACCAAAGCTCCATCAAAAAACACCATGAAGACAACTATTGTACTCCAGTTGGACACCATTTCACCCAGGAGAATCAGTACATCCAGAACCTCAGCATAAAAGTACTCAGTGGGAATTTCAGAACTATCCAACAGCAGAAAAATATTGAATTAAAAATGATTACATTTTTTAATACAAAGGATTTGGGCATTAACATCGACTTAGGCTTTCTGGCCCACTATCTTAATGTCTTACAGCTAACACATTCCACTTACCTCCTCCCCTTCTATTGCTGTTTTTGTAAGCCTCATGCTATGCTGAAATGTTTTGCTATTTATTTTACTCTGCGGTGCTCTTATCTACAACCTGATCTATAGACTTACTTATTGACCTATCAGGACATTATTCATAATGGTGGTCTGTCTCTCACTTAACTCTGCCCAATGAATTTTGTCTTTCTTGTTTTTCCCCCAAAAAAATTCATCTCTTTCTGTTTACTTGTTTTAGTTCATACTTGTATCAGTATCGCTTTTTGACTTGATAAAGAGAGGCATTATCTCTCGAAAGCTCGTTGCTTTATTATGAATACGTCTGTCCAATAAAAAAGGTATCACTATTCATCGCAATAGTCTCTCTCTCATTATATATATATATATATATATATATATATATATATATATATATATATATATATATATATATATATATATATATATATATATATATACACACACATATACACATACATACATATTTACATTTTTAGTATATATTACATGGAAAATTCATCACACTCACATGATTCATATTAACCCACATATGGTTGTACTGAAATCAATACAACCAGATCCCAATAGATAATACTACGATAGTGGTGGGTCAAAAAGTTTGATTTACTGGAAATAATGTAAAATTCTAAATTGTTGTACTGTAAGAAAATACATTGTTTTATATAAAGCACTTTGATTACCCATAGTTCTTAATTACACCATATCTAGAACATCTCAAATGTCTTCAATTCGTTTTAATACTCACCATCACTGATATTTACAGAAAGTTTCTCTTCGTTAACCTGTTGGTGACTCTTCACATCTGGTTCTGCCAACTTTGAGACAACTGAAGGCTTCACATGTCCTGTATAAATATACACTAACTAATTACACATTATATCTTCGTTCAGAGCTACATTTAAAAATATATATCGATCAGCACACACTTTAAGGCTACAATCATAAAGGCTTTAATGAATATGTCATTATTAAAGTGAGGACTAAGAGATGTAACTCAATACTTTACTATTCAGAAATTAGGAAAATATTTACAAACCCTACAAATATAAAATAAGTGAGTTATGTAAATCAGTCACCTGCAGAGAGCTCTGATTGGATCGTCCCCGGCAGAATATCCTTCTCATCCATCTCATCCTCTCCTTCCTCACTAACAGGGTCTACATTATCACTTTGGAGACCTCCAATAGAAAATTTAAATGAACTCCAATAACTCCAATAGAAAATTAAAAGTACTAAATATTGGTGGGGCTGCTTGGGGGGGCGTGACCGCAACAAAGGAAGTCAATGGCGTGAGGCTGTTGCAGAGTTGAGGGGAGAGAAAACGACCAGAAAGCAGCTGCAGCTGAAAGCCTAAATGAATGCTGAAGTTAAGCTGATAGTACGACTGCGGACTGTCTGTGTTTGTGCTCACAGGTGTAGCCCCAGGGTCCAGAGTCTGGAGAGTTGTGCTTCCCCAAGTTTAAGAGCGGTATATGTGTCGAAGGGGCCAAAGTAATGAAGAAAGAGAAGCAAAGACTGAGTTTATGATACCTCACCTCGTGGGAGTGAGGCCATCGGCTGAGGAGGCCAAAGGACGCACTGTCAATGAGAGGGGAGCGCTGACAAAGAGGCAGAGAGCCAAAGAAAGTAAAGGAGTAAGTCCCTGATGTAACTAAAGGGGGAAGTAACAACATATAAGGATATATGAGATGGACATTGAAGGTAAAACCTTCAGAGACCGTGGGAGGTTAAACTGTCATATGTTAGTGCATAAAGGCTATTTTCACAACTTTTTTAAATCTGTGGACTGTGGAACTTAATATATTCTGAGTTATAAAGTAAGATCTAAAACGTCTTCTGCTTTGAGCACTCTGACAAAAGTTAAAACAAATGGGAGAAGTAAAGTGGACTTCTGGCTGTGACATTGGTAGCTGGATATATAATTGATCAGCATTTGTCTGGATTAAAATCCATTTATAAGGAGCAGAGCTCTGGGAATAGCTGAAGATTTGAGAAAACGGAAGAGCTTATGGAATCCAGGATAAAAAAAGAGTAAATGACTGGTGAAAATTTTATAGAGCAAAACCTACAATAATAAATATTACAAAAATAAAGGAGTAAATAAAGAAGCTTTTTAAAGAGGTGGAGAAGATATCCTTTAAAAATACAAAACAGAATTAAGCTAAAGCCACATGGGGGATACCAGGAAATCCGCAGCTAAGCTGATATAGAAGGCTTATTTAAAAGCGAATTTTGAAAGATAAAGATTGATTGAAATAAAGTCTGTTAAAGGTAAAAACAAAATAAATATGTCCACAAAATCGAAAAATAAAGAAAAATCTGGTACAAACAACATTTTTCTCTCCAAAAAATAGAGGAGATTAGTCCAGTGCATATAACGTCAGAAATAAAAAGTATTAAAAATATCAATGCAGAAGGGGAATTGTTAACAGTACCCAAAATGAAAGAGCTTTTATCATCCATTCAGATAACTTAATATTAGGCTTAAAAAATGTGATCATGGAAAATTCTAATGCAATAAAGAAATTGAATACAAAAATGAAAAAAAAAAAAGACAAACAGAAAAAAAAAAAAAAGAGAGAAGTGTGTTAAAAAGAAAAACAATACAATACAGTGAGTTTTGCCTGGGGATAGGCAGTCCGTGGAGAGGGGACCTGTTCTATGACTTAGAGTAATAATAAACAGCCTGGGATAGTGTTATAAATTAGGTATTAAGTGATTCGCTCCAAACTTTCCATTTCAGAGTGTCTCTTAATTAAATCTGAAGAGATGAAGTTTTTCTCCAGCTCCCAATTTTTGTTCATTATAACTACAACTTCGCTCCATCTTGGGGTGTAAGTTAGCTTCCACCTGGAGACTATTATCCATTTAGCTATTATCAAAATTTGTACAATAAAGGCCTGAATTTCAAGGCTAAAAACTTAAGATTTCTACCCAAAATGGTTTAATACAGGGGCAGTCCCACCAAACATGTTTCTGTGTGCCATCAGCTCCACCTTTTCTCCAACAAAGCCGGTCATTACTTTTATGAGAAATTTGAAAGATCTGCTTTGGGACCATGTACCAACGATTTACAGTTTTGAAAAAGATCTCCCTGTATGAGGCTTTCTTGATAAAACTATTGGTTGTTCTAAAAGCTATATTATACCAAGTTTTAATGGGGACAGATTGTTCCATGTCTCTTTCCCAGTCCTCCATACCTATAGTCTTAAAGTCTGGTATTGAGGAGTTAAGTGCATCTATAGTTTTGGTTATTAAATGGGAGTTAGCTTTGATTAGTTGTTCAAAAGGTGTTAGCTTAGTTCTGCTTAAGGTTCCCATGTTATTTAGAAGCAGAACTGCAGTTAATTTTTTATAGATAAGCCAACTGCTACCCGATACAGTGCCTTGCAAAAGTATTCATCCCCCTTGACTTTTTACCTATTTTGTTACATTACAGACTTAAGTTCAATATTTTGTTAATCTCAATTTTATGTGATGGATCAGAACACAATAGTGTAAGTTCGTGAAGTGAAATGAGAAAAATATATACATAAAACTATTTTTTAGAAATAGAAAACAGCAAATGTTGTTGAAAAGTGCCACTCAGGGTTAGGTTATAAAAAAATATCCAAATCTTTGATGATCCCCAGGAGCACCATCAAATCTATCATAACCAAATGGAAAGAACATGGCACAACAGCAAACCTGCCAAGAGACGGCGGCCTACCAAAACTCAAGGACTGGGCAAGGAGGGCATTAATCAGAGAGGCAGCACAGATACCTAAGATAATCCTGGAGGAGCTGCAGAGATCCACAGCAGAGACTGGAGTATCTGTACATAGGACGACAATAAGCCGTACGATCCATAGAGTTGGCCTTTATGGCAGAGTGGCCAGAAGAAAGCCATTACTTTCAGCAAAAAAACAAAATGGCACATTTTGAGTTTGCAAAAAGGCATGTGGGAGACTTTAAAAATGTATGGAGGAAGGTGCTCTGGTCTGATGAGAATAAAATTGAACTTTTTGTCCATCAAAGAAAACGCTATGTCTGGCGCAAACCCAACACATCACATCACCCAAAGAACACCATCCCCACAGTGAAACATGGTGGTGGCAGCATCATGCTGTGGGGATGTTTTTCAGCAGCCGGGACTCGGAAACTGGTCAGAGTTGAGGGAAAGATGGATGTGCTAAATACAGGGATATTCTTGAGCAAAACCTGTACCACTCTGTGCGTGATTTGAGGCTAGGACGGAGGTTCACCTTCCAGCAGGACAATGACCACAAACACACTGCTAAAGCAACACTTGACCTCAATCCAATAGAAAATCTGTGGTTAGACTTAAAGATTGCTGTTCACAAGCGCAAACCATCCAACTTGAAGGAGCTGGAGCAGTTTTGCAAGGAGAAATGGCCAAAAATCTTAGTGGTAGGATGTGGTTCAACTTGGAGCTGTTATTGCACCAAAAGGTGGCTCTACAAAGTATTGACTTAAGGGGGGTGAATAGTTATGCACATTGGTCTGTTATTTTGTCCTATTTGTTGTTTGCTTCACAATAAAAAAAAAAAAAAAAAACATCTTCAAAGTTGTGGGCATGTTCTGTAAATTAAATGATGCAGATCCTCAAACAATCCATGTTAATTCCAGGTTGTGAGACAACAAAACATGAAAAATGCCAAGGGGGGTGAATACTTTTGTAAGACACTGTATAAATCTATACAATCAACTATGGACGATTGGGAAAAAAATACCTGTCTTGAACTGCTAGAATTGCAATAATAAAAATTATAGTTATCCCAAAAATAATATATATTTTATGAAGCATACCAGAGAAGCCCCCAGATTATTGGATTTAAAGACTTCAAATTTGTATTAATAAATATATATTGAAGGGGAAAAAAATCTAGAACATCTATTAATATTGTTAAATGAAAGTTTGAAGCTGGGGATTTAGCATCACCTTGTATAAAAAGATATTCAGGAACCTATTGCTATGTCTCAGATTTTAAGATGGAGTTCTCCTCTCGTAAATCCAATTTGGAAACATAGAAAGTGATCATTTGGTTAACACTCCTATTAACTTACTTCTGCAACTTCCAAACTTAGACTGGATGAGATCTAAGATTATCCCTAGGGGGGTGAACTCTCTATTAAAATTTTGGATACAGAAATTGAAATTCTCTTCTTACCCGTCGTTAGGAGCCCGAAATGAAATTATCCATTTTCTAAAATAAAAAGCTAAAGATAGCAGAGTGGAAAAACAAAGGATGTAATGATATAGAAGATATATATACAGACAGGGTGTTTTTACTTCAAAAATATAAACGGACGAAAAATATGTGGCTTCAATATATGTCTTTTAAGAATATTCCGAAGCAAAATGGTTTTACGCTTAAAAATATGAATCCATTAACTACTTTTAAACATCTGATTTATAGTAGAGATCATGCTGACAGTATGTCAAAATGTCAGAAAATATTGTCCCTAAATGAACCAGTAAAGAAAATAAAGAGCTTTATAGCCTGGGAAGATCTAAAGATAATTTATGATGTAGAAGTATGGACGGATGCCTTCAAGTTAGTTCAGCAATCAGCACAATCAAAGTCATATATAGAAGTGTTTTTTAAAATTGTACATCGGTGGTATTTGGCCCCAGAAGCCATTAATGAGAATAAATGCCTCCAATTTGGGATTCACATCTTGATAGAAAACAAGGGCATTATGTGTAGATTTTAGTTTCTGAATAATATTTTATGGCTATTATAAAATGATCCATGTATAGATATATATTAACTCTATCCTGTATTTAATATCCTTTATATCTGTATGTTGGTTGTTAATATGTATCCTGCAATAGTGTATGTGATGTGAGAATGTGTTATATTTTGTATGTTTCTTTTTGAAAAAACAAATAAAAGATAAAAAAAAATAATTCTGAATTCATTTGAACAGTTTTTTATTCACCGATTCATGTAGATGATAATCATGTTTATCACTCACCTGCCCCTATATTTGAAGGGATTGTCACCTGCACAACATCCTTATGATCGCTCTCATCTTCATCTTCCTTAACTGATACTGTACACAGATTTACATCATGGAGACCTGATACGAACAATAAAGAATTAAATGGATTTGTAGAAATGTATCAAATACATCCGCTAAGTGTACCTGTTCTTTCATGAATTTACCCATAAATCAGATACAGGTCTCATTTTCAGGTTGACATCATCTAAATAAATGTATTAATGTGTATAATCATGAATAGGAAAGTTCTCTGTCCCATCTTCATTTTATTTTATCTGGTACTTTCTGCAGTTTCTTCTTTAGTGATTTAAACTCTTTGCTGGTTCTGCCCGTTTTCTATAAAACACAAGTCCTTTCAAGCTGAATAATCTAAGGATCCATGAAGACACTTAGGTGTAAGAAATCTAAACCAAGCAAGTCTTACATCACTAATCACAACTGCTTATGGTGCTTAAGAAGACGACGTGACACCATCTTCATAATCAAATAATTAATATAACAAACTAGTCTTCCCAGTAGGACTCCTTGTGTAATGATACATAAAAGTGAATAAAAGCTAAATGTAATTTCCACCCTCAGAACTGTGATGTGCTGTATTATTATTTCTATATGTTACTGATGGGTTTGTTGAAAGCTGGACATTGTAATCACATATTAAATGGAAAACTAATCACATTCTCATAATTAATTACCTCTCACAAATGGTAATAATGAAAAATATACACCTAGATCCCAAGTGACAATGAGAAAACAGACTAAGCTGCTCATGGGAAAGAAATGTTTATTCACTGCAAAAAATGTAAACTTCTGTGTTTTTGGGTACTGTAATAAAATGTATTTTTAAATAACATTTAATTGCTAAAAAAACTTTTATTACATATAATTGTAAATCACAGCTAAATCTGTAAATTTGGAAAACCTCAAATGTCTTTTATTAGATTTATTTCTCACCTTCACTGATATTTACAGGAATTTCCTCTTCCTTAATCTGTTGGTGACTCCTCACATCTGGTTCTGCTTCTTCATCAAACTTTAAAACAACTGAAGACCTCACATGTCCTGTATAAATATACACAATCTAATTAC
Source organism: Discoglossus pictus (assembly GCA_027410445.1). Lineage (NCBI taxonomy): Eukaryota > Metazoa > Chordata > Amphibia > Anura > Alytidae > Discoglossus > Discoglossus pictus. Next base: position 15,135,592 of record CM050163.1, on the reverse strand, counting down.
AAAATATATCTTCATACATTATTGACGTATATACTTCAATTGTGTTCATATATATGAAGAGTGAGGTAGCTGTGAATGTCCAGTAATCCAGATGAATAATCAGAGTATTGCAGTATATATACCATTTTTTTTTGAGAAACCAGCCAGGAATGACATATGAGGATGAATCTACAGAGACATTCCATCAATAAGCACAATGAGGAGACTTACTGTACTCCAGTTGAACACCATTTCACCCAGAATAACCACTCCATGAAAAATCTCAAAATCAAAATACTCGAAGTTTTTTTTAAAAACACTAAGGAAAGAAAGACATTTGAAATTAAAATGATTATGTTCTTTAACAGTAATAAGTCAGGACTTAATGTAGACATTGAATTCTTATCTCATTATCAACATTTCTTATAACCTCCAACATTCATGATTGTATATATATATATATATATATATATATATATATATATATATATATATATATATATATATATGTGTGTGTTTATTGATTTTTTTATTTTTTTTATTTTTTGTTCTCTGCCTTCATCCTGAGTTTGGTTACAGCCCTATGGTTCCTTAGATGTGAAACTATTTACGACCCAAATTTACTTACTTTGGTCTGCACCCCAAACACTTGCAGGGCTGGCTGATCAGAACATTATTTGTTAATCCTGGAATTTTTTGCTGTATTTGTGAATCTATAATCAGTATTGACTCTGACTCGACAAAGAGAGGAACGCTCTCGAAAGCTCGTCATGAAACCTATGAATATGTTTGTCCAATAAAAAAGGTATCACTATATACTGCAATACTCTGATTATTCATCATATATATATATATATATATATATATATATATATATATATATATATATACACACATATACATAGTCAGGTCCATAAATATTGGGACTTCGACATAATTCTAATCTTTTTGGCTCTATACACCACTACAATGGATTTGAAATGAAACGAACAAGATGTGCTTTCACTGCAGACTTTCAGCTTTAATTTGAGGGTATTTACATCCAAATCAGGTGAACGGTGTAGGAATTACAACAGTTTGTATATGTGCCTCCCACATTTTAAGGGACCAAAAGTAATGGGACAGATTAACAGTCATAAAACAAACTTTCACTTTTTAATACTTGGTTGCAAATCCTTTGCAGTCAATTACAGCCTGAAGTCTGGAACGCATAGACATCACCAGACGCTTGGTTTCATCCCTGGTGATGCTCTGCCAGACCTCTATTGCAACTGTCTTCAGTTCCTGCTTGTTCTTGGGGCATTTTCCCTTCAGTTTTGTCTTCAGCAAGTGAAATGCATGCTCAATCGGATTCAGATCAGGTGATTGACTTGGCCTAACATTCCACTTCTTTCCCTTAAAAAACTCTTTGGTTGCTTTTGTAGTAAGCTTCGGGTCATTATCCATCTGCACTGTGAAGCGCCGTCCAATGAGTTCTGAAGCATTTGGCTGAATATGAGCAGATAATATTGCCTGAAACACTTCAGAATTCATCCTGCTGCTTTTGTCAGCAGTCACATCATCAATAAATACAAGAGAACCAGTTCCATTGGCAGCCATACATGCCCACGCCATGACACTACCACCACCATGCTTCACTGATGAGGTGGTATGCTTTGGATCATGAGCAGTTCCTTTCCGTCTCCATACTCTTCTCTTCCCATCACTCTGGTACAAGTTGATCTTAGTCTCATCTGTCCATAGGATGTTGTTCCAGAACTGTGAAGGCTTTTTTAGGTGTTGTTTGGAAAACTCTAATCTGGCCTTCCTGTTTTTGAGGCTCACCAATGGTTTACATCTTGTGGTGAACCCTCTGTATTTACTCTGGTGAAGTCTTCTCTTGATTGTTGACTTTGACACACATACACCTACCTCCTGGAGAGTGTTCTTGATCTGGCCAACTGTTGTGAAGGGTGTTTTCTTCTCCAGGGAAATCATTCTTCGGTCATCCACCACAGTTGTTTTCCGTGGTTTTCCGGGTTTTTTGGTGTTGCTGAGCTCACCGGTGCGTTCTTTCTTTTTAAGGATGTTCCAAACAGTTGATTTGGCCACACCTAATGTTTTTGCTGTCTCTCTGATGGGTTTGTTTTGTTTTTTCAGCCTAATGATGGCTTGCTTCACTGATAGTGACAGCTCTTTGGATCTCATATTGAGAGTTAACAGCAACAAATGCAAATAGCACGCTTGAAATGAACACTGGAGCTTGTATCTGCTCTTTGTAAATGGGATAATGAGGGAATAACAAACACCTGGCCAGGGAACAGCTGAGCAGCCAATTGTCCCATTACTTTTGGTCCCTTAAAAAGTGGGAGGCACATATACAAACTGTTGTAATTCCTACACCGTTCACCTGATTTGGATGTAAATACCCTCAAATTAAAGCTGAAAGTATGCAGTTAAAGCACATCTTGTTTGTTTCATTTCAAATCCACTGTGGTGGTGTATAGAGCCAAACAGATTAGAATTATGTTGATGTCCCAATATTTATGGACCTGACTGTATATTACACTCGGTACATACACTTTAAGGTTACAATTATAAAGACTTCTAATAAACATGACAGTGTACCGTATACACTCGAGTATAAGCCGAGTTTTTCAGCCCTTTTTTAAGGCTAAAAAGGTCCCCCTCAGCTTATACTCGAGTCACTCCCCCCCCCCACGTGTCTCTCTAACCCCCCGTGTATTTTTCCCTCCCCCCTCCTCATCCTCAACCCCCCCTCATTCTACCCCTCTAAATAACCCCGCCCCCCCCCCCCCGGTATATGCCAATGACATGGCGTGCATGTGACACCTGGTATATGCTAATGACGTGATGTCACATGCGTGCCACGTCATTAGCATATACCGGGTGCCAGCACCCAGTATATGCTAATGACGTGACGTCACATGCGTGCCACGTCATTAGCATATACCAGGTGCCGGCACCTGGTATATGCTAATGACGTGACGTCACATGCGCACCACATCATTAGCATATACCTGGTGCCGGCACCCGGTATATGCCAATGACGTGACGTCACATGCGCGCCACGTCAAGATGCGAGAAGGAGCAGAGGCCGGAGCAGAAGATTCAGATGCAGGTAAGTGAGGGGAGAGGGAGAGGGGGGTATTTAGAGGGGCAGAATGAGGAGGGGGGTTGAGGATGAGGAGGGAGGTTGAGGTTGAGGATGTGGGGGTTGAGGTTGAGGATGTGGGGGTTGAAGTTGAGGAGGGGGGGTTGAAGTTGAGGAGGGGGTGTTTGAGGTTGAGGAGGGAGGTTGAGGAGCGGGTTGAGGATGGGGGGTTGAGGTTGAGGAGGGAGGTTGAGGAGGGAGGTTGAAGAGGGAGGTTGAAGAGGGAGGTTGAAGAGGGAGGTTGAAGAGGGCAGTTGAGGAGGGGGTTGAGGAGGGGGGTTGAGATGGGGGGGTTGAGGATGGGGGAGTTGAGGATGGGGGGGTTGAGGATGGGGGGTTGAGGATGGGGGGGTTGAGGATGGGGGGTTGAGGATGGGGGGGTTGAGGATGGGGGGGTTGAGGATGGGGGGATGAGGTTGAGGAGGGGGTTGAGGTTGAGGAGGGGGTTGAGGATGAGGAGGGAGGTTGAGGATGGGGGGTGAGGTTGAGGAGGGGGTTGAGGAGGGAGGTTGAGGAGGGAGGTTGAGGAGGGCGGTTGAGGAGGGAGGTTGAGGAGGGAGGTTGAGGAGGGGGTTGAGGATGAGGAGGGGGTTGAGGATGAGGAGGGGGTTGAGGATGAGGAGGGGGTTGAGGATGAGGAGGGGGTTGAGGATGAGGAGGGGGTTGAGGATGAGGATGGGGTTGAGGATGAGGATGGGGTTGAGGATGAGGAGGGAGGTTGAGGAGGGTTGAGGTTGAGGAGGGGAGGTTGAGGAGGGAAGGTTGAGGAGGGGGGTTGAGGATGAGGAGGGGGGTTGAGGTTGAGGAGGGGGGTTGAGGTTGAGGATGGGGTTGAGGATGGGGTTGAGGATGAGGGTTGAGGTTGAAGATGGGGTTGAGGATGGGGGGGTTGAGGATGAGGATGGGGGTTTGAGGAGGGAGGTTGAGGAGGGGGTTGAGGAGGGAGGTTGAGGATGAGGAGTGGGATTGAGGAGGGAGGGGAAGAGACACAGGGAAGGGAGAGGGGGAAGGGACACAGGGAAGGGAGAGGGGGAAGAGACACAGGGAAGGGAGAGGGGGAAGAGACACAGGGAAGGGAGAGGGGGAAGAGACACAGAGAAGGGAGAGGGGGAAGAGACACAGAGAAGGGAGAGGGGGAAGAGACACAGAGAAGGGAGAGGGGGAAGAGACACAGAGAAGGGAGAGGGGGAAGAGACACAGGGAAGGGAGAGGGGGAAGAGACACAGGGAAGGGAGAGGGGGAAGAGACACAGGGAAGGGAGTGGGGGAAGAGACACAGGGAACGGAGAGGGGGAAGAGACACAGGGAAGGGAGAGGGGGAGGATACACAGGGAAGGGAGAGGGGGAAGAGACACAGGGAAGGGACACAAGGGGCACAAGAGGGACACAGGGGGCAGCACATTTCCCACCCTCGTCTTATACTCGAGTCACTCATTTTACCCATTATTTTGTGGTAAAATAGGTGCCTCAGCTTATACCCGGTCAGCTTATACTCGAGTATATACGGTAATTATTGCAGTGAGGACCAAGAGATTTACCTCAACACTATACTATTCAGAATTAAGGAAAATATTTACAAATTCTACAAATATAAAATAAGTGAGTTATGTGAACGAGTCACCTGCAGAGAGCTCTGATTGGATCGTCACCGGCAGAATATCCTTCTCATCCTTCTCATCCTCTCCTTCCTCACTAACCGGGTCTACATTATCAGTTTGGAGACCTGTTAATACCAATAGAAAATTATATATTCATGTGAATTTACTACTTTTGATAATTATCCCAACTGTTAATAACATGGAAGGAACGTGTTCTGCTGACACTGCAAGGACTGACTGGAATGTACCTCCGATGTGTACAATTCCTGAGATAAACCTCACAAGGAAATCCGAGCAAATATGTAGACTCTATACTACGTGAATTTGTAGTTACTTTGGCATCCTATGTCAAAAACACAAAAGATGTCTTCTTAAAACGGAATGACATCTCGGTCAGTAAAAAAAAAAAAATACTGGTGTCTTTAGATGTGGAGTCTCTATATACCAACATACAACACTTAAGAGGCCTCAATGCACTCATTATACCACCCATAATGAGTTTGTGTTGGAACTACTAGAGTTTATATTGACTCATAATTACTTTAATTTCCTTAACGCAAATTTATATCTAGGCTTTTGGGAGGAAACAATGGTATTTATTGATGAAATGGACAAATATACCAAACACATAGAGATGTGGGTCCATTTCATCAATGACATCTTAATGATTCGGAATGGGAGCACCAAGGAATTGAAAGAATTTATCCATGTATTAAATAGGAACAACATGGGACCCCACCTTACATCAGAAAATAATGATACCTGTATAATCTTTTTGGACTTGTGAAATCAGAAGATGGTAAACTTCAAACTACCACCTACAGAAAACCCACTGCCACTAATAGTCTATTACAAGCAAATAGCAGCCACCCAAAGGCCTTCATTTCAGGAATACCTGTGGGGCAATATTTAAGAATAAAAATAAATCCGAATGACTTTGAAATTGAAGCGAAAGAGCTTCAAAATCGTTTCAAAGAAAGGGGACTATAAAAATAAAACCCTAAAAAAAGCATATCATAAAGCTAAAAACAGAGAGATTTGCTATTAAAGGAAAACAAAGAACCAGATACTACGGTTCGATGCATTGGCGCCTACAATAGTGGCATGAGATCAAAAGGATTTTCAATACTCATTGGAAGATCCTTTTAGATGATGAGGATTTGAGACCCTTTCTAAGTAAGCAGGCACTGGTAGGAGCTATACCAATTTAAGAAATATGCTATCAAAAAGCCATTTAGAAATTGATAAAAGCAAAAATTGGCCTAGTAACATTTAAGGCTGCTTTAAATGTTCATCTTGTACCAAGACATTTTCTTCGAGAGATGGTGCTACCCATTTCAAAATTAAACAACTGTTGACATGCAAAACCGTGGGGCGTAATGTACCTCATGATATGCAAATGTGGCATGAGGTATGTAGGTAAAACCGGTAGAGAATTCAGGAGCAGGGTCCTTGAACATATATATAGTATCAATAAAGGCCATGATACACCGGTAGCCAACCACGTTAATTAAAATCACAATGGGGATTTCAATTTGGTATCTTTTATAGCCATAGATAGTATCAAAGGGACTATCAGACGAGGTAATATAGATAAGGAATAACTTCAAAGAGAAGCCCTGTAGATATATAGTCTAAAAAAACAAAAAAGAGTGGGGCCAAATAAAGGTTTCACTTTCTCTTTCTTCATTTGAAAGATTATCATTAGCTATCTGCTAAATTTTATTTGCATATGTTTAAAGATAGTTTGTAGAATTTTATCAAACAAAAAAACGAAGTCAGAGGTGCCGATCAGAGAACGAAGTAACCTTAATAGATTAGTTCTATAGCCATGATAAGCCACTCTGAGAGCAACCTCTTTTAGCTCACTTGTGCCCTTCACAGGGAGAAATATCCTGTAGTATATCAGTCTGGTCCCACTCACAAGAGTGACCCAGCCCCGAAATACCAGGCAATTCCACCCTGAACAGGAGAAACAGCAAACGCAGACGCGTTTCGGCCTTTATGGGCCTCGTCAGTGAGGCGCAGCTGAACTCCCTAAGGCAAGAAGACTATGCAACAAAAGGATTGATGGGTATCAACCACCTTATTTTATGTTATTATTTACCACCAGAATATACGGGATAGTGGTTTATTTCTTTGTTGCCACGGTGTGCTCTACATTAAATAAAAGACATTGTATATATATATCTTTTTTATATGTTACTAACAATATATCTGATTACTAATATAGTCAGATTTGTATAATATTACTATATTCCCACCTTTATCAGACTTTCTGATAATTATATCATTATTCTGATTTAAATCTCTTAAGCCTTTTTCTCAGATCTAGTTAAATTATCAGAGTTGTTAGTAGTTTTGGATAGTTTCTATAGATCCCTTACTACATTCTGTACAAAAAGTTCAATGTTAAGACTGATATTCAATGGTGGCGTGTATTTGCTTTTAGGTTTAAATGAGAAAAATGGAACTTTGTATTGAAATTCCTCATTTTCGGCTAGTAAACTTTCAAGACCTCTCAAGGCTTTAGGGTCTAATACTTCTGGTGTATTAGTTTTTCTGGAGAAAAACTTTTTCAAGGTTAATTTTATGGCAAATAAATGTGTTTCCTTCACCCATTCGAATAGCTTAAAATCACCCTTGGGTGAAAAATTGAGGCCTTTTTTAAGGACTGATAAATGTTCAGTTGATAGGTTACATTTTGAGAGATTGAACATTTGTAGAGCATCTGTGTCTTGCGTGATCTTTTTGGACAGCCCATTTGCAAATCTGATGTCAACTCAATATTATATATAAGTTACAACTCTTTCTACTGTATAATTTAAAAGTTTACATATTCACCTTTAAGCATTTCATTTTAAATGTAATGGTCTATCCACTCTATAGATTACATACTATTGTGTCATCTATTAGCTATATTAAAAATTAACGTTATATTCAACCCTGTGTATTGGCCCAAAACATATGCCCATATTGAATATGCTCATCTTTATAGTTCATATATACTTGCCAGCAACTTCCAATTACCTTCATGTATTTTAACATAATTATTCATAAGTAAAATAAATAGCCTGCCCTGTACCTCCAAGGTAACCCCTGATGAAATAGTCAGAAACGTGCGTTGGGTCGCACATCACGTCGCGCTGCGTCACATACCTATGACGTCACCTCCAGACTCATAGGCAGCATGCACACAGAGTGCAGGTAGTGGGTAGCTGTGTCCTGTGGGTTGAATCATTTTTCTTCAGGCACGTGATATTACTAGCTATTTAGGCTTTACCTTCATCAATATTATTAGTTACTCACCAAAGGCACTGCGATGCCAGCATCAACCTAATACTTGTGCATACTAGCAATACTAGCTATTGAAAACAAGCAATTGTGCCAAGTTTGAGAATTTGGGCCATCCATGCTACCTAAATATTTTGGACAACAGGCCCCACTTACCTGACTTTTAGATGTGGATTGTGTTACTTTCTAAGCTCATAAACACAAACAGTGGTACTTCCACGTATTGACATTTTTCTGAGTGTATTGATTTAATATACGCCACAAGCACTTTAATTTGACCAGTATAGAAGTCTATACTGCTATTTCACTCAGCACCTTATTTTCACTTTTATATATATATTTTATATTACCTCAGGAATATGAGAATATACAGCACTAAGCACTTCCACTCAGTCCCAAATCTATATTCTAATATAACAATAAATAACATAACAATTGTGGTGTGTTACCACTATCAGTTGGGCATCCAATGAAGCCCTAAACCACATTCTATAAAAATGTCAACGTGACATCAGTTACCAGTTTTTACTTTTTATATTTTTAAACCAGTTTATTAAATGTTAAGTTTTAATCAATCAGTCTCTATATTGCTGCTATACAATATTATCGTGAAACAACCACATGGATAGTACAGCGATATGCCCAGAGATGAACATGGTACCACCAGTACAGCGATATGCCCAGAGATGAACATGGTGCCACCAGTACAGAGATATGCCCAGAGGTGAACATGGTACAGCGATATGCCGAGAGGTGAACATGGTACCACCAGTACAGCGATATGCCCAGAGGTGAACATGGTACAGCGATATGCCGAGAGGTGAACATGGTACATTGATATGCCGAGAGGTGAACATGGTACAGCGATATGCCGAGAGGTGAACATGGTACCACCAGTACAGCGATATGCCCAGAGGTGAACATGGTACAGCGATATGCCGAGAGGTGAACATGGTACCACCAGTACAGCGATATGCCCAGAGGTGAACATGGTACCTCCAGTACAGCGATATGCCCAGAGGTGAACATGGTACCTCCAGTACAGCGATATGCCCAGAGGTGAACATGGTACAGCGATATGCCGAGAGGTGAACATGGTACCTCCAGTACAGCGATATGCCCAGAGGTGAACATGGTACCTCCAGTACAGCGATATGCCGAGAGGTGAACATGGTACCTCCAGTACAGCGATATGCCCAGAGGTGAACATGGTACCACCAGTACAGCGATATGCCCAGAGGTGAACATGGTACCACCAGTACAGCGATATGCCCAGAGGTGAACATGGTACCACCAGTACAGCGATATGCCCAGAGGTGAACATGGTACCACCAGTACAGCGATATGTCCAGAGGTGAAAATGGTACCACCAGTACAGCGATATGCCCAGAGGTGAACATGGTACCACCAGTACAGCGATATGCCCAGAGGTGAACATGGTGCCACCAGTACAGCGATATGCCCAGAGGTAAACATGGTGCCACCAGTACAGCGATATACCCAGAGGTGAACATGGTACCTCCAGTACACAGAATCCTTTAGACTAGAGGCCAATACAAAGAGAATTATTCACACAGCCCTGACTGGCACATAGTGGTTTGTGTGTAACATATATATAGTTATCAGTGTTCGTAACATCTGCGATGTTGGTAACGCAGTTGCGTCCCTCGCAAAGCGGGGGGTGCAACCGCGAGCCTCGCAAAGCGAGGTCAGCCAGTGGCGCTGTCACACATGCAAGCCTCGCAAAGCGAGGCGAAGCAGCAGCACAGTACTTAGGCTGCAATAAGCGACGAAGGTGCTCATTGCAGCCAACGGCGCAGTGAGGGTCGCAACTATTAGCCAAGCGAGTACCTCAAAAAACCTTAAAAACAAAAAAAAAGTATTAAACAAATATAACAACACACTCACACACAGCACAGGGGGAGAGCCAAGAATCCTGTGAGTGAGGTTGCAAGTGATTTTGAGCCATATCTGGGGGTTTTCGTCAATCCAAAATCGACTGAGCGTGGAAAAAAATGGCGGATGTAAAACATAAAAAAATTCTGAAACTGGATGAAAATGATGCTGAGCAAAGCCAAGCATTAGAAAATACACAACGGCAAAGACAGTAACACACCAACAACGCCAGGGACGCAGGACTTTGAAAATAAAACAAACGTCAGCGCGTAACACGCAAATATTCGGCACAGACACAGAGGAGAAACAAACAGGGAAGGGAAAGGGGGGAGATGGTGGAAAGAGACACATGGCATTCCCAAGCACAGAACTTGCAGCTCAAACCTGCAATGAGCGGTCCGTACAGTAGGCGGGAGGAAAGGCTTGCAATGAGAGCCGAAGTGTGGGGCTCACGATGAGCGCTGAAGGTGCTCAGTGGAGCGAAAGCCTCACATTGTGTGGCAAACAGCCTTACTATTTAATTCCGTCATTTTTGACAGGCAAGTAGCTAGTATGTATATGTATATGTATATATATATATATATATATATATATATATATATACACACACACACACAGGAAGAGAAAGATAAGATTGGGTTGGTGTGCATACATTATACAGTTACAGATAAGTGTGTACGCCACACTAGCTGTAATGTTTTCTGGCTCCTAACTTTCAGATATTTTTGTCAACCCCTAAAATAAAATGAGGTTGAAAACAAAGTATAACTTTTTGAATAGAATTATGTGCAATTAATGATAAATCTTGGATATTTGACTGACCTAACGAAAAAAATGTAATATATAAATACACACATTATATATATATATATATATATATATATATATATATATATATATATATATATAAATATATAAATATATATATATATATATAAATATATAAATATATATATATATATATATATATATAAATATATATATATATATATATAAATATATATAAATATATATATATATATATATAAATATATATATAAATATATATAAATATAAATATATATATATATATATATATATATATATATATATATATATATATAGTAAATAAAAAGTACATATATATATATATATATATATATGCTCTAATAGGTATGACAAACTAATAGTACAAGGTCATATCTGACTAATCATATTTATAGGTAGGCAGCTGCTGGGACATTATTTTACTAAACTGATCAGGTGTGTTTGGGTGTGTCCTCCATCCACACTCAGAGACAGACAGACATATAGACAGACAGATACAACCGCTCCCATCACTCTGTATTACATATTACACTATCATTATATCCGGGTATCTGTTCCTGTCTTTCTCCCACTCGCACCTGATAACCAGTCACAGACATAAATAATCCCCTAAATTATCTTCTAATCATTAATTGGAACATTGATCACTTTAATTACCTGCTGAGAGCTCGGAGACACCGATATCAGCTCCGTTCGCCATCTTGCAAAGGAAGAACAAGTGAATGAACCGGAAGTCATAGCAAGAATCCACAAGTCCCACAATCCCCTGCACTACGAGCAGCAGCCATTCAGCACAGTAGGCGGTGGGTCACTTGTTATTAGTCGGTTTCCATTGTGAGGCTGTGTGTATACATCTGTTGCACTCTCTGCAGATACAACTGAACTATTATTACTAAAACAATCTGCTTAGCTACAAGTGATGTCGCCGACCGTTTAATTATTTAATTGGTCAGTATATTTTGGTTGATATTTCTGTCACTTAAAGTGTGTTTGTTTTTTTATATCCACGGTATGACACATATCTTTGGAGTTTAATAAAACAAACATGGAATCCAAGTGACACAAGAAGAAGGGACTGGAGCTGTGAGATTATACTGGGATGAATCTATCTGTCTATCATAGCTGAGTGTGGAGGGAGGGGTGTTTATATGTGTTTAGATTTAGTGTGTATATATTTATACTGTATATTGTGGTACAGGAGGCTAATATCTGAGCTCTTTCAGTACGCAGCACATTTGCCATTAATATATTTGATATCTTATTGGGGAAGCAATATATCCAAAATCAGCTGAGAGGTTTTTAACATCATTGATTCATCTTTCCCATAATAACAGATAACAGCTATACGATTGCGTCTCGTTTAACAACCTCAATTAGGTCTTTCTATCCAAACACAGCTTCAACATACTTTAGGAATGTTAACTTCTGACTGCGTGGGAAATGTACCTTGTGGGAAAAGTATTCTGATTGGCTGAATTACATCAGAATGCATAAAAAATAGTATTTAAGCCACTGAAAAATGTGTCATACTGCGGTAAATACTTTATGCGGTTCTTTTAGCATTTTTTAGGCCCTTATATTCAGGTTGGTTGTCTAGAATCTATATCGTACCGATCCTGTTATTGCACACACGCATGCTGAACTGCCCTGCGCTAACAACATCGCCTTCTGCCCGGTAAGTGTTCAGGGGTTTTCGGGTTAGGTTTAGAGGGTTAGGGTCGGTAAGGGGTGTAGGGGCTTAGGGTTACAGAGTTAGTTTTAGGGGGTTAGGACGTTAGGGTTTGGGCCGCCAAGGGGCCTAAGGGTAGGGTTAGGGGGTTAGGTTTAGGGCCGGTGAGTGGTGTAGAGCGTTATGGCCGGAAAGGGGTGTAGGGGGTTAGGGTTAGGTCCGGCAAAGTGTGTAGGGGGTTAGGGACTTAGTGTTAGGGTCGGTAAGGGGTGTAGGGGGTTAGGAGCTTAGGGTTACAGGGTTAGTTTTAGGGGGCTAGGACGTTAGGGTTAGGGCCGCCAAGGGGCTTAAGGGTTAGGTTAGATTTAGGGCCGGTGAGTGGTGTAGAGCGTTAGGGCCGGCAAGGGGTGTAGGGGGTTAGGTCCGGCAAGGGGAGTAGGGGGTTAGGGACTTAGGGGGTTAGGTTTAGGGTTAGGCCCGGTAACTGGTGTAGGGGGGTAGGGTTAGGGCTGGCAAGGGGTGTAGAGGGTTAGTGGCATAGGGAGTACACTGGAACGCGGGAGGCAAGCGCACCCGGAGCCTTCCCATGCCATGCGTGCACATAACAGGATAGATCGTCTATATCTCTTTTTCCTTTTCTGTCTCATTAATTTTTCCCAAATTATACTCTTTATTCTCTAATAGCAGGGTCATTAATTATAATGTTTTTTAATATTTCAAAGTTACACTCTTTGTTTTTCTATTCTCTCCACCTATTAACTCACTGAAGAAAATCTGTGCAAATGTAATAAGAAAATGTTCTTTGGAAATAGTGATGCAATATGGAGATTCACATTTGTTACACTTCCTTCTCACACAGTGATACTCTCTGATGGAAGGGAAGGGGGAGAGAGACCAACGTGATGCCGCCTAGAGCCGGCAGAGAAAGTAAAAAGATAAATTAATAAACATAGTCATCATATTTACAATTATGCTAATATGGCTGTTATTGTGTTAGATGTATATTTATTCATAACTTTAAAGGACCACTAAAGTGTGATGTTTATAGTTGGCTTTTTTTTTTTTGATGAATGTGACTATAATGGATGAAAAGTTTTTTTTTAAGTTTAAAATAATGAATTTTCTTTACTTTATTACTTTTATATTATATTTTGGTTTGCTGATTACAAATAGTTTGACTTCATAAAATGATTAGAAAGCTGTTAGGAGATTGAGGAACAGTAGCCATGGATAAGATCTGTATTCCCTTCTATTATAATGATTTCTACAAATAACCACTTAATATTATACTTAACAGTGACATAACGCAGCATAGGATAACCCGCCCCTCTAAACTGCTTTTATTTCCCTGTCTTTCATAGCTTCTCATGATGTTATTTTGTTACATACATCACAATTATGGTCCTTAAGACTGGACATATCTGTAAATTAAATGGCTAAATAAACAAGCGGAGTCCTCCAGACAGACAGATAAGAACATAAAGTCTGTCTTGTAGAGGGAAGATAAATAATACAGATAAAGAAATAAGATTAATAGCAACTGAATGAATTGTACAGATAGAGGAGCCGACTGGGGGATCAGGAGCACGGAATCCAGGAAAATACCAGCACAGGTGAGTGTACATGTATGACATGTCTAAAGGGAGGGATTTAGACCACATGTTAGTGTACATATATGAGGATTGCAGCTTCGTATTATTAAAGGGTCACTGAAAATGACAATGCTTTGTAGATGTTTTAACTTCCCAATACCCATTAAAAAATCCTGTACAATTATTTAAAAAACAAAATCTATATGCATCTTATTCACAAACATCAGCTTCTCCAACTCCAGCAGAGCTTCTTTTCTACAATACACTATAAAAGACAATCAATAGTTATTTCAGAATGATCCATATAGGTATAAGCTTGTGTCTAAGTAGTGATCTTCATTAACTGCCCCCCCCCCCCCCCAGACTGCACTGGTTTCCTGTAAAAACATTAACACAGGAAGTATATATATATATATATATATATATATATATATATATATATATATATATATATATATATATATATATAATCACTTTTTATAGTTAACTTTCTTTTTCTTATAGCAATTACAGAAGTGTATGATATATATGTCCACACAGCGATGCTGTAGGTATGGAATCTGGACAGAGCTATGGTAACATTTTAGACTAGTTTTGCAAATGTCCCTTTAGGTGGAGCTGCATGATCATATGTCAATTTCGATGTCTACCTGAGAGATGCAGAAATTAAACCGCTATACGTATCAGAGAAAATAATATTTTACATTTTATTCTAATACTATATACAGTGGATATAAAAAGTCTGCACACCCCTGTTAAAATGTCAGGTTTCTGTGCTGTAAAAAAAATGAGACAAAGATAAATCATTTCAGAACTTTATTTGTGGTTAATCAGAAGCACTTTAAATGATGGCAGGTGTATGCTGACTCCTATTTAACACGATTTGGAATGTGATTGCTTAATTCTGAACACAGCTACATCGCCAGTTATAAGAGGGTGTGCAGACTTATGCAACCACATTATTTTTTATTTTTCTTCCCTCCACCTAAAAGATTTCAGTTTGTTTTTCAATTGAGTTGTACAGTTTATAGGTCACATTAAAGGTGGAAAAGGTTCTGAAATGATTTATCTTTGTCTTTTTATATCCACTGTATATAGTATTAGAATAAAATGTAAAATATTATTTTCTCTGATACTTATAGCGGTGTCATTTCTGCATCTCTCAGGTAGACATCGAAATTGACTTTTGATCCCTTTTGTATTTGTTACATCAATTCCTCAGAGCTGAGGGCCTGTGTTTTTGGCTATAAATGTAGAGAAGAGTGAGGAATGAGTGAGAAACAGAGATCCTTTGTAAATATCTGAAATCAGCATAGCTCATTCCCTCTTAATGGCCCAGCAGCAGACCCCTTGCATCATTCACTGCAATCTTAGCTCTCCAGAAATGTATATTCCCCTTTTACGGAAGCAACTTCCATCTTTGTATCACAAATATCTCCAGGATCCTGCAGAGGCAGCAACATGTATTTGTTTTATCTAATTGAGAACTAAATATGTGAATTTCTGCTTAATTATACTCTGAATCCAACAAAGTGTTCATACAATTAATTTTTCCAGTTGGTATTTTTATTAAACAATTTAAGATGTCTGGCCATTGGGGTGTCATAGTCATTATTATTTATTACATATCTATGTATGTAATGTTAAGGCGTTTCTATACTGCTGTATTAGCTTTTAGCAGTAGAGTTTTTTTTATACACCTTTGGGGCCCTAGCAGTATGCTAGGCCTTCCAGCTAGGAGGTACCCCTTCAGGGGATCATAGTATTTGTATCTATTTACTGGATACTCCACATTATGGAATCTCTGCTTACTTATACTTCTATGCAGATAGTTTGGGTGTGACTGTGTTATCATATAAGGATTCCAGCCAGCTTTGGAGGATTTAGTATTTTACTAAGCCTTCCATCTAGGAGGTGTCCCCTCAGGGATCATAGATCCATCTTAGTATATGACCATGTTTCAGTATTTTGAATCTCATTTCTACTGAGTCATGCTACCTCTCAGGTCTTGTCCCTTGGCTTTTCTCATTAATAGCACTGATCCCAGGATGTAAAGAAAACCTACATAAAAGCATATATTTCTTGTAAGCACATAACCAATACACTTTAAAGGCTCACTGCAGGAAAGTGTTTTTAAGGCATATAGCCTATGTAGACCGTACGCCAAAAATTATTTGACATACTTATTTTTAAATTGTTTTATTTTTCTAAGTAACTCCATTGCAATTCCGATAAAGCACATGTCCTTCTTTGCTGATGACTCACTCTGGTAGGCTTCTAGTTAATTATGGAGATATGTGTTAGTGGGGCACCCTGTCCTTGGCTCGGAGGCCAAATGCACGTTGAGAAATTTGTTCTGACAATTGCGTGCCATCAATTGTACGCTGTTAAAAGCATGCAATGTTCTAATGTGTCATAAGCCCCAAGCCTAACCCTAACATCCCTAAGCTTAAACCCTCTAAGCCTAACCCTAACACCCCTGAGCCTAACCCTAACAACCCTACACCTAACCCTAACACCCCTACGCCTAACCCTAAAACCCCTAACACCTTACCTGGGTTTGGCACGCAGTTCTCGGGCACGCAGATCTCCGGTGCTCATTTGTTAACAAGTGCATTTGTCATTGCGCTTTTGACAGCGAGCATTTGGCCTGCGCGCTAAGAAGGGGTTGTGGCGTTAGTGCACACTGTTCCTTCAAGATCTATGAGTGAGCCCAGAATCACTGTACACAGCCATCATTTAAATAGAAGACTCCTAGAGTGATTCCGCAGCAAAGGAGGACATGTAGTGCTTGATAAGAGCTACAAATAGAGACACATGAAATAATAATTTGGGATAATGTCCTTTTAAAAGAAAAACATGGTCATATAATGATTATCCAATATGGTTTAGCTTTCACTCAATGAATGAGCAATGGAGTATGACTTGTTCGGGACCTTCTAAGCAACTTTGAACTTATTCTGGGGAAATCTTCTCCTTAGGTTGGCCAGCCTGTTTTTTGACTAGCGCTGTGAAGGGCCTGAGGACACAGGGAAGCACTGGGGTCTCCTACAGAAAAGTAACCCCAAAACATACTTAATAAATCCAGGGTAACCCTAATCTGATAACCATTAAAAAAAACTGGGAGAACACAATAGATTCTTGTTATGCAAACAATAAAATGCAACAATTACTGACAGTATTTCTTACTATCCAGTATGATATCTATAGCCACACATTGGAAGGGAACCCTGTACTCTAGAACACATGAACAGCCAATCAGGGCCCCACAATCAGAGAATGACCTAATCCCAACAGCTGACCCATGCCTAAGAATTTCTGCAGCTTTTTGGGTATTACTCAAAGGTTTGATGAATCCTCCTGTTTTCCCAAGCAGGACTAACTTCTTATGCAGACTATTAGTTGTGCTAATAGAAGAAATGTAATTCTTTATCACTCATCGTCTTTAGGTAACCATAAATATATTTAATGTATAAGGATTTGCTAATATCACAAATGTATCATGCATTTTAAAGGACATATTTAAAGGTTTTCAATGTTTTTACATGAAATATTTAATCATATATATAGTTGTGAGCAGGCGGGTTGTTGCTAGCGCTGCAGGCTCGCATAGCACGCAAAGCGAGGGCCTCAGTTGCTGGCATGGAGCGCCGAAGGATCTCGCAAAATTTGTGGACTTACGAGAAACAAATACGAGACGCAAGACTTACAAAAAAAAACATTACGACCTCGCAAAAATATGACCTTACCGCCTGAAACCCGCGCACATGAAAACATTAAAAACACAATAAATACATAAAAAGCTTACCCACAGCAAGGGTGGGCACCCAGGACCTGGAAAACTGAAGTTACACCTCAATTTCACTCGAAATACAAGAGTTCAGACACCTGAAAATCCCCTAAGCAAAAGAAAAAATGGCCGCCGAAAAAATGAAAACGAGGCTACAGGACCCTAAAGACGCAAAACACCACCAAACACCTGTGTATTTTTGCGAAAAAGACGGACGCCATCCAAGAACAAGGACGCCAAATCAGCCACAGACGCGTACCACACAGGCGCCATTTTACAACACTAACTTACACAATGCTGCAGTACACAGCTACCCTAATGGATTTGGCTCGGGCACGCACACTATTTACACTGCACACATTGCTGACACTTACACAACACTGAAAACACACATTATATGCTGCGGCAACATCAAAACAGATTGCCAGCTCTTCAACACAATGCTTCCTGCATATATTACTTCACAATAGGTAAAGTATATTGATGTATTATTTTATTAATTATTTCATTAGCAAAAAAAAACAATGCTCATAGCACACAAACAACCAACAACCTCGCAATGAGCGCCGAAGCATCTTGGAACAACAACAAAATTTACCGCCCTTACAATCCTATTGCCGTCATTTTTTGACGAGCAAGTCGCTAGTGGTTTTATAATTGCTGTAATATCAAGGTTCAGCGCCTTGGCAAGTCTCTGAATCACAATGGTGTGTACATTCACCTCCATGAGTTCAAGCAATGGTGTATTGGTGTGAAGCGCCAGGTAATACTACAAGCTTGTTTTTTTAATGTTCTTTACTAAAGGAGGAGCACACGGTTTGGATACATATATACAGTTTCTCACAAAAGTGAGTACACCCCTCACATTTTTGTAAATATTTTATTAATCTTTTCATGTGACAATACTGAAGAAATGCCCCTCTGCTGGGGCATCCTCAAACGGAAGGTGGTGGAGTGCAAGGTCTCTAACATCCACCAGCTCTGTGATGTCATTATGGAGCAGTGGAAGAGGACTCCAGTGGCAACCTCTGAAGCTCTGGTGAACTCCATGCCCACAAGGGTTAAGGCAGTTCTGGAAAATAATGGTGGCCACACAAAAGATTGACAATTTGGGCCCAATTTGGACATTTCCACTTAGGGATGTACTCACTTTTGTTGCCAACGTTTTAGACATTAATGGCTGTATGTTGAGTTATTTTGAGGGGACAGCACATTTACACTGTTATACAGGATGTACACTTACTACTTTACATTGTAGCAGAGGGTCATGTCTTCAGTGTTGTCACATGAAAAGATATAATAAAATGTTTACAAAAATGTGAGGGGTGTACTGACTTTTGTGAGATACTGTACCTGAATGGTGGATACAGAAATATGGTGCCCTGGGTGTGTATAGCTATTTTCTTTCTATGTTACTGTTACCTGTGCTACAGCCATCATATCTAGCTTTTTTTTTCACCTAGTGCCTAAAAATTCAATAACTCTATTGTTGTCATTCTCATAAAAGGAAAAAAAATTAGAAGCTAATGGTGGAGATCCATTTGGCTAGCCTGCCAGGCCCATTTTTCACTTCCAGTAGGCCTAAAGAACCCATTTGTCTCTGTAGCAAATTTTAAACAGCACCCTGTACCTTTTTATAACAAATAAATAATTTCAGGATTTCCATCCACTATCCAGGTCTTTACTTAAGTTCCTGGCAGACTGCATCAAATTGGTCTGCATGGCTGTCATCCCAGAAGAAAGCCTCTTCTGAAGATGATGCACAAGAAAGCCTGCAAACAGTTTGCTGAAGACAAGCAGACTAAGGACATGGATTACTGGAGCCATGTCCTGTGGTCCAATGAGACCAAGATAAACTTATTTAGTTCAGATGGTGTCAACTGTGTGTGGCGGCAACCAGGTGAGGAGTACAAAGACAAATGTGTCTTGCCTACACTCTAGTATGGTGGTGGGAGTGTCATGGTCTGGGCCTGAACGAGTGCTGCCGGCACTGGGGAGCTACAATTCATCAAGGGAACCATGAATGCAAACATGTACTGTGACATACTGAAGCAGAGCATCATCCTCTCCGTTTGGAGATTGGGCATCAGGGCAGTATTCCAACATGATAATGTTTGCGGGCTTTCTTGTGCATCATCTTTACAAGAGGCTTCCTTCTGGGACCACAGCCATGCAGACCAATTTGATGCAGTGTGCAGTGTATAGTCTGAGCACTAATAGGCTGATCCCTAGCCCTTCAACCTCTACAGCAATGCTGGCAGCACTCATACGTCTAATTCCCAAAGACAATATCTGGATGTGACGCTGAGCATGTGCACTCATCTTCTTTGGTCGACCATGGCAAGGCCTGTTCTGAGTGGAACCTGTCCTGATGACCTCCAAGATGACCACTGCCTTGCTAAAGAAGCTGAAGGTAAAGGTGATGGACTAGCCAAGCATATCTCCAGACCTAAACCCTATTGAGCATCTGTGGGACATCCTCAAATGGAAGGTGGGGAAGTGCAAGGTCTCTCACATCCATCAGCTCCTTGATGTCATCATGGAGGAGTGGAAGAGGACTCCAGTGGCAACCTGTGAAGCTCTGGTGAACTTCATGCCCATGAGGGTTTTGGCAATGCTGGAAAATAATGGTGGCCACACAAAATATTGACACTTTTGTTGCCAATGGTTTAGACATTAATGGCCGTGTGTTGAGTTATTTTGAGGGGACAGAAAATGTACACTGTTATACAGGCTG
The DNA here is from genome assembly GCA_027410445.1 of Discoglossus pictus. Taxonomy (NCBI): domain Eukaryota; kingdom Metazoa; phylum Chordata; class Amphibia; order Anura; family Alytidae; genus Discoglossus; species Discoglossus pictus. The sequence continues at coordinate 15,115,077 of CM050163.1, read as the reverse complement.
TACCCTTACTACTTAACATTGTAGCCGAGTGTCATTTCTTCAGTATTGTCACATGAAAATATATATGTACAAAAATGTGAGGGGTGTACTCACTTTTGTGAGATACTGTATATTTCTTACTTTTTATTTCCACTTTTATTTGGATTGTATATTTATATTTTTATGCCATACTCCTCATTTATATTTACTCTTTGTATTCCCCACTTCCACAGTGCTTTTATTGTATATTAGGATAATACTGAGAATATTACAATAATACAATTACATATGAACATATAAATAAGCACCATTACATCTTATATTTAACTTTAAATAGTGCATGTATGATAATGATGCTGTGTGATCAACATTTGTAAACATTCTCAATTATAATGTCCCCTGAATGATCTTATTCCACATTTTCCTTAAGTCTTTAAAAAATGAATTAAAATGGTTGTGTGTTCAAATACTATTGATAGTTAAATGGTTACTTATTAAATATTGGGAAAAAGAGAAAACACCAACTTGGAGCGAATTATTTAGCATAATAGAAAGAACTTATCAAATAAAGAAGGACTTCCAATTAGTAGTAGATAAACCATTTATCAATAAAGTCTCATTGAAATGGAAAATATGGGAAAATATGTCAACTAATAGAATAACTAATGTTGTTCATGTAAAATATTGGAATTGTAATAACGACATAAGAAAGGTGGATTTTATACTTGTTTCCTTCTTTTTTTATTAATGTCATTTCTTTTAAAAAAAAAATTAAACATTTGTGATATCTCCACATATACTTTCTTGCAGGTACCATGTCTAAACTAATGAATCCTCAATAGATAATGCCCATAGTTCCTCTATAAGTAGAGGAATGAATTCTGTAGAAAGTAGTGATCTGTCCTTTTATGTGTACACGCTGAAAGCCTCCTGGTGACGGGCGCACAGGAAGCCTCCTGGAGCTTGCGTCCTGCCTACTGTGTCCCGATGTACTAGTATACCAAAACCCACTAACCCTCTTACCCTAAGCCCCTAAAAGTAACTTCCTAACTTTAACCCTAAGCCCCTAACCCCCTACACCACTTACCGGCCCTAACCCAAAAACCCCTAACCACTTACCGGCCACTTAGAGACAGCTACATCAGGACGTTGGCGGCTCGCTTCCAGTTCCTATATATAATAGGATACTGTAGGTCCGAAAGTAGTAATAAACATTACTAGGTACTATTAGAACATGATGGACTGAAAAGTACTCATAACAAATATTTTACATATAAATTGAGAGCTACCTGCAGCATGCGTGGGTCTTCTTCTAGATGACTAGATGGTGCTTCTGTGTTGCTTTAGAATTCAATGTGTTTGTGATGTCACGTCCGGTTCTGCTTTGCTAAGCAACATGGGGCTGCTGTAAAAATTATAGTAATATTAATATTAATTATAATTGGCATCATGGAGCTCTATCTAGATTGACCTATCTATACAGTGGATATAAAAAGTCTACACACCCCTGTTGAAATGTCAGGTTTCTGTGCTGTAAAAAAATGAGACAAAGATAAATCATTTCAGAACTTTTTCCACCTTTAATGTGACCTATAAACTGTACAACTCAATTGAAAAACAAACTGAAATCTTTTAGGTGGAGGGAAGAAAAATAAAAAATAAAAATAATGTGGTTGCATAAGTCTGCACACCCTCCTATAACTGGGGATGTAGCTCCCTCCACAATTGATGAAAAGACGAAAAGAAAACTGGTCTGGGAGGCTACCGAGAGGCCTACAGCAACATTAAAGGAGCTGCAAGAATATCTGGCAAGTACTGGCTGTGTGGTACATGTGACAACAATCTCCCGTATTCTTCATATGTCTGGGCTATGGGGTAGAGTGGCAAGACGAAAGCCTTTTCTTACGAAGGCTTACTGTCGCTCCCCCTCTTATTCTCTCTCCCTCCCTATCACATCTGCCTCTCTCTTAGTGGCTCCCTCTCTCTCAGCCTCCCTCTCTCTCAGCCTCCTTCCCTCTCAGCCTCCCTCCCTCTCAGCCTCCCTCCTTCTCACTTCCTCCTTTTTTTTTCTTTCCTGCCTCTCTCCCTCTCTGTCATGACTTATTATGGGACTCCCCTGCACCCTAATGCACTGTTATATTGGACTCTTACATATCTCATTGATAACATAAAGACTATCAAGATAGACACAGGATGTGGTCTAAAGACTGTGACAGATGTTTTTCCTTTTGTATATTATAATGGTCTAACTACGAGACGTCGTCAAGCTTTGTGTGGTGCCTATGACTTAGCGAGGCGAGTCGTTAAACTCTGAGCACTTAGGCGATGAGTGCCGAATGCGCTCATTGCCTGCGAGGCGAGCAGTGGAGGGAATTAAACATGTGGGACTTAGCCAACAAACAAATTAGCCTACATACATATAGCCTTAGGCTGAAAGTAGTTGACTAATGCGAGACTTAAAATAAATAAATACGAGATGCGGGACTTAGAAAAAAAAAACGAGACTCAAGACTTAGGAAAAAAAAATACGAGACGCAGGACTTAATACAAAGTTAACAGCCGAACCACTCAAACCAAAATACAATAAAAACACAAAAAATAAAACACAAAATACAACAAAAAGGTCACCAATAGCACTGGAGAACAGCCAGGACGTCTGGAAGTGAGGTGAAACATGAATTTAGGTCGAATTTAAGTAGTTTCGGCACTTGAAAATCACCTAAGCGCGAAAAAAAATGTTGCCTGCAAAAAATTAAAACGAGGCTACACGACCCCGAACCTCGCAAAACACGTTAGTAATCATTAATCAATACTTACTCAAACAAACTAACTAAACAAAATTATTAATTGAACAAATTGCGCAAACAATAATTTGTGCTTGATTTAGTTTAGAAATACTTTCACGCTTAGCTGTTTGTAATCTATTAATTAATTTAATAAATAATTAATAATGTTCTTTAATGTATTAATTATTACTTAGTAATCATTAAGACAAAAACATCCTTAAAGTTTAATAATACTTTAATGCAAAAAAAAAAAAAAGACATTTACACATTGATTCAATAATTATTAATGTACATTATTTTATTAATTAATTATTAGTAATCATTAGGAAAAAAAAAGATTTGAGATTTTACAATACCTTTAGTTTAGGAATATATTAATGCTTTGCTCTTTAGAATACTAATAATTTAGTAAGTGATGAATTGATTATTAATGTACCTTAATTTATTAATTTGTAATTGGTATTAAAAAAAAAAAAAAAGGACCACAAACAAGATGTATATTTTAAGATGCACTGACATATCCGTGATGATGCTGATTGCTTTATAGGGATTAATCCAAATATTACAAATACTTTCCCTCTTATTTTACAGTTTCAGTGTCGCTGCAGCAAACTCAACACAGAGAGTGACGTTTGCAGCCTTTCAACACCATAAACATCACCGTTACAGGTATATCATTAAATTATGTTCTTTTGTTAAAAAAAAGTATTTTTAGTTGGAATTGATGACAGTTATTGATTAATTAACGTATATTAATTCATTAATAATTAGTAATCAGGACGAAAAAAATGGTTTGATTTAACAATAAATTGATGAGTATGCTTTTATGTTTTGCATCTATGCTAATAGACCTGTGTTGCTGCTGATTGCCTGATAGGGATGAAGCTAAATATTACAAATGCTTTCCATTCGATTTGACAGTTTCAGCGTACCTGCAACACAGAGAGTGACGTTTGAAGCCTTTCAACAGCATAAGGATCATATTTACAGGTATATCATTAAATTACGTTCTTATAGGTAAAAAAAAGGATTACACTTTTTTTATTTAGAATTTATGAAACGTATTGATTTATTAACGTATATTAATATATTAATTAATTAATAATTAGTAATTTTAGTTAATGAACATCTATCTAAAACTAAGGTTTAGATGCCCTATTGCTTTGAACAACTTGCAAATTAATGAGGTTTTTAGTATTTAATTTTTCATTACAATAACAAAACAAAAAACAATAGCAAGATACAAAAAAAATAGCAAGATATGCTTAACTAATTAACTTTAAAGAACCTAAATTAGACATTATAACGAAATTAATTGTATCGTTAAGAAAATTGAACATTATTTTAGGCCACATCTATACTTTGATAATAGCTGTTTTTGTTTGATCTTCTTTACGACAATATAATTCACTTTTTAGGTTTAACAATGATCTCAGTTTTTGATTAATTCAGTAATGTATATTAATTTAGTAATGACTTAATTCATTAGTCCCAAAAAATATATAAATATATTCAATATATATATATATATATATATATATATATATATATATATATGTGCAGTGCTTTGCTTTTTAATGTATGCCAATAAAACGCCAAAACAAAATGGTTTCATTTATTGCAGAGAAAAAAGTAAAAACGATTTTCAAATCTTGATTGAGAGCAGCTACAAACAATATGTACAGTACAAAAAAACATTACATCTTACACCTGTATCACAATTACAGTTTACAACGGAGAAGGCAGGATTGAACGCAAAAGAAAAGAGGCAAGGGAAAGGAAGCAAATGTGGAGAGATGCACAGTCACCCGAAACTTCCCAATGCTTAAGAGAAGAAGACCGACAGAGACTTTTAAATAAAAGAAAAATTAGTAAAAAAGCAAAAAATGAGTGTGAAGGAGCATCAAAGAAAAGAAAAAGTAAACAAAAAAAACATATGAAACATTGCCGAATGATCCAATATTGCCTATTGACACCAATGTAGATATAAAAAGTTGAAGGCCTATCTACTGTATGTTGAGGAAGCTCAGGATACTGCCTTTATTAGAGCATTAACAGCAGACACTCATTATTGTGGATTACTGAATGTTGTTTGTCAGTTTTGTGGGGCCTGATATTTGCTCAAGGAAAGACCAACTGACGGAGACTTCATTAGTCTTCATTAGTTAGTTGTCAGAAAGGAAAGGTAAGACTTCCACAAAGATACATATTTCCAGATTACTTACAAAGTATCTTGAGCGATCCAACATTTCCAAATTATACCAATTTAAATAAAAACATAAGGTCTTATTATAAGGTGCAATTTCATTTGCTTCAATGGTTGCTACATTTGCAGAAAATGTCCCAGGACATGGTCCTTACTGTTTTAGAGTTCAAGGACAAATTTACCAACGCACTTCACATTTACACCCACAAGAAGGAGAGAAAAGGAAATTTGTCTTAGATACAATGGAAGCTGTTGAACAAAGGATGACGCCTCCGGAAAATAAACAATGTTTGCGCATAGTCTTTGAACAGCTGGATAAAATGATGGCCAACAACCCATACAGTCAAGCATACAAACAATTAGCACAGGTTAAAAAAGAACAACAGCAAGATGCTCCAATCCAATGACATATTCAATTTTTTTTCCAAATGGTGAACCTGGATGGGAACCAAAATTACAATTGCAAAGTTATACCAATAGTAAAGTTTGTGTTAGATGCAATATTTCTATGCTGGAATATAAAGTGGCACAAACTGCTATTCGGGATTCTTTTAATCCTATTTTATGTGGGGGCAAACTCAACAATGGATTATTGATTACTATCTACAAGTTGAAGCAAATAATCTAAATTTTATAAAATTTCAACAAAATAAGCTTTGAGTAGAACAATATTGTGGATTGATGGATTATGTCGCTACATTGCCTACCAACAGAGACATTCCATCTGGAAGAGCAATAATTTTGCCATCCACTTTCCAAGGATCTCCTCGCAATATGCAAGAAAGATATAATGATGCCATGGCTATTGTCATAAAATTTGGAAAAACAGATTTATTCATTACATTCATATGTAATCCACAATGGTCAGAGATCAAGGAAAATTTGAATCTTGAACGAACTACTTCTGACTGTCCAGATTTAGTGGCGAGAGTATTCAAAATAAAACTCAATTCATTAATACATGATATAACTAAAGCACAGTTATTTGGAAAATGTGTGTGTCACAACCTACTATGATGATGGGATCTAGAGTATCCTAGTACTCTTATTCCCAGTAGGTTTAGACCTAAGTTTGGGTGACTCTAGCCCTATGGACAGTTTTTGTCGGTACAAAGGCATAAGTCCCAGCTTGCTTTGGTAGTGTACCTGGGAGCACCTTGGTAGGGAGTCAGAACGAGCTCCTCTACAAGCATATGCCTCTGGGTCAATAATACATGCTTAGTCAAAGTATAAAAATAAAGAACAACTTCTTTATTTTTACACAAGTATTTAAACAACTCACAAAACCAGTACAGTGAGTGGCTACCCCCTTGTCCAACCCTCATCTTCCTCTTGGCCAATGGGGTAATCTCCAGAGTAACTTGATTACCTCTGGCCAATGGACTAGAGGTAAGCTCTGGGAACTTTCAGACCCCTCCCCTGGGCCGCCCACTAGGTGTGGCTACCTAATTCACTGGGTCTCTGGCTCTCAAGGGAGAAACATCTTTTTGCTCCTGTACTATGACCCTGATATTGGGCTGAAGACCCCATGGGGTTAAGGTGCCTCAATGTCTGTACAGACCCCTTTGTTCTGGCCTTGCTATCACTTCAAGTGTTTACTTTAGGTGATAGCTGGAAGGCAGATGGGTGATCTACTCAGGTTACTATCTGTATCAGACCCAATATGGATGACTGCACACAACATGGCTCCCACATTACAATACAATATATTTACAGATAATACCACTACAACATTTTATAACCCACAGCATCTCCACTGGCAACAGCCTGGGGCAGACATCAGTCCAAGTCTGAGATGGGCGCCGATTGAGCCATGACAGTGTGGCTTTTGTTTATACCATTTAATTTTAAAAAAAGAGGCCTGCCACATAGTTACATAGTATTTAAGGTTGAAAAAAGACTTTCAGTCCATCAAGTTCAACCTTTTAAGATCTCCTCTGATCTGCAATATGCGGATTAACTATTAATTAAATAGTTGTATAAAAAAAAATATATATATAAAAAAAATAATCTATTCCCTCCTGATCCCAGACACCGGCGACCAGACTTCTCCCTGGATCAATACTGCCTCTCTAATTATTCATGATAACCCTGAATTCACTTTTTAATTAGAAATAAATCCAGTCCCCTTTTAAAGTTATCTATCGAATCCGCTGTCACCACCTCCTCTGGTAGGGAATTCCACAGATTAACCACCCTTACTGTGAAGAACCCTTTTCTTTCTTTAGGGTGGAATCTTTTTACTTCTAACCTCAAGGGATGTCCTCTTGTCATTTAAAAACCTCTTGGCACAAAAAGCTCCCTTGACAAATCTTTATACTGACCCTGGATGTATTTATATAAAGTAATCATATCTCCTCTTAGACTACTTTTTTCTAGAGAAAATAAGTTTAATTTGGTTAGTCTTCATAACTTAGCCCCTCCATTCCCCTTATTAGTTTTGTTGCCCTCCTCTGTACCTTTTCCAGCTCTAAAATGTCCTTTTTATGAAGTGGTGCCCAAAATTGTACTCCATATTCCAAATGAGGGCGTACTAGAGATTTGTATAGTGGCAGAATTATATTTGCTTCCCTGGCTTCTATACCCTTCTTAATACATGCTAATATTTTATTTGCCTTTGCAGCTGCTGCTTGGCTTTGAGCACTGTTACCTAGGTGGTTGTCCACAAGCACTCCCAAATCCCTTTTAATATCTGATACACCTAGATTTGCTCCATTAAGATTATAAATTGCATGGCTGTTTTTCTTTCCAAGATGCATAACTTTTATTCGTATTAAATCTCATCTGCCATTTAGATGCCCATTCCTCAAGTTTAGAGGCAAAGCACATCACTATCTGATTTAATTACCTTGCACAACTTCGTGTCATCAGTGAAAATTGAGACACCACACTCCAATCCTACCTCTAAGTCATTATAAATATGTTAAAAAGGAGAGGACCTAATACTGAACCCTGAGGAACCTCACTTACCACATTAGTCCAATCGGAGTATGTTCCATTTACAACAACCCTTTGCTTACTGTCTTTTAGCCAGCTCTCAATCCATGAGCAGATGTTTACTGCAACTCCTGTATCTCTTAGTTTGCACAATAGTCTCCCATGTGGCACTATATCAAAAGCCTTTGCAAAATCCAAAAAGACTGCATCCACTGAGTTGCCTTGATCCAGGTTCCTACTAACCTCCTCATAGAAACTAATTAGATTTGTTTGACATGACCTATCCCTCATAAATCCATGTTGACTCCTACTTATAATCCTGTTCAAATAGACATATTCTTGTATATTATCCCTTATTAACCCTTCTAAAAGCTTCCCCACTACAGAAGTGAGGCTCACTGGTCTATAATACCCCGGATTTGCTCTTGATCCCTTTTAAAATATAGGTATCACATTAGCTTTTCTCCAGTCATCTGGTAGAGACCCTGTGTTGAGTGAATCTTGAAAAATTAAATATAATGGTGTGGCTATTACAGAACCCAGTTCCCTTAGTACCCTTGGATGTATTCCATCAGGACCCGGGGCTTTATTAACATTTATTTTTTCCAACCTCTTTTGGATTACTTCCTGTGTTAACCAATTATTTGGCAAAGGTAGTGTAGCCCCATTATGTTGCCGTGTCTCAACCACTGGTACCTCCCTTGTGTATACCAAAGAAAATAACCTATTTAGCTCATCTGCCTTTTTTTGGTCACTAGCTATCACATTGTAATGTTCCTATAGCTTCCTTCCTCGCCTTCTTCCAATTAATATACTTAAAACATATTTTAGGGTTAGTCTTACTCTGTTTTGAAATTCATTTTTCATTTTCTATTTTAGCCAGTCTAATCGCCCTTTTGCAAGCCTTGTTGATTTCCTTGTATTCCTGTAAAGCAGTCTCTGTGCCTTCTTGTTTGTATAATTTAAATGCCTGTTTTTTACTCTGTATCTTGATCATTAAATCATTGTTAAGCCACATTGGATGGGATTTACTCCTTTTACTTTTATTCCCACACGGTATATGCCGATGTGTATGTATATTTAGTAAGGATTTAAATGTTGTCCATTTATGTTCAGTATTTTTACCTGCCAGTTCTCTGTCCCAGTCTATACTTTGTATTGCTGCCCTTAGACCGTTAAAATCTTCCCTTTTAAAATTAAGAGTTTTCGTTGGCCCCTAAAATTTAGTTTTTTTAATTCAATGTCAGACTGTGTTGGGATCACTGTTTCCCAAAGGTTGCCCTATTCCAATATTGGATACTATATCAATATTATTTGTGATGAGTAAATCTAAGATAGCTTAATTTCTAGTAGGCTCCTGTATAACCTGGGCCAGATAATGATCCCTGAGTGTACTCAAGAACCTGCTCCCCTTAGATGAACTGCTGGTCTCATTTATCCAGTTTATTTCAGGGTAATTAAAATCTCCCATTATTAGAACCTGACCATGCTTAGCTGCATTTTCAATCTGTAACAATAATTGTATTTCCTCACTTTCAGCTATATTTGGGGGTTTATAGTATACTCCTACTAATATTCTTTTGGAATTTGCTGCTCCGCTATTTAACTCTACCCACAAACATTCAGCTTTATCAACAGGTCCACCATAAATATCTTCTCTGACTATAGGCTTAAATTCAGGCTTAACATACAGACAAATCCCTCCTCCTCATTTACCATTGCTCCTATCTTTCCTAAATAGGTTATAACCATCTAGATTAATAGTCCAGTCATGAGATTCATCCCACCACATTTCAGTAATGCCTATTAACTCCCATTTTTCATTAATTGCTAATAATTCTAACTCTCCCATTTTTCCTGGCAAGCTTCTGGCATTACCAAGCATACACCTTATGTTATGAGTCTGTAGTTCTGAAGTGCCTGCCACTGTACTTGAATTACTTAGTACTACCTCCCTATTGACTATACTACCCCTCCCCCCATCTCCTCCCCTATGAGTTGTTAATTCATCCCTTATACCCTCCACACCTTCTACCCCATTACTTATATCTAGTCCCTCCCCCCACCTACTAGTTTAAGAACTCCTCCAGCCTTTCTACCATCCTATCCCCTAGTACAAAAGCTCCCTCATCATTAAGGTGCAATCCATCCCTACTGTAGAGATTGTACCGAAGTGAGAAGTCAGCCCAGTGCTCTAAAAACTCAAACCCCTCCTTAGTGCACCACATCTTTAGCTACGCATTAACCTCCCTAAGCTCCTTCTGCCTCCCTGGGCTAGCACGTGGCACTGGTAGTATCTCAGAAAATACTACCTTGGAGGTCCTTGCCTTCAGCTTATTACCTAGTTCTCTAAAATCATTCTTTAGGACACTCCATTTTCCACTAACTTTGTCATTGGTACCAATATGTACCAAGACCGCCGGTTCATTTTCAGCCCCTCCCAATAATTTGTCTACCCGATCCACAAAATGACGAACCCGAGCACCCGGGAGACAGCAAACTGTTCGATTGCTGGGATCTGGGTGACAAATCACCCTGTCTACCTTCCTAATAATAGAGTCCCCTACAACCAAAACCTGTTTGTTGCTCTGCTTATTCTGCCCTCCCTCTCCTCCAGTAGAGCTGTTCTCCCGGCTGTTAGAGGGAACAGCTTTATCTGGCATTGCCATTCCTGAATGGACATCCACAACAGTTTCACTCAATCTGGCAAATGTGTTGGTGTTTGTCAACTCAGAACTGGCCTGCCTCCTCCTGTTCCCCCAGCTTCCCCTTGCAACTGTAACCCAACTACCTCCCTGGACATCCTCACTAGCCCCAGCTCCGCCCTCCATGCTAGGCCCAGCTAAACTGTGCTCAGTGAGCACCAAACCCCTTTCCAGTGGAGCAATATCACTAAGTGCTGCAATTCTCTGCTCCAGATCTCCAATTTGAGACAACTATTCCCACCAAATTTACAAAGCATTATGACTAAGCCTACTTTCCCTAATTACCAACATTTCAAAACAAACATAAGATCCTAAAATTGTGCCATATCCTTTGCATTTATGGGTGCACCATTAGCTGCTAATGTGCCAGGACATGGCCCTTATTGCTTCAAAGTACAAGGACAAATTTACCATCGTACTTCTCATTTACATCCAAAATAAGGGGAGCAAAGAAAATTTGCTCAACTATATGTCCTTGATACAATGGAAGCTATTGAACAACGTATGCAGCTTCAAGAAAATAAAAAATGCTTACCAATTGTGTTAATAGAGCTTGATAAAATTATGGCCAATAACACTTACACTCAAGTCTATAATAAAATAATACATGCAGAATTACATCAGTTACAAATCCCAAAAGTAAATATGGTTCTTAAAAGAGATCGCCATACTGATAAACGCTGTTATAACTTACCAACATCAAATGAGGTTGCAATGGTCTTTCAAAGCGATGAGGGAGAACCACCATTTCGGAGGGATATTCGAATATATCCCAGAAATGAGGAACAACCTTTCATTAACATAATTATCTTAAGTACTAATTTAGATACAATGACATATCCCAATTTTTTTTCCCAACAGGAGGTTGGCAACCCAAATTAACACTTGACAATTGACCAAATTCTAAAGCATGTGTCAAAAATAATATTTCCATGCCTAAATTTAAAATGGCTCAAACTGCAATTCGAGATGGATTTATTCCCATTTTATGTGGAGGAAAACTGACACAACAATGGATCATTGATTCATATTTGCAAGTTGAGGCAAATAATTTCATGAAATATCAACAAGATAAACTATATGTAAAACAGTATTGTGGACTGATGGATTATGTCGCTAAGGTAGCTACAAGCATAGAACTGCCAGCTGGCAAAGCCATTATTTTACCTTCTTCTTTCCAAGGATCTCCTCGCAATATGCGAGAAAGATACAATGATGCAATGGTTATTGTAACTAAATATGGAAAACCAGATTTATTTATTGCAGTTACATGTAATCCACAATGGCCAGAGATTGTACAGAATCTGCTAATTGGACAAACTGTTTCCAATAGACCAGATATAGCAAGATTCTTCAAAATAAAATTAACTTAATTAATACATGACATAACCATAACTCATACAATGAGTATTGGAGCTTTAATCAAATATAGATGCTAAGCGCTAAGTCCGTCAAATGCCTGCACTTCCATTGATGGGTCAATATTATTCTATGTATGCAGGGTATGTGGTGCCACTGTTGTACCGTTTTGGTAAATCAATGGAGACTGATGCTTCTCTGGGGTCACCGTTCATAGAGATGCCCAATATTAGAGTGTAGAAATTGTAGAGTTGTGGTTGAAGAAGCGCAAATGCTCCTGACCAGTACCTAGATGTTCGGTTAATCTGTGAGGCTGAATGGAGTGTAGTTATACCATTGGTATATGATCTTTTAAATCTTGTGTGTGAAATGATGTACTTATAGAGTTCTCGGTATACAACGAACATACACGATCGTACATAAAAATTCCAGTTTATTTTTGTTTTTCATAATTCTCTGCCCTCTTGGTCGGAATTTTGGTTGTGTAAAAACAATGATGAAGCAGTAAAATCCAAAATGATAAAATATGCTGAAATTTGAAACTTGAATTTAATTCTTGTTAGTAAAGTGTTATTATTTACTGAGTGCACTAATTGTGTCAGGATAAGAGGGATGTGGTTTGACTGTGTTAAACTTGCGTAAAGGTTTGTGAGTTGTCTGTGCTGTTTGCAGCTAAAATTTACTTCTTGTAAGTAAAGTGTGATTATTTGCTGAGTGCACTAATTGTGTCCAGTTGAGTTAGCAGAAGTTAATAAATCTGGAGAAGGGGCGAACTTGTGAGCTTGCGAACACTTATAGTGTCAAGTGTAGTTCTAGTAAAAGTGTAGGAGTTTAAATAAAAAAAGGGAGTTCAAAGAAAGGGGGGGCAGACTTCTAGTGCAAAAAAGGAAAAACATTTTTTTTTAATTCTTTAATCTTTTTTTTATATTAAGCTTTATACTAATATATTATTTTTGTATTGTTTGTTTATTTTTCCCACCAAAATTTTGTAGACAATAATTAGTCAGTCCAGTGGCAACCTAACTCAGTGTATATTCTGTCATATGTATGCACTACTGGAACAGATAATCCAGGGTCCATACCTCTGTGACATGTGTGAGTATGTTGCCTCTTTAGAAGCTCAAATTGGAGAACGGGAGAGGAAAATTGCAGCACTTACTGATATTCAGCTGAAAAGGGAGTTGGTGCTCACTGAGCAAAGTTTAGCTGGGCCTAGCATGGTGGGTGGAGATGGGACTAGTGAGAATGTCAAGGGAGGTAGCTGGGTTACAGCTAGAAGGGGAAGCAGGGGGAAGAGAAGGAGGAGGCAGGCCAGTTCTGAGTTTGCAAACACCAACAGATTTGCCAGATTAAGTGAAACTGTTGGGGATGACCATTCAGAATGACAATGCCAGATAGAGCTGTTCCCTCTAACAGTTGGGAGAAAAATTCTACTGGAGGAGTGGGAGGGCAGCATAGACAGAGCAACAGACAGGTTTTGGTGTTAGGGGACTCTATTATTAGGAAGGTAGACAGGGTGATCAGTGAACAGTTTGCTGTCTCCCGGATACTCAGGTTCGGCATGTTGTGGATCAATATTTGGGAGGGGAAGGAAATGAGCCGGCGATTTTGGTACATACTTGTACCAATGACTAAGTTAGTGGAAGATGGAGTGTCCTAAAGAATGATTTTAGAAAAATAGGAATAAGCTTAAAGCACGGACCTCCAAGGTAGTATTTTCTGAGATACTACCTGTGCCACGTGCTAGCCCAGGGAGACAGAAAGAGCTTAGGGAGGTTAATGTGTGGCTAAAAATGTGGTGCACTAAGGAGGGTTTTTAGAGCTGACTTCTCACTTGGGTACAATCTCTATAGCAGGGATGGGTTGCACCTGAATGACGAGGGAGCTTTTGTGCTAGGGGATAGGATGGTAGAAAGGCTGGAGGAGTTTTTAAACTAATAGGCGGGGGGGGGGGGCAAGATGAATATAATGGGGTAGGAAGTGTAGAGAGGATAGAGGCTGAATTAACTACTCATGGTGGAGAAGGTGGGTGGAGGGTTAGTAGAGTCAATAGGAAGGTATTACTAAGTAACTCAACTACAGTGGCAGGCACTTCAGAGCTACAGACTCATAACATAATATGTATGCTTGCTAATGCCAGAAGCTTGCCAGGAAAAATGGGTTAGAATTATTGGCAAATAATGAAAAATGGGATTTAATAGTCATTACCGAAACATGGTGGGATGAATCTCATGACTGGACTGCTAATCTGGATAGTTATAGCCTATTTAGGAAAGATAGGGGCAATGGTAAAAGGGGAGGATGGATTTGTCTGTATGTTAAGCCTGAATTTAAGCCTATAGTCAGAGAAGATATTTATGGTGGAACTAGCGGTAGTGTTGAATGTTTGTGGGTAGAGTTACATGGCCGATCAGCAAATTTAAAAAGAATATTAGTTGGAGTATGCTATAAACCCCCAAATATAACTGAAAGCGAGGAAATACAATTATTGTTACAGATTGGAAATGCAGCTAAGCATGAGCAAGTTCTAATAATGAGAGATTTTAATTCCTCTGAAATAAACTGAATAAATTAGACCAGCAGTTCAGCTAAGGGGAGCAGGTTCTTGAATACACTCAGAGATCATTATCTGGCCCAGTTTATACAAATTAGGCGATCTTGGATTTAGTAATCAAAAATAATATCGATATAGTATCAAATGTTGAAATAGGGCAACCTTTGGGAAACAGTGATCACAACACAGTCTCATTTGAGTTTGAATTAAAAAAACTAAACTGTAAGAGGCCAACTAAAACTATTAATTTTAAAAATGGCAGATTTCAACGGTCTAAGGGCAGCAATACAAAGTATAGACTGGGACAGAGAACTGGCAGGTAAAGATACTGGACATAAATGGACAACATTTACATCTTTACTAAATATACATACTTATCACCATATACCAAGCGGGAATACAAGTAAAATGAGTAAATCACATCCAGTGTGGCTTAACAATGATTTAAGGTCAAGATATGGAATAAAAAACAGGCATTTAAATTATACAAACAAGAGGGGACAGAGACTGCTTTACGTGAGTACAAGGAAATCAACAAGGGAGCAAAAGGGCTATTAGACTGGCTAAAATAGAAAATGAAAAATTAGTTGCAAAAGAGAGTAAGACTAACCCTAAAATATTTTTTAAATATATTAATGGGAAGAAGGTGAGGAAGGAAAAGGCAGATGAGCTAAATACCGTATTTAACACGCACCTCATTTTAAGAAGGAAATTTCAAGGGAAAAAAAATAAATTTCAAATAAAGAACTTTGAAGCAAAATCCTCAACCTCCCTCCTCATCCTCAACCCCCTCCTCAACCTCCCTCCTCATCCTCCCTCCTCAACCCCCAATCCTCATCCTCCCTCCTCAACCCCCAATCCTCAACCCCCTCCTCAAACCCCCATCCTCAACCCCCTCCTCCACCCCTTATCCTCAACCCCCTCCTCCACCCCCCATCCTCATCCTCCTTCCTCAACCCCCCTATCCTCAACCCCCTCCTCAACCTCAACCCCCCTTGTCATAACTCAAGTTGGCCACTAGTTGTGCCTACCAGGAGGGACTGGACCATCTTGGGGCTGGTATATCATCCACAGTGGGTGCCATATGGAGAGTAAGCGTTCTGGGTTTAGGAGACCCACTGTATATTGTGTTATGGGTTATAATATGTTAGTAAGCTTGTATATAGTATTATGGAGTGATTGTATTTAGTTAACCATCCCCCATTAGGTAAACACTGAGGCAGGAGCTGAGCCAAATGGGGTTATCTTGAACAAGATAAACATCACAGGGTGTCGCCAGTACTTGAATAAAGAGCTAGATGGGGTTTGCCCAGGGGCATAGTCCAGGAGGAAAAACAGGAAGTGTCCACTGGGAGAGTCTGGGTTAGAATGAGCTTGGTAGCCACGCCTGGAGTTGGCCCATGGGAGGAGTCTCATGGTTCTCACGTAGGGACCCTGCATGATTGGCCAGAGGCAGTTAGGGGCTGACTAAAGGTAACCCCTCCTGGTAATGTTGTATGCCTGTTTAAAAGATGTTGTTTTCCAAATAAAGTGGTTCATAATTTTCATCAAGACGTGGCGTGTAGATGTATTATTTACCCGGAGACACATGCTTGCAGTAAGATTCGTCAGACTTACTGTCAATATTGCTCAGTCTAACCCTAGGCTGAGACATGATGTTCCTGTAGTCAAAGCTACCTCCAAAGTCCAGAGTCACCCAAATCCGATAAACAGACCCTAGCCAGAGAGTGGGTCGTGATACCCCTCCTCAACCCCCCTCCTCATCCTCCCTCCTCATCCTCCACCCCTCCTCATCCTCAACCCCCTCCTCAACCTCCCTCCTCAAACCCCCTTCTCAACCTCCCATCCTCATCCTCCTTCCTCAACCCCCCTCCTCATCCTAAACCCCTCTCCTCATCCTCCCTCCTCAACACCCCATCCTCAACCCCCTCCTCAACCCCACATCCTCAAACCCCCTCAACCCCCCTCCTTAACCCCCATCCTCATCCTCCTTCCTCAACCCCCCTATCCTCAACCCCCTCCTCAACCCCCCTCCTCAACCTCAACCCCCCTCCTCAACCTCCCTCCTCATTCTAAACCTCCTCCACATTCTAACCCCCTCCTCAACCTAAACCCCCCTCCTCAACCTAAACCACCCTAAATACCTCCCCCTCACTTACCTGCTTCTGCTCCGGCCTCCGCTCTGCTCCTTGACCCGGCACATATGTGACGTCACATGCGCGCCACGTCATTAGCATATACCGGGAGCAGAAGCAGGTAAGTGAGGGGGAGGTATTTAGGGGGGTTTAGGTTGAGGAGGGGGGTTTAGAATGAGGAGGAAGGGTTAGAATGTGGAGGGGGGTTTAGAATGAGGAGGGAGGTTGCCCCCTCATTTGCCCCTATTGTCAGGGTGAAAAAGTGCGTGTTTTCCCTTTAATTAGGGATAAAGATCTTGCTGGTGTAGTAAATAAGTCAAGCGAAGACTATATAGAGCTCCTCTGAGGGATAATCTGGTGGACTACATATGTTGATATTTTTTCGTGAAATTTTAGAGCTGGAAAAGGTACAGAGGAGGGCAACAAAACTAATAAGGGAATAGAGGGGCTAAGTTATGAAGAAAGAATAACCAAATTAAACTTATATTCTCTAGACAAAAGGTGTCTAAGAGGGGATATGATTACCCTATATAAATACAACCAGGGTCAGCATAGAGATTTGTCAAGTGATCTTTTTGTGCCAAGAGGTGACTGACAAGAGGACATTATTCGAGGTTAGAAGTAAAAAGATTACACCTTAAAGAAAGAAAAGTAAGGGTGGTTAATATGTGGAATTCTCTACCAAAGGAGGTGGTAACAGCGGATTTGATAGATAACTTTAAAAGGGTATTGGATAAAAATAATAATAATAATAATAATAATAATAATAGTTAATGAAAATGATGTACATGAATTCTATAATTCCAGCTACTATGTACAATTAGTTTTGGAAATTCTATTAAACTAACCATGACTTATGATATATTTTACATTAATTTGTTGAATATACACATTTTACACGTAGGGAGTATAATAGAGACAACGTTGTATAGTAAATATGCTGAGAATAATACAGATGGTGAAAGCATGATGATTAAATAGTTAGAAGAATAAACCAGTAGATGCTGTTAATAAAATGGGCACCAAGTTTTCAGAGATAGGTTATAGTAGGAAAGACACTGAATGAAGTATCCAAAGGGTACTTGGAATGCCCCACCCACCAATACAGAATCTGAACTCAAGTGGTAAGAGACAAAATATCCCAATGGTTACTTAATTGAAACCTCTAGAGCAGTGGCAAAATATGCGAAGAATTATTGGATTTTTTACATTGTGACCCTAGAATAAAATGCTTTGCAGATACTCATCCTGTAATGTGTTATCAGAGAGGAAGGAACTTGGTTGGTAAAAAAATGATAACATTTAGAAAAAAATACAAGGACACTGAAACATTAACATCTGGGCGCTTCAGTTGTGTGAACTCTACCACGTGTAGTTACTTAGTGATGGGTACTTCATTTAATCATCCTAATTCAGGCAAAATTATAACATTTAATCATCATATTCCCTGCTCTACCATGTATATTGCTTACATTATTATTTGCCCAAATGGACTGGTGAATGCTGGAAAGTCTGAGAGACCTTAAGATAAAGAATGCAGATGCATCATTCTGAAATCAGAAGTGTCTTGGAGAAAGGAGATAGTGATCAACAAGTTGCCAAGCATTTGGGGAGAAGTGTTCAAACTATTCCTGCTCTAAGATATACAGTAATGGACTAAATACAAAAGCCTGTGAATGGAAAACATTATTATTGCTAAAAATCCCATAGTGATAGAAATATTACATTAACGCTATAACCCCAACGTGCTATTAACTTATATCATAGGCAAATATGAAATATATTTAAAATAATAGTATGCCAAATACAATTAGAACATCTGTGGCGATTTGAAAGTAATTGCACTTTTATTTGGTTTGCAGTTTTGTTACATTAAGTTTTGTTGTTTCTTGTGCGAGTGAGAGTCATGACATCAAGAATATCTGGTCATTGCATCAGTCACTTACTCCCGGAATGAAAAATATTGTACCTCTCCCCATTAACAGCCTTCTCTATATCCCTCTACCTCATTATCTCCCCTTGTCACCCCGTCTCCACCCCTGTCTCTAATCCCCCACTGTCTTTCTCTTCCTTCCATGCCTGACTATCTCAACCCTCTTACTCTCTCTCTCTCATCTTTTTTACCCCCTGTCTATCTCTTCACATATGTCCCTTTTTCTCCCTTCTCCTGTGTGTCACCCTCTGTCCCCTTTTGTCAGTTTTACCCCTAGCTCTCTCACCCTGTCTCTCACAATAGTCCTCTTCTCCTTCTCCTTAGCATGCCCCTGTTTCTCTCCACCACTCTTTTATCTCTCTTTCACTCCCCCCATCTTTTTTTCTCTTTGCTGTCTGTCCCAAAGCTTTTGTTCTATCCCTTTCTAACTCATCTGTGGGCTCTCTCTGTCTTCCTCTCACCCTTCCCATCTATATCACTCCCATCTCTCTGTCTCTATTCCTCTCAGGTTATCTTTCTCTCCCTCTATCTTCCAACATCTGTCTCTTCCCTCTGTCGCTCTTATCACAACTCTCGTTATATCTTCTGTTAACACTTTCTCTCTCCTCCTCTCTCTAACCTCCTTCTCTGCTTTTCTGTATCTTTTCCTGCCACCTGTTTTATTCTCCCATGTCTCACTATTTTTTTACTCCTCTGTCTCGCTTGCAATCCTTCTCCCAATCCTCTCTCCTTCTTTTTTTTCCTCTTAGTCTCACTCTCTTATCATTCCTCCCCATTATGTTTATAGTCCTTACTTTTCTCTTCTGACCCAGCCTTGGAAAAATGTTGCTGAGTCCCTGTAGTCTCTGCTAGGTTCTGTTCCATGTCTGACTGGCATGAGCCCTCCCAACTGGGTGGCCACAACCCATCCAGTGCTGCTTCATCTAGTAAGTCTACAAAATCCATCAAAGGCCAAAGTAAGCCTGGCTCCAGTCCTAGCATTTGGCAGCGCTTGGAAAATAAACTCAGCTGTCATCTTTCAGTCCCCAAGCCAAAATCCAAATCCTTATATACAATGTCCCAAAATGCCTCCTTCATCCTCAATGAAAAACAGGACCCCCCATGAGGTATCCCCACAGGTCCCACCCAATAAGCATATTACTCCTCCAGGACGACCTCCTCATCTACCATTCCTTCAGCCATTCCATTAGCTTGTGACCTGGCCATAGTCCCAGAAACGCCATCCATTTGTTTAGTCCTTTCCAGTCAACATAAAATTCTCTGTCTCTACTGGGGATAAACACACCCGATCCACAGGAGCTGGGAAAGGGCCATTGCTTACCCCTCTCCATCCCCTGTGCCTCCTGTATCATCTGTGTCCTTAGGTCCATCAACTGCTGTATAGCAATTTCCTCTGGCATGGCTGCTTTCCTTCTCTGGAATCTCCTGAACGCTTCCTCCTTCTCTGTTGCAGACATCTCTTTATAAGTTGCCATCTTTCTGTAGTCCACAGAAGTTCCAGCACTGCCACCAATTGTCACGATCTGCTACTTCAATTGGACTTGGTAAGAACCTAGTTCAAACCTATCCAGCCGAATCGTGCGGTCCTTGTACACCTCTGATAGCAGAAGATGGACCATATACAGGAAACTCACCCAGAAACTTGCTTCAGCAGACCAGAGTATCAGGAACACCATATAATCCCTTAGAATTAGGATGAATGCACAGAATGAAATGTATACACTGTCTATGTAAGTTCAGATACCACTGACATACCTTTATTAATTGGCACAATTTATACAATTTTCTGGCACACAGGCTGGCCAATCAGTAAGCCCCATCCCCTAAATAATAGGCTGCCCCTTGCTTACTAGGAAAACCCTGTACCTGATCTTAATCTCATCCTGTTGATTACATTTAGGTGGGCTGAGTGAGTTATCACCAGATAATAACATTGTAACATAATAGGATGGTGCAATAGCCTGCAGACTAGCTAATATGTTTCTTAACAACAATTCCTATAGCATCAAACATACTACATAAACCAACATACATACATACAGTATAACTGTGTAATCATATTTTAGCCATAAGCAATAAAAAATACATAACTTTAACCATAAACAGGATAACTGATTCCCAGTCCAGGCCCAAACCATAGTCCAAAACAGGCCAGTCAGGCCCTGGGCTTGACAACACCTGTCCAGCAAAATATTATAATCTGCAGGATTCATGGGCATATCAGGGTTTCGGGCTGTTTCCTCTGCAATCTTTACACACACATTGGCACATGTTTTCATATAAGGTAAATCTCATTCTGGGTCAGGACCATACCAGTACCATGTAGGGTCATTTAATAGCATTCCCTTTAATTGCCAGATACAAAATTTGGAAAATGACCCTTCTGTGGGGAATGGATTGGCTTGTGGTCCTAGGCCTTCAGTCCAGCAAGCCACATTATATACAAATGGATCACAGTAGTAATCTCCACAGGTTCTAGCTACATATTGTTTAGGGGTTTCCTCTGGCATAGGGCCAGATAATTTGTTTAGTAACATTTAATTTGATGATTGTCTCTTTTTTAATATTTCCTTCTTATGGGGAGTATTTGTTTTTAAAGGGATAATAATCTTAGCAATCTTATTTTTATGACAGCCATCTGGCATCTCTCCGTTTGATTTCACTATTTTGCTACCCATATCTTATCACAGTAAAAACAGTCTTAAACAGTCTTAAAATAATCTTAAATGCAAAAATAGATGCTGGTGGTTTAAAGATAATCTTATGCACAGCCAGCAATAAAAAAAGCGTAACAATAATTGCAATGAGCTTGATGCAGCGCAGTCAAAAAAATAAAGCTTATTACAGCGTTAGCAATATATTATTATCACAATTATATTTAGCTTTAGAAGAGAGATTGCAGGAAGTTGTAAATCACAAATAAGGACTAGGGACTTGAATCCTCCTTATTTTACTACCCTTAATCACTAGGACTTATACCTGTGATAAAAAGTGCTTTCCTAATTAACTCAAATAATTTATGCTAGACACCCTGCAGAGACGGTGAGCATAAACAAATACGTTATAATTACTCACCGTACTTATGGAGAACGTCCCGGGCGAGACTTCCAAATTGTTAATAGCAGGATATACTCTACTGCCAAGAAATTACTAGATCCCGGGATCAACCACACTTATCAACCTTCCTCTCAGTCTCTCTATTCACAGCTGCAGAGCTCTGGGAAATCAAAGGTCAATAAGTTACAGACACATGGAGGTATAATTTAACCAATAACTTAGGAGATTTATTTGAAATGACACTCATATATATACCATTTCAGTCAATGCAAAAACATCATGCGTAAGCAGAAAACATTGCAATATTTCCTTATCTATGACACGTGTTCGTCATACGTTTTTGTGGTTTCCCAAGTTATTTTTGCAGGCTTCTGAAATCGGAAGTACGCAAATCTGTTAGATTGAGATGGAGAAGTTGACATTTAAACTAGGACATATTTTACATATAATGGCTCATAAACAATATTACAGGCTAGATTGGAGAAAAAACAAAAGAGGAACTTAAACATATATAAACATATTAAAAAGGCATTTATACATAAAGGCCTCCCAAAAGTTCCCTAACAGAAATGTTATTTTATAAACAATCAAGTCAGTGATAACATTTTGGGAGGGTGGTGTCCCTTTGCACCAGCCGACCATGGATAGTATAATTAGTCATTGATCTTTAATACATTAAATATCTAATGATTTAAGATACCAATTAACCATAAATCCACTTACTTTTCAAGATGAAAGCCATCTTCTCCACTGTTCTAAATTCAATGAAAAGCTGTTTTGAAAACATGAGCCACAAAGTTATGGCTACTCAGTTTTCCAGATTTGATGGAGATGTGCTGTGTTTAAGTGGGTCCCGTGAACAACAAATGTATTCAATAAGAATGTTCTTTAAAGTCCATATTGATCTGTCTCTAAACCAGACCCCTCCCCCTCATTGACCTTTTCAGGGTGGAAACAATAACCTTAACTGGAGCCTGATACTCTCACAATCTCTCAAAATGAATTTAATATTAAAAAAATTACTATTATAAACCATTATATAGAAAAGTTATTAATGATCAAGAAATAATTAAACTAGTTCATCTCGTTAGGACATAACAGTTGTTTGTTAAGAAAAAGTTATTCTAGCTATTGTCAGTTCCTGCCTCTCTATTCCACTAATTAATCGATTGTTTTTCTTTTTCAGGTGAACATTTTACAACAGGATGTTATCAGTAAGTGATTGTGCGTTAGGCGGGTGGGTGGAAGACAGTGGGACTAGTTTTAATCTTGTTTTGATCATCCTCGACATCAATAAATCCTACACCAAATTATAAGTAGAATTGCCCTCTATCCCACTATAACACAGAGTGACTCTCTGGGACACCTGATAACTCTATATGTGGCTCAATAGGGTGTACTGATGGAGGGGAATACATGGGGTTATAATATAGAAATATGGTTTATTGATGAAGGGGGATAACAAGGGGTTATAACATAGAAATAGCCCCACTGCCTATTCCACTTTAACACAGAGCCTCTTTGGGACTCCATATAATAAACATATTTACATACAAGATTAACTTTTTTTTTTAAACATTTCCCACAATCAAAATATGTAGACATTTTTCTTCTGTGTGAATTCTCTGATATCAAATAGTATATCACCTGCTGTTAGAATCGTTCCCACATTCAAAGCACGAGATTGGTCCTAATCCTCAGGGAATTCCATTATGTTTTGTAAAACATAAGTGTTGTTTGTAATATTTTCCACATCCAAATGTTTATTCTTATCATATGGTCATTAAGATATGCTTTGAGAGCAAAACTTTTCTCATATTTGTACAAATCCCCTTTTACAGTGAAATTTGAAAACTGGATGAAAAATTTCCCACCATCAGAAAATAAAAAAAACAGCCTCTCATGTGTGAGTTTTCTTATGTGACTTTAAATTTGAGAACTGACTGAAACATTTCCCACATTCAGAACATGAAAATGGTCTTTCCCCTGTGTGAGTTTTCTTATGTCTATTGAGACTTGATGCTTCACTGAAACATTTCCCACATTCAGAACATGAAAATGGTTTTTCTCCCATGTGAGTTCGCTTGTGCATATTGAGATGTGATTTCTGACTGAAATATTTCCCACATTCAGAACATGAAAATGGTCTTTCTCCTGTGTGAGTTCTCTTATGATCATTAAGATGTGAAGCCTGACTGAAACATTTACCACATTCAGAACATGAAAATGGTCTTTCCCCTGTGTGAGTTTTCTTATGTTTATTAAGACTTGATGTCTGACTAAAACATTTGCCACATTCAGAACATGGAAATGGCCTTTCTCCTGTGTGGGTTCTCTTGTGAACATTGAGTTCTGATGTGTAACTAAAAGACTTCCCACATTCAGAACATGCAAATCGTCTTTCCCCTGTGTGAGTTTTCTTATGAACATTGGGAGCTGAGTTCGCTCTAAAACATTTTTCACATTCAGAACAGGAAATTGGTCTTTCTCCTTTTTCAGTTTCCTTATGCCTATTAAGACTTGATGCCAGACTGAAATATTTCCCACATATAGAACATATATATGTTTGTTCTTCAGTGTGAGGAATCTCTTGAGAATTGAGGTCTGTGGATGTGCTGAAACACTTCTCATAGTCTTGTGGATTTTCTCCTGATTGAACCTCCTTAAGTCTTATAAGATTTGCATTCCTGTGAAACTCTTTCCTCTCATCATAATATACAACTGATGTTTGTCCTCTATGTTGTTTCACACAATTTTGGTTAGTGTTCATGTAACTGTGTGAAACACTGAGATCTTCCCTTACACAATCTGGTGAGGGAAGCGATATATGGTGCTCTTCACACACATTACTGGTCACGGACACATCTGTTGGAAACAAAAACATCCATAGTAAAGAAATTATGTTAAAAAAGAGTAATAACATGTATCTTAATAGAAAGGTTTAGTTCATACAGTATTTATAAATGAAGCCAACTAAAACCAACCTGCAGCTAGTATATGGCCTATTTTATTCAGATACTTATTTATTCAGATACTTCTAAAACTCTTTATGAACAATGTACGAAATAAACCTACAACATATATATATATATATATATATATAAATATATATATATTTACACACCCACATATACACACACACGCTGTCGAAAAAACACGAACACGCCGAAAATTAGGCCAAAGGACGTAATACTATCCCGAAGGACGCAAAACTAGGACATAAAAAGTGCTCAGAGGGCTCATAGTCTTGCATTGTGTGGCAAACACCATTGCCAGGCTTACTGTTTTACTCTTGTCATTGTTGACGGGCAATTTCCTAGTATATATATATATATATATATATATATATATATATATATATATATATATATATATATACGCACACACATACACACACATGTAGAACACGTAGATCAATCATGTCGTGGCCAACACAAAAAGAGATTTCTTTTATATACTCAGCTGTAAAAGTATCTGTTTAAACAGTTGATTAATTGCGAAACAATGGGTATAATATATGCATCATATCTTGATTGTCCTACACCTAATGGTGGTAAAGTGAGTATATAGGCCCTGTGAACAAAAGACAAGACATAGTGGTTATAATACATCTAAACTAAGTTCATAAGGGGAATCCAAATTGCTTTTCTGTGGGACTACAAATGGCCCCATAGATTTCTGATTATTGATTATAAGCCTGGAGGGACCTGATTGGGGACATTCTCAGTTTCAGACAAAAGGAATATGACTGTGAAACCATCGGATTAAAATGTTTTTAAGACTATCAGTCGTTTTACGTGAGATTTTTTATTTAAAAATATATATCAATAATTGAAATTAAGCTTCTGAATGAGAAGAGTTTTAATTGAGATAATGGTGATTAGAGCAGTACTGTAAGCTGTAATTGATCAATGAGAAAGAACTGTGGCCATATTCCATCTCAATCACAAGTCAACATGAGCATCATGGGATTCCTTTGGTAGTTACAATATTGTTGGTTGATTGGTAGGAGGTTAATCAATTCATAAGCCACAATGGTCACATTGAAAACCACACAACCAACTGAATAATATGAGTGAGTAGGTTGATGTGAAATTACGTCACAAAATGGAAAGAAGGATTTTGAAGTCCTGTTGTAAAAACTATTATTGGGCCCTGATGCCACTTCAAATGGACACTGTCATCCCAACAGGAACTCAGTTTCATCTTACAGAGCATAAATACCTATACATTGTACTAGACATTTTCCATTCATTCTTAGAGAACTTGATGAGGATGTGGGAGGGGATATCACTGAATTACGACATTGGGGTTCATTGCTTTAATCACTAAAGGAACAGACAAGAAGATTGTGATTCTAATTGACACATTGAAGCAGCTGAATAGATTATGGGAGATTCTCAGTTGCATAAAAAACAAATACTACTAAATGTCTTGGGGATAATAAACTGTGGAAAAAAATGTCTAGTATAATATATAGCCTCACGCTCTTTAAGAACAACCTAAAAAAACAGACTTTTAGATGACAGCGTCCCTTTAAGTGTCATAATGCAGCATGGCTTCTAATTATTGTAAGTCATTGCTATAGAAAGAAAAATTAGCTCTTTATGTAGATAAATATTTGAAAACTTTACTAAATATATAATCAGAGGTAAAAGAATATGGACTTGACATTGTGATCTATTTATCCCAATACACAAAGAAGTGATGCTCCATTTATAGGAGAAATTATTTTAAAAATTGAGCTGTAGATAATTAAATTGAAAATTGGTAATTTTTATCATATATTACATGGAAACCTCATCACACTCACATGATTCATATTCACCCACATATGGTTGTACTGAAATCAATACACCCAGATCCCAAGGGATAATACTACGATAGTGGTGGGTCAGAAAGGTTGATTTACTGGAAATAATATAAAATTCAATGTTTTGGTACTGTAAGAAGATACATTGTTTTATATAAAGCACTTTAATTACCCATAGTTCTAAATTACACTATATCTAGAAAATCTCTGTAACGGACCAGCTGGCACTCTGACTTATCACATTTCCCCAAGCATGAGCCAAGGCTTCCAGAAAGGGTCTAGCAGTTCTGTTTAATGAGCACCCAAAGCACCAGCACCCACACAGCCAGAGCAACTCCTCCTCAGACAGAGAAAACTGACAGTTGAAAACAGACAGTATTTGAAAATATGACAGTTATTAAGGGTTCTAAACTGGTGTTCTAAAAGGGAGGGGAATAAAACAGTCTAATAAAATCCACTATGCTAAAATAACATACAGCTCAAATACAGGCAATAATCAAGGCAAAAGTCTCTTGTGGCTGCTTCTGCCACAATCTCAAATGTCTTTAATTAGTTTTATTACTCACCGTCACTGATATTTACAGAAAGTTTCTCTTCGTTAACCTGTTGGTGACTCTTGACATCTGGTTCTGCCAACTTTGAGACAACTGAAGGCTTCACATGTCCTGTATAAATATATACTAACTAATTACACATTATATCTTCATTCAGAGCTGCATTTAAAAATATATAAAGTATATTATGATCAGCACACACTTTAAGGTTACAATCATAAAGGCTTTTAAGGAATGTGTCATTATTAAAGTGAGGACTAAGAGATTTAACTCAATACGTTACTATACAAATTCTACAAATATAAAATAAGTGAGTTATGTGAATCTCTCACCTGCAGAGAGCTCTGATTGGATCGTCACCGGCAGAATATCCTTCTCGTCCATTTCATTCTCTCCTTCCTCACTAACAGGGTCTACATTATCACTTTGGAGACCTCAAATAGAAACTTAAAATTAGAAATATTGAAGTACTTAATATTTCAGAATTGGTGGGGCTGCTTGGGGGGGGGGGGGGCTTGACCGCAACGAAGGAAGTCAATGACGTGAGGCTGTTGCAGAGTTGAGCGGAGAAGCAGCTACCAGAAATTAACTGCAGCTGAAAGCCTAAATGAATGCTGAAGTTAAGCTGATAGTACGACTGCTGACTGCCTGAGTTTGTGCTCACATGTGGAGCCCCAGGGTCCAGAGTCTGAAGAGTTGTACTTCCCCAAGTATAAGAGCTGTATATCTGTAGAAGGGGCCAAAGTAATGAAGAAAGAGAAGCAAACATTGAGTGTATGATTCCTTACCTCGTGGGAGTGAGGCCATCGGCTGAGGAAGCCGAAGTACGCACTGTCCATGAGAGCGGAGTGCTGACAGAGAGCCAAAGAAAGTAAATGAGTAAGTCCCTGATGTAACTAAAGGGGGAAGTAACAATATATAAGGATATATGAGATGGACATGGAAGGTAAAACCTTCAGAGACCGTGGGAGGTTAAACATATGTTAGTGAATAAAGGCTATTTACACATTTTTTATAATCTGTGGACTGTGGGATTTTGTATATTCTGAGTTATAAAGTAAGATCTAAAACGTCTGCTGCTTTGAGCACTCTGACAAAAGTTCAAATAAATGAAAGAAGTAAAGTGGACTTCTGGCTTTGACATTGGTAGCTGGATATATAATTGATCAGCATTTGTCTGGATTAAAATCCATTTATAAGGAGCAGAGCTCTGGGGACAGCTGCAGATTTGAGAAAAAGGAAATAATTAAAAGAATGAATGGATTTTTTTTAAGAGCTTATGGAATCCAGGATAAAATGCGTAGGACTGGTGAAAATTTTACAGAGCAAAACCTACAATAATAAATATTATAAAAATAAATGAGTAAATAAAGCAGCCTTTTAAAGAGGCAAA
The DNA here is from genome assembly GCA_027410445.1 of Discoglossus pictus. NCBI lineage: Eukaryota > Metazoa > Chordata > Amphibia > Anura > Alytidae > Discoglossus > Discoglossus pictus. Next base: position 15,086,666 of record CM050163.1, on the reverse strand, counting down.
AAAGGTATTATCCTTGTCAAAATACAAAACAGAATTAAGCTAAAGCCACATGGGGAAATCCAGGAAATTCGCAGCTAAGCTGATATAAAAGGCTTATTTAAAAGCAAATTTTGAAAGATAAAGATCTATTGATTGAAATAAGATCTGTTAAAGGAAAAAACAAAATCAACATGTCCACAAAATCAAAAATAAAGAAAAGAAAAATCTGGTACAAACAACAACATTTTTCTCTCCAAAAAAATAGAGGAGATGAGTCCACTGCATATAACTTCAGGATTAAAAAGTAATGAAAATATCAATGCAGAAGGGGAATTGTTAACAGTTCCCAAAATGAAAAAGCTTTTATCATCCATTCAGATGGACATTATAATTAAAAAAATTGATCATGGAGAATTCTAATGCAATAAATGAATTCAATATTAAAATGGAAGACAAGGAACTAAAAATGGATAAAATAATCATTGTTCATAATTCTCTGATGTTGCACACATCTATCTTAGAATATATAATTAATGCCTTAAATAAGGTAGCATACCAGGAGGATAAATCCAGGAGATATAACCTCAGAATAAGAGGAATCCCAGAAGCAATTATTGATGTGGACTTACATAAATATTTAAGTGAACAATGTTTTTCTTTAGTACCAGAGTATCCAAAAGAAGATAGTAAAATTAAAATTTCACATAGAATTCCCCTACCTGTTAATATGGAGAAGATGAATCCAATAGATGTCATAGTTAAGATTCATTAACTTCCATATAGAGAAGTGATTATCAGAGCTGCATTTAAAAAGCAAAATCTGGAGGACCCATCCGGAAAAATAATTTTTTTAGCAGATATTTCTGCATATACTTAAGGAATATTTGAATATCATGCAAAGCCTGAGAAGAGAAGGTCTATCATATAGATGGAGATCCCCGAATGGACATATAATCTATAAGGACTCTCATTGGCATAGGATACAAACAACTAAAGAAGGAAGGGGACTTTTACAAAAATGGAATCTGAGAAGGGAGGAAAACAGAGTGGCAAATGAAGAAAGGAGGACATTTGTAAACTATCTAGTGCTCTGTTTTATGTCATTTGCTTATATAGTACAGAAAATTGAGTGAGACAGTGGAGAAACTAAAATATATGGTCTTGTTTTTTTGTTTTTTTTTACTGAAAACAAAGTAGTAATATATATGTTATGATCACATGTTTAAAATCTATGCTTGATATATAATTTTAAATTGAACAAAATGGGTGAATTAGTAATATGAAAAAGAAGTTGGGGGTATAGAAGATTAAATGATGGATTATTTTGAATCCGTGATAGAGGTGGAAAACTATATACATATTCGGCACGATACTGGGTAATAAGGAATACTTTAGAATTCATAATGGGTTCTCAAAACACAAGAGTGTGGAATCAAAGAGTAATAAAGCCAAAATTCCTACATAATTCTAGGATATGGTTCATCACAAAGTTAGAATTTTAGTTTTATTTGCACTATTAATTTAATAGTATAGATGGATTGGAAATATGGAAAGTTATTTAGAAGCCCAAAAGATTAAACAAAATTTGAAAAATGTAATTCATATTATACGTAAAATGCTTCACTTGTATTTAGAACTAATTTATGATTTGGGAAATAAGGATATATTATAGGATTTATCACAGATTTTATTTTTTTTATTCATTTTTTATATATTTTTATTTGTTTATTTATTTTACTTTTTTACATTTTTCATACATTTTTTATTCATTTTTTTCATTATTTTTTCTCTCTTTCTCTTTTCTCCTCAGTTTGATGCTCTCTCTAAGGATAAACTTCAGCTTTTCTCTTGAAAATTAAATCCAGACCTCATATTCATAAAGAGTTAAGAGGTGATGAATAGCTTTAGGATAAAAATACTCCTTTGACATGAACAAAAGATAGAACTGAAGAGAGAGGAGAAAACACCTGTCACATGCTAGGCTGTACATTTATAATATACAACAAAACTTGCGGAAGGAAGGGGGAAAAAGAAAGGAGAAAAAAAGGAAAGGAAAAGCGTAATAAAAGGAGTAAACTCTATTGGCAGGTAGGTCCAATGGACCACCTAGAATTTGAGATAAAATGGTATTATAATATACTCTACATATGAATTGTTATATTTAGGTGTCTTGTTGTACTGATTAAAACATAATGAATGCCAAAAAGTACTATCTCTATATTGGATGGAAAAGGTATTACTCTAATAGCCATATATGCCAACCCAATCCCAAATTGTTTTGGAAATTTGTTAAAAATTCTCCTTTTCTTATATGTAACGAATTGGAGGGTATGATTGAGTCAATTTTAAATGTTTTTTTGCTTGCTTTTTCTTTGTGTTTGTATATATGTGAAATTTAAATAAATATTTGAAAAGGAAAAAGAAAAAAAAATTAAAAAAAAAAAATCCCCTATAAAAAGAAAAATAGCCTTTGCTGAATATATAAAACTCAAAGTAGACATACTCTATTTTGAAGAAACTCATTTAAAACAACAATTTGTGCATTTGTTAAATAATAAAAATTATGGGATAAGATTAGATTCAACTTTTAACAGTAAATCTAGAGGGGTATCTTTACTTTTTAGTTAAAAATTTGTAGTAAAAGAGGAATTTAGTAGGATAGACGAACAAGGAGGATTTATCATTTGGTCAGGCTCCATAAATAATAAAGTACTAACATTAGTTAACTTATATGCCCCAAAGAAAGAACAGGAGAATTTCATAAGGAAAGTTTTAAGGTTAGCAAGTAAAATTAGAAAAGAAGCCTTGATAATCTGCGGCGACTTTAACTCGATTTTAGATCCTTTGATGGATAGATCATCAATCTCCAAAAAGAAATGGGAAAACTCTCTGGTTAATAGCTCTATAAAGATACATAAGGTAATGTCTGATATGAACCTATATGATATATGTAGAACATTGTTCCCATATGGTAGAGTCTAAACTGTTTTCTTTTTATTTTATACTTACACAAGATTTTTTTTTTTTTCTAGGTGATACCTCAATCTTAAATGAAGTATTAGAGGCTAAAAAAAAAAGTTCTATATCAGATCATGCTCCTAGAGATTCAGTAGAGAATATTAGGAGTCAAAAATTGGAAAATGGATGCTCTTTTACTAAAAGATAAAGAACACGAGAAAGAAGGAACTTCAGGATTTTTTTTATAGAAATGAAGGATCTGTTTCATCATATGCCGTGTTATGGTGTACACACAAAAGGCTTTTATTAGAGGGGTTATGATTGCCAATGTGATATTAAGAGACAGAGAGAAAAATCCCTAAGAACAATGTATATGGAATTGGAAAAACTACAAATGTCTAATAAACTCCACCCCAATATAGAAAATTCTAGATTAATGAATGAACATAATTTACAAACAAAAAAAGTTCATCAAATGCAATATGATAGAATAATATGGAAATTGGAACAGTCCAATTACTTAATGGGGGACAAAACAGGTACATTTCTGGCTAATAAAGTTAAAACACAGAGAGCTCAGAATACTATTTTTGGACTTAAAGGGTAGGATAATATTTTATATAGACATCCCAAGGAGACAGGAAATATATTCTTAAAATATTAATCAAAACTATACAATCTAGAACAAGAAGATAATTTTCATAAGCCAGATAGGGCTGAAATGGAAAACTTTTTGAAAGCGATCAACCTTCCTCGAATATCTGATGTTGAATTAAATATTTTAAATGAACAAAAAAACATAGAAGAAATAGAAGAGGTGATAAATAAAAGTAAAACAATAAAGCCCCTGGATTGGATGGACTGGATAAACTATACTATAAAACTTTTTCAGATATTTTGAAAGTACATTTAGCCAAGAGGTTTAACGAAATTAAAAATAGCGGTAAATACTCAATTAACGGAAGCAAAAATAATAAATATATTAAAACACAGCAAAGATCCTGAAGATGGGAAAAGTTACCGCCCAATTTCCTTGATAAACTATGATTTAAAAATGTATAAAAAAATCTTGGCAAATAGGCTGATTCAGATTATTCCTAGATTGATACATTTGGATCAGTCATGATTTGTGAAAAATAGGCAGGGCAACACCAGACGACTTCTGAATATATTGTCATATGGTGCTAGCGGAAGAGAGCCCATGCTGGCCCTGTCTTTAGATGCTGAAAAGGCATTCAACAGGGTTAGCTGGTATTTCCTTAATGCAGTATTACAGAAATTTGGCTTTGGGGCTTAAAGCTATAAATTTGTTATATAGAAATCCAAAGGCGAAAATTGTTGGGCCAAATTTTGAAACAGGATATTTCCAGATTAGAAATGGGACATGTCAAGGTTGCCCCTTTTAACCTATATTATTCATTTTATATATAGAGCCTTTGGTAAAAAAGATAAGAATGTCAAAAGAAATACAAGGAATTTGGATAGGACTGAGGGAATATAAAACCCTTTTATATGCAGACGATTAGAGTTTAACCTTAACTAATCATGAAAAGTCTTTATTCAATCTAGAGAAAATCTTAACAGACTTTGGTAAGATTTCATATTTTAAAGTTAATAGTCAAAATCAGACATTATAAATAAAGGAATACACCCAGAGATAAAATCAAGATTGAAAGGCCTATACGCATATAATTGGGAGGCTAAGGAGATTGTCCATTTCCATGTACAAAATATTCTAAAAGGAAATCTAGAGAGGATATATAAATCTATACAATCAACTATGTCCGATTGGAATTTTTGGACTGCTAGAATTGCAATAATAAAAATTATAGTTATCCCAAAAATAAGATATATTTTTAGATGTATACCAGAGAAGTCCCCCGATTATTTTATTAAAAGACTTCACATTTGTATTAATAAATATATATTGAAGGGGAAAAAAATCTAGAACATCTATAAATATTGTTAAAGGAAAGTTTGAAGCTGGGGGTTTAGCATCACCCTATATAAAATATATTTAGGAATCTATTGCTCTGTCTCAGATTTTAAGCTGGAGTTTTCCTCTCCTAAATCCACTTTGGAAACAGATAGAAAGTGATCTTTTGGTTGACACTCCTATTAACTTAATTCTGTGGCTTCCAAATTTAGACTGGGTGAGATCTAAGCTTATCCCTAGGGGGATGAACTCTCTATTAACATTTTGGATACAGAATAGAATGAAATTGAAATTGTCTTCTTATGCTTTGTTAGGAGCCCCTATTGAAATTACCCATTTTTTTTATAATAAACTAAATATAGCGAAAAACAAAGGGATTAAGTACATACAGTAGAAGATATATATTCAGACAGCGTGCTTTTAGAGTGGCCTCATTTACTTCAAAAATATAAGCTGAAGAAAAATGTGTGGCTTCAATATATGTCTTTTAAGAATATTCTGAAGCAAAATGGTTTTAAACTTAAAAATATAAATCCATTAACTACTTTTGAACATCTGACTTATAGTAGAGATCATGCTGACAGTATGTCAAAATGTTAGAAAATATTGTCCCTAAATGAACCAGTAAGGAAAAAAAATAGCTTTATACCCTGGGAAAAAGATTTAAAGATGATTAATGATGTAGAAGTATGGGCGGATACCTTCAAGTTAGTTCAGCAATCAGCACAATTAAAGTCATATATAGAAGTCATTTTTTTAATTGTTCATTGGTGGTATTGGACTCCAGAAGCCATTAATAGTTTTTCTCAAACTAATGAAAATAAATGTTGGAAAGACTGTGGTAAGATAGGAGAAGACACATATTTATGGCGGGATTGTGTTAAAGTGAAAGCTTTCTGGAGAAAACGTGTAGCTTGGATTTCAGAAATTGTTGAGAAGGAATTTCTGTATGATCCTGAATTTATATTACTCCACATAAATATTGCAGACCAGTTTTCGTATTGTAATTTTATGATCTCACATGTATTATTAGTTATGATATTGGAAATCAGACCAGCTTCCTTCTATACGGGAAATAGCAAGGTGTATTAATAGAAATATAGATTTTGTGAACTCTGAACAAATCGAGAAAGCAAAGAAAAAAGGTCTGATCTCCAAATGGCAAATTTAGGATTCATATCTTGATATAAAACAAGGTCATTATGTGTAGATTTTAATTTCTAAATTATATTTTATGGCTATTATAAAAGGATCTATGTATAGATATATATTAACTCTATACTGTTTTTTATATCCTTTATATCTGTATGTTGGTTATTAATATGTATCCTGCAATAGTGTAGGTGATGTGAAAATGTTTTTTTTATTTTGTATGTTTCTTTTTGGACAAACAAATAAAAGATAAAAAAAAAAAAAACAATCAGAATTTATTTGAACAAAATTGTATTCACTGATCCATGTAGATAATAATCATGTTTTTCACTCACCTGCACATATTTCTGAATAAACTGTCACCTGCACAACATCCTTATCATCGCTCTCATCTTCATCTTCCTTAATAACTGATACTATGCCCAGATTTTCATCATGGAGACCTGATACGGACAATAAAGAATTAAATGAATTTGAAGAAATGTATCAAATACATCCGCTAAGTGTTCCTATTCTTTCATTAATTGCCACATAAATTACAGACAGAGATACAGGTCTCATTTTCCGGTTGACATCATCTGAATAAATATATTAATGTGTATAATCATAACTAGGAAAGTTCTCCATCCCATCTGTATCTTCATACTGTCTAGATTTTTCTGGTACTTTCTGCAGTCTCTTCTTTAATGATTTAAACTCTTTGCTGGTTCTGCCCGTTTTCTATAAAACACAAGTCCTTTCAAGCTGAATAATCTAAGGATCCATGAAGACACTTAGGTGTAAGAAATCTAAAGCAAGCAAGTCTTCCATCACTAATCACAACTGCTTATGGTGCTTAAGAAGAAGACATGAGACCAACTTCATAATCAAATAATTCATATAACAAACTAGTCTTCCCAGCAGGACTCCTTGTGTAATGATACATAAAAGTGAATTAAACTAAATGTATTTCCACCCTCAGAACTGTGATGTGCTGTGTTATTATTTCTATATGTTACTGATGGGTTTGTTGAAAGCTGGACATTGTAATCACATATTAAATGGAAAACTAATCACATTATCATAATTAATTACATCTCACATATGGTTATAATGAAAACATGAAAACCTTACACCCAGATCCCAAGTGATAAATGACAATGACATAACAGACGAAGCTGCTCATGGGTAAGAGATGTTTATTCACTGCAAAAATTATAAACTTCTGTGTTTTTGCGTACTGTAAGAAAATGCATTTTTAAATAACATTGAATTGATAAAGCACTTTTATTACATATAATTGTAAATCACACCTAAATCTGTAAATTTGGAAAATCTCAAATGTCTTTTATTAGTTTTATTTCTCACCTTCACTGATATTTACAGGAATTTCCTCTTCCTTAATCTGTTGGTGACTCCTCACATCTGGTTCTGCTTCTTCATCAAACTTTAAGACAACTGAAGACCTCACATGTCCTGTACAAATATACACAAACTAATTACAAAATATATCTTCATACAATATTGTCGTATATACTTTAATTGTGTTCAGTGCTACATTAAATAAATATATATATATATATATATATATATATATATATATATATAAAGTATATTACGATCGTTACATACACTTTAAGGTTACAATAATAAAGACTTCTAATAAACATGACAGTGTAATTATTGCAGTGAAGACTAAGAGATTTAACTCCATACTTTACTATTCAGAATTGAGGAAAATATTTACAAATTCTACAAATATAAAATATGTGAGTTATGTAAATCAGTCACCTGCAGAGAGCTCTGATTGGATTGTCCCCGGCAGAATATCCTTCTCATCCATCTCATCCTCTCCTTCCTCACTAACAGGGTCTACATTATCACTTTGGAGACCTGGTAATTCCAATAGAAAATGAAAATGTCATGTGAATTTACTACTATAGATAATTATCCCAAATGTTAATAACATGGAAGGAGCGTGTTCTGCTGACACTACAAGGACTGACTGGAATTTACCCTCCGCTGTGTACTATTCCTGAGATAATAGAAGTATATTTTACTTCTATTTCTAGTTTGATATTGTTATTTCTAGTTAAAAAAAACAACATTTTGTTACCTGGGCTTCTGTTTGATGAGATTCCTAAAGGCTCTTTATGTCCATCTGTATCACACTGGAAAACATGAAAGAAAATGAAACTGCAATATAAATTATGACAAACGTATAGGACCATGTATTTTACCCAATCATATATATACCTAAAAACAGCCCTGACCTTTAGAAAGCCATATGACTATCCCATTCTTTAATAGAGTCCATTTCCACATCTGCCCCTACCAATTCTGTCTAAGGTTATCCACTAGTGACACATTATTTAGGAATGTTTAGTATCCTCGACCAGGCTCGCTTTGAAGATGCATGACGTTATGGAATTGTAGATACAGCCCCATAACCATCCACTCAGTTCAAGATAGAGCTTGGTAAGTAATGGGAGTCACTGTGTCCTGGTATAATGTCACATTGTCCAGCAGTGCTCACCTCTCCAGTCACAGGTCCAAATAGAGCTTGGTCAGTAAAGGGAGTCACTGTGTCCTGGTATAATGTCACCTTGTCCAGCAGTGCTCACCTCTCCAGTCACAGGTCCAGATAGAGATTGGTCAGTAAAGGGAGTCACTGTGTCCTGGTATAATGTCACATTGTCCAGCAGTGCTCACCTCTCCAGTCACAGGACCAGATAGAGCTTGGTCAGTAATGGGGTCACTGTGTCCTGGTATAATGTCACATTGTCCAGCAGTGCTCACCTCTCCAGTCACAGGTCCAGATAGAGATTGGTCAGTAAAGGGAGTCACTGTGTCCTGGTATAATGTCACATTGTCCAGCAGTGCTCACCTCTCCAGTCACAGGACCAGATAGAGCTTGGTCAGTAATGGGGTAACTGTGTCCTGGTATAATGTCCCATTGTCCAGCAGTGCTCATCTCTCCAGTCACAGGTCCAGATAGAGCTTGGTCAGTAATGGGGTCACTGTGTCCTGGTATAATGTCACATTGTCCAGCAGTGCTCACCGCTCCAGTCACAGGATCAGATAGAGCTTGGTCAGTAATGGGGTCACTGTGTCCTGGTATAATGTCACATTGTCCAGCAGTGCTCACCTCTCCAGTCACAGGTCCAGATAGAGCTTGGTCAGTAAAGGGAGTCACTGTGTCCTGGTATAATGTCCCATTGTCCAGCAGTGCTCATCTCTCCAGTCACAGGTCCAGATAGAGCTTGGTCAGTAATGGGGTCACTGTGTCCTGGTATAATGTCACATTGTCCAGCAGTGCTCACCGCTCCAGTCACAGGATCAGATAGAGCTTGGTCAGTAATGGGGTCACTGTGTCCTGGTATAATGTCACATTGTTCAGCAGTGCTCACCTCTCCAGTCACAGGTCCAGATAGAGCTTGGTCAGTAATGGGGTCACTGTGTCCTGGTATAATGTCACATTGTCCAGCAGTGTTCACCTCTCCAGTCACAGGTCCAGATAGAGCTTGGTCAGTAAAGGGAGTCACTGTGTCCTGGTATAATGTCACCTTGTCCAGCAGTGCTCACCTCTCCAGTCACAGGTCCAGATAGAGCTTGGTCAGTAAAGGGAGTCACTGTGTCCTGGTATAATGTCACATTGTCCAGCAGTGCTCACCTCTCCAGTCACAGGACCAGATAGAGCTTGGTCAGTAATGGGGTCACTGTGTCCTGGTATAATGTCCCATTGTCCAGCAGTGCTCATCTCTCCAGTCACAGGTCCAGATAGAGCTTGGTCAGTAATGGGGTCACTGTGTCCTGGTATAATGTCCCATTGTCCAGCAGTGCTCACCTCTCTAGTTACAGGATCAGATAGAGCTTGGTCAGTAATGGGGTCACTGTGTCCTGGTATAATATCACATTGTCCAGCAGTGCTCACCTCTCCAGTCAGATGGTGAATGTGGGGGGAAGTCTTCTTCACAATGGTGCATTCCTACAGGATGAGAGGGGGACATGTCAGATGTCAGTGTAAGGGAGTTTTATATATTGCTTCAAGAGCAGATTTCTACTGCAAGAAGAACAATCTCTAGTTACCACCTATCTTCACTAACACCAACTAAAAATATTGTCTAAAATATCACTGTCTACTTAGATCAAAGCCCACACCCTGTATAGACCATGTTCAGTGTATCTGACTCACATTGATTATTCTGGAACCCACCTACACAATTTACATCAAATGGTCTGCCACAAACATTATACATTGTGTGATCCGGATAACACTTCCAGAATAAATTCTGAAGAACAAACTCACCCTAACAGTTACATAGTAATAGAAGTTAAAATAAAAACATATAACCCACAAGAACAACTTTGTTATATATCCACTGATCTATGTAGATAAACTGATCAAGAAGAAATAAAAAAATCAGCTATTGCAAAGAAGGTGTCATTATAATGGTGTCATTATGACATTGTCCATCAGCTCTCACCTCTCCAGTCAGCAGGTAGATAATCTCCAGGGTGTGAGACAAGATCCTCTCAGACATCTCCTTATCCTGGGTCACCTCAATCACTGTCAGTGACTTAGTCAGATGATCCAACACTGAGACCTGGGAGATTTAGAGAGAAGTGCGAGGGAACAAGTTTGTGTTACTGCAGAGTAATAAGTGCCGGCAGTAACAGGTAACATCTCCCAGCAGCCCTCACCTTCCCAGTCAGCAGGCTGAGGATTTCCAGGATGTGATGTAAGATCCTCTCAGACATCTTCTTATCCAGGTTCATCATTGATGATCAGTTAGATGGTGAGTTGAGATCTAAATGACTGAGAAGAGTCAAAAATAACAGATATAAGTGAATAAGGATCTGATCTGACTGCGTGAGGTACCTGAGAAAGAACCCAGTCATGGTTCAAAGACACAATGATTTTTTTTCATTCTGGGTTTATTACAATAATCTACTACATGTTCTACAATGACTCATCCATTTGGAATCAATAATTTACGAAACAGAGCTTATTAAAGAAGAGAATCGGTCAAGAAGTAATGAAGCAGCTTCAGAGAGGACCCATAGCATCCTAGAGTTATCTCCCCCTCTCTGTATTTTACAGTTTGCTCAGCAGGGGAGTGAAGGGGAGAAGTGCTGCTGGGGCTGAGACAACACCAGTAAATCTGTTTTGAAACTTCTTCCTGTGTGCAGAGCAGGAGGGACAGGAAAGATGGAGGTTTAATGAGGACACGGAGAGCAGGACAGAGAAGTAATAGACTATAGATGGTGATAGATTAGGGGGTGATAGTCTGTACAAAAGAGGGACAGGAAGGATGGAGGTTTAATGAGGACACGGAGAAGGACAGAGAAGTAATAGACTATAGATGGAGATAGATTAGGGGGTGAGAGTCTGTACAGAGGAGGGACAGGAAGGATGGAGGTTTAATGAGGACACAGAGAAGGACAGAAAAGTAATAGACTATAGATGGAGATAGATTAGGAGGTGAGAGTCTGTATAGAGGAGGGACAGGAAGGATGGAGGTTTAATGAGGAAAAGCAGAGCAGGACAGAGAAGTAATAGACTATAGATGGTGATAGATTAGGAGGTGAGAGTCTGTACAGAGGAGGGACAGGAAGGATGGAGGTTTAATGAGGACACAGAGAAGGACAGAGAAGTAATAGACTATAGATGGTGATAGATTAGGAGGTGAGAGTCTGTACAGAGGAGGGACAGGAAGGATGGAGGTTTAATGAGGACATGGAGAGCAGGACAGAGAAGAAATAGACTATAGATGGAGATATATTAGGAGGTGAGAGTCTGTACAGAGGAGGGACAGGAAGGATGGAGGTTTAATGAGGACACAGAGAAGGACAGAGAAGTAATAGACTATAGATGGTGATAGATTAGGAGGTGAGAGTCTGTACAGAGGAGGGACAGGAAGGATGGAGGTTTAATGAGGACACGGAGAGCAGGACAGAGAAGTAATAGACTATAGATGGTGATAGATTAGGAGGTGAGAGTCTGTACAGAGCAGGATAGACCGTGTTATGCCCAGGGCAACCAGTAGACTAAAGAACTTCTAAAATGTTATGGGCTCCAGGCTGGCAATAATGAATACGGTGTGATGCTCCCCATTTTTTACAGTACCGTGGCATGGCCACATGGCTGTTGGTACTGCTGCAATCATGATGGCATAGCTAGGGTTAAATAGTTTAAAGTCTATACTGCCAGATAATAAATATGGTTTAATGTGCTCAGTGCAATATAGTCATGTTTGTGTGGGACACCCAGGGAGGGGGCCACAAGTTAAGTGGGACTTGGTTCAGGAGTGTATAGAAGGTCTAGTGGACTAGGGAGATTGGCAGATGCCAGGGAACAATGGCTAATCAGTTAAGAAAGTATGGGTGAGATTAGACTTTACTGACCTCACTATTCACTTAAAGGGAAATTATCCACCATTGTTCTGACTGATGACCCCAAGGAAGGTTTGCAACAAAGAGAGGATTAAGAGGATTACTCAGCCAGGCTCATGACCAACAGGGGAATTGCATCATTTATGGACAGCTCCCGACATGTGAGATTGGTTCATCTTATGCTGATCTAAGGCTGTGTCTTGTATGATTAGTTGCCTTTTTTCCATAAGCATACTGTCCTGTACCCATTAAAGTTATGCTCTATTTGACTATATTGTGTGTATGGTGTATGTGTCATTCTAGAGTGAAGACTTCTATTATTTTACTGAGCCCAACTGTATTCTGATTTTCCTGCTGGATCCTGTCCCAAGGGACCATTGCCAGCTCCTGTGTACCTGTGACCTGATGTATGCGGTTCCTGAGCTGAATGTGAAGGCTGGGTTCTGAGATATCTAAAACCATCACCATCCAGAGGTTCCTATAAGCTAAAGCAGGAGGGTTTAGAGGGTACATGGGCCTCGACAGAGGAAGGATATAGATGGTGAAAGATTATGAGGTGATGTACAGAACAAGAGAAGCAGGAAGGATGCAGGAGGCCTTTCATGGTGAACTGTCCTATTACTGAAAAAGTAGTTGAGGCATTGTCTCATTTACACAGAGGAAATCTGTCTTTTTTGCAGACAATAATTTGATCACTCCCCCATGCACCAGGTCACACAGTATAACTTGAATAAACAGAATACTACTTATAAAACAATACATACACATATCAGGCATGTTTAACCTGAATAAAACCACTAGAACAAGCTGTTACTCACAAATACTGTATAATGCACCCAGTATTACAGTGAAACAACCACCTGGATAGTACAGCGATATGCCCAGAGGTGAACATGGTACCACCAGTACAGCGATATGCCCAGAGGTGAACATGGTACCACCAGTACAGCGATATGCCCAGAGGTGAACATGGTACCACCAGTACAGTGATATGCCCAGAGGTGAACATGGTACCACCAGTACAGCGATATGCCCAGAGGTGAACATGGTACCACCAGTACAGCGATATGCCCAGAGGTGAACATGGTACCACCAGTACAGCGATATGCCCAGAGGTGAACATGGTACCACCAGTACAGCGATATGCCCAGAGGTGAACATGGTACCACCAGTACAGCGATATGCCCAGAGGTGAACATGGTACCACCAGTACAGCGATATGCCCAGAGGTGAACATGGTACCACCAGTACAGCGATATGCCCAGAGGTGAACATGGTACCACCAGTACAGCGATATGCCCAGAGGTGAACATGGTACCACCAGTACAGCGATATGCCCAGAGGTGAACATGGTACCACCAGTACAGCGATATGCCCAGAGGTGAACATGGTACCACCAGTACAGCGATATGCCCAGAGGTGAACATGGTACCACCAGTACAGCGATATGCCCATAGGTGAACATGGTACCACCAGTACAGCAATATGCCCAGAGGTGAACATGGTTCCTCCAGTACAGCGATATGCCCAGAAGTGAACATGGTACGTCCAGTACAGCAATATGCCCAGAGGTGAACATGGTACCACCAGTACAGCGATATATACCCAGAGGTGAACATGGTACCACCAGTACAGCGATATACCCAGAGGTGAACATGGTACCACCAGTACAGCGATATGCCCAGAGGTGAACATGGTACCACCAGTACAGCGATATGCCCAGAGGTGAACATGGTACCACCAGTACAGCGATATGCCCAGAGGTGAACATGGTACCACCAGTACAGCGATATGCCCAGAGGTGAACATGTTACCACCAGTACAGCGATATGCTCAGAGGTGAACATGGTACAACCAGTACAGCGATATGCCCAGAGGTGAACATGTTACCACCAGTACAGCGATATGCTCAGAGGTGAACATGGTACCACCAGTACAGCGATATGCTCAGAGGTGAACATGGTACAACCAGTACAGCGATATGCCCAAAAGTGAACATGGTACCTCCAGTACAGCGATATGCCCAGAGGTGAACATGGTGCCACCAGTACAGCGATATGCCCAGAGGTGAACATGGTGCCACCAGTACAGCCATATGCCCAGAGGTGAACATGGTACCACCAGTACAGCGATATGCCCAGAGGTGAACATGGTACCACCAGTACAGCGATATGCCCAGAGGTGAACATGGTACAACCAGTACAGCGATATGCCCAGAGGTGAACATGGTGCCACCAGTACATGGAATTCTTTAGACTAGAGGCTAAGCGCAAAGAGAATATTTCACACAGCTCTGACTGACACATAGTGGTTTGTGACTATATATATATATCCCAACGTTCAGATATTTTTGTCAACCCCTAAAATAAAAATAAGTTGAAAACAATGTATAACTTTTTAAATAGAATTGTGTGCAATTAATGATAAATATTGGACATTTGACTGACCTAACGAAACAAATGTAATATAGATAGATAGATAGATAGATAGATAGATAGATAGATAGATAGATAGACAGATACACCCGCTCCCATCACTCTGTATTACATATTATACTATCATTATATCCGGGTATCTGTTCCTGTCTTTATCCCACTCGCACCTGATAACCAGTCACAGACACAAGTAACCCCCTAAATTATCGTCTAATCATTAATTAGAAGATTGATCACTTTAATTACCTGCTAAGAAATCGGACACAAAAAAATCAGCTCCGGTCGCCATCTTGCAAAGGAAGAGGAAGTGTATGAACCGGAATCCACAAGTCCCGGAATCCACAAGTCCCACAATCCCCTGCACTACAAGCAGCAGCCATTCAGCACAGTAGCCGGTGGGTCACTTGGTATTAGTCGGTTTCCATTGTGAGGCTGTGTGTATACATCTGCTGCACTCTCTGCAGATACAACTGACACCATCGGACTGAACTATTGTTACTAAGATATTCTGCCTAGCAACAAGTGATGTCGCCAACCGTTTAATTATATCATTGGTCAGGATATTTGGGTTGTTATTTCTGCCATTTAAAGTGTGTTTGGTTTATTATATCCACTGTCTGAGACATATCTCTGGAGTTTAATTAAACAAACATGGGATCCAAGTGACACAAGAAGAAGGGACTGGAGCTGTGAGATTATACTGGGATGAATCTATCTGTCTATCATAGCTGAGTGTGGAGGGAGGGGTGTTTATATGTGTTTATATTAAGTGTGTATATATTTATACTGTATATTGTGGTACAGGAGGCTTATCTCTTTCAGTGCACAGCACATTTGCCATTAATATATTTGAAATCTTATTGGGAAAGCAATATCTCCAAAATCAGCTGAGAGGTTTTTAATGTCATTGATTCATCTTCCCATAATAACAGATAACAGCTATACAACTTCTTCTCGTTTAACAACCTCAGATAGGTCTTTCTATCCAAACACAGCTCCAACATACTTTAGAAATGTTAACTTCTGACTCCATAGGAAGCCTCTTCTAAAGATGATGCACAAGAAAGCCCGCAAACGGTTTGCTGAAAACAAGCAGACTAAGGACATGGATTACTGGAACCATGTTCTGTGGTCCGATGAGAACAAGATAAACGTATTTGGTTCAGATTTTGTCAATGGTATGTGGCGGCAACCAGGTGAGGAGTACAAAGACAAGTATGTATTGCCTACACTCAAGCATGGTGGTTTGAGTGTCATGGTCTGGACCTGCATGAGTGCTGCTGGCACTGTGGAGCTATGATCCATTGAGGGAATCATGAATGCCAACATGCACTGTGACATACTGAAGCAGAGCATGATCCTCTCCCTTCGGAGACTGGGCCGCAGGGCAGTATTCCAACATGATAACGACCCCAAACACACCTCCAAGACGA
The DNA here is from genome assembly GCA_027410445.1 of Discoglossus pictus. NCBI lineage: Eukaryota > Metazoa > Chordata > Amphibia > Anura > Alytidae > Discoglossus > Discoglossus pictus. Next base: position 15,070,398 of record CM050163.1, on the reverse strand, counting down.
CCACTGACTTGCTAAAGAAGCTGAAGGTAAAGGTGATGGACAGGCCAAGCATTTCTCCATACCTAAACCCTATTTAGCATCTGTGGGGCATTCTAAAAAACGTAAGGTGGTGGAGTGCAAGGTCTCTAACATCCACCATTTACGTGATGTCATCATGGAGGAGTGGAAGAGGACTCCAGTGGCAACCTGTGAAGTTCTGCTGAACTCCATGCCCATGAGGGTTAAGGCAGTGTTGGAAAATAATGGTGGCCAAAATATTGACACTTTGGGCCCAATTTGGACATTTCCACTTAGGGATGTACTCACTTTTGTTGCCAACGGTTTAGACATTAATGGCTGTGTGTTGAGTTATTTGAAGGGGACGGCAAATTTACACTGTTATACAGGCTGTACACTTACTACTTTACATTGTAGCAGAGGGTCATTTCTTCAGTGTTGTCACATGAAAAGATATAATAAAATATTTACAAAAATGTGAATGATGTACTCACTTTTGTGAGATACTGTATATTTCTTACTTTTTATTTACACTTTGGATTGTATATTTATATTTTTATGCTATGCTCTTCATTTATATTTACACTTTTTTATTCCCCACTTCCATAGCGCTTTTATGAATATTAAGGATGGTCTTTAGAATATTACAATAATACAATTACATATGCACATATAAATAAGCACCATAACCCTAACCCCCTAAGCTTAACCCTCTAACCCTAACCTGAAAACCCCTTGTTTGATAATGATACTGTGTGATCAATATTTGTGATCATTCTCAATTATAATGTCCCCTAAATGATCTTATTCCACATTTTCCTTAAGTCTTTAAAAAATGAATTAAAATCGTTTTCTGTTCAAATACTATTGATAGTTAAATGATTACTTATTCAATATTGGAAACAAGAGAAAACACCAACTTGGAGCAAATTATTTAGCATAATAGAAAGAACTTATCAAATAAAGAAGGACTTCCAATTAGGAGTAGATAAACCATTTATCAAAAGTCTAATTGAAATGGAAAATATGTCAACTAATAGAATAACTAATGTTATTCATGTAAAATATTGGAATTGTAATAACTACAGAAGAAAGGTGGATTTTATACTTGTTTCCTTCTTTTTTATTATTTAATAAAAAAGAAAATATCTCTCAGACATCCACATATACTTTCTTCCAGGTACCATGTCTAAACGAATGAGTCCCCAATAGATAATGCCCATAGTTCCTCTATAAACAGAGGAATGAATTCTGTATAAAGTAGTGAACTATTCTGTTATGTGTGCACGCTGAAAGCCTCCTGGTGACGGGCGCACGGGGAGCCTCCTGGAAACGGGCACACGGGGAGCCTCCTGGTGCCGGGCGCACTTGCGTCCCGATGGACTAGTACACCACAACCCAAAAGCCCTCTAACCCTAACCCCATAACCTCCTAACCCTCTTACCCTATCCCCCTAAAAGTAACTTCCTAACCCCTAAACCTCTAACCCTAACCCCTTACACCACTTACCGGCCGTAACCCTAACCCCCTAATCTTAATCCTCTAACCCTAACCTGAAAACCCCTAACCACTTACCGACCACTTAGAGACAGCTACATCGGGACATATGCGGCACGCTTCCTGTGCGTACATATAACAGGATAGGTCCGAAAGTACTAATAAACATGTCACATTACTAGATGCTATTAAAAAATGATAGACTGAAAAGTACTCATAACAAACCTTTTACATATACAGGGGATATAAAAAGTCTACACACCCCTGTTAAAATGTCACGTTTCTGTGCTGTAAAAAAATTAGACAAAGATAAATCATTTCAGAACTTTTTCCACCTTTAATGTGGCCTATAAACTGTACAACTTAATTGAAAAACAAACTGAAATCTTTTAGGTGGAGGGAAGGGGAAAAAAAAGAAAAATAATGTGGTTGCATAAGTCTGCACACCCTCTTATAAATGGGGATGTAGCTGTGTTCAGAATTAAGCAATCCCATTCCAAATCGTGTAAAATAGGAGTCAGCTTACACCTGCCATCATTTAAAGTGCCCGATTAATCCCAAATAAAGTTCAGCTGCTCTAGTTGGTCTTTCCTGAAATTTTCTTAGTCGCATCCCACAACAAAAGCCATGGTCCACAGAGAGCTTCCAAAGCATCAGAGGGATCTCATTGTTAAAAGGTATCAGTCAGGAGAAGGGTACAAAAGAATTTCCAAGGCATTAGATATACCATGGAACACAGTGAAGACAGTCATCATCCAGTGGAGAAAATATGGCACAGCAGTGACATTACCAAGAACTGGAGCTCCCTCCAAAATCGATGAAAAGACGAGAAGAAAACTGGTCTGGGAGGCTATCAAGAGGTCTACAGCAACATTAAAGGAGCTGCCGGGATATCTGGCAAGTACTGGCTGTGTGGTACATGTTGCAACAATCTCCCGTGTTCTTCATATGTCTGGGCTATGGGGAAGAGTGGAAAGACAAAAGCCTTTCCTTATGAAGAAAAACATCCAAGCCAGGCTACATTTTGCAAAAACACATCTGAAGTCTCCCAAAAGCATGTGGGAAAAGGTGTTATGGTCTGATGAAACCAAGGTTGAACTTTTAGGCCATAATTCCAAAAGATATATTTGGTGCAAAAACAACACTGCACATCACCAAAAGAACACCATACCCACAGTGAAGCATGGTGGTGGCAGCATCATGCTTTGGGGCCTTTTTTTCTTCAGCTTGAACTGGGTCGTTAGTTAAGATAGAGGGAATTATGAACAGTTCCAAATACCAGTCAATATTGGCACAAAACCTTCAGGCTTCTGCTAGAAAGCTGAACATGAAGAGGAACTTCATCTTTCAGCATGACAACGACCCAAAGCATACATCCAAATCAACAAAGGAATGGCTTCACCAGAAGAAGATTACAGTTTTGGAATGGCCCAGCCAGAGCCCAGACCTGAATCCGATTGAGAATCTGTGGGGTGATCTGAAGAGGGCTGTGCACAGGAGATGCCCTCGCAATCTGACAGATTTGGAGTGTTTTTGTAAAGAAGAGTGGGCAAATCTTGCCAAGTCAAAATGTGCCGTGCTGATAGACTCATCCCCAAAAAGACTGAGTGCTGTAATAAAATCAAAAGGTGCTTCAACAAAGTATTAGTTTAAGGGTGTGCATACTTATGCAACCATATTATTTTATTTTTATATTTTTTCTTCCCTCTACCTAAAAGATTTCAGTTTGTTTTTCAATTGAGTTGTACAGTTTATAGGTCACATTAAAGGTGGAAACAGTTCTGAAATTATTTATCTTTGTCTCATTTTTTACAGCACAGAAACCTGACATTTTAACAGGGGTGTGTAGACTTTTTATATCCACTGTAAATTGAGAGCTACCTGCAGCGTGTGTGGGTCTTCTAGATGACTAGATTGTGCTTCTGTGTTGCTTTATAAAGAAGTGCCGGTAAAATCAGAATTCAATGTGTTTGTGATGTCACGTTCGGTTCCGCTTTGCTAAGCAACATAGGGATTGCTGTGAAAAAAGTAATGTTAATATTAATCATTATAATTGGCATCATGAAGCTCTATCTAAATTGACCTATCTATATATGTGAAATAAATATGAAGTGCAATGTTGTTGCTAGGCAACATTAGAGCATGTGTGACAGTGTGTGAGCTACAATAAAAATGCTTATATGGTTCAATACAATAGTACAACCAATGTATATCACATATAATAGTTGTCAAACTACGAATCGTCGTCTTACTTTGCGAACTCGCAAGAACTGCGTCCCTCGTGAAGCGACGGACGCAGTTTGGTCTGCAAATGTGGACCCTCGCAAAGCGAGGTGTCGCATTTGCGGAAGGTGGAGGCTCTATGGCACCTCACAAGCAGTTACACACACACAAGCGACAAAATACGAACTGCGGCTCTTACAATGCAAAATTTATGGACTTAGCCAAATAAATACGAGACGAGGGTCTTAGAAAAAAAACATTACGAACTCGCAAAATTACGACCTTAACGGCCGAACGGCGCGCACCTGAAAACATTAAAAACACAATAAATACACACAAAAAATATATAAAAAGCTTTCCCGCAGCGAAGGGGGGCCACCCAGGACCTCTGCAAGTAAAGTTACACCTCCATTTAAGTCCAAATTTCTGAGTTTAGACACCCGAAAATCCCCTAAGCGAGAGAAAAAATGGCCGCCGAAAAAAACGAAAACGAGGCTACAGGTCCCTAAGCACGCAAAAAAACACCAAGCACATACGGATTTTCAAAAAAACAGTACGAGGTAAAAATACACTGCTAAATCATCCACACACGCGTACCACACACACATTTGCTGCCATTTCACAACACTAACTTACACAATGCGGAAGTACACAGCTACCCTAACGGTTTCCACTTGCGCACGCAGCCTATTTACACTACACACTGCACACATTGCTGACACTTACACCTCAGCTCCACATCACTGCAAACCTACATTGTATACTGCAGGAACATCAAAACAGATTGTCAGCTCTTCAGCACAATGCTTCCTGCATATATTACTTACAAATAGGTAAAGTATATTAATGTATTAATGTATTCATTATTTCATTGGCATAAAAAAAAACATATACACAAAAAAAAAAAACATATCGCAATAAACACAAAAGGCATTCACCGTGCGCCTCACAACCAATGTCAACGCTGCTCATACCACACAAAATGCACCAGGGGACAGACTTGCAATAAGCGCAAAAAGCAGATCAGCACTGACCTTACAATGACAGCAAAAGCCCCTGAAATAACAAAACAAAAAAAAACATCCAAAAGCCTCGCAATGAGCGCCGAAGGATCTCACGGTAAAAAACGGTTTACATTATGTCTCAAACAGCATTACCTGGCTTACAATTTCATTCCCGTCATTTTTTGAAGGGCAATTCGCTAGTATATATATATATATTGTGGTGAAGTGCCACCAGAGGGCAGAAGAGAGCTCTTCAAGACTTTTCCCCAGGAATGAGAGAGTTAACAACCTGCTCAAAAGGCAGGGGTGTGGCTGCAATCAGGACCGGCTGCTGCGGCTGTCTCCAGGGGGAGAGCTGTTTGACAGAGCTGGAGTGCTGTGGATGTGTGCAGGGCTGAAGTCAGAAGCCGCACTGAAAACTAAACGACCAAAGCCAGAAGCTTTGAAAAGCGAGCATGCAGTTAAGAGGATCAGAAAGTCCCTGGAGGTAATGACCAAAGGAGGGATCTGCTTTGGGAAAAGAGGCCGGAGATACAGAGCTGAGGTGAGAGAGAAAGACATCTCTGCTACCTATATTTGGACTGTATGTTTTCACTTCTATGAAAGATAGTAAGGGAACTACAGTTAAGTTATGCAGGGCTTCAAGGAGAAGCTAGGACTTATTTTCTGTTTGCTTTATTTTCTGTTGTATGCTGACAAATAAACAGCATAAATCTGCTAAACATTTAAAGGGCTCCTGCTTTCTCCATTTTGGTGCTGGATATCAGGACACGGATCCTGAGAGTGACAGTGAATCTGTCACATTTATGGTGGCAGTGGTGGGATAGAAAATTGTCTGTGTTTAAGAAGACAGCCCACAGTACAGTACAACAATGGAGGAGCTATTGAAAGCCCTGGCAGATGCCACTACATGCCAGAAAGTGGGCGGAGCTTGTCAGCAAGAAAGCCAGCAGAAAGGGCTGAAAGAAATTGCAGAAGACAGAGCCCTTGCTGCAAATGATGCTCGACTAAGAGATGCTGCTGCATGTCTGAGAGAGGCCACAGAGAAATGGCAGAGACAAGCAGAAAAGGACATAATCCGCATGCGTGAGGCCACAGAGAAGTGGCAGATACAAGTGGAAATAGACAGAGTCCACATGAGAGAATCATTGGAGGCACAGAAAGTGCAGCTGCAGAAACTGAGGTCTGCAAATAATACTGTGATTACAGAAGCAAGTGGAAGCATGAATCCTAATCGCTTCCTAAAGAGGATGACAGCTCAGGATGACGTTGGAACCTATCTCCTGAACTTCGAGAAGATTGCCACTAGGGAAGGTTGGCCTAAACAGCACTGGGCCACAGTCCTGGGTCCCTATCTGTGTGGAGACGCTCAGAGAGTGTATTGTGATCTGCCTGAAGAAAAGGCTACAAATTATTGTATTCTAAAGGAAGAAATCCTTTTCAGACTGGGAGTGAAAACAGTACAGAGACTGCACTCCTGGGATTTTTTTGACAGACCGGCTTATTGCTATCCAACGAACATGCCTGTCTGCCCAAGTTTAAAATGCAGTTTCCCTGTTAAGGGAAGGCAAATCAAACCTGATGAAGAAAGAAGTCAGGAGTTAGAGACCTGGTGGATAGCAGAGCGAGTGCAACAAACCACCAAGAAAGCGTCAAAAAAGACTGCAGAGCAGGCGAGAGAGACTGCAGAGCAGGCGAGAGAGACTGCAGAGCAGGCGAGAGAGACGGCAGGAGCCGCTGCAAGTGAGACGGCAGGAGCCGCTGCAAGTGAGACGGCAGGAGCCGCTGCAAGTGAGACGGCAGGAGCCGCTGCAAGTGAGACGAGTGAGACGGCAGGAGTCGCTGGTGAGACGGCAGGAGCCGCTGCAAGTGAGACGGCTGAGAGCGCCGCAGAGAGCGCCACTGTGACGGCTGGGAGCGCCGCAGAGAGCGCCACTGTGAATGCTGGGAGCGCCGCAGAGAGCGCCACTGTGACGGCTGAGAGCGCAGCAGAGAGCGCCACTGTGACGGCTGAGAGCGCAGCAGAGAGCGCCACTGTGACGGCTGAGAGCGCAGCAGAGAGCGCCACTGTGACGGCTGAGAGCACAGCAGAGAGCACAAGTGAGATTGCTGAGAGAGCAAAAGAGACCGATGATGCTGATAAAGTCATTGGGGAAGAAGGGAACCCAAACAGATGCGGAAATCTTGTGGACAAGAGCGAGGAGAAGGCCTCCATAAGAGACCTGGACAGACACAGCCACCTGTCCTTGGTGAATACTCCTGAGCGGGAGAGTACTAGAGAAAGAAAGTGCCTGACAAAGATCTCTGACCTAGAGAAAGGGGAGACCAAGTGGAAGAATATGGCCAGTGTTCTTAGTAAGGAAGAATGTCATAAAAATGATAAAGAAACTGGAAATCTTTCCAAAATAAAAGATAAGGAAGAAAAGAGTCTGGAGATTGAGATGGAGAAAGACAAACCACTGTCTCTGAGAGAACATATGAAGCAGGGCATGGAGGTGTGTCCTTCTAAAACTATTAAGTGTCCCGAGAGCGTTCTGTCTCAGTTTGCCATAGAACAAAGTGCTATGGATAAAGAGAAGCAAGACGGGAAACAAGTAAAGAAAAGAGTACAGTTGAACTCTATCCCAGTGGGTTTCAAAAAGCCGGAAGTAGAAGACAGGCAAGTTGCTACTGAAATCAAGGGGATCAGGATGATGCCAGGTTATATTCCTGAATGGAGAAGGAAGCCTGTGTTTGAGGACAGCAGAGTGTCCTATAGGAAGAAGACACCGATGTCTAATTGGGAGCAGTGGAAGAGTCCCCCCAAGTACAAGATGAATGAGAGAATTATGCAGAAGTGGCTGCACAGTGGCGAACAGGTGAAACGAGACCTCCCCACTGACTTTATATCCCAGAGGGAAGCAGCTGCAATAGAAAAGGAGCTCCTGTTCCATACTCCAGAAAAGCAGAGGGTGAGCACACTCCCTGATATTGAGGCACAGTTGAAGCAGAGTGGAGTTGAGACTAAGTCCGATCTTCAGGAACTGTGTGCACAAGATGCTACATTGAATGCAGAGCGATACTTGCGGAAAGCTCATATGCGAGGCATAGCTAAGGAGCTTGTACAAGAAAGACAGAATGGTGAAGAAAACACGGCTGAGCAGACAAAGATAATCGGGGAGGACCTGATAGAAGAGTCAGAGGAGATTCCTGAATTGAACATACAGCAAAAGATCCAGTACAAGCAGAGTGAACTGGATTTGCAACAAACTAATGAGGAGAAACTGCGGCTGAAGGAAGCCAAAGACGATGAAAAGCTGGAAGCCTTGGAGGCAAAGCAAGTGGACAAGCCACTGAAAGAAGATATAATACGGATGAAGGCTGAGGATGCCGGAAATAAAAGTGTTTTTCAGGAATCTAGGATTCAAGAGGCCACTAAGAAGTGTACTGGCCTATCTGCTGAGTGTCAGCCTGGAGTTGGTGAACAGCTGGAGATATTCCAGCAAAACCCAACAACTGAGCGATCCTTCCTGGCAGAGGTAGAGAGTTGCAGACCTTACAGGACTGAAAGCACAGTGGTAACGAGTAGTCCTGCTGTGAACCGCAAGAAAGAGGAGGTGCGGACCCAGGCACAAGAAGCAGCCCTGAGAGAGGACATGCTTGTGGAGCCTCTTAAGGATGCTGTACCAGAAAAGAATAAGATGATGGGTCTAAAAGAAAAGGTGCATCTGGTGAAAGACAAGGTCACAGAAACCTGTGATGTACCCCCAGGGAAGCGACTGTATGGAGAAACATACTCTCATACCAAAGTACAAGAAGTACTTTTCAAGGGTCCCTGGGGCAGGACACTCGGAGAGATGGGCGGGCCGGTGTCCTACCCTCAAAGTTTAAGTGACAGCAGGCCGAACGGCAAAGAAAGCAGAAAATATGAAGTGAAAGGAAGAGCGGGAAAAATAATTGTCTCTTCACCCAGAAAGAAAACACGGTTCCAAGGAAAGACAAAGGAATTTGAAAGCAGTGATGAAGAAGGTAAGCTGCGAAATGGAAATGATGATGATGATGATGATGATCCTAACGAAAGAGTATTGGAGACCCTACAGAAAGGTCTGAAGGGAGCCCGACAAGCTCAAGCGGTCACGGAGGTTGACCAAGAGTTGTACAGATCGACCAAAGAGAACCAGCTGCTATCTGAGCCAGACACAAGTACCCAAATGGGTGAGTTGAAAGCGCAAATGAAGAAAGTGGAAAAGTGTGCAAGGTGGAAAGCAGCCAAAATTCCTACAATGGAGAATACCCTCAGCGATGGAAGACCAGAGGTGTCACAGATGTCGCAGAGTGAAGTTAGGGATGCCAAGATACAAGTTGAGGCTCCGAAGATTCACGGAGCGATAGTGAACCAAGAGGTCACGATCACTAGCAGATAGCAGGACGTACCAAAGAGAACACTGATGATACAGAGGATGCGTTGGATTGCGGATACAGCCTCACGGCGTTGGACGCTCAACCCCATGGTGTCGAGCTGGGGTGGGGGATATGTGGTGAAGTGCCACCAGAGGGCAGAAGAGAGCTCTTCAAGACTTTTCCCCAGGAATGAGAGAGTTAACAACCTGCTCAAAAGGCAGGGGTGTGGCTGCAATCAGGACCGGCTGCTGCGGCTGTCTCCAGGGGGAGAGCTTTTTGACAGAGCTGGAGTGCTGTGGATGTGTGCAGGGCTGAAGTCAGAAGCCGCACTGAAAACTAAACGACCAAAGCCAGAAGCTTTGAAAAGCGAGCATGCAGTTAAGAGGATCAGAAAGTCCCTGGAGGTAATGACCAAAGGAGGGATCTGCTTTGGGAAAAGAGGCCGGAGATACAGAGCTGAGGTGAGAGAGAGAGACACCTCTGCTACCTATATTTGGACTGTATGTTTTCACTTCTATGAAAGATAGTAAGGGAACTACAGTTAAGTTATGCAGGGCTTCAAGGAGAAGCTAGGACTTATTTTCTGTTTGCTTTATTTTCTGTTGTATGCTGACAAATAAACAGCATAAATCTGCTAAACATTTAAAGGGCTCCTGCTTTCTCCATTTTGGTGCTGGATATCAGGACACGGATCCTGAGAGTGACAGTGAATCTGTCACAATATATATATATATATATATATATATATATATACACCTATGTTTTTGGTCATTGCTAAATAAGATATGTGTATTGTCGAATCAATACAGCGCATACAAGTGGACGTGGTCTATAAGAACAGCAGGAATGAGAAATCAAAAATAAATACCATAAAAAGAGTGTAACTGTAGAAGAGAGTATGAAAACATACCTATAGTTGAAAACATTATGTGTCGGTGTAAATAATAAAAAAAACACACTTGGATAACCAACACCACCAATAGTAGATGTTTTTTTAGTGATGCACATCCAAAAAGAGCAAGCCTTACACACTTTAAAAAGCCTGCCCACTGAACACTGTATGAGCGACAGTGCCCTCTCATTGTGTGTGCTCACTCTCTCTGTGCTATCTCTCTCTCTGTGCCCTCTCTCTCTCTCTCTCTGCCCTCTCTCCCTCCCCTCTCCTCTGTCTCTCCCTTCCTCTCTCCCTCAATTTATGTCCTTTTCTCTCTCTCTATTTCCCCCTCTGCGTTCCTCTCTCTCTGCCTCCTCTTTCTCTCTCCCTGTCTCTCTCTCCTTCCCTCTGTCTCCCTCTCTCTTCCCCATTCCTCTCCCCCCTCTCCCCTTTCTCTCTCCTCCCTCTCTCTCTCATCCCCTCTCCGTGCCTCTCTCTTTCTGTCTGCCTCCTTCCCTCTCTAACTCCTCTCCCTCTCTCTCCCTCTCTTTCTCCCCGTCTCTCCCCTCCCTCTCTCCCCTCCCTCTCTTCCCCCCTCTCTCCCTCCCTTTCACTCCCTCTATGCCTCACTCCCTGCATACTCTCTATCTCTCTGTGTGCCAACTCTCTCTCTCTGATCTCTCTTTGTGAGCGCCTTCCCTCTCTCTCCCTCCCACTCAGTCTCTTCTTTCATTTCTCTCCCTTTCCTTCTCTCCGTTCCTCTCTTCCCCCCTCCCACTCTCTCTTACTCCCTGCCTCTATCTCTGCCTCTCTCTAAATGCCTCCCTCTCTCTCAGTCTCCCTCCTTCTCTGTCTCCCTCCCTCTCACTGCCTCCTTTTTTCTTTCACATTATGTATAATGTTTAAAAAATGCATGTTATAAGCCATGATGGATACATTGACTTCCATCCTAGGTATTAACCTCACCACCAATAGCACATATAAACAAATAACTATCGTAAAACCACATAGAGGAATTTACCAGATATCTGGCTTCTGACCTAGGAATAGGTCCACCACCAGAAATCCAGATGTTTTGTTCTCGGGTCCCAGTAATAAAAGTAGAAGATAGTTTATTGCTCTAGGATTGTAAAACAGATCAGGTTTGGGGACCAAGAGAAATTTAACTCCAACCTATAGACATGAAAAATAAACCAGATATATCTGAGAGAAAGGAATGTTAGGAAGGGGGGAGTGAGATCTTTCTATGTTTTAAAAAAAAGTGGTAAATCTGCACTGAACTACAAAATGGTGTGACTTAATTTCTCTGCTTCTCCATGACTGATGTCCTGAATTGCTGGTGTGCTGAGATGAGCATAAAATCACAACCTGCAGACTGCTCCTATAAGCCACAGTAGGAGAATTAGGGGTGTACTGAGCCCTCAAATCTGGGTTTTGACACCCTCCCTCTCCCCCTCGCTCTCTCTCTCCTGTCCTCTCCATCTCTCTCCATCCTCGATCTCTCTCTCCTTCCCTGTCTCTCTCCCTCTTTGCCTCCCTCTCTCTCTCCTTCCCTTTCTCTCTCCCCTATCTCTCTCTGCCTCCCTCCCTAGAGAAAATAATATATTAACTGATGAAAGGTTCTATCTCAAAAGGTTCAGTTGATAGTGGAGCTCTGGCTCAATAGCTTTGGTTTAACTAAGTTAATCCCCATTTAGACACAGTCTGTTGTAGAGCAGACATTTTCTCCTCTTTGAAATAATGTATAGGCATTATCCCAGCATAATGATATTTCCCTCTGATGCATTTATTAAAAATACTCCATAACAGAGAAAAGTTGTGTTTTTAAAGATTTTATTAATCACTCTTATTCTTAATTGTAAGAATGTTTTATGCCACACAAATAAAAGTTACGTTTTATAACTGGTCTGAGCTTATATATTCAGAATTAAAATATATTATTGTGAATACGGGTCAATTTGGTGTTCTTTTTTTTCCCTCTATTATATGTTGTTAACACTTGGCTGGTATTTTATTTTCGAGTGTATGAGAGACTTTTGCACAGTTTATGCATTTAACATTATCCAGGAAACAGCACCAAAAAATATCCCCAAAAGACATAAAACCATGGGCCATATTTAATTGAACTTTCGGGAAATCCGAGAGCCCGTAAGTGTGGTTACAAGCTAGTTTGCTATTCAATTGGCGTCTTTTTGCAGGCTCCGATCGGCTTCTGAGTTACCGGCTTGAAAATATTGCGATGGTTAAACTTGTAACTTACAGCCTCCAGAAGCCTTTGATCTCTCACTTTCGCAAAGCTAAAATCGCAAATTGCTATTCAATTTCTCAAATTCCCCAAGTCCGCAAATGTTTTTACACTCGTAAACGGCAAATGAAGGGGGAAATCCTATGAGTGCTAGAAAGGACCCGCAAGGGGGATAAACACCTATTTGTAGCACTGTAAATACACATAAAAAATCAATACTGCACTGTAAATAACAGGGAAAGCGATGACAGAAATTAGAATTAATTGCACAACAGACTCGAGCTCGCAAATTGACAGGAAATAAAAATAATTTTTATGTGTCATTTCGGGGTAAAATCGATCTTGGGTATCAATGAGTTAATACATATCAGGCCATCCATATGGACTAGAATTATTTTGGCATTCATTTTCATAATTCTTTAATTAGGTCTGATCACATATCGGACCCCCGAACATAATTGATTGACACATAACCACCATGTTTTACTGCCTTAATAATGACAGTCTCATTTTCTATTGGCTGATTCAAAATGGACGGTTCCCGCCCTGAACTGCTCTGATCCAGTGCATGGTTTACGGTTTTGGCTTGGACCGTAACTTGTGGGATTGAGCAATTGAATAGCACTGCAATCGAAGACCAACGGGAGCCCGCAAATCACTCGCAGACATTTGGCTGTCTTCGATCGAGTTGCGGGCTTGCAATTGAATATGGCCCTAAGAAGGCAAACTGGCAATCTGAGGAAAGAAGGAAAGCAAAAGGTAGTGGAGATAGGAAAAATTTGTCCAACTGAATGCACAATGCCAGAGGCTAGAAAGACGAGACAAGAGACGTTTTACAATGAGTGATGTAAGGAGATCAAAGAAGATAACAGAATGGGAAAGTCAAGAGATCTCTTTATGAAAATTGCGGATCTCAAAAAAAGGAAAAGGTATCTTTCTTGCCAAAGTGTGCATGATAAAAGACAAAAATGGTAGGGACTTAACAGAAGCAGATCAGATAAAAAAGAGGTGACATGAATACACTGAAGATCTATACAGGAAGGATCTTAACAGCAATGATGGATGGATTAGCTGGAGCCAGACATCTTGAAGAGTGAAGTGAGATGGGCCCTAGGATGTCTTGCTGATAACAAGGCTGCAGGAGTTGATAGAATTCCAGCCGATATATTCAAAATACTACAAGATGATACTGTGAAAGGTTTGCTTGCCTTATGCCAACAAATTTAGAAAACTCAAGAGTGACAAGTATTCGGGAAAAGATCAGTCTACATCCCAATCCCCCAAAAAGGTAGTGTCAAAAATTGCTCCCATTATCGAACAATTGCACTCATTTCACATGAATGCAAGTAAATGCTTAAGATCCTACAAGGTTGGCTCCAACAATAAATGGACCGGGAAATACCAGATGTGCAAGCCAAGTTCCACATCGAAAAAGGCACAAGAGATCAAATTGCCGATGTCCGATCGATAATAGAGAAAGCAAGAAAGTTTCAGAACATTTACTTCTGCTTCATATGCTATTCTAAAGCCTTTGTGTGTATCACAACAAAATGTGGCAAAGAGATGGGAGTACCAGATCATCTCATCCGCCCCCTGAAACATTTTGTATGCATATCAAGAAGTCATGGTTAGAACCAAATATGGACAACAGCATGGTTGGAGATTGTATATTTTCTATATATATTTTTTATATATGTGGAATACATAATGCGTAAAGCCGGGCTGGATGAATCCAAAGCCGGAATCAATATTTTTGGAAGAGATATGAACAACCTCAGATACGCGGACACTACTCTGATGACTGAAATTGGAGGAACTAAAGAACCTATTGATTTGGTAAGAGAATAAAGTACAAAAGCTGACCTGGTGCTCAATGTTAAAAAGACAAAGTTCATAGCAAACAGAAATCTCAGTTCCTGGCAAATAAATGGGGAAGAAGTGGAGTCAGTGACAGATTTTATTTTCCTTGGATCGAAGATCTCTTTTCATGGTGACTGTAACATTGAAATGAAAAGACGTGTGCTTCTGGGGAAGAAAGCTATGGCAAACATCGTTAACGTTAAGACATGACACTCTTAACAAAAGTCTGCATAGCTAGAACTATGATATTCTCAGTTGTAACATAGGGATGTGAGAGCTGGACCATAAAGAAGGCTTAGCTGTGTAGAATTGATGCCATTGAATTGTGGTGTTTGCGAAACTTGCAGACTGTTGGACTGCATGAAGATCCAATAAATCAATACTTTAAGAAATCAAGACAAACTGTTCACTGAAAGGTATGATCATGAAGCTGAAGCTCAAATATTTTGGCCATATCAGATGACAGGATTCCTTAGAGAAGTTTCTGATGCTGGGAAAGATTGAAAGCACACAAAGAAAGGGACGACAGAGATGGATAGAAGAGGTCATTAAAGTAATACATGTGAGCTTGATAAAGCTCAGAGGGGCAGTGGCTGATAGCTGTGCCTAGTGTGCTGTGGTCCATAGGGCCATGGAGAGGTGGACACGACTGAACAACTAAACAACAACAACATCATGCGTAAGGCCGCGCTGGATGAATCCAAAGCCGTAATCAAAATTGCTAGGAGAAATATAAAAACATCAGATAGGCGGATGATAATACTCTGATGGCTGAACGTGAAGTGGAACTAAAGGTCCTATTGGTTAGGGTGAAAGCTGGCCTGCTGCTCAATGTTAAAAAGATGAAGATCATAGCAAACAGCAATTTCAGGTCCTGGCAGATGGGGAAAAAGTGGAGGCAGATTATATTTTCCTGGGATCCAAGATATCTACTAATGTATGCCTGTTATCATTTTTTGGGAGATGAAAATAAATTCTAGCTAAATTTCAGTCCCTTAAAAAATGTTGTGACATCTTTGTAACCTTCCATGTTGTATCTGGCTTCCCTCTCCTCATTTTATGACCCATGTAAAAGTAGCTAAGACCTCCTTCTTCTCATATGTCCTAATTATTTACCATCTCTTTGTTGAACTCTTTCTCATTAATTTTTCTGTTTGCTCTATCCTTCCTCCTATTTTTCTCTGTCCCTCACACCCTCTCTCATCCTTCTTTTTAATACTTTTTAAATTACCTCCCAGGCCTCCACTGATCTATGATAACTATTAGAAACCCTAAAGTATGCTACACACGTGGAAGAATAAACAGGACTGTGGAGATTGACCCATCTCAGAAACAAATACCATTATTAATATTACTACTAATGTATGCCTGTTATTTTTTTATGATATAGAAAGTATGTCTAGCTAAATTTCAATACCCTATTCTCTTTTTATGACATGAATAACTTGCTAAGACCTCCGCATACTCATAGGTCCTTTCTTTACCATGTCTTTGTTACCATGTCTCTTATTCATTTTTCGCTCTGTTCATTTTCACCCTCCATGTTTCTCTCTAACCCTCACATCATCTGCCATTCCTTTTTTAGAGGCTTCTGAAATCACCATCCAGGCCTCCACTGATCTCGGAAAACTCCTGAAATTTGCTACACACCTGGAGGAATGAACAGGACTATGGAGGTTGACCCATCTCAGAAACAAATACCATTATTAATATTACTACTAATGTATGGAGGACTATGGAGGTTGATCCATCTCATGAGCTAATATCATTATTAATAGTACTAGTAATGTAGGTCTGTTATCATTTTATGGCAGATATAAATTAAGACTTTCATAACGTGCAAACTCCTCCTTCTCTCTCATTCATTTCTGTCTCTGTTCTATCCCTCCATCCAGGTTTCTCAGTCCCTTACACCATCACCCATTCTTCTTTTAGAGCTTTTGGAAATCACCCAGGCCTCCTCTGATCTGGGATAACTCTTAGAATGTCTAAAGATTGGTACACACCTTGAGTTATGGACAAGATTATGGACTCATCTCAGAAGCCAATATCATTAATAGTACTACTAATGTATACCTGAAAAATATAAATAACTAGCGAATTGCCCGTCAAAAAATGACGGCAATGAAATTGTAAGGTAGCTAAATTAGTAAATGAATATAGTGTACCTATTTTGAAGCATTGTGATGAAGAGCTGGCAATCTGTGTTGATGTTGCTGCAGCATTAGGGGTGTGGAGCTGCTGTGTAAGCGTGATGAACGTGTGCACTGTGTGGTATGAATATCCGTAGGTGGTTTGTGGCGTTTTGCGAGTTTCTTGTGGTGTTTTGCGAGTTTGTTGTGGTGTTTTGCGAGTTTAGAGTGCTGTAGCCTCGTTTTGGTTTTGTTCGGCGGCCATTTTTTCTGTCGCTTAGATTTTTTTTTAGTCTCAAAAGTCTTTTATTTGGAGTAAAATCGAGGTCTAAGTTGCATTTTTGAGGTCCTGGGTGCTCTCTCTTGGTGTAGGTAAGGTTTTTATGTATGTGCTGTGTGTATGTATTGTGCTTTAAATGTTTGTATGTCGGCGTGTTGCGTCCGATGTTTGCGAGGTCGTAATGTGTGGTAACGTGTTTTGTAGGTTGTTTGCGTTCCTCGTAAAATTTAGCGAGTGTAGTAATTTGTGTGTCGTGTTTTTTGAGTAGCGACGTGAAGTTTGCGAGGGTTTGAGGCCCTTGCCCAGTGACCTCGCCAGCAACTGAGTCCCTCGCTTCGCGAGGGGCCTCAGTTGCTGGCATGGAGCGCCTTCGGCGCTCCATGCCAGCAACTGAGGCCCTTGCCCAGTGACCTCGCCAGCAACTGAGGCCCTCGCTTCGCGAGGGGCCTCAGTTGCTGACATGGAGCGCCTTCGGCGCTCCATGCCAGCAACTGAGGCCCGTGCCCAGTGACCTCGCCAGCAACTGAGGCCCTCGCTTCGCGAGGGGCCTCAGTTGCTGGCATGGAGCGCCTTCGGCGCTCCATGCCAGCAACTGAGGCCCTTGCCCAGTGACCTCGCTACGCGAGGGCCGCGGCTCGCTTCGCGAGCCCGCAAGCGTGAGCAACGACCCGTACGCTCACAACTATATATGTGATTTCTAGCTAACTTTCAATCCCTTACAAAATGTTGTAACATCTCTGTAACCTCCCGTGTTGTATCTGGCTTCCCTCTCTCCACCATATCCCCAGTTTTATTTCCTAATTCTTTACCATCTCTTTGTTGCTCACTCAAATTCATTTCTCTTTTTTCAATCCTCTCTCCACGTTTCTATTCCCTTCACACCATCTCCCATTCCTCTTTTAGAGCCCAACTGAAGCCTTCTCTAATCTGGGATAACTCATTCTGAACACGTGTGAATTCAGCATCCAATTGAGCATAAGTAACACTAAACAATAATTGAAGAATTTGACACTTTTATCAAGGACACACTGTCTGGCTGAGCTGATATTTCAGTAACTTGCAAAGAAATTAAAGTAATTATATTTAATGACAGCTGTATACTTAAATTCAGTGCCAAGGGGTTATAAAGTAACAGAACATCATATTAATTCCAACAAAAAACTTGCTTGGTATAAGATAAGGTGACATTTTAATGACAATGAGCTCATCAATCACGTTCTTTATTTTATAGATATTTCTAAAAAAAATATTTATCATACTAAACATAATAGTATCACTTATAGAGTGCATACACATTTGTTGATAGCTTGACATTTACGGACCTTTCAGAACATAAGAGCTCATAGTTTTTTTTCCTTTATAGCCCCAAGGGATGAAAGCCTAGGTTGATGTAACAAAACCGACATAGAACAAGAAAATTAATTTCTTTTATAAACATTTATTTAAGAGTATTAAAAAAACACTAATATAAGCGAGTTTAGTTACACAAACTGATTATTAGTGTTTAGCACAATGGTGTAGAGAAAAATCCATACATACAGGATCCCTTACATAAAAAGGCAATTGCTAACCACACAGATAGACCAGTGCAGCCTCCTAGTATGTCTTCTAATAATACAAGTGGATACAGTAATATAATTTATTAAAAAAATCAGCACTGCTGAAAAGTTCTATTAACATGCTTTACAACTTGGATTTCCATTGTGTGTGATTACATATGTAAGTCTGAACAGATGGTCATGAGTATGCCAAATGTTTTTGATTAATTACTATTATATGATTTTAGTAGAATTGCATGATTTGTCATGTTGATATGTAATAGCGGAGCTAGATAAAACATTTCCCACATTCCAAACATGTATCTGGTCTTTATCCTGTGCAAGTTGACTTGTGTCCTTTGAGATGTCTACCAAACTTCCACTATCCAGAACACAGTCTTTTTCCTGTGTAAATTTTCTTATAAACAATGAATCCTGTGATGTCACTGAAACACTCTCAGCATTCAGAAAATGTATATTTTCTCTCTCCCTTGTGTGTTTCCTTATATTTTCTTTTAGATAATAGGCTTGACTGAAACATTTCCAACATGTAGATCATATAAATGTTTTTTCCCTTGTGTGAGTTCTCATATGTCGCTTTAGATTTGAGACATCATAGAAAAATTTCCCACATTCAGAACATGCAAATGGTTTTTCTCCTGTGTGAGTTCTCTTATGTTGCTTGAGATGTGATCTCTGACTGAAACATTTCCCACATTCAGAACATGCAAAAGGTTTTTCTCCTGTGTGAGTTCTCATATGTAGATTGAGATTTTTGGCATGACTGAAACATTTCCCACATTCAGAACATACAACTGGTTTATCTCCTGTGTGTGTTCTCATATGTAGTTTGAGACTATAGGGAATACGGAAACATTTCCCACATTCCGAACATGCAAATGGTTTTTCACCTGTGTGTGTTCTCATATGTAGTTTGAGACTATAGGCAATACTGAAACATTTCTCACATTCAGAACATTTAAATGTGTTTTCAACTATGTGACTTTTCAAATGTCGAGTGAGACTTTTAGCAATACAGAAACGTTTCCCACATTCCGAACATGCAAATGGTTTTTGTCCTGTGTAAGTTATTGGCTTTGTTTGAAGATAACTATGTGATACACTGCAATCTTTCAAAAAACAAACTGGAGAACTAGCGCAAATGAGTTCCTCTTCAAGGGTATTCATCCATCCACCTGTTTGAAATAAAAGCACAATTAGTAAATTATTTTAAAATATGAGAGTTTAAACATACTTCTAAATAATCTCTCTTTCTCTCTCTCTATCTCTCTCATATATATATATATATATATATATATATATATATATATCAATGAGGGAGAGTGTAAGGGGAAAAAATAGCACCTTTTATACATAGCAAAAAAAAGTAAGTAAAAAAAAAATCCAGAGTTTAGTGTTCCTTTAAAGACTGTTGCATGCATTAAAGAAAACTGGTACATTGTAAACTACAGATGTGGAGGGATGAAATCTATATACTGATATTCCTTAATAGGAGAGTATATAATAATATTGGAAAATAATAATTTTTCATTTTGAGAATAATATTGGAAATTTTATTAAACTAACCATGACTTATGATATATTTGACATTCATTTGTTGGATATACACATTTTGCATGTAGGGAGTATAACAGAGACAAAGTTGTATAGTAAGTACGCTGATAAAAATACTCTCTTATATGCTAAATCTTTGAAAAAAGGATTACCATACTTGCAGATGGAGAGAGCATGGTGATTAAATAGTAATAAGAATAAAGTAGTAGATGATGTTAATAAAATGGGCACCAAGTTTTCTGAGATAGGTTATAGTAGGAAAGACATTGAATGAAGTATCCAAAGGGTACTTGGAATGCCTCACCCACCAATACAGAATCCGAACTCAAGTGGTAAGAGACCGGGGAGGGAAAATGGCTAATTGGGCTCAATTTGGACATTTCCACTTAGGGGTTTACTCACTTTTAAATCCGCAACTGTGTATTATTTTATTACAAAAAGTTGTGTATGCACTAATTAATATGACAACAATGTGGTTATTTTACTGTTTATTAATTCCTCACCTGCATTGACATTTAATGGATTCTCCTCAGACGGCAGGTGACCCCTCACATACGGCTCTTCTCCTTGCTCAATCATTGAGATGACTGTAGGTGTCACATTAGCAAGTCCTGTATATGAACAATTGAAGTAATTAAACAATCATTACAACTAACATATATCATTAGTTTTGAATTAAATGATATTTCAAGAAATTTCCTTAAAAATGTCATATTTTCTCACCTACAAATGTGAAGTTTTGGTAATTCTCAATCATCACCTCCTTATAAAGCTCCTTGTCTTCCTCTGTTAGAAAGTCCCACTCGTCCTTGGAGAAGTAAACGGCAACTTCATCAAAATCACATTGTACCTAAAAACAATAAATCCTTCAGATCAGTGAGTTTTTTGGGACAAAATAACTTTTTGTCATGCAAATGTTCCCACAACAAGCGAAGAGAACCAAGAAGCCTCGAGAGAGAGAGAGAGAGAGAGAGAGAGAGAGAGAGAGAGAGACATATAGAGAGACAGAATTTATAAAATCAAATGAACAAATTAAAATAAACTAAAATTAATACTCAAACTAGTTTCCGGAGACTTTTCTTAGGAAACAGTCTCACACTTTATGTGCTCAATTACATGACTCCCGTAGGAAGAGCTGTATGTAAATATTCCATATAGGGAGCTG
Source organism: Discoglossus pictus (assembly GCA_027410445.1). Classification (NCBI taxonomy): domain Eukaryota; kingdom Metazoa; phylum Chordata; class Amphibia; order Anura; family Alytidae; genus Discoglossus; species Discoglossus pictus. The sequence continues at coordinate 15,049,628 of CM050163.1, read as the reverse complement.
CGGTGTTATTAAACTCCACAGCAGCAAATCCTAAACCCTTATGAGTGATCACAATTCAATGTCTAAAAAAACAACATAAATGTGTCAATGTTTGAGTTGGAAACACCAAGATACATAGACACCATGTTGCAATCATAGGAGTAGGAACTGGGGGGACAGATCCCCCTCACATTTTATGATCAGAGGGACAGAGGAAGTAGAACCCCATCCCCTGCCTCCCTCCTCAGGGTGTCCGATTTTCCCACACACTCTCTGCTCCTCTCCTGTCTCTCTCTGCCAGCCTGTCCATCCTCCCAGTGATGATGTCATCACAGGGCGCCTATGAGGAGCTGCAGCTGCAGTGTGACTGGGTGAGGATGTTCCTCGCTTTCATTCTCCCACCCCCTTAGTCTTTCTTTCCCCTGTGTCTGTTCAACCTTCTCTCTCTCTCTCTCCTCTATATCAGCCCACTCCTGTCTTTCTTTCTGCCCTCTATCAGCCCTCTCTTGGCTCTCTCTCTCTGCCCTCTATCAGTCCCCTCTTGTCTCTCTCTCCCATCTATCAGCCCACTCCTGTCTCTCCCTCCCCTTTTTTTGCCCCTTGACTCTCTCCCCTCTATCACCCCCTCCTGTCTCTCTACCCTCTATTAGCCCCCCTTTCTCTCTCTAAACCTCTATCAACCTCCCCATTTCTCTCCCCATTATCAGCCCTGCCATCTCTAAACCCCTCTACCTCATTATCTCCCCTTGTCACCCGTCTCACCAACCCTGCCTGTCTCTAATCCTTCACTGTCTTTCTCTTCCTTCCCAGCCCTCTCCTGTCTCTTTCTCCCCTCTATCACCATGTCCTGTCTCTCTCCCTCCTATCATCCCTCTCCTGTATCTCTGTCTCGTTTCAGCCCAAGTCTCTCTCTCCCTTCTATCAGTCCCCCTTCTGTCTATCTCGCCTCTATCAGCCCCAATCCTCTCTATCTACAACTATAACAGCCTCCCCATTTCTCTCACAATTATCATCCCCCCATCTCTAAACCCCTCTATCACCCTCCTCCTGTCCTGCTTGTCCTCTTATGTTTTCTTAACTTCTTTTTTTCTTTTCTCCCTCTTACCTTATGTTACTGGGGTTAATATGGGAATTACTGGTTTCTTCTTCTATCTTCTTTCTTATCAAACCTCCCTAGCTACATATCCGTAAGCTCTTAAGTACATGTAAGGACCATAAAAAGACTCTTAAGCTATGTTACTTATGTTACAATATCATGTCTACTCATCAGTAAAGTACTTCCATATACGTAAGGAGATTTTAAAGCACTCGTACAATCTCATAGCTATGTATCTGATAACATACACATAAGGACCCATGATAAGACATATAGGCTTTTTCCTTATGTTAGAACCCCTGGTAACATATCAGTAAGCTCTTACATAAACCAGCCTACAGGAGCCATGGAAAAGCTCCTTAAATTATTATCTATACACTCTCATTGCTAAATTTCTTCCTTATGGTTCTTTCTACTAGAGCCATGTAATAATTTAAAACCAATGTACTTTCATGTATAAATTGTAAATAATATATAATGACAACAGTCCTTTAATCTATTCCTGTACTCTTTAGATTTGAGCTGTGTTCTTCCAGTGACCTCCATCTTTTTTGTTTTGTGTCTCACATAGACAGATCATCACAGGGACTTTCTACATTACCTGAGCATTGTGACTAAATATAATTTCTGGGGTTTCAGTCAAGATCTTCTCAGCCATCTTCATCCTCCTTGTCTTCATCATGAAGAGGTTAGATTCTCCAAGACGTGTGCTCTGCAAAGAACTTGATCCAGATTCTGCTCTAGAATGAGCGAGAAATGTGACTGAGAGAAATGTCAAGAGAAAAGCAATTATTTAAAGTTTAGACTGAACTATAGCTCAGAAAAGAAATAGAATCAGAGTAAGGAGGGACACACAGCCCAGGAGAGGCAGGGAATCAGAGTAAGGAGAGACACACAGCCCAGGAGATAAAGGGAATCAGAGTAAGGAGGGACACACAGCCCAGGAGAGACAGGGAATCAGAGTAAGGAAGGACACACAGCCCAGGAGAGACAGGGAATCAGAGTAAGGAGGGACACACAGTCCAGGAGATAAAGGGAATCAGAGTAAGGAGGGACACACAGACCAGGAGATAAAGGGAATCAGAGCAAGGGAGGACACACAGCCAGGAGAGACAGGGAATCAGAGTAAGGAAGGACACACAGCCCAGGAGAGACAGGGAATCAGAGTAAGGAGGGACACATAGTCCAGGAGATAAAGGGAATCAGAGTAAGGAGGGACACACAGCCCAGGAGAGACAGGGAATCAGAGTAAGGAAGGACACACAGCCAGGAGATAAAGGGAATGAGAGTAAGGCAGGACACACAGCCAGGAGAGGCAGGGAATCAAAGTAAGGAGGGACACACAGCCCAGGAGATAAAGGGAATCAGAGTAAGACAGAACACACAGCCCAGGAGAGACAGGGAATCAAAGTAAGGAGGGACACACAGCCCAGGAGATAAAGGGAATCAGAGCAAGGGTAGACACACAGCCAGGAGAGACATGGAATCAGAGTAAGGAAGGACACATAGCCCAGGATATACAGGGAATCAGAGTAAGGGAGAACACACAGCCCCGGAGAGACAGGGAATGAGAGTAAGGAAGGACACACAGCCCAGGAGATAAAGGGAATCAGAGCAAGGCAGGACACATAGCTAGGAGAGACAGGAAATCAGAGTAAGGAAGGACACACAGCCCAGGAGATAAAGGAAATCAGAGTAAGGAAGAACACACAGCACAGGAGTGACAGGGAATCAGAGTAAGGCAGGACACACAGTCCACGAGATACAGGGAATCAGAGTAAGGAAGAACACACAGCCAGGAGATAAAGGGAATCAGAGTAAGGCAGGACACACAGCCAGGAGAGGCAGGAAATCAGAGTAAGGAAGGACACACAGCCCAGGAGATAAAGGAAATCAGAGTAAGGAAGAACACACAGCACAGGAGTGACAGGGAATCAGAGTAAGGCAGGACACAAAGTCCACGAGATACAGGGAATCAGAGTAAGGAAGGACACACAGCCAGGAGATAAAGGGAATCAGAGTAAGGCAGAACACACAGCCCAGGAGAGGCAGGGAATCAGAGTAAGGAGGGACACACAGACCAGGAGATAAAGGGAATCAGAGCAAGGCAGGACACATAGCCCAGGAGATAAAGGGAATCAGAGCAAGGCAGGACACACAGCCCAGGAGATAAAGGGAATCAGAGCAAGACCGGACACACAGCCCAGGAGATAAAGGGAATCAGCGTAAGACAGGACACATAGCCAGGAGAGACAGGAATCAGAGTAAGGAAGGACACACAGCCAGGAGATAAAGGGAATGAGAGTAAGGCAGGACACACAGCCAGGAGAGGCAGGGAATCAAAGTAAGGAGGGACACACAGCCCAGGAGATAAAGGGAATCAGAGTAAGACAGAACACACAGCCCAGGAGAGACAGGGAATCAAAGTAAGGAGGGACACACAGCCCAGGAGATAAAGGGAATCAGAGCAAGGGTAGACACACAGCCAGGAGAGACATGGAATCAGAGTAAGGAAGGACACATAGCCCAGGATATACAGGGAATCAGAGTAAGGGAGAACACACAGCCCCGGAGAGACAGGGAATGAGAGTAAGGAAGGACACACAGCCCAGGAGATAAAGGGAATCAGAGCAAGGCAGGACACATAGCTAGGAGAGACAGGAAATCAGAGTAAGGAAGGACACACAGCCCAGGAGATAAAGGAAATCAGAGTAAGGAAGAACACACAGCACAGGAGTGACAGGGAATCAGAGTAAGGCAGGACACACAGTCCACGAGATACAGGGAATCAGAGTAAGGAAGAACACACAGCCAGGAGATAAAGGGAATCAGAGTAAGGCAGGACACACAGCCAGGAGAGGCAGGAAATCAGAGTAAGGAAGGACACACAGCCCAGGAGATAAAGGAAATCAGAGTAAGGAAGAACACACAGCACAGGAGTGACAGGGAATCAGAGTAAGGCAGGACACAAAGTCCACGAGATACAGGGAATCAGAGTAAGGAAGGACACACAGCCAGGAGATAAAGGGAATCAGAGTAAGGCAGAACACACAGCCCAGGAGAGGCAGGGAATCAGAGTAAGGAGGGACACACAGCCCAGGAGATAAAGGGAATCAGAGCAAGGCAGGACACATAGCCCAGGAGATAAAGGGAATCAGAGCAAGGCAGGACACACAGCCCAGGAGATAAAGGGAATCAGAGCAAGACCGGACACACAGCCCAGGAGATAAAGGGAATCAGCGTAAGACAGGACACATAGCCAGGAGAGACAGGAAATCAGAGTAAGGAAGGACACACAGCCCAGGAGATAAAGGGAATCAGAGCAAGGCAGGACACACAGCCCAGGAGATAAAGGGAATCAGCGTAAGACAGGACACATAGCCAGGAGAGACAGGAAATCAGAGTAAGGAAGGACACACAGCCCAGGAGATAAAGGAAATCAGAGTAAGGAAGAACACACAGCACAGGAGTGACAGGGAATCAGAGTAAGGCAGGACACACAGTCCACGAGATACAGGGAATCAGAGTAAGGAAGGACACACAGCCAGGAGATAAAGGGAATCAGAGTAAGGCAGGACACACAGCCAGGAGAGGCAGGAAATCAGAGTAAGGAAGGACACACAGCCCAGGAGATAACGGAAATCAGAGTAAGGAAGAACACACAGCACAGGAGTGACAGGGAATCAGAGTAAGGCAGGACACACAGTCCAAGAGATACAGGGAATCAGAGTAAGGAAGGACACACAGCCAGGAGAGGCAGGGAATCAGAGTAAGGAGGGACACACAGCCCAGGAGATAAAGGGAATAAGAGTAAGGAGGGACACACAGCCCAGGAGAGACAGGAAATCAGAGTAAGGGAGAACACACAGCCAGGAGAGACAGGGAATCAGAGCAAGGCAGGACACACAGCCCAGGATATACAGGGAATCAGAGTAAGGCAGGACACACAGCTCAGGATATACAGGGAATCAGAGTAAGGGAGAACACACAGACCCGGAGAGACAGGGAATGAGAGTAAGGAAGGACACACAGCCCAGGAGATAAAGGGAATCAGAGCAAGGCAGGACACATAGCCAGGAGAGACAGGAAATCAGAGTAAGGAAGGACACACAGCCAGGAGAGACAGGGAATCAGAGTAAGGAAGGACACACAGCCCAGGAGATAAAGGGAATCAGAGCAAGGCAGGACACACAGCCCAGGAGATAAAGGGAATCAGAGCAAGGCAGGACACATAGCCAGGAGAGACAGGAAATCAGAGTAAGGAAGGACACACAGTCCAGGAGATAAAGGGAATCAGAGTAAGGAGGGACACACAGCCCAGGAGATAAAGGGAATCAGAGCAAGGGTGGACACACAGCCAGGAGAGACAGGGAATAAGAGTAAGGAAGGACACACAGCCCAGGAGAGACAGGGAATCAGAGTAAGGAGGGGCACACAGTCCAGGACATAAAGGGAATCAGAGTAAGGAGGGACACACAGCCCAGGAGATAAAGGGAATCAGAGCAAGGGTGGACACACAGCCAGGAGAGACAGGGAATGAGAGTAAGGAGGGACACACAGCCCAGGAGATAAAGGGAATCAGAGTAAGAAAGAACACACAGCCCAGGAGATAAAGGGAATCAAAGTAAGGAGGGACACACAGCCCAGGAGAGACAGGAAATAAGAGTAAGGAAGAACACGCAGCACAGGAGTGACAGGGAATCAGAGTAAGGCAGGACACACAGCCCAGGAGATAAAGGGAATCAGAGCAAGGCAGGACACACAGCCCAGGAGATAAAGGGAATCAGAGCAAGGCAGGACACACAGCCCAGGAGATAAAGGGAATCAGAGCAAGGCAGGACACATGGCCAGGAGAGACAGGAAATCAGAGTAAGGAAGGACACACAGCCAGGAGAGACAGGGAATCAGAGTAAGGAAGGACACACAGACCAGGAGATAAAGGGAATCAGATCAAGGCAGGACACATAGCCCAGGAGATAAAGGGAATCAGAGCAAGGCAGGACACACAGCCCAGGAGATAAAGGGAATCAGAGCAAGACAGGACACACAGCCAGGAGAGACAGGAAATCAGAGTAAGGAAGGACACACAGCCCAGGAGATACAGGGAATCAGAGCAAGACAGGACACACAGCCCAGGAGATAAAGGGAATCAGCGTAAGACAGGACACATAGCCAGGAGAAAAAGGAAATCAGAGTAAGGAAGGACACACAGCCCAGGAGATAAAGGAAATCAGAGTAAGGAAAAACACACAGCACAGGAGTGACAGGGAATCAGAGTAAGGAAGGACACACAGCCAGGAGATAAAGGGAATCAGAGTAAGGCAGGACACACAGCCAGGAGAGGCAGGGAATCAGAGTAAGGAGGGACACACAGCCCAGGAGATAAAGGGAATCAGAGTAAGGCAGAACACACAGCCCAGGAGAGGCAGGGAATCAGAGTAAGGAGGGACACACAGCCCAGGAGATAAAGGGAATAAGAGTAAGGAGGGACACACAGCCCAGGAGATAAAGGGAATCAGAGCAAGGGTAGACACACAGCCAGGAGAGACGGGGAATCAGAGTAAGGAAGGACACACAGCCAGGAGATAAAGGGAATCAGAGTAAGGAAGGACACACAGCCCAGGATATACAGGGAATCAGAGTAAGGGAGAACACACAGCCAGGAGAGACAGGGAATCAGAGCAAGGCAGGACACACAGCCCAGGATATACAGGGAATCAGAGTAAGGCAGGACACACAGCTCAGGATATACAGGGAATCAGAGTAAGGGAGAACACACAGCCCCGGAGAGACAGGGAATGAGAGTAAGGAAGGACACACAGCCCAGGAGATAAAGGGAATCAGAGCAAGGCAGGACACATAGCCAGGAGAGACAGGAAATCAGAGTAAGGAGGGACACACAGCCCAGGAGATAAAGGAAATATGAGTAAGGAAGAACACGCAGCACAGGAGTGACAGGGAATCAGAGTAAGGCAGGACACACAGCCCAGGAGATAAAGGGAATCAGAGCAAGGCAGGACACACAGCCCAGGAGATAAAGGGAATCAGAGCAAGGCAGGACACATAGCCAGGAGAGACAGGAAATCAGAGTAAGGAGGGACACACAGCCCAGGAGATAAAGGAAATAAGAGTAAGGAAGAACACGCAGCACAGGAGTGACAGGGAATCAGAGTAAGGCAGGACACACAGCCCAGGAGATAAAGGGAATCAGAGCAAGGCAGGACACACAGCCCAGGAGATAAAGGGAATCAGAGCAAGGCAGGACACATAGCCAGGAGAGACAGGAAATCAGAGTAAGGAAGGACACACAGCCCAGGAGATAAAGGAAATCAGAGTAAAGAAGAACACGCAGCACAGGAGTGACAGGGAATCAGAGTAAGGCAGGACACACAGTCCACGAGATACAGGGAATCAGCGTAAGACAAGACACACAGCCAGGAGAGGCAGGGAATCAGAGTAAGGAGGGACACACAGCCCAGGAGATAAAGGAAATCAGAGTAAGGAAAAACACACCGCCCAGGAAATACAGGGAATCAGAGTAAGTCAGGACACACATTCCACAAGAGACATGGAATCAGAGTAAGGAAGGACACACATCCAGGAGATAAAGGGAATCAGAGTAAGGCAGGACACACAGCCAGGAGAGGCAGGGAATCAGAGTAAGGAGGGACACACAGCCCAGGAGATAAAGGGAATCAGAGTAAGGAGGGACACACAGCCCAGGAGATAAAGGGAATCAGAGCAAGGGTAGACACACAGCCAGGAGAGACGGGGAATCAGAGTAAGGAAAGACACACAGCCAGGAGATAAAGGGAATCAGAGTAAGGCAGGACACACAGCCCAGGATATACAGGGAATCAGAGTAAGGGAGAACACACAGCCAGGAGAGACAGGGAATCAGAGTAAGGAAGAACACGCAGCACAGGAGTGACAGGGAATCAGAGTAAGGCAGGACACACAGCCCAGGAGATACAGGGAATCAGAGTAAGGCAGGACACACAGTCCACGAGATACAGGGAATCAGAGTAAGGGAGAATACACAGCCAGGAGATACAGGGAATCTCTCTATTTCCCCCTTTCTCCTGTCTCCCACTCCCTCTCCCCTCCCTCTCTACTCCTCTTTTTCTCTGCTCCTCCCTCCCTCTCCTCGCTCCCTCTGTCTCCTCTCTCTCCCTGCTTCCCTCTCTTTCTTCTTTTCTCTCCCTCCCTGCCGTAGAAGACGCAATTGCGCATGCGCGACTCTCGCTTTATTACACAACTTTAAGCAATTATTCATATCTACCTACATATTTATTTCACATTTTAACATCTAAACCAAGTTAAAAAAAACTTGTTTACTGCTCATAATTCCGAGAAATACAGTTACTACACTGTATTCTGGGAGCCTAGGCAGGGACATGCAAATGGTCCCACAAATACTTTACTCCTTAATCGAAATAACATTTCAAACATGGCTCCTTTTAAACATATGCCTGCCGTATTGCACAGCTTTAAGCAAAGCCCAGGATGGATTGTGGTGGGTATATAAGTTGACATTTTTGTATTCTGCAAACATATCACAAGCTGGTGGCGGCAGTGTTATGGTCTTGCCAATGTTTTCTTGGCATTTTCTAATCTCTTCATACCCCTGGAAGTCACTTTCAACCGATTTGGTTATCTATCCATCCTTGTCGATCAAGTACACCCATACATGTCTTTCCTGGAAAGGATGGGATCTTCCAGCAGGACAATGCAACATGTCATACGGCGAGAATTGTCCAGGAGTGTTCAGAGGAGCACAACAAAGACTTCCAAGTACTTCCCTGGCCTCCAAAGTCCCCGGACTCGAACCCCATTGAAAACCTGTGGGACAATCTTGATCGCCATGTTCACCGATGGATCCTCCCTCACGCACTACCACACTATCTAGCTGGCGATCATAATAATGTGACTGTGTAAATATATATATATATATATATATATATATATATATATATATATATATATATATATATATGTCAAATGTATTACTGATGATAAAAAAATACTGGGTGTAAAAAAGACATTACACAGAGTACAATGTGACCCATTATATACCATATTTGTATCTATAAAATGTGCAGAGCTCAGAGATAAAGTCTCCCCTCAGCACAATGTATAATATATAGAGATACACAGGGATATAAACATACTGAGATAGATAGATAGATAGACACATAGATAGATAGATAGACACATAGATAGATAGATAGATAGATAGATAGATAGATAGATAGATAGATAGATAGATAGATAGATAGATAGATAGATAGACACATAGATAGATAGATAGATAGATAGATAGATAGATAGATAGATAGATAGAGAGACAGACAGACCCATAGATAGATAGATAGATAGATAGATAGATAGATAGATAGATAGATAGACAGTCCCATAGATAGATAGATAGATAGATAGATAGATAGATAGATAGATAGATAGATAGATAGATAGATAGATAGATACCTTCACTCGGCTCTTTGTTCAGATCTCACTTCCGTGATCAGCTGCGCCAGTTGCTAGACATAATCAATGACGTCACTGCCAATAGTTCAAGCACAAGGGACGGCAAATCTCCATGTTTGTTATGGGCAAATGAGAGCGAAGGCTTACATACAAGAATAATTCGTATTACGTACTTTCTATGAAAGGATGTGTCAGAATAATTGGTTATTTTATTAGATACGAGTAAAATAAGTTGCATACGATGCATGAATTAGGATAAAGAACTATAATCACCGCAAGGGATACTGGGAGTTGTAGTCTTCTCCATTCATTTCCGGTTAGTGAAAGCACTTCATCATTTCTGTTTGCTGCAGAGTGTCTGTAAATCTGATTGTGAATAATATATAAATATAATATCTTGTGGAAAAATGACCAGTGTCTGTAATAGAGGAGACTGGGAGAGAAATTATTGTGTGTTAGACAGACAAATGTTTAGTGAGGGAGGGAGAGTGTCACACAGAGAAGGAGAGAGAGGGGTGGGGGAGTGACAGAAGGGGAGAGAGGGAGGGAGAGCGTCACACACAGAGAGAAGGAGAGAGATGGGAGGGAGAGTGACAGAAGGGGAGAGAGGGAGGGAGAGAGAGTGTCACACAGAAGGAGAGAGAGGGGAGGAAGAGTGACAGAAGGGGAGAGAGGGAGGGAGAGTGTCACACAGAGAGAGAAGGAGAGAGATGGGAGGGAGAGTGTCACACAGAGAAGGAGAGAGAGGGGTGGGAGAGTGACAGAAGGGGAGAGAGGGTGTCACACACAGAGAGAAGGAGAGAAATGGGAGGGAGAGTGACAGAAGGGGAGAGATGGAGGGAGAGAGAGTGTCACACAGAAGGAGAGAGGGGAGGAAGAGTGACAGAAGGGGAGAGAGGGAGGGAGAGTGTCACACAGAGAGAGAAGGAGAGAGAGGGGAGGGAGAGTGACAGAAGGGGAGAGAGGGTGTCACACACACAGAGAAGGAGATAGATGGGAGGGAGAGTGACAGAAGGGGAGAGAGGGAGGGAGAGAGAGTGTCACACAGAAGGAGAGAGAGGGGAGGAAGAGTGACAGAAGGGGAGAGAGGGTGGGAGAGTGTCACACGGAGAGAGAGGGGAGGGAGAGTGACAGGAGGGGAGGGAGGGTGTCACACACAGAGAGAAGGAGAGAGATGGGAGGGAGAGTGACAGAAGGGGAGAGAGGGAGGAAGAGAGAGTGTCACACAGAAGGAGAGAGAGGGGAGGAAGAGTGACAGAAGGGGAGAGAGGGAGGGAGAGTGTCACATAGAGAGAGAAGGAGAGAGAGGGGAGGGAGAGTGACAGAAGGGGAGAGAGGGAGGGAGAGAGTGTCACACAGAAGGAGAGAGAGGGGAGGAAGAGTGACAGAAGGGGAGAGAGGGGAGGGAGAGTGACAGAAGGGGAGAGAGGGAGGGAGAATGTCACACAGAGAGAAGAGGAGAGAGAGGGGAGGGAGAGTGACAGAAGGGGAGGGAGAGTGACAGAAGGAGAGAGAGGGACGGAGAGAACGTGTCACAGAGAGAGAGAAGGAGAGAGAGGGGAGGGAGAGTGACAGAAGGGGAGAGAGGGAGGGAGAGTGACAGAAGGGGAGAGAGGGAGGGAGAGTGCCACACAGAGAGAGAAGGAGAGAGAGGGGAGAGAGGGTGTCACACACAGAGAGGAGAAAGATGGGACGGAGAGTGACAGAAGGGGAGAGAGAGAAGGAGAGAGAGAGTCACACAGAAGGAGAGAGAGGGGAGGAAGAGTGACAGAAGGGGAGAGAGGGAGGGAGAGTGTCACACAGAGAGAGAAGGAGAGGGGAAGGAGGGTGTCACACACAGAGAGAAGGAGAGAGATGGGAGGGAGAGTGACAGAAGGGGAGAGAGGGAGGGAGAGAGAGTGTCACACAGAAGGAGAGAGAGGTGAGGAAGAGTGACAGAAGGGGAGAGAGGGAGGGAGAGTGTCACACAGAGAGAGGAGAGAGAGGGGAGGGAGAGTGACAGAAGGGGAGGGAGGGAGAGAGAGTGTCACACAGAGAGAGAGAGAGGGGAGGGAGAATGACAGGAGAGAGAGGGGAGGGAGAGTGACAGAAGGGGAGAGAGGGAGGGAGAGTGTCACACAGAGAGAAGAGGAGAGAGAGGGGAGGGAGAGTGACAGAAGGAGAGAGAGGGACGGAGAGAACGTGTCACACAGAGAGAGAAGGAGAGAGAGGGGAGGGAGAGTGACAGAAGTAGAGAGAGGGAGAGAGAGTGTCACACAGAGAGAGAAGGAGAGAGGGGGAGGGAGAGAGAGTGTCACACAGAAGGAGAGAGAGGGGAGGAAGAGTGACAGAAGGGGAGAGAGGGAGGGAGAGTGTCACACAGAGAGAGAAGGAGAGAGAGGGGAGGGAGAGTGACAGAAGGAGAGAGAGGGACGGAGAGAACGTGTCACACAGAGAGAGAAGGAGAGAGAGGGGAGGGAGAGAGAGTGTCACACAGAGAGAGAAGGAGAGAGAGGGGAGGAAGAGGGACAGAAGGGGAGAGAGGGAGGGATAGGGTCACACAGAGGGAGAAGGAGAGAGAGGGGAGGGAGAGTGACAGAAGGGGAGGGAGGGAGAGTGACAGAAGGAGAGAGAGGGACAGAGAGAACGTGTCACACAGAGAGAGAAGGGGAGAGAGAATGACAGAAGGAGAGAGAGGGAGGGAGAGAAAGTGTCACACAGAGAAAGAAGGAGAGAGAGTGTCACACAGAGAGAGCCAGGGTTAGGGAGAGAGAGTGTCACACAGAGAGAGGGGGGAGGGAGAGTGACAGAACAGGAGAGAGGGAGGGAGAGAGAGTGTCACACAGAGAGAGAAGGAGAGTGACAGAAGGGGAGGAAGAGAGAGTGTCACACAGAGAGAGAAGGAGAGAGAGAGGGGAGGGAGAGAGAGTGTCACACAGAATGAGAGAGAGGGGAGGGAGAGTGACAGAAGGAGAGAGAGAAGGAGAGAGAGGGGAGGGAGAGTGACAGAATGGGAGATAAAGAGGAAGAGAGAAGGAGAGAGAGGGGATGGAGAGTGACAGAAGGGTAGGGGGAGAGAGTTTCACACAGAGAGAAGGAGAGATAAGGGAGGGGGAGTGACAGAAGAGAAGAGAGAGGGAGAGTGTCACACACAGAGAGGAGAAGGGGAGAGAGAATGACAGAAGGAGAGAGAGGGAGGGAGAGAAAGTGTCACACAGAGAAAGAAGGAGAGAGAGTGTCACACAGAGAGAGCCAGGGTTAGGGAGAGAGAGTGTCACACAGAGAGAGGGGGGAGGGAGAGTGACAGAACAGGAGAGAGGGAGGGAGAGAGAGTGTCACACAGAGAGAGAAGGAGAGTGACAGAAGGGGAGGAAGAGAGAGTGTCACACAGAGAGAGAAGGAGAGAGAGAGGGGAGGGAGAGAGAGTGTCACACAGAATGAGAGAGAGGGGAGGGAGAGTGACAGAAGGAGAGAGAGAAGGAGAGAGAGGGGAGGGAGAGTGACAGAATGGGAGATAAAGAGGAAGAGAGAAGGAGAGAGAGGGGATGGAGAGTGACAGAAGGGTAGGGGGAGAGAGAGAGTTTCACACAGAGAGAAGGAGAGATAAGGGAGGGGGAGTGACAGAAGAGAAGAGAGAGGGAGAGTGTCACACACAGAGAGGAGGGAGAGTGACAGAAGGGGAGAAAGAGAGGGAGGAGAAGGTTGAAGAGAGCGAGAGGAAGGAGGGGGAGAAATAGGGGAGGAGAAAGAATGAGGGAGGGAGAGAGAGTGTCACACAGAGAGAGGAGAGAGGGGAGGGAGAGTGACAGAAGGGGAGAGAGGGAGGGAGAGTGTCACAGAGAGAGAGACGGGAGGGAGAGTGACAGAAGGGGAGAGAGAGGGAGGAGAAGGTTGAAGAGAGCAAGAGGAAGGAGTGGGAGAGATAGGGGAGGAGAAAGAAAAATGAGGGGGAGAGATAGAGGGGATAAGGCAGAGAGGGGAAGGAAGGAGAGTAATAGATGAGAGAGAGAATGAGGAGTGGGAGAGACACAGAAAGAGCGAGGGAGAGGAGAGGGAGGCAGAGGGGACAAGAGGAGGAGGTAGAGAGAGACAGAGAGCAAGGAGAGAGGGTGGGAAGTCAAATGAGAGAGATGTAGAGACAGAGAGAACGAGGCGCAAGAGGGAGATACACAGAGAGAGAGAGTTAGAGAAAGAGAGATAGCGAATTAAATAAGGACAGTAGAATAAGAACAACTGATTGAAAATAAGGGCTGATGGGATAAGAATAATTGATATTATAAGAAGGACTGATATAATTAGTTACAGGGAAATCCAAGTGTGATCAGTGATGTGACATCTTCTACTCTCCATCTTACCTCTCTGAGGAGACATTACCAGGACACTTACACCTTGTTTCTTGCACTTACTGTAATAGTCTGATAAGGAATCTCGGCCTGTTTATAAGGATATATCACTGGGGACTAACATGATGCAGCTACTGGGTCAGGACTGTATTGTGGAAATGTCCCACTAGCCCCTCACACTCACATTGTCCTCATATATTATATTATAGTAACATTTCCTGGGTTAGATCTTGTTTCATAAACTTAGTTCTTCTGGTGATTTCCCTCAAATATTTCTTTCTGTGTTTTATTGTGTCTTGTTTAAAATCTTAATGGGGATTAATAGGTTTATTTAGGGCCATTGGGAAAATTACAAACATAGGAACATATATACATTTGATGGCAGAATAGCCCATCTAGTTCACCTATTATATCTACCTAGGTGCTTGGCTTAAATTAACCTTAGGATAGCCAAATGTTTATCAGAACCATGCAAGGTGAGAGCTGCTGGACAGTGTCATAATGACTGGAGAGGTTAGAGGTGCTGGACAATGTCATAATGACTGGAGAGGTGATAGGTGCTGGACAATGTCATAATGACTGGAGAGGTTAGAGGTGCTGGACAATGTCATAATGACTGGAGAGGTGATAGGTGCTGGACAATGTCATAATGACTGGAGAGATGAGAGGTGCTGGACAATTTCATAATGACTGTGGATGTGACAGGTGCCGGGCAATGTCATAATGACTGGAGAGGTGAGAGGTGCTGGACAATGTCATAATGACTGGAGAGGTGATAGGTGCTGGACAATGCCATAATGACTGGAGAGGTGAGATGCTGGACAATGTCATAATGACTGGAGAGGTGAGAGGTAATGGGCAATGTCATACTCACTGGAGAGGTGAGAGGTGCTGGACCATGTCATAATGACTGGAGAGGTGAGAGGTGCCGGACAATGTCATAATGACTGTGGATGTGACTGGTGCCGGGCAATGTCATAATGACTGGAGAGGTGAGAGGTGCTGGACAATGTCATAATGACTGGAGAGGTGATAGGTGCTGGACAATGCCATAATGACTGGAGAGGTGAGATGCTGGACAATGTCATAATGACTGGAGAGGTGATAGGTGCTGGACAATGCCATAATGACTGGAGAGGTGAGAGGTGCTGGACAATGCCATAATGACTGGAGAGGTGAGAGGGGCTGGATAATGTCATAATGACTGGAGAGGTGAGAGGTGCTGGACAATGTCATAATGACTGGAGAGGCGATAGGTGCTGGACAATGCCATAATGACTGGAGAGGTGAGAGGTGCTGGACAATGCCATAATGACTGGAGAGGTGAGATGCTGGACAATGTCATAATGACTGGAGAGATGAGAGGTGCTGGACAATGTCATAATGACTGTGGATGTGACTGGTGCCGGGCAATGTCATAATGACTGGAGAGGTGAGAGGTGCTGGACAATGTCATAATGACTGGAGAGGTGATAGGTGTTGGACAATGCCATAATGACTGGAGAGGTGAGATGCTGGACAATGTCATAATGACTGGAGAGGTGATAGGTGCTGGACAATGCCATAATGACTGGAGAGGTGAGAGGTGCTGGACAATGCCATAATGACTGGAGAGGTGAGAGGGGCTGGATAATGTCATAATGACTGGAGTAGTGTGAGGGGCTGGATAATGTCATAATGACTGGAGTAATGACATAATGACGGAGTAGTGAGGGATTTAGTTGATTAGGAGACGGGCACCATCATGAATATATCACATAATTACTCCATGTACTGAAATCTTATCCATGTATCTCTCATCCTGTAGGAATACACCATTGTGAAGAAGAATTCCCCCACATTATAATAATGTGCTGTTTCTTTAACAGATTTATCCAGCTGTGAGCAGATTTTCCCTCTTCCCATACGTCTGATAAGTCACATGTGAAAATGAGTTGCACATATGTGCCTATAGCAATGTTCAGCATTCATTTGTGATAAACTTGCATGCTTTCTATTGTTTTTGAGGACTGTAACTGCTGCTCCGGTACTGCCGCACCGGTACTCAGCAAAGGTTTCCAAAACATTTGCGAGTGCTTTTTAGTAGCTGTATATTTTAGTCCTTTTTTACTCTTTACGGGTCTGCCCTATTTTTCATGGGCTCAGTAAAGTCTCAATTGAATTCGGTTTTGGTGTTAAAGTGAAACGGAGTAACTCGTAATATTACGGCAGTGCAAAGATCAGTGGAAAAGTTTGCCACTATTTGCAACTTTTTCTTGCTGCTGTCACTCGTATTGGTTCTCTCATTGAATAGAATACTTAAGAGAGATTTACATTGCTCTTAAACATGGTATAATTTGTGATACAGGGGAATTAAAGAGGGCTATATATCAGGAAAGTTTTATTGGTTATTTTTGAAGGCAGCATGAAAAAGGAATGAAGTATAGTATAGAGAGAGATAACTCAAGCCTTCAGAGAAATGAGAAGCAGGAAGACCTGAGAAAGAGAGGTTGAGAGAAGATAAGAAATACAAGTTCTAGCTGTTGATGGGCAATATATGTTATGTTTTTAAAATGTATTTAACTCTTGTCATACATATACATTCTATTTACATTGCAATTCCATATTTATTTACTTTACACAACAATTTTAATTATTTTTTTGTTAATATTCAAGTCACAGCAGTATAAACCCAAGAATGTGATGCTTTAATCAAGGTGTATGTAACGGCCCCCTTTTCCCTAGCCTGGGTGTTGGCCCATTAAGCCCATCAAAGCACAGACTTTTTGGCTCCACCACTGGATTATCTGCATGGACACCTGTATTGTATTTGTAAACCTACTTTGTTCTATTCTTTGCCAGATTAAGCTAATCTCATCAGGAAGAGAGGAGGTCAGACACGTCTGATATGTGCTAGAGAAGGCAGGATGTGTATTGGAGTTAATCCTATTGATCTCAGGATGTGGGTCATCTGCTGTAATTGTCTGCCCCTTTCCATTTGTTGTGCTGTCTACAACCCCTCTGTGTAACTGCTATAAATACTGCTGTGATTTTCAAAAATAGATCAGTTCACTTGGAGATACATAGAAATCGTGTATCTCTGATTCTGTTCCTGGTGGTTGCGATACTGAACCTATCTCTGCCCTACAAGTAACCTATCCTGTTCACTACCACAGGAAGGTTACCGGGACTCCTGGAAGCGCTGATTCCTAATGGAAGGACCCTGATTGACACAGAAGCCAGATATCAGGGTGCTGGTGCAGAGATTTCAAAGAACCCAACGGTCCTTGTGGGTAGATAACCTGAAGTCCATAGCAGGTGGCTCTGGGCTTGTATAGGCCCTACTCATGGATCGTCACAGTATACATATATATTGAATCTTGCTTTGCTAAGGTTATAAAGTATTCATAATTTAAATGATCTTATAATGAAAAACCAAAGATGTGGCTCTTGTAACACAGAGCTTAGTTATATTTCAATATGTAAAATAAACTATTATCCTGCACAGAAAACTGTCCTGCTTTTTGAACAAGCCAAATGTTGTTATTACTTCCTTGACTGTCAAATTTGAAACTTGCCATAATATACATTTCACATAATATTTGGAGAACTCTGGGTTTGGTCTAAGTCTTCTTTACGAGGTCAGGTAGAACCTTCTCAGAAACGAAAGGCTTCTGTTAGGTCGAACCAATGTGACATGCATATACATGTACCTAAATATATACACTTGCATATAAATACATACACGTACATAAATACAGTGGATATAAAAGTCTACACACCCCTGTTAAAATGTCAGGTTTCTGTGCTTTAAAAAAATGAGACAAAGATAAATCATTTCAGAACTTTTTCCACCTTTAATGTGACCTATAAACTGTACAACTCAATTGAAAAACAAACTGAAATCTTTTAGGTAGAGGGAAGAAAAAATATAAAAGTATATATATATATATATATATATAAGTATGCACACCCTTAAACTAATACTTTGTTGAAGTACCTTTTGATTTTGGGCATGAGTCTATCAGCATGGCACATTTTGACTTGGCAAGATTTGCCCACTCTTCTTTGCAAAAACACTCCAAATCTGTCAGATTGCGAGGGCATCTCCTGTGCACAGCCCTCTTCAGATCACCCCACAGATTTTCAATCGGATTCAGGTCTGGGCTCTGGCTGGGCCATTCCAAAACTTTAATCTTCTTCTGGTGAAGCCATTCCTTTGTTGATTTGGATGTATGCTTTGGGTCGTTGTCATGCTGAAAGATGAAGTTCCTCTTCATGTTCAGCTTTCTAGCAGAAGCCTGAAGGTTTTGTGCCAATATTGACTGGTATTTGGAACTGTTAATAATTCCCTCTATCTTAAATAAGGCCCCAGTTCCAGCTGAAGAAAAACAGCCCCAAAGCATGATGCTGCCACCACCATGCTTCACTGTGGGTATGGTGTTCTTTTGGTGATGTGCAGTGTTGTTTTTGCGCCAAACATATCTTTTGGAATTATGGCCAAAAAGTTCAACCTTGGTTTCATCAGACCATAACACCTTTTCCCACATGCTTTTGGGAGACTTCAGATGTGTTTTTGCAAAATGTAGCCTGGCTTGGATGCTTTTCTTCGTAAGAAAAGGCTTTCGTCTTGCCACTCTACCCCATAGCCCAGACATATGAAGAATACGGGAGATTGTTGTCACATGTACCACACAGCCAGTACTTGCCAGATATACCTGCAGCTCCTTTAATGTTGCTGTAGGCCTCTTGGTAGCCTCCCAGACCAGTTTTCTTTTTTTTTGGAAGGAGCTCCAGTTCTTGGTAATGTCACTGTTGTGCCTTATTTTCTCCACTTGATGATGACTGTCTTCACTGTGTTCCATGGTATATGTAATGCCTTGGAAATTCTTTTGTACCCTTCTTCTGACTGATACCTTTTAACAATGAGATCCCTCTGATGCTTTGGAAGCTCTCTGTGGACCATGGCTTTTGCTGTGGGATGCGACTAAGAACATTGTGGGAAAGACCAACTAGAGCAGCTCAACTTTATTTTGGGTTAATCAGAGGCACTTTAAATGATGGCAGGTGTATGCTGACTGATATTTAACACGATTTGGAATGTGATTGCTTAATTCTGCACACAGCTACAACCCCACCACCTAAAAGATTTCAGTTTGTTTTTCAATTGAGTTGTACAGTTTATAGGTCACATTAAAGGTGGAGTGTAGACTTTTTATATCCACTGTATATCCACTTGCACATAAATATATCCACTTGCACATAAATACATACACTTTTAAATATGGTTTTGGTTGCAGATACTTTCATGTGTCTATAGAAAGAGTATTTCTAAATTCATATCGAACAAACATTCTGTTTTACTATATTACAAGTGATTCCTGTTCCCTTATTCCAGTCCCACTGTTTAAATATTGAAAATGTTTACACATTTATCTACACATATATTTATATTTTTTTACATAACTGAAGCCAAGTGGTGATCAGGATCTATCCCAGTTAGAGGGCTCATTGCCCAGACTATGAGACATTGTGTTACTCACAATATACTTATTTACTTACCTCTGCTCCTGTCATCTGAATACTGTCACAATAGCGCAATTCACGTGAATATGTGCTAGTGATCAATTTAAAGAGTCGTCACTTCTTTCTGAAGCTGCTAGCAGTTTTGTGGTTATTTATAGGCAGCAGCTGCAGGGACTTCTGTGGCTCCTAGTCAAGTTATCCTGCCATTTTCAGCTCCCTGCTTTCCTAAATCCTGATGCTCCGTATCATCACAGGTACTGCTCCAGGCTATCCTCACAGGTGCAGCTCCAGGCTATCCTCACAAGTGCAGCTCCTAGCTATCCTCACAAGTGCCGCTCCAGGCTATCCTCACAGGTGCAGCTCCAAGCTATCCTCACAAGTGCAGCTCCTAGCTATCCTCACAGGTGCAGCTCCAGGCTATCCTCACAGGTGCAGCTCCAGGCTATCCTCACAGGTGCCGCTCCAGGCTATCCTCACAGGTGCCGCTCCAGGCTATCCTCACAGGTGCCGCTCCAGGCTATCCTCACAGGTGCAGCTCCTAGCTATCCTCACAGGTGCAGCTCCTAGCTATCCTCACAGGTGCAGCTCCTAGCTATCCTCACAGGTGCAGCTCCTAGCTATCCTCACAGGTGCAACTCCTTGCTATCCTCACAAGTGCAGCTCCAGGCTATCCTCACATGTGCAGGTCCAGGCTATCCTCACAGGTGCAGGTCCAGGCTATCCTCACAGGTGCAGGTCCAGGCTATCCTCACAGGTGCAGGTCCAAGCTATCCTCACAGGTGTAGCTCCAAGCTATCCTCGCAGGTGCAGGTCCAGGCTATCCTCACAGGTACAGCTCCTGGCTATCCTCACTGGTGCAGCTCCTAGCTATCCTGACAGGTGCAGCTCCTAGCTATCCTCACAGATGCAGCTCCAGGCTATCCTCACTGGTGCAGCTCCTAGCTATCCTGACAGGTGCAGCTCCTAGCTATCCTCACAGATGCAGCTCCAGGCTATCCGCACAGGTGCAGCTCCAGGCTATCCGCACAGGTGCAGCTCCAGGCTATCTTCACAGGTGCAGCTCCAGGCTATACTCACAGGTGCTGCTCCATGCTATCCTCGCAGGTGCAGCTCCCGGCTATCCTCACAGGTGCAGCTCCAGGCTATCCTCACAGGTGCAGCTCCAGGCTATACTCACAGGTACAGCTCCTGGCTACCGTCACAGGTGCCGCTTCTAGCTATCGTCACAGGTGCAGCTCCAGGCTATCCTCGCAGGTGCAGCTCCAGGCTATCCTCACAGGTGCAGCTCCAGGCTATCCTCACAGGTGCAGCTCCAGGCTATACTCACAGGTACAGCTCCTGGCTACCGTCACAGGTGCCGCTTCTAGCTATGGTCACATGTGCAGCTCCAGGCTATCCTCACAGGTGCCACTCCTAGCTATCCTGACAGGTGCAGCTCCAAGCTATCCTCACAGGTGCAGCTCCAGGCTATCCTCACAGGTGCAGCTCCAGGCTATCCGCACAGGTGCAGCTCCAGGCTATCCGCACAGGTGCAGCTCCAGGCTACCCTCACAGATGCAGCTCCAGGCTACCCTCACAGATGCAGCTCCATGCTATCCGCACAGGTGCAGCTCCTAGCTATCCTCACAGATGCAGCTCCTAGCTATCCTCACAGGTGCAGCTCCTAGCTATCCTCACAGGTGCAGCTCCAGGCTATCCTCACAGGTGCCGCTCCAGGCTATCCTCACAGGTGCAGCTCCAGGCTATCCTCACAGGTGCCGCTCCAGGCTATCCTCACAGGTGCTGCTCCTAGCTATCCTCACAGGTGCAGCTCCTAGCTATCCTCACATGTGCAGCTCCTAGCTATCCTCACAGGTGCAACTCCTAGCTATCCTCACAGGTGCAACTCCTTGCTATCCTCACAAGTGCAGCTCCAGGCTATCCTCACAGGTGCAGCTCCAGGCTATCCTCGCAGGTGTAGCTCCAGGCTATCCTCACAGTTGCAGCTCCAGGCTATCCTCACAGGTGCAGCTCCAGGCTATCCTCACAGGTGCAGCTCCAGGCTACGCTCACAGGTGCAGCTCCTGGCTACCCTCACAGGTGCCGCTCCTAGCTATCGTCACAGGTGCAGTGCCAGGATATCCTCACAGGTGCTGCTCCTAGCTATCGTCACAGGTGCAGCTCCTAGCTATCCTGACAGGTGCAGCTCCAAGCTATCCTCACAAGTGCAGCTCCTAGCTATCCTCACAGGTGCAGCTCCAGGCTATCCTCACAGGTGCCGCTCCAGGCTATCCTCACAGGTGCAGCTCCAGGCTATCCTCACAGGTGCCGCTCCAGGCTATACTCACAGGTGCGGCTCCTAGCTATCCTCACAGATGCGGCTCCTATCTATCCTCACAGGTGCAGCTCCTAGCTATCCTCACAGGTGCAACTCCTTGCTATCCTCACAAGTGCAGCTCCAGGCTATCCTCACAGGTGCAGCTCCAGGCTATCCTCACAGGTGCAGCTCCAGGCTATCCTCACAGGTGCCGCTCCTAGCTATCCTCACAGGTGCAGCTCCTAGCTATCCTCACAGGTGCAGCTCCTAGCTATCCTCACAGGTGCAGCTCCTAGCTATCCTCACAGGTGCAGCTCCTAGCTATCCTCACAGGTGCAACTCCTTGCTATCCTCACAAGTGCAGCTCCAGGCTATACTCGCAGGTGTAGCTCCAGGCTATCCTCACAGTTGCAGCTCCAGGCTATCCTCACAGTTGCAGCTCCAGGCTATCCTCACAGGTGCAGCTCCAGGCTATCGTCACAGGTGCAGCTCCTAGCTATCGTCACAGGTGCCGCTCCTAGCTATCGTCACAGGTGCAGCTCCAAGCTATCCTCACAAGTGCAGCTCCTAGCTATCCTCACAGGTGCCGCTCCAGGCTATCCTCACAGGTGCAGCTCCAGGCTATCCTCACAGGTGCCGCTCCAGGCTATACTCACAGGTGCGGCTCCTAGCTATCCTCACAGGTGCGGCTCCTATCTATCCTCACAGGTGCGGCTCCTAGCTATCCTCACAGGTGCAACTCCTTGCTATCCTCACAAGTGCAGCTCCAGGCTATCCTCACAGGTGCAGCTCCAGGCTATCCTCACAGGTGCAGCTCCAGGCTATCCTCACAGGTGCAGCTCCAGGCTATCCTCACAGGTGCCGCTCCTAGCTATCGTCACAGGTGCAGCTCCAGGCTATCCTCACAGGTGCCGCTCCTAGCTATCGTCACAGGTGCCGCTCCTAGCTATCGTCACAGGTGCAGCTCCTAGCTATCCTCACAGGTGTAGCTCCAAGCTATCCTCACAGGTGCAGCTCCAGGCTATCCTCACAGGTGCAGCTCCAGGCTATCCTCACAGGTGCAGCTCCAGGCTATCCTCACAGGTGCAGCTCCTGGCTACCCTCACAGGTGCCGCTCCTAGCTATCGTCACAGGTGCAGCTCCAGGCTATCCTCACAGGTGCTGCTCCTAGCTATCGTCACAGGTGCAGCTTCTAGCTATCCTGACAGGTGCAGCTCCAAGCTATCCTCACAAGTGCAGCTCCTAGCTATCCTCACAGGTGCAGCTCCAGGCTATCTTCACAGGTGCAGCTCCAGGCTATCCTCACAGGTGCCGCTCCAGGCTATCCTCACAGGTGCCGCTCCAGGCTATCCTCACAGGTGCAGCTCCAGGCTATCCTCACAGGTGCCGCTCCAGGCTATCCTCACAGGTGCCGATCCAGGCTATACTCACAGGTGCGGCTCCTATCTATCCTCACAGGTGCAGCTCCTAGCTATCCTCACAGGTGCAACTCCTTGCTATCCTCACAAGTGCAGCTCCAGGCTATCCTCACAGGTGAAGCTCCAGGCTATCCTCACAGGTGCCACTCCAGGCTATCCTCACAGCTACAGCTCTAATCTATCCTCACAGGTGCAGATCCAGGCTCCCAAGATGGACTGCCCCCATGCCCGCTGCTTTTCCATTATGTATTCGTAGACATCTGTCATTAACTATTCCAAGGTTATTGTGGGAAGCGTACCTGGGAAAAAGGCCAGTCTGCTTTGAAATTCTCTTCCAAACTCATTCTGTGTGCTGTCCGTAAGAGGTGCTGTAGCCGCTGCCCGGTCTCCCTCCATGAGTTCCTTTCTGTCTGCATCCCTGTAGTCTGCGGCCGCCTCCTCCTCCTCATCATGGAACGCTGTCCGAAAACTAGCCGGTTCCATCCTGCTGTAGCCAGGGGCGCTGTACGGATACTAGCGTTGTCCTCAATTTGTAACTCCATGGAATGGTGTCTCCTGTAGCTGTCCTTCTGACCGTGGGAACAATTCCGCCACTTGCCACCAAATGTAACAGAGTTGGAACACAAATCCAATATCTCCGCTGGTATACGGTAAAATATCCACGAAGCACTACAGTCTCACCATCCCCAACCTCCCATATTGGACGACACTCAATTGGGAGTCAAATAATACTGTCTTTATTTTGTTGTGCAGAAATATATATACACATCTCTTCCCACAGGCAATACACATCCCACATAGTTGGCCACACAATACACATAGAGAGACAATAGGTGTGGTCACACCCCCCGGAGGTTACCTGGCTACTTTGATACAATCAGACATTGATCAGATTATACTTCTTTGTTCTTATGTCTGATAATGAAAACACTTTATACAATAGACTTCCTTATCTTATGAGGAGTCTCTGTAATAGGATTATCTATTATCCCAAGGTCTGCAATAGTCTGGGCTAATATTCTGCAGAGTATAAACCAACATACATACAGTATAACAGTAGGATCATATTTTAACCATAATAATTAAATAACCATAAAACAGGGTAAAACAGTGATGGGTTCCGTTACAGTTCTCTAATAATATAAGCTGATACACTAATAGAATTTACCAAAAGAGCAGCACTGCTGAAAAGTTCTATCAACAAGCTTTACGACTCGATTATCCATTGTGTGGGACCACATATGTAGGACTGAATATATATTTTAATGAGGTTGCCAATTTTTCTTTTTACATGTATATAATTATATTTTCTGAGATACTACCAGTGCCACGTGCTAGCCCAGGGAGGCAGAAGGAGCTTAGGGAGGTATATGCGTGGCTAAAAAAGTGGTGCAGTGCAGAGGGGTTTGTGTTTTTAAAGCACTGGGCTGACTTCTCACTTGGGTACAATCTCTATAACAGGGATGGATTGCACCTTACTGATGAGGGAGCTTTTGTGCTAGGGGATAGGATGTTAGAACAGCTGGGGGCGGTTTTTAAACTTGTAGGTGGGGGGGGAAGGGACTGTATAGAAGTATTGGGGTAAAAAGGGTAGAGAGGGAAAGGGATGAATTAGTTACCCATGGGGAGGAGTAGGGGGCAGGGTTACTATAGACAGTAGGGAGGTATTAATAGGGGGCTCAAATACAGTGGCAAGCACTTCGCAACGGCAGAGCCATAGCAACATAAAGTGTATGCTTGCTAATGCAAGAAGTTTGCCTGGGAATATGGGTGAGCTAGATTTATTAGCAGTACAAGAAAAATGGGGCTTAATAGGCATTACTGAAACATGGTGGGATGAATCTCATGACTGGACAGTAAGTCTGGATGGTTATAACCTATTTAAGAAAGATAGGGGAAATGGTAAAAGAGGAGGAGGAAATTGTCTGTATTTTAAGCCTGAATTTAAGCCTATAGTCAGAGAAGATATTTATGATGGAACTAACGGCATCATTTAATCTTTGTGGGTTGATCTAAATAGTGGAGGAGCTAATTCTAAACGCATATTGGTGGAAGTATGATATAAACCCCCAAATATAATTGAAAGTGAGGAAATACAATTATTGTTACAGATTGGAAGTGCAGCTAAGCACAGGCTTAATGGGAAGAAGGCGAGGAAGGAAGCTATAGGAACATTACAATGTGACACAGGCCGTCTGATAATTAATGACCAGGAAAAGACAGATGAGCTAAATAGGTTATTTTCGTCGGTATACACAAGGGAGGTACCAGTGGTTGGGAAACTGCACCATAATGAGGCTACACTACCATCACTAAATAATTGGTTAAGACAGGAAGAAATCCAAAAGAGATTGGAGAAAATAAATGTTAATAAAGCCCCAGGTCCTGAGGGAATACATCCAAGGGTACTGAGGGAGTTGGGTTCTGTAATAGCCAAACCATTATATCTAATCTTTCAAGACTCACTCACCACAGGGCCTCTACCAGATGACTGGAGAAAAACAGAGGTGATACGTATATTTAAGAAGGGAGCAAGAGCAAATCTGGGAATTATAGACCAGTGAGCCTCACATCTGTAGTTGGGAAGCTTTTAGAAGGGTTAATAAGGCTAAGAATACAAGAATATGTATATTTAAACAAGATCATAGGTAGCAGTCAACATGGATTTATGATGGATAGGTCATGTCAGACCAATCTAATTCGTTTCTATGAGGAGGCTAGTAGGAACTTGGGTCAGGGCAATTTCAGTGGATGTAGTATTTTGGGGATTTTGCAAAGATTTTTGATACAGCAGTGCCTCATGGGAGACTTAGCAAACTAAGGGATACAGGAATTGTAGTAAATATCTGCTCATGGATCGAGAGCTGGCTAAAAGACAGGAAGCAAAGGGTTGTTGTAAATGGAACATACTCAGATTGGACTAATGTGGTAAATGGGGTTCCTCAGGGTTCAGCATTAGTTCCTCTCCTTTTTAACATATTTATTAATGACGTAGAAGTAGGACTCGAAAGTAGAGTCTCCATTTTTGCTGATGACACTAAGTTGTGCAAGGTCATGAAATCAAATAATGATGTACTTTCCCTACAAATGGATTTGCATAAATTAGAGAAATGGACGGCTAAATGTCAGATGAGATTTAATACAAATAAATGTAAGGTTATGCATTTGGGAAGGAAAAATAGCCATGCAATTTATAATCCTAATGGAGCAAGTCTAGGGGCATTAGATATTGAAAGGGATTTGGGAGTACTAGTGGACAACCCCCTAGGTAACAGTGCTCAATGCAAAGCAGCAGCTACAAAGGCAAGTAAAATATTAGCATGTATTAAAAAGGGTATAGAAGCAAGGGAAGCAAATATAATTCTGCCACTATACAAATCTCTATTACGCCCTCATTTGGAATATGGAATACGATTTTGGGCACCACTTCATAAAAAGGACATTTTAGAGCTGGAAAAGGTACAGAGGAGGGCAACAAAACTAATAAGGGGAATGAAGGGGCTAAGTTATGAAGAAAGACTAGCCAAATTACACTTATTTTCTCTAGAAAAAAGGAGTCTAAGAGGAGATATGATTACCTTGTATAAATACAGGGTCAGTATAATGATTTGTCAAGGGAGCTTTTTGTGCCAAGAGGTTTTCAACTGACAAGAGGACATCCCTTGAGGTTAGAAGTAAAAAGATTCCACCTTAAAGAAACAAAAGGTTTCTTCACAGTAAGGGTGGGTAATCTGTGGAATTCTCTACCAAAGGAGGTGGTCACAGCGAATTCGATAGATAACTTCAAAAAAGGGGTTAGATATATTTTTGACTAAAGAGGGCATTCAAGGCTATCCTAAATAACTAGCAACGGAATATTGATCCAGGGAGAAATTTGATCGCCAGTTTCTGGGGTCAGGAAGGAATTTTGCTTTTTTTCCCTTTATGAGACAATTGGCAAAGTTTCAATGTTTTTATTTTTTTCTGTTTGCCTTCTTCTGCATCAATTAACAATTAATAACAAATAGTCCACATTAAAAAGATCAAGAGAGAACAAAAAAGGTTGAACTTGATGGACTAACAGTCTTTATTCAACCTCAAATACTATACTATTAATTAACAACTAATTAATTAATAACTAATCCGCATATTGCAGATCAGAGGAGATCTTAAAAGGTTGAACTTGATGGACTGAAAGTCTTTTTTGAACCTTAATTACTATGTTACAACAAAAGATAGGTGGCTCAGGTGTAAATGACAGGGACTTGGTTTAATGGGGTGCTACTGGGATAACAATACGTTATAATAGGTACAAAAAGAATACAGAATATCCCTTACAGCAATAGAGCACACCCAAGGCCTATTTACAAAATAGAGGTAGATTAATTATTTAAAACTTAACATTTAATAATGTATTTAAAAATATATAAAGTTAAAATCTTGATAAAGGTATGTGACGTAAGATTGATATGAAAGTGGAATAGACTCAATGTGCTTGCCTGGACACTTGGATAAATAATCCCAGGAAATCACAATGCAGTTAGTGATCCTATTGTAAAATGATCCAATAAGAAAGTGCTGTGTGCTTATAGAAAATTTTGAATAAATAAACAGTAAAGTGAATTGTGCTTAGTGCAAGAAATGACTGTGTGGAATCACACAATAGTGAATATAATAAATATTAAATATCAAATATATATGGCCCACATAGAACCCTAAAATAGGGATTAGGGAAATCACTAGAAACAGTGAATATAGAGGTGTATCCTGGGATACCAACTGATAATGCAAGTGGTATCACAAGGTCTTAATCATTTTTTTTTAAATCCACTTCATTTTCAAAACAACGGAGCTAATCTTGAATGTGACCTAAGATGCCTAGTTTATCTTAATTGATTCCAATACTCTTAAATCAAAATATGAGGTATTCTTAGGTCAACTAGATTTCCTTAACCCATATTTTAGGGTTCTATGTGGGCCATATATATTTGATATTTAATATTTATTAGGTTCACTATTGTGTGATTCCACACAGTCATTTCTTGCACTAAGCACAATTCACTTTACTGTTTATATACTATCAATTATTTATTCACAATTTTCTATAAGCACACAGCACTTTCTTATTGGGTCATTTTACAATAGGATCACTAACTGCATTTTGATTTCCTGGGATTATTTATCCAAGTGTCCAGGCAAGCACATTGAGTCTATTCCACTTTCATATCAATCTTACGTCCCGTACCTTTATCAAGATTTTAACTTTAGATATTTTTAAATACATTATTAAATGTTAAGTTTTAAATAATTAATCTACCTATATTTTGTAAATAGGCCTTGGGTGTGCTCTATTGCTGTAAGGGATATTCTGTATTCTTTTTGTACCTTAATTACTATGTAACTATATAATGATGGTATAATTGCATTATGTTTCATGTAGATATGTAAGAGCTGACAAGATTAAACATTTCCCACATTCAAAACAAATAACTGGTCTTTATCCTGTGTGTTTTCTTATGTCATTTGAGATTTGTCTGAAATACTTCCCAAATTTAGAACAAGCAAATGTCTTTCTCCTGTGTAAGTGTTCTTATGAACATTGCGTTTTAAGATTTGACCCGACACAATTCCCACATTCAGAATACGAAAATGGTCTTTTTTCCGGTCTGAGGTTTCTATTATGTACACTGAGATTTGAGATTTCACTGGAATACTTCTCAAAATCAGAACATGTCAATTATCTTTCTCTTTTGTGAGATTTCTTATGTGTTTTAAGATTTGAAGCCTGACTAAAACATCTCCCACATTCAGAACATATAAAATTCTTTTCTCCTGTGTGAGTTTTCTTATGTTCTATAAGACCTGAATGTTGACTGAAACATCTCCCACATTCAAAACATATACATGGTTTTTCTCCTGTGTGTGTTCTCATATGTCGCTTGAGAATAGGGGCCTGACTGAAACATTTCCCACATTCAGAACATTTAAATGGTTTCTCTCCTGTGTGAGTCCTTACATGTAGCTGGAGACTTGTGGACAGACTGAAACATTTCCCACAATCAGAACATACAAATGGTTTTTCTCCTGTGTGAGTTCTCATATGACGATTAAGATTTGTGGCCCGATTGAAACATTTCCCACATTCAGAACATGCAAATGTTTTTTGAGCTATGCAAGCCATTGCCTTTCGTTCCAGATAACTGTGAGATACGCGGGAATCTTCCAATAAACGATCTGGCGAACAAAGGGAATTGTTGTTCTCTCCAAGGGTATTGCAAATCTCTGATCCATCTGTTGGGAATAAAAGCACTAGGAGTAAATTATTTTAAAAGTAACATTAATATGATTTTATATTTATTTGAATTGTGTAATTATAATTGATTTTTATCAATGGAGTAATTTTGTTTGCTGTACAATAATATGGATTACATTGTATTTGTTAAATAAAGTCCTGCTTTATCATATGGCAAGTGATGAATCACAGCAACAACTCCCCCTGCCATGTTGTAAGTGACGCCTGTCCAGCTGTGTTTATGGCTTCCTTCCCACCAGTGACATAATCTCGCCAGTTAATCAAAATGGAGTGATATCAATGAGGGAGAATGTGAGAGATAAAATGGAAGCTTTTATATGGAGCAATACAGATGGCAAGTAAAGTAAAGCAAGTAAGCTCAGAATATTTCACCAAAATGTTTATAAAAAAAAGATGGCATTTTTATTCTAAGTAAAATAAAATCCAGAGTTAAGTTTTCCTTTAAAGACTTTTTGGTGTTTTAAATAATGATGGTACTTTGTAACTATGGATGTGCAGAGTCTTTATACGGATATTCCCCAGTTAGAGGGTATTTTGAGTGTAAGTTGATTACTAAGTAATGTCTATGCTGGACCACAAATACATATTGTATTACACTTTTGACCACAATATTGGAAATTAATTAGTTATCATTTTGAGAATAATATTGGGAAGTATATTAAACTAATCATGACTTATGATATATTTGACATTCAAAATACAAAGACATTGAAACATTAAAACAGGGTCTTCAGTTGTGTGAATTCTACCACGTGTAGTTTCTTGTTGATGGGACCTTCATTTAATCATCCTCATTCAATCAAATGAATATAGATTAATAAAAATAGTTAATGATATTTTCCTAGGTTTTACCTATCACATTGGAAAACATCTGATGGCTCAGAAGACCAATAGGTCTAATTAGATTATAGACTTAGAGACTAATGTGTCAAAGACAAAAAACTGAGAATTAAGTGTTAAATGGCAGATCTCGCTGGAGAGGTCAACTGGAAAATAGACAGAGAGCAATATTTGTACAAAGTTAAATTACATTTTATACAAATATTTTACTCATAAGAAATAATTTAACAGGTTATGTTCATTGGATTTGTATAATTAGATGAAGGGGGTTCTTATATTAGGACTATTTTACAGTCACTTCCTTCACCTGGGGCTGTTCCTATTATGGGGCAGAGACAAGATCCTCCATTGGATGATGGGAGCACACAGGAGGCCGTCACTCACAGGCAATGTATTTACCAATATATGGAGTGATATAAGTGGGTGATGTATGTGTAGAGTCCATAGAGTGCGTCTGTGCGCAAGAGGTGCTGAGCTCACAGTATAATAGCAAATAAGGAATAATCCCACGCCCGGAGGCTTATTGTGATATTTATACAGATTTGTATTACACATTACTGAAAATATATTATTAACATAATATTCCTAAATCACTAATTCAGAGCAAGGACACAAATACATTATTATTTATTATCACTCACCTGTACAGGGATCTGAATGTTGAACAGACTTCCCATCTCTCTCATATTCTCCATCCTCATTAATTAATTCAGGAGATAGATTTGCATTTTGGGGTCCTGTTAGTCACAAGAGAGAGAAGCCTCTGGATTTGTTCAAATTAACACAACTATCTGACATTAAATATATACACAAACAGATTCTGGGTGTAAATATCCAGACTGAGGTTTCCTAGTTTTGCTAATGATTTGTTTAGGACTAATGTAAACATCTCTCTATATAAAAAAAACAGTAAACTGATTTAATTAATTCAACAACATTATTAATACATTTATCCTGGACATGTGATTTGTAGATGTGTTAGAAAGTTAAGAAGCTGTTATAGGCAGATATTAGTAATGATTAGATAGTATTACATTCTAGAGCCCTCCCATTCATTAGGCCCTTTAAGTGTCAAAATGCAGCATTACACAATAAATTATTTTGGGGAATTACTGAAATGCTAAGAAAGTGAAATTCAGTGGTTCAAGAAGTTAAGAGTCTTGGCTTCTAATTATAGTAAATTATTGCTGTAGAAAGGAAAATTTAATTCTTAATGAAGATAAATATTTGAAACTTTGATAGATTGGGGTAAAACAATATGAACTTGACTATTTATCCCTATACACAAAGAAGAAGGGAAGCTCCATTAATAGGGGAAATTGAGAGGTATATTACATAGTTATATAGTAATTGAGGTATAAAAAAAATGCAATATGCAGATTATTTGTTAATTGATCAAGAGGAATACAAACAGAAAAAAACACTTGCAAATTGTCTCAAAAAGGGGGGGGGGGGGAAATCCTTCCTGACCCCAGATACTTTTAATCAGACTCCTCCTGGATCAAAACTCCCTCTCTAACTATCCAGGAGAGCCTTAAATGCTCTTTTTACTCAAAAATATAACCAACGCCTTTTTAAAGTTATCTATCAAATCGAATGTCACCACCTCCTTTGGTAGAGAATTCCACAGTTTAACCACCCTTACCGTGATTGTCCTTCATATTCCAAATGAGGGCGTACTTGGGATTCGTTTAGTGGCAGAATTATATTTGCTTCCCTGGCTTCTATACCCTTCTTAATACATGCTAATATTTTACTTGCCTTTGCAGCTGCTGCTTGGCTTTGAGCACTGTTACCTAGTTGGTTGTCCACAAGTACTCCCAAATCTCTTTCAATATCTGATACCCCTTGATTTGCTCCATTAAGAATATAAATTGCATGGCTATTTTTCATTGCCATATGCATAACTTTACATTTATTCATATTAAATCTCATCTGCCATGTAGTCACCCATTTCTCTAATTTAAGCAAATCCCTTTGGAGGGAAAGTACATCATTATCTGATTTAATGAACTTGCACAACTTCGTGTCATCAGCAAAAATGGAGACAATACTTTCCAATCCTACTTCTAAGTCATTAATAAATATGGTAAAAAGCAGAGGACCTAATACTGAGCCATGAGGAACCCCACTTACCACATTAGTCCAATCAGAGAATGTTTAATTTACAACAACCCTTTGCTTCCTGCCTTTTAGCCAGCTCTCAATCCATGAGCAGATATTGACTGCAATTCCTGTATCTCCTGTATGTCTTCACACAATAGTCTCCCATGTTGTACTGTATCAAAAAGCCTTTGCAAAAACTAAAGACTACATCCACTGAGTTGCCTTGATCCAAGTTGCTACTAACCTCCTCATGGAAACTAATACATTTGTTTGACATGACCTATCACTCATAAATCCATGTTGACTCCTACTTATAATCCTGTTTGAATAAACATATTCTTGTATATTATCCCTTATTAACCCTTCTAAAAGCTTTCCCACTACAGAAGTGAGGCTTACAGTTCTCTAAATCCCCGGCATTGCTGGTGCTCCCTTCTTAAACATAGGTATCACCTCTGCCTTTCTCCAGGCATCTGGTAGCGAGGAAAGAGTGAATCTGGAAAAATTAAATATAATGGTTTTGCTATTACCTTCAGGACCTGGGGCTTTATTAACATTTATTTTCTCCAATCTCTTTTGGATTTCTTCCTGCGTTAACCAATTATTTAGTGATGGTAGTGTAGCCCCATTATGTTTCAGTGTCCCAAACACTGGTACCTCCTTTGTATATACTGAAGAAAAGAACCTATTTAGCTCATCTGCCTTTTCCTGGTAACTAATTATCAGACGTCCTGTGTCACATTGTAATGTTCCTACAGCTTCCTTCCTCGCTTTCTTACCTTTAATATGTTTAAAAAATATTTAGGGTTAGTCTTACTCTCCTTTGCAACTAACTTTTCATTTTCTAGCCTTGTTGATTTCCTTGTACTCCTGTAAAGCAGTCTCTGTCCCCTCTTGTCTGTATAATTTAAATGCCTGTTTTTTACTCTGTATCTTGATCGTTAAATCATTGTTAAGTCACATGGGATGTGATT
Source organism: Discoglossus pictus (assembly GCA_027410445.1). Lineage (NCBI taxonomy): Eukaryota > Metazoa > Chordata > Amphibia > Anura > Alytidae > Discoglossus > Discoglossus pictus. The sequence continues at coordinate 15,016,313 of CM050163.1, read as the reverse complement.
TAATCCTTCCACTTTTATTCCCACATGGTATATGGTGATAAGTGTATATATATTTAGTAATGTTGTCCATTTATGTTCAGTTTTTTTTACCTGCCAGTTCTCTGTCCCAGTCTATACTTTGTATTCCTGCTCTTAGACCGTTAAAATCTGCCCTTTTAAAATTTAGAGTTTTTGTTCGCCCCTTCCAGTTTTTCTTTTTTTACTTTAATCTCAAATGAGTCTATGTTGTGATCACTGTTTCCCAAAGGTTCAACATTTCATACTATATCAATATTATTTGTGATGACTAAACCAAGATCTCATTTATAGTAGGTTCTTGTACAACCTGTGCCAGGTAATTTAGTGCTTCATATAAATAATTCTAAAGTAAACTTTGAGTGGTTAATTCAGTATATAATAGCTTTACAATTTTAAGCAGGAGATCATCACAATAAATAAGTGAGAGTCAATTTGAGGAGTTGTTTGTATGGCTTTATATTTGTGCCATTGATCTCCAACTAAGTTGAACAAATTAAAAAAGTTAGTTTGTTTTTACATACTTCTGTGTGTTTTTAGCCAGTGTGTAGAGGGTGACTACCCCCAGAGAAATATTTATTACTCACCTTCATATACAGTCAGGTCCATAAATATTGGGACATGGACACAATTCTAACCTTTTTGGCTCTATACACCACCACAATGGATTTACACATTTAACGAACAAGATGTGCTTTAACTGCAGACTTTCAGCTTTAATTTGAGGGTATTTACATCCAAATCAGGTGAAGGAATTACAACATTTTGTATATGTGCCTCACACTTTTTAAGGGACCAAAAGTAATGGGACAATTGGCTGCTCAGCTGTTCCATGGCCAGGTGTGTGTTATTCCCTCTTAATCCCATTTACAAGGAGCAGATAAAAGGTCCAGAGTTAATTTCAAGTGTGCTATTTGAATTTAGAATCTGTTGCTGTCAACCCTCAATATGAGATCCAAAGAGCTGTCACTAGGCTGAAAAAACAAAACAAACCCATCAGAGAGATAGCAAAAACATTAGGTGTGACCAAATCAACTGTTTGGAACATCCTTAAAAAGAAAGAATGCACCAAGGAGCTCAGCAACACCAAAAGACCCGGAAGACCACAGGAAACAACTGTGGTGGATGACAGAATAATTCTTTCCCTGGTGAAGAAAACACCCTTCACAACAGTTGGCCAGATCAAGAACACTCCCCAGGAGGAAGGTGCATGTGTGTCAAAGTCAGCAATCAAGAGAAGACTTCACCAGAGTGAATACAGAGGGTTCACCACAAGATGTAAACCATTGGTGAGCCTCAAAAACAGGAAGGCCAGATTAGAGTTTGCCAAACAACATCTAAAAAAGCCTTCACAGTTCTGGAACAACATCCTATGGAGACCAAGATCAACTTATACCAGAGTGATGGGAAGGGAAGAGTATGGAGAAGGAAAGGAACTGCTCATGATTCAAAGCATACCACCTCATCAGAGAAGCATGGTGGTGGTAGTGTCATGGCGTGGGCATGTATGGCTGCCAATGGAACTGGTTCTCTATTATTTAATGATGATGTGACTGCTGACAAAAGCAGCAGGATGAATTCTGAAGTGTTTCGGGCAATATTATCTGCTCATATTCAGCCAAATGCTTCAGAACTCATTGGACGGTGCTTAACAGTGCAGATGGACAAAGACCTGAAGCATACTGCAAAAGCAACCAAAGAGTTTTTTAAGGGAAAGAAGTGGAATGTTATGCAATGGCCAAGTCAATCACCTGACCTGAATCCGATTGAGCATGCATTTCACTTGCTGAAGACAAAACTGAAGGGAAAATGCCCCAAGAACAAGCAGGAACTGAAGACAGTTGCAGTAGAGGCCTGGCAGAGGATCACCAGGGATGAAACCCAGCATCTAGTGATGTCTATGCGTTCCAGACTTCAGGCTGTAATTAACTGCAAAGGATTTGCAACCAAGTATTAAAAAGTGAAAGTTTTATTTATGACTGGTTATCTGTCCCATTACTTTTGGTCCCTTAAAAAGTGGGAGGCACATATACAAACTGTTGTAATTCCTACACCGTTCACCTGATTTGGATGTAAATACCCTCAAATTAAAGCTGAAAGTCTGCAGTTAAAGCACATCTTGTTCGTTTAATTTTAAATCCATTGTGGTTGTGTATAGAGCCAAAAAGATTAGAATTGTGTCGATGTCCCAATATTTATGGACCTGACTGTATATCTGAATGGATTGTCACCTGCAGAATATCCTTTTCATCCATCTCATCTTCCTTAATATCTGATACTGTGCCCAGATCTTCATCATGGAAACCAGATACGGACAACCAAGAATGAAATGGATTTGTAGAAATATATCAAATACATCCACCAAATATCCCTTTTCTTCCATTAACAGCCCACATAAATCAAACACAGGTCTCATTAATATATATGGCCAGGTATTACTCTGGAGTTGTGGGAGGAGGCTTCTCTCCTACATAACCCCCCAGCCAACTTACCAGGTGTACCTACGTAGCATCAATTCATCCCTCTACACCACATAAAACACACCTTCTCTACTCTCCATGGTCCTCTAATCAGGCTAAGGGTCAAATACCTTTTCCGAGCTGGTAAAGGCGGAACTACTGTTGGGGCTATTACAAACTCACCAGCTATTGTCATAACTAGAACTATCCTCTAAAAAACACTCTTCACTGATTACTATATTAAAGAACAAATCCGTTGGGGAAGGGAAAACATCTCTGTTTGTTTATATGGTTGAACTATGTATGTGAAATATGTAGCTGTAACCTTTGGGAGATTCAGGATTAGTAAAGTATACAGGGTAGGTATCTTTAAGACTGGGCTCCAGGCCCCAGCAGGTCCATCCTGGCCTAGCCTGGACCTATCAAATCGCCCAACCGTGATTTGATGAGACAGAGCTAGCAATCTCTGCCACAAGGCTCAGAAAAATGTATGGCATTACACATTTAATATTTATCCTAATCCCTGTATAAATAATGTATCACTCACCTTCACTGATAATTACAGGAATTTCCTCCTCTTTAATCATATTTGTCTCTTCTTCTTGATCTGAGAGAACTGATGGTGTCACTTTGTCACTGTCTATACAAATAAACATGAGACGGTCACACGCTGGGATTTGTTACACGTATTTATGGTCAGTACAAATAAACATGAGATGGTCACACACTGGGATTTGTTACATGTCTTTATAATCTGTACAAATAAATATGAGACGGTCACATGTTGGGATTTGTTATATGTCTTTATGGTCTGTACAAATAAACATAAGACGGTCACATGTTGGGATTTGTAACATGTCTTTATGGTCAGTAAAAATAAACATGAGATGGTCACACACTGGGATTTGTTACATGTCTTTATGGTCTGTACAAATAAACATGAGACGGTCACACGCTGGGATTTGTTACACGTCTTTATGAACTGTACAAATAAACATGAGACGGTCACACGCTGGGATTTGTTACATGTCTTTATGGTCTGTACAAATAAACATGAGACAGTCTCACACTAGGATTTGTTACATAGCTTTAGGTCAGTACAAATAAACATGAGACGGTCACACGCTGGGATTTGTTACATGTCTTTATGGTCAGTACAGAACAAGGGACAGATATTGTGGGAGCTTCAGAACTGACAAATCTTACATTATTATACAAACTGCAAAATAATCGGATAAATATTATAAATTTATACCAGACTAGTATAGGTCACCCATATACATTACATGATAACAATCCACACCAGATCATCACCAAGTCTCTGTGACTCAGTATAAAGTCCATCTTACTGCTCCATGTTTGTGTAGACACAGAGATGATATTATTGTTTCTTCCTCTTTGTGTATAATAATTCTGAGCCTGTAATCAGACTAAAGAGACCAGAATCATCTAGACTCCAGACGTCACTCAGATCCCAGGACACTAAAATGGCCGATCTCTGTCTCCAGATATCAAGTGAGAAGATCGCACCTCTAGTTCTCAGTGTCATAAATGTATTTTATTGGGAGGACATGTTCTGCTTAACGTGTAATGTAATGTAATGACTTTATATATATATATATATATATATATATATATATATATATAATATATATATATATATATATATATATATATATATATATATATATATAAACACACTTAACACCCAGTGTTTTATAGAAGAATTTCTGTTGTAATGCTCTCTTAAGATGCTTTAACAATGCTAGATTAAGTTCTACTGACACTTTAAGGTAAATACATTTTATAGAAAAATAGATGGTTAACAAATAAATATGATAAGCTGGTCTGAAAATATAGTTATTAAAGACAAATTAAGGGTTCCCAGCACTGGAAGTTAGGTCACAGATAGACTGTGTAACTACATGTGTGTTACAGTGGGTAACACTGTGTGTGAGTGACAGTGTTTTTCAATCAGGCTTGATAAGGCTACCTTTCAGCTTCTTTTGAGTCCCTTCACCAAGACAGCTGATGTCTCTAAACGGCCCTTACTTAGATTCAGAATTTAAAAATATAAACGCAGGATCAGCATTATAAAAATCAGGAACTGCTTTTATTGCTGTGGAAACTTCAATGGGTGAATATTTAAACTTGTACTGATAATAGTCTGTAACAATCTGTGAGTCTTCTGGATTTTGTATTGCAAGGCTTCATAGTATCTTCTCTAGTAATGCTGACACATACATATATATTCTAGATATCGGAGTTACCTCCCTTTATTTAGGAGCATATACACACAATTAATTGTACAGGACCGGGGCAGACATTCTCTGCTCTAAAGATCTTTTTATATATATATATATATATATATATATATATATATATATATATATATATATATATATATATAAACACATATATAGTTCTCAGTAACACGGGTCGTAACTAATGCTTGCGGGTTTGCGAAGCGAGGGCCGCAGTTGCTGGCAAGATGTTGCTCCTTGAGCTGGTGGAGATGAACGCTGTAGGCGCTCATCCCTATGACCCTATACGAATTTCGGACCGCATTTGCAGAGGTGGAGGCTCTACGGAGCTTCACAAGTGGTTACAAACGCCCACAGAAGCGGGACTTTGAAAAAAAACATGCAATGACTAAATACGGACTTACACAAAAAAATACAAGCCGCCGGACTTAGAAAGAAAAATTTGCGTACTTGCACAAAAAAAATACGAGCCGCATGAAAAAATCAATTACGGACTCGTAAAAATACGACCTTAACCAACAGCCCGCGCACAGCGGAAAACAAAAAACAAAAACAAAATACACACAAAAATAAAATAAAAACCTTACCCACAGCAAGGGAGGACACCCAGGACCTCGATTTCCGTCCAATTTAAAAAGTTTATCACTCAAAAATCCCCTAAGCGAGAGAGAAATGGCAGACGAAAAAAAACAAAAACGAGGCTTTACGACCCCTAAAGCCGCAAAACACCCCCAAGCAAATTAAACTTTTACAAAAACCCGTACGAGGTACATCCACACCAACTTATCACATACACATTCGCCGCCATTTTACAACACTAACATACAGAATGCGGAAGTACCCAGCTACACTAACGGCTTCACCTCGCACACGCAGCCTATTTACACTACACACTGCACACATTGCTGACACTTACACCTCAGCTCAACAGCAGTGCAAACCTACATTGTATGCTGTAGGAACATCAAAACAGATTGTTAGCTCTTCAGCACATTGCCTGCTGCTTATAGGTAAAGTATATTAATTTATTATCATGAAAAAATACATATATACAAAAAAAAAAAAAAAACACCACAGTATCGCAAAAAAGCACAAACACCTTCACCGCGCGCCTCACAAGGTGCCCCAACGGTGCTCATAGGACACAAAATACACCAAGGGAGAGCCTTGCAATAAGCGCCAAAAGGAGATCAGCGCGGACCTTACAATAAGCGCAAAAGCGCCTCTGATAACAAAAAATACACCAACCCAGAGGCTTGCAATGAGCTGTCGAAGGATCTCAGACCACCAAAACACTCACTCTCTGTGGCAAACAGCATTACCTGCCTTACAATTCTATTGCCATCATTTTTTGACGGGCAAGTCGCTAGTATATATCACATAATAGTTGTCAAACTACAAATCGTCGTCACACTTTGCGAGCTCGCAAAGCAAGCTTGCAAGAACTGCATCCGCATCTGCGGAAGGTGGAGGCTCCAACGTCGGCTGCAATAAGCTGAAGGCTTTCGCGAGGGGCCTCATTTGCAGAGGTGGAGGCTCTACGGCGCCTCACAAGCGGTTACAAACACACACACAAGCGGCAAAAAAATAAATAGATCTAACACGCAATCTATAAATACGAACTTAGCCCCCAAAAAATACGAGACGCGTGACTTAAAAAAAAAAACATTACGAACTTGCAAAATTACGACATTAACGGCCGAACCGTGCACACCTGAAAACATTAAAAACACAATAAATACAGACAAAAAAGACATTAAAAGCTTACACACAGCAAGGGGGGGCACCCAGGACCTCTGCAAGTGAAGTTACACTTCGATTTATGTCCAAATTTCGGAGTTTAGACACCCGAAGATCACCTAAGCGAGAGAAAAAATGGCCGCCGAACAAAACGAAAACGAGGCTACATGACCCAAAAGCCGCAAAACACTTTCCAAAAAGCCATACGAGGTCCAAGATACACTTTTAGCAAGAACACTAAATCATCCACAGCCATTTTACAACACTAACTTACACAATGTGGAAGTACACAGCTACACTAACGGCTTCCCCTCGCGCATGCAGCCTATTTACACTACACACTGCACACATTGCTGACACTTACACCTCAGTTCCACAACACTGCAAACCTACATTGTATGCTGCAGGAACACCGAAACAGATTGGCGGCTCTTCAGCATAATGCTTCCTGCATATATTACTTCTAAATAGGTAAAGTACCGTATATACTCGAGTATAAGCCGACCAGAGTATAAGCCGAGGCACCTATTTTACCACAAAATACTGGGTAAAATGAGTGACTCAAGTATAAGCCGAGGGTGGGAAATGTGCTGCCCCCTGTGTCCCTCTTGTGCCCTCTCTCTCTCTCCGTGTCTCTTCTCCCCTCTCCCTTCCCTGTATCTCTTCTCCCCTCTCCCTTCCCTGTGTCTCTTCTCCCCTCTCCCTTCCCTGTGTCTCTTCCAACCTCTCCCTTCCCTGTGTCTCTTCCCCCCTCCCTTACCACCCTCCTCAACCTCCCTCCTCATCCTCAACCTCCCTCCTCATCCTCAACCTCCCTCCTCATCCTCAACCCCCTCCTCAACCCCCCATCCTCAATCCCCCTCCTCAACACCCCCATCCTCATCCTCTCTCCTTAATCCCCCTCCTCAATCCCCCATCTCATCCTCTCTCTACTCAACCCCCCATCCTCAACCCCATCCTCAATTCCCCTCCTCAACCCCCTCATCCTCTCTCCTCAATCCCCCATCCTCAACCCCCCTCCTTAACCTCAACTCCCCTCCTTCTCAACCCCTCCTCCTCATCCTCCCTCCCCATCCTCCCTCCTCATCCTCCCTCCTCATCCTCAACCTCCCTCCTCATCCTCAACCTCCCTCCTCATCCTCAACCTCCCTCCTCAACCTCCCTCCTCATCCTCCCTCCTCATCCTCCCTCCTCATCCTCCCTCCTCATCCTCAACCCCTTCCTTAACCCCCTCCTCAACCCTCTCCTCAACCTCCCTCCTCAACCCTCCATCCTCAATACCCCTCCTCAACCCCCCCATCCTCAATCCCCCTCCTCAACCCCCCCATCCCCATCCTCTCTCCTCAACCCCCCATCCTCATCCTCTCTCCTTAACCCCCCATACTCAATTCCCCTCCTCAACCCCCCCATCCTCATCCCTCAACCTCCCATCCTCAACCCCCCTCCTCAACCTCAACCCCGCCTCCTCAACCCCTCCTCCTCAACCTCCCTCCTCAACCTCAACCCCCTCCTCAACCCCCCATCCTCAACCCCCCATCCTCATCCTCTCTCCTCAACCCCCCATCCTCAATCCCCCTCCTCAACCCCCCATCCTCATCCTCAACCCCCGTCCTCAACCTCCATCCTCAACCTCAACCCCCCTCCTCAACCTCCATCCTCAACCTCAACCCCCCTCCTCAACCTCAACCCACCTCCTCAACCGCCCCCCTTAACCTCCCTCAACCCCAACCCCCCTCCTCAACCTAAACCCCCCTCAACCCCCCTCCTCAACCTAAACCCCCCTCAACCCCCCTCCTCCACCTAAACCCCCCTAAATACCTCCCCCCTCACTAACCTGCTTGTGCTCCGGCCTCCGCTCCTTGACCCGGCGCGCATGTGACGTCACATGCACGCCGCGTCATTAGCATATACCGGGTGCCGGCACCCGGTATATGCTAATGACGCGGCGCGCATGTGACGTCACATGCTCGCCGGCGCCGGTTCAAGGAGTGGAGGCCGGAGCACAAGCAGGCAAGGGCCTGCTTGCCTTCAAAAAAGGGCTGAAAAACTCGGCTTATACTCGAGTATATACGGTATATTAATTTATTCATGTATTCATTATTTCATTGGCATACAAAAATACATATACACAAAAAAAAAAAAAAGAACGTATCACAATATACACAAAAGACATTCACAGCGCCCCACAACGACTGCCAACGCTGCTCATAGCACACAAACTACACCAGGGGACAGCCTTGCAATAAGCGCAAAACGGTTTGCATTATGTCTCAAACAGCATTCCCTGGCTTACAATTTCATGACCGTCTTTTTTTGACGTGCAATTCGCTAGTATATATATACTAGCGACTTGCCCATCAAAAATGACGGAGCAATAAAATTTGAAGCCATGGCAATGCTGTTTGCCACACAATGTTAAGCTTTTTCTGCTCTAGGGACCTTTGGGGCTCATTGCGAGCCTCTCTTCGTGTGTCCTTTGGCTCCTCTGAGCACGCTCGTCGCTCATCACAAAGACAGATATATGTATCTATATTACTTTAAATACTAATTAATTTAAGAATGAATTAATATAGTTTACCTATTTCTAATTAATATATCTAACACTCAATAGCCTGAAGAGCTAACAATCTCTTTTTATTTTCCTGCAGCATATAATGTCCAGTTGGACTGTTGCTGGCCTGAGGAGATAGTGTCATGAATGTCCCAACTGTGCATTAGAAGTAGGCTGTGTGCGCGAGGGCAAACCGTTGGTTTATTTGTGTAAAGCACTACTGTAGATGCGTAATGTTGTTAGTTGCAAGTTAGTGTTGTAAAATGGCATTGTTTGTCTATGTGCTACGCGGTTCACGAGCAATTCCAGTCCTTTGTAATAGTGTATTTTGTACCTTGTACGTTCCTAGGTGAAAGTGGTAGGCGGCTGTCGGTGTTTTGCACGGTTCAGGATCGTTTAACCTCGTTTAAAAAAATTTGGGCGCCATTTTTCTCTCTCGCATAGCCGTTTTTTGAGTTGCGATACTCTGCAAATACGACTTAAATTTGCATGCAACCTCAATCCCAGATGTCTTGGCTTGGGGGGGGGGGGTTAGTTGTTTTTTCCGATGTGTGCTGTTCGGCCGTTAACTTTGTATTTTTCCTATCTCGTATTTAATTTTTTTCCTTTCTGGCTAAGTCCCGCGTGTTTCATTGCCTCGACTGTTCACCTCGCTTTGTGAGGCTCGCAGGCGATGAGCGCCTTTAGCGTTCATCGCCTAAGTGCTGCAAGTTTTAATGCCAATTGCTCGCCTCGCTACACGAGGCTCGCAGGCAATGAGCACCTTCGGAACTAATCTCCTAAGTGCTGCAAATTTTAGTGGCTCGCAGGTGATGAGCGTGATGACGTCTCGCAATCTTCTACTATATATCTTGTTCCATATATATATTCATCTTCTCAGAGTCACTGAAAGCTGTCACATTACATAACTGACAGATCACCTAACTGAATCGCAACTGTCAGTTACAGATACATCATCACATTCTAAATTGGTTAACTGTTCATGAACCAAACATGCAACATTAAGAATCTAACATCATAAGTCAAACACACAGAGAAGCAACATAACATACAGTAATTAACATACAAAGGGTAATCAACGGAACATATTAAATAACTAGAAAACATACTGTAAAACTTCTGAACCCAGCCCACAATCACATATTTCCAGTAGGCAGCCCTGATATGAGTCATCATGCAGCCAGTCTCAAAAATCCTAATCCTCCTGATGTATGAGTACAAAGGACTGGTGGTCAGGGGGATCATGACATGAGTGACAACTGATAACTGAGTTACATAGTGATTGAGGTTGAAACAAAGTTCAACCTTTTTAGATCTCCTCTGATCTGCAATATCTGGATTAATTGATCCAGAGGAAGACAAACATAAGAAAACCCCAATGAAACCTTAATAACTGCCTCAAGAGGGAAAAAAAATGTCTTCCTGACTCCAGATACTGGCGTCAGGATCAATACTCCCTCTCTAATTATGAAGGATAACCCTGAATGTCCTTTTTACTAAAAAATATTTCCAACCCCTTTTATAAAGTTATCTATCAAATCCACTGTCACCAACTCCTTTGGTAGATAATTCCACAGATTAATCGCCATTTCTGTGAAGAACCCTTTTCTTTCTTTAAGGTGGAATCTTTTTATTTCTAACCTCAAAGGATGTCCTCTTGTCAGTTGAAAACCTCTTGGCACAAAAAGCCCCCCTGACAAATCTTTATACTGACCCTGGATATATTTGTATAAGGTAATCATATCTCCTCTTAGATGCCTTTTTTTCTAGAGAAAATAAGTGTAGTTTAGTTAGTCTTTCTTCATAACTTAGCCCCTCCATTCCCATTATTAGTTTTGTTGCCCTTCTCTGTACTTTTTCCAGCTCTAAAATGTCCTTTTTATGAAGTGGTGCCCAAAATTGTACTCCATATTCCAAATGAGGACATACAAGGGATTTGTATAGTGGCAGAATTATATTTCTTGCTTCTATCTCCTTCTTAATACATTCTAATATTTTACTTGCCTTTGCAGCTGATGCTTTGCATTCAGCTCTATTACCAAGGGGTTTGTCCATAAACACTCCCAAATCCCTTTCAATATCTGATACCCCGAGATTTGCTCCATTAAGATTACAAATTCCATGGCTATTTTTTTCTTCCCAGATGCATAACTTTACATTTATTCGTATTAAATCTCATCTGCCATTTAGTTGCCCATTCCTCAATTTTATGTAAATCCCTTTGGAGGGAAAATACATCATGATCGGATTTAATTACCTTGCACAACATCGTGTCATCAGCAAAAATGGAGACAATACATAAATGTAGGATGGAAAGTAATTAATAATTATGTTAAAAAGTTTAAGTATGTTCCATTTACAACAACCCTTTGCTTCCTGTCTTTTAGCCAGCTCTCAATCCATGAGCAGATATTTAATGCAAATCGTGTATCCCTTAGTTTGCACAATAGCCCCCCACGTGTCACTGTATCAAAAGCCTTTGAAAAATCCAAAAAGACTACATCCACAAAGTTGCCTTGATCCAAGTACCTACTAACCTCTTCACAGAAACTAATTATGTTTGTTTGACATGACCTATCCCTCATAAATCCATGTTGGCTTCTACTTATAAACTTGTTTAAATAGATATATCATTGTATATTATCCCTTATTAACCCTTCTAAAAGCTTCCCCACTACAGAAGTGAGGCTCACTGGATTTGCTCTTGCTTCCTTCTTAAATATAGGTATCACCTCTACTTTTCTCGAGTAATCTGGTGATTCTTGAAAAATTATATATAACGGTTTTCCAATCTCTTTTGGATTTCTTCCTGCATTAACCAATTATTTGGTGATGGTAGTGTAGCCCAATTTTATTGCAGTATCTCAACCACTGGTACCTCCTTTGTATATACCAAAGAAAATAACCTATTTAGCTCATCTGCCATTTTCTGGTCACTAATTGTCAGACGGCCTGTGTCACATTGTAATGGTCCTATAGCTTCCTTCCTGGCCTTCTTCCCATTAATATATTTAAAAAATATATTAGGGTTAGACTTACTCTCGTTTGCAACTAGCTTTTTCTATTGTAGCCAGTCTTATAAGGCAGTCTCTGTTCCCTATTTTTTGTATAATGTAAATGCCTGTTTTTTAATCCCTTATCCCCCCTACAGTTTCTACCCTATTACTTCTATCTAGTCCCTCTCCCATCTACTAGTTTAAAAACTCCCCCAGCCTTCTACCATCCTTTCCCCTAGCACACAAGATCCCACATCATTAAGGTGCAATGCATCTCTGCTGTAGACAATATTCCCAAGTGAAAAGTCAGCCCAGTGCTCTAAAAGCCCAAACCCCACCTTAATGTACCACTTTTTTAGCAACGCATAAACCTCCCTAAGAACCTTCTGTCTACCTGGGCTAGCACATGGCACTAGTAGTATCTTGGAAAATACTACCTTGGAGGTCCTTGCCTTAAGTTTATTTCCTAGTTCTCTAAAATCATTCTATAGGACACTCCATCTTTCACTAACTTTGTCATCAATATATATCAAGACCATCGGTTCATTTCCAGCCCCTCCCAATAATTTATCTACCTGATACACAACATGCCGACCCGAGCACCCGGGAGACACCAAACTGGTCGATTGCTGGGATCTGGATGACAAATCACCCTGTCTAACTTCCTAATAATAGTGTCCCCTACCACCAAAACTTTTCTGTTGTTCTCCATATTATGCCCTCCCTCTCCTCCAGTAGAACTGTTCTCCCGGGTTTTTAACGGGAACAGCTCTATCTGGCATTGCCATTCCTATATGGACATCCCCAACAGTTTCACTCAATCTGGCAACTCTGTTGATGTCTGCCTCCTCCTCCTGTTCCCCCTGCTTCCCCTTGTAACTGTAACCCAGCTACCTCCCTGGACATCCTCACTAGCAACATCTCCACCCTCCATGCTAGGCCCAGCTAAACTGTGCTCCGTGAGCACCAACTCCCTTTCCAGTGGAGCAATATCACTAAGTGATGCAATTCTCCTCTCCAGCTCTCCAATTTGAGCTTCAAGATAGGCAACATGCTCATCATACATGTCACAGAGGTATGGATCAGCTGTTTCAGAAGTTCATACATATGACAGAATGCAAACGGAGTGAGGTTGTCACTGGACTCACAGTCACACGCTGTGAATGACAGCCAGTGACTGTGAGTGACAGCACCTGACTGTGAGTGACAGCAGTTGACTGTGTGTGTGTGAGTGAATGACAGCGGGTTACTGTGAGGGACAGCAGTTGACTGTGAGGGACAGCGGGTGACTGTGAGGGACAGCGGGTGACTGTGAGGGACAGCGGGTGACTGTGAGGGACAGCGGGTGACTGTGAGGGACAGCGGGTGACTGTGTGTGTGAGTGTGACAGCGGGTATCATTATCCATTGGAAAAAAAAACTTCTAGTGTGCTAAAGTTAGAGTGTGTAAAGGTCTTAACATTTAATCTGGGCGGTTACTAATCCTGCGAAATCATATTCACTGTCTGTGCTGATGGATTATACAATCTGTTCAATATTCTGATGTATTTGGTTTACCAAGAATTCCCATCCACCAAACGTTGCAAACCTTTGATGTGTGATCGATGTATCGGGTCATAAAGTTTGACAAGTGACCTAAACAGATAATCCTCGCCAAGTCCAGGCACTGAGAAACCTGACGCACAAAATTAATGACAGAAGAGCAATACAAGAAGTAAAACGTGAAACGTCCGCGTCAGGTCTATACAGGGGCGTCATTTGATGACGTCAGAAGCTAATAGTCAATAGACCTGCCGGCTTTGTGTCGTGATCTCTTGATTTAAGTGATTGAAGTAATTAATGTGCAGTGCCGGTTCTAAGAACAGCGAGATAATTTGGATCATGTTGAGGCAGGCACTTGAGGGGAAATGGTGGGCGCCAATAACATATCATCTTAAACTGTCAGGAACTCTCCGCTACATATTGATAGGTAAAGGTAAAAATACTGTTAACAGTGGCTAACACTATCTGAATCAGCACAATTCTAAGCTGGATCTGAAATGTTGGGCTCTACAAAAAATCCCTTTAGGCATCGAGTGGTGACATCGAGAAAGCCCTACTGAAGATTGAAAGAAAGTGGATGTTCTTATTAAACACACTCACACCGAATGGCATCAATGAACATATAGACTATACGGTCTTTATTTAGCATGCTCATATAAGTCTGTTGTACCTGTCTCTTTCTATGTGATTATATATTACATCTGTATATATTGTAATTGTTTAATCACATTTTTTTCCCCATAGCAAGAGAAATTCTCTTTTTTGATGTCCTCCCCTTCTTTTCCTTTTCATCCTATAGTCTCTCTTTTGTGTGAAGAGTAGTAAAGACTCTCCAGTTGAGACTAGATAGTGGTATCAGTAGAATTATCTGTTTTCTTTCTATTCCAACTTTGAAGGGTATCACTCCACTTGGATACATTTTTTATATCTAAGCCTAAAATCCTAAAGTTTATTAAAGAATTGTGTTAGCATCATTTAAAAGTATCTTTTATAGCTAATTAAGTCATCCTTGGGTGATATATATGTCAATACTCCTGCCACGAAATATGGATGTAGTTGCAGGAAGTATCCTTATTCTTTGGCTAGATCTTACAAGATTACCTTTGCTGTATTCTATATTTGTAAACTTTGGCATAGGTTAATTGACATATTTACTATTGACCACTAGGAGGTGTTGCAGCTTTAAATAGTGCTGTCAGCTTAGACCATCAATTTCCAGCCCATTGACAAAGTCTAGACGAAACGCGTGCGTTTGGGCTTGTTGTGTGATTGTACGTCGCTCTGTGATGGCGTCGGACGCCCGATAGTGCTGAGCGAGGCAGGAGCTTGGGTTGCCTGGGCTCAGGTACATGTGGGCTGACTCTGAAGCAGCAACGACTTCTCACTTCAAGGTTTGACCAGCACTTATACACGTTTGTCTGTTAACTTTCTTGTAATGTGCATAGATGGTGATTAGGCACTTGTGCAGTTTTGCTATGTGATTTATGGGACAGCGGGAGTGCACTGGAAGTAGAGTTGCTTGTGGATATGGGGAGATCTCAAACATGAGGTTCATGCAAGACGACCAAAGACTTGGAGGCATTTTGCCAAGACGAATGGGTAGCTATACCATCTGCAAGAATTAGGGGCCTCATAGACATCTATTACAAAAGACTGCACGCTGTCATTGATGCTAAAGGGGGTAATACACAGTATTAAGAACTATGGGTGTGTAAACTTTTGAACAGGGTCATTTCATTTTTTTCTTTGTTGCCATGTTTTGTTTTAGGATTGTGCCATTGTGTTATAGCCTACAGTTGAATATGAATCTCATAAGAAATAAAATAAATGCGTGTAGCCTGCTCACTCATGTTTTTTTTTTTTTTTAAATCATACATATATTACCAATTCTCCAAGGTTATGCAAACTATTGAGCAAAACTGTATATTCCCCAAACCTCCCATTCTTGCATTTAAAAAAACACTAAACCTAAAACAAATACTTGTCAGCAGAAACCTGGCCAATGAAAAGCTGAGAAGAGAAAATGGAACTAAACCTTGTAACAAAAGTACCTGGGAGTTATTTCAAAACATTTGTAATGATGACACATTGATGACGTCAAAAGCTGTCTCCACTCTCCCTGCATCACTATTTACTTTCAATCCGAGGGTTTCACCTCACGTCAGACTGTCTGCTTCAGACTTGATAAAGAGACGTCAACCCTCTTGAAAGCTCATTTATACATATAAGGCGTTTGTCCAATACAAAAGGTATCACCATGTACTGCATTAGTCAATATATATATATATATATATATATATACATATATATATATATATATATATATATATATATTACTGAATTACTAGATCACTGAACATTCATGGCTGTTTCACACTTCAATTATATATATATATATATATATATATACACACACACACATATATATATCACTATAATAGTTGTCAGTGTGAGGAACACTTACGATGGTACGCCTGCGTGTGTGTATCTATCTTTCTCTCTCTATCTATATATAATCTCTCTGTGTATATCCCTCTCTATCTCTCTCTATATATATCTGTCCTCTATCTATCCATCCATACTCTATCTATCTATTCAAATTTTATCTATCTATTCATATTTTATCTATCTATTCATATTTTATCTATCTATTCATATTTTATCTATCAATACTCTATCTATCCATCCAAACTCTAGCTATCCATCCATACTCTATCTATCTATCCATACTCTATCTATCTATCCATCCATACTCTATCTATCTATATCTATCCATCCATACTCTATCTATCTATCTATCTATCCATCCATATTGTATCTATCCATACTCTATCTATCTATCTATCCATACTCTATCTAACCATCCATACTCTATCTATCCATCCATCCATATTCTATCTATCCATACTCTATCTATCTATCCATCCATACTCTATCTATCCATACTCTATCTATCTATCCATCCATAATCTATCTATCCATCCATACTCTATCTATCCATTCATCCATACTCTATCTATCTATCCTCTATCTATCTATCCTCTATCTATCTGCTTGCCTGATCTTATTTTCATGTATTGAATGTTTACAATAACACACAGAGCGCTATAGCCTCACTAATGCACAATAATGTTGCATATATACAGTATATATCCCTACTCCTTCCTCACTATATATACACACTCACCTCTCTGTGTCCCTCTGTATAACTTGACCTCCTCCTACATTACTATCATTATATCCGGATATCTGTTCCTGTCTTTATCCCACTCGTACCTGATAACCAGTCACAGACACAAATAAAGCCCTAAATTATATCCTGATGAGTAATAGGAACATCAATCACTTTATTTACCTGCTGAAAGATCGGACAAAGATATTTTCCGGGCCGCCATCTTGTTAAAAGAACGGGAAGTAAATACACCGGAAGTTACTTTGTCGAACTGCAAGTCCCAGAATCCCCATGCTGACCAAGGAGCGGCCAATCAGCAGTAGTAGGCAGGAACATTGTTGTAATCGGGTTTCCATGGTGACGCGGTGTACATAAACTGCTAATAGCCCTATTGCTTTAGAACTGAAATGTTATTATTGAAGAACTCTGCCTGACAACTAGTGATGGCCATTATTTAATTTATCATAACATTTTATTGGATGCCATTCCCGCTCTGTAATGTGTGTCGTTTGCATTTTCCACACTATCTGAGTTGAATAACACAAACAAGGGAGCAAAGTGACAAAATAAGAAGTGACTGGAGCTATTTCTCTCTTTCATTTCTGTATATATATATATATATATATATATATATATTTTTATTTTTTATTTTTTATTTATATATATATATATATTTTTTTTTTATTTATTTATTTATTTATTTATATATATATATATATATATATATATATATATATATATATATATGTATATATAGAATAGTGTAGCAGCCGTAACATCTGTAAGAATGAGTTGTGCTAATTTTAATAATATCATTAAAATATGAAAAAATAAGTCGCTTTGTGAATTAAAAATCTATACACTGAATAAGCCTAGTAGCTAAAAAGGTATAAATAAATATAACAATCAAATAAACAATCACTATCAAACACACAGAGGGTGGGACTCGGTGTCACAGAATAATTCAATATATAGAATATTAATCTGTTGGAAACAACAGATTGTAGCTTGTCTGAATATTCGTAAATTGAAGAACCGTCAAAACAACGGACCTCACGCTCGGGAGTCACGTACTAGATATCAATTGCTGGTGACCAGGATCTCACCAAACACAGATGGATGTTTTTTTAGGCAAGGTGCAAGGCCCAAAACCTCATAAACAAGCCCAAAAAGGGAGACCAAGAGGGAGTAGGAACACATTCTTTTAGATTCAGATAATACACATTCTCAACACTTGTCAGATTTCACAGGCATTTTACATACTACATTAATTCTATCAAGACAATTAATTTATGACAATGTAATTAAAGAGAGAGAGGTTAAAGATAAAATGGATGGATGAGAATCTTATGTCAGATTAGCACTGAAAAAGTATTTTGTTTTTTTTACAATGTAAAAGACAAATGGACACTGGTCATGGACATGCTAATACCCTAAGGGGCCTAATGACGCTTCTTAACGAAGCAGGACCAGATCAGGACATAACACAATATCTTAAAATGACATGTAAGGAAAAAAGTAAGTTTACTCCAGAATTCAGAAACTATTAAAAATTGGAAATGTTTCTGCATCTAGTGACCAACGAAATTCTAAGAATAGAGAAGCCACTAAGAGAGAAGTATAATAGTTTCTCTGAACAAGACCGCGAAGCCCTCCAAGAACTAGAATCAGATTAAATAATAATTAAACCCACTGACAAAGGGGGGGATGTGGTCATCATGAACAGAGACAGTTACCTCAAGATGTGCCGCAAGATCTTAAGTAGTAAAAACACCTATGAAATTCTATCCAATAATCCATCCTCAGAGTATAGGATGGAGTTATGTAATCTGCTTGTAACCAGCATACATAGAAAAGAAACGGTCACGAATATGTTACTCCATTGGACTAGTCACCAACCAAAGCCACTAAAGAGAAGTATACCCTTTAGTCAATACTTAAGACTCAAACATAATTGTAACAATCCTCAGGACTTCTACATTCAAGCTAAGGAACTCCGAGCCAGATATAAAGAACGAGGCTATCCAAATAAGATCCTAAAAACGCCTTCAACAGAGTCCAAATGATTTATTGCTCAGAAATTCTTTACAAAGAGACATCTAAAGCCAGTCCAAATGAAGACAAAATGTGTTGTATCATGACTTTTGGCAACAAAAGCAAATAAAACTAAAAAGTACTTGATAAATACTGGTACCTACTCTCAGAGGACCCAGTGCTCAAGAAAGTAGGGACAGATAAGGCATCAGTCACATACAGAAAAAGTAGGAGTTTGGGACAAACCCTCACACAAAGCTTCTTTTGTAGAAGAGAAACCCCATCAAATTGGCTTAGAACTAAAGGTTTATTCAAATGCCAACATTATAAGGCATGCCAATATATAAAACATGAATGCACCTTCAACGAGAATCACATACCCAGTACAATAATTTTATAATTGCCTATCCACTTATGTGGTTTATACAGTATATTGGGCAGTGAGCTAGCTATATATATTTAATTAATTGATTAATAGAGATTATTATTACCGTATATACTCGAGTATAAGCCGACCCGAGTATAAGCCGAGGCACCTATTTTACCACAAAATACTGGGAAAACTTAGTGACTCGAGTATAAGCCGAGGGTGGGAAATGTGCTGCCCCCTGTGTCCCTCTTGTGCTCTCTGTGTCCCCCTCTTATGTGCCCTCTGTGCCCTTTTCTTGTGTCCCCCCTCTCTCTCCCCTGTGTCTCTTCCCCCTCTCCATCCCCTGTGTCTCTTCCCCTCCTCACCCTCCCCTGTGTCTCTTTCCCCCTCTCCTTTCCCTGTGTCTCTTCCCCCCTCTCCCTTCCCTGTGTCTCCTCCACTTCCCCTCCCTTCCCTGTGTCTCTTTCCCCATCTCCCTTATCACACCCCTCAACCCCCCTTCTCAACCCCCCTCCTCATCCTCCCTCCTCATCCTCTCTCCTCAACCCCCCTCCTCATCCTCAACCCCCCTCCTCAACCTCAACACCCTCCTCATCCTCAACCCCCCATCCTCAACCCCCACTCCTCATCCTAAACCCCCCTCCTCATCCTCAACCCTCAACCTCTCTCCTCATCAGAAACTCCCCTCCTCATCCTAAACCATCAACCTCTCTCCTCATCCTAAACTCCCCTCCTCATCCTAAACTCCCCTCCTCATCCTAAAACCCTTCCTCATCCTAAACCCCCCTCCTCATCCTAAACCACCCTCCTCATTTTACCCCTCTAATTACCTCCTCCTCTCCCTTTCCCCTCACTTACCTTCCATCAGCAGCTGTGGAGGGGGGTTTAGGATGAGGAGGGGGGTTTAGGATTAGGAGGGTGGGTTGAGGATGGGGGTTGAGGATGAGAACAGAGGTTGAGGATGAGGATGGGGGGAAGAGAGACACGGGGGAAGAGAGACACAGGGGTGATGACTTGAGTATAAGCCGAGGGGGCACTTTTCAGCCTTAAAAAAGGGCTGACAAACTCGGCTTATACTCGAGTATATATGGTAAGTTGAAAAAACTCAAAGTATATTAGGGTTGCATATCATACAAACACAAATACTCTAATATGCAATGAAATCTGCGAGGTGCACTTCCGACACCAACCTGAGAGATAGAGCGCTAATATTATCCAATAGGACTTCATGTTGTGGATGACGTATCCACCAATAGAATACTTGCAATCAACACTTTAAAAAGCCTGCAAAGCTGTGGAGCAGCACTCAAGCTCAAGGCAACCTTTGACATATCATCTTACACCAACGAGTTGGCTATATTGATCCTGCTGCGTGATTTCCACACATCAGGATATGATCTCCTGGTAAAATTCAGCATGTTTGGTTACTGATATTGATTACTGTACTCTTTGCTGACTATAACAGTGAGGCTCCCGAGGGGGGAGCCTTCTGATATTGCTAAAGTCTTTTGCAACCATCTTACCATTCAACATTCACTGCTAATATCTTTATAGGTTTATCCTCAATCTGTTGATTTACTATTTTGTATCAGATCATAGCAGGTTAATCCTCTATCTGTTGACTTATTCTGTGACACCCTTTGTGTGTTTGATAGTGATTATTTGATTGTTATATTTATTCATACCTTTTTAGCTACTAGGCTTATTCAGTGTATACATTTTTAATTATTATTATTATTACTAGCGACTTGCCCGTCAAAAAATGACGGTTAATAAAAGAAAGTGTTGAAATGCTGTTTGCCACACAATGTGAGTGTACTGTGTGCCTCAACTATATAGACCCCTCTAAAACACTAATGAACGCATGTAATAACACTATAAGTGCCATGAGGGTCATCCAGGACCCTCATGACCCAAAGTTTAAGCACTACACCATTTTAACACGGTCACTTATGGGGGTCTATTCAGACCCTCATAAGCCTCTGTTTAAACCTATCAGTCCCATAAGGATATATTATGACCATTATGGGCCTGTTACAACCCAACATTAACCACATAAGTGCCATGACGGTCCTCAAGGACCATCATGACACTAAGTATAAACACTAAACTGCGCTATACCCCCCCAATAAAACATTACATATCAACTAAACACCCTCTACACTAACCTATTAACACCTACACTACACTACCTACCCCCCAATAACCCCCTCCCCACCACTGTAATTACAGAAATCAAAAAAACTAAAGTCATCAAAAATCTACATTACATAAAACAAAAAAACTAAAATCACCAAAAATAAAAAATGTACATTACAGAAAAAAAAAACAACCTAAGTCACAAAAAATAAAAAAAGGAACATTCAGAAAATAAAAAAATACATTACAACCCCCTCCTTGAAAAGGAAATACATATAATACATACAATACAATACAATTAAATACAATACAATACACCTGTATCTAATATACATCCCCCTATCTAATATACATCCCCCTATCTAATATACAATACTATCTATCTAATATACATCCCCCTATTTAATATACAATACTATATATCTAATATACATCCCCCTATCTATCTAATATACAATACATGCTATCTCTATATAGCAACCCTAATTCTAAGCTAAAATAAATAATTAAGACCACTTACCTTTGAAATGTTTCTTCAGATCACCAACCTATGGTAAAAAAGATTAAAAAAATTACTACAACATGTTTACATAAAATAAATAAACATTATAAACATTCTAAATATTCTACTCACCTTTCCAGCATGTCACATCCTCCATCTTTGCTTCTCCGGCGCAGCCCCTGTTAAAAAAAACATTACATTAGCACACATACATAAACATAAAATCAAGTAAAATCAACACAATCTACATTGTACTTACCTCCCTGCGATGTCTCCAGCCTCCTCGTGTTGTGCCCCGGAAGCATCCACGCTCTTTAAAAAAAATAAAAAAATGACACACATCCGCCCTGGCGGATGTCCCCAACGCTAATGACCTTCCTACGGAGTGTTCCAGAATAAAATTGGCAATGGCGGCTTCTGATTGGCTGAAAACGCTGTCTATCAAATTCAGCCAATGAGAAGACGCCAATTGTGAACCAATGAGAAAGGGATACACCCCAAAATCCCACGCTGATTGGGTAACGCACCTGTCAATCTTTATTTGAACCAATCCGAAGGCTTTATTGCCATCAGCGAATCACAATGGGATACACCCCCATGCGGTGATTAGCTGAAGACATCTGCGCCTTCCCATTGGCTGTAATACTGATTGACATTGACAATAGCCAATGAGAAGGCGCAAATGCCTTCACCAATCAGTATGTGGGGGTGTATTCCACTGTGATTGCCTATTGTCAGTGCAACCAATCAGAATGCGCAAATGCTTCCAGCCAATCACCCAGTGGAGGTGTATTCCATTGTGATTGGCTGAAGGCATCTGCGCCTTGTGATTGGTTTAAATAAAGATTGACAGGTGCATTATCCAATTAGAGTGGGATTTTAGGGTGTATCCCTTTCTGATTGGCTCTGACATTTGCGCCTCCTGGTGAATTTGATAGACAGCGTTTTCAACCAATCAGAAGTCGCCATTGCCTATTTTCTTCCGGAAAAGTCTCCGGGAGCCTCATTAGCGTTGGGGATTTCCGTGAGTGCAGATGTGAGTTCTTTTTTTTTTTTTTTAGAGCGCAGTTCCATGGCGGGGCAGAAGAGGAGGAGGCCGGAGACATCGCGGGGAGGTAAGTACAATGTAGATTATGTTTATTTTCTTTTGTTTTTATGCTTATGTATGTGTATTAATGTTATGTTTTTTTAACAGGTGCCCCGCTGGAGAAGAGTAAAAGAAGAAGGACGGGACATGCCAGAAAGGTGAGTAGAATATTTAGAATGTTTATTTATTTACTGTAAATGTGTTGCACTATTTTTTTTTTTACCTAGGTGGCTGATCTGAATGTACATCTGCAAAGGTAAGTGGTCTTAATTATTTTATTTTAGCTTAGAATTAGATTATTTTATATATAGATAGCATTTATTGTATGTTAGCTAGGGGTATGTGTTTTATATAGATAGCATAGCATGTATTGTATATTAGATTGTGTTATTTATTTAGATAGATTGTGTGATGTATATTATATAGATAGGATGTATATTAGAATATGGTATTTATTTAGATAGATTGGGGGATGTATATTAGATAGATAGGATGTATTGTATATTAGATAGGGGTGTATTGTATTGTATTTCATTGTATTGTATTGTATTATATTGTATGTATTATGTGTAATTTTTTTTCTGTAGTGGGGGGGGGGGTTGTAATGTGTTTTTTTTATTTTCTGTAATGTTCCTTTTTTATTTTTTTGACTTAGGTTTTTTTATTTTCTGTAATGTAGCTTTTTTATTTTTTGTCACTTAGGTTTTTTATTTTATGTAATGTAGATTTTTTATTTTTTGTGACCAGGCTTTTTTATTTTCTTTAATTAGAGTGGTGGGGGGTGGGGGGGTTATTAGGGGGTAGGTAGGTAGTGTAGGTGTTAATAGGTTAGTGTAGAGGCTGTTTAGTTGATATTTAATGTTTTATTGGGGAGGTATAGTGCAGTGTAGTGTTTATACTTAGTGCCTTGAGGACCGTCATGGCACTTATGTGGTTAATGTTGGGTTGTAACAGGCCCATAATGGTCTTAATATACCCTTATGGGACTGGGGTTAAATAGAGGATTATGAGGGTCTGTATGGACCCCCATGAGTGACAGGGTTAATAAGCGGTTTATGGGGGTCTGTATTGATCTCCATGAGTGACAGGGTTAATGAAGGGCTTATGGGGTTCTATATTGACCCCCATGAGTGACAGGGTTAATGAAGGGCTTATGAGGGTCTATATTGACCCCCATGAGTGACAGGGTTAATTGGGGGTTTATGGGGGTCTGTATTGACCCCCATGAGTGAAGGGGTTAATTAAGTGCTTATAGGGGTCTGTATTGACCCCCATGAGTGATAGAGTTAATGATGGGCTTATGGGGGTCTGTATTGACACCCATGGGTGACAGGGTTAATGAAGGGCTTATGGGGTCTATATTGACCCCCATGAATGACAGGGTTAATTAGGGGTTTATGGGGGGCTGTATTGACCCCCATGAGGGAGGGGGTAAGTTAAGGGCTTATGGGGGGCTGTATTGACCCTCCGGAGTGACCGGGTTAATTAAGGGTTTATGGGGGTCTGTATTGACCCCAATGAGTGAGGGGGTTAATTAAGTGCTTATGGGGGTCTGTATTGACCCCCATGAGTAACAGGGTTAGTGAAGGGCTTATAGGGGTCTATATTGACCCCTATGAGTGACAGGGTTAATTAGGAGTTTACGGGGGTCTGTATTGACCCCATGAGTGACAGGGTTAATTAAGTGCTTATGGGGGTCTGTATTGACCCCCATGAGTGAGGGGGTTAATTAAGTGCTTATGGGGGTCTGTATTGACCCCCATGAGTGACAGAGTTAATGAAGGACTTATGGGGGTCTATATTGACCCCCATGAGTGACATGGTTAATGAAGTGCTTATGGGGGTCTGTATTGACCCCCATGAGTGAGGGGGTTAATTAAGTGCTTATGGGGGTTTGTATTGACACCCATGAGTGACAGGGTTAATGAAGGGCTTATAGGGGGTCTATATTGACCCCCATGAGTGAGGGGGTTAATTAAGTGCTTATGGGGGTCTGTATTGACCCCCATGAGTGACATGGTTAATGAGGGGCTTTTGGGGGTCTGTATTGACCCCCATGAGTGACAGGGTTAATGAAGGGCTTATGGGGGTCTATATTGACCCCCATGAGTGACAGGTTTAATGAAGGGCTTATGGGGGTCTATAATGACCCCCATGAGCGACAGGGTTAATTAGGGGTTTATGGGGGTTTGTATTGACCCCCATGAGTGAGGGGGTTAATTAGGGGTTTATGGGGGTCTGTATTGACCACTATGAGTGAAAGGGTTAATTAAGTGCTTATGGGGGTCTGTATTGACCCCCATGAGTGACAGAGTTAATGAAGGGCTTATGGGGGTCTGTATTGACCCCCATCAGTGACAGGGTTAATGAAGGGCTTATGGTGGTCTATTTTGACCACCATGAATGACACGGTTAATTAGGGGTTTATGGGGGTCTGTATTTACCCCCATGAGTGAGGGGGTTAATGAAGGGCTTATGGGGGGCTGTATTGACCCTCATGAGTGACCGGGTTAATTAAGGGGTTATGGGGGTCTGTATTGACCCCCATGAATGAGGGGATTAATTAAGTTCTTATAGGGGTCTGTATTGACCCCCATGAGTGACAGGGTTAATGAAGGGCTTATGGGGGTCTATATTGACCCCCATGAGTGACAGGATTAATTAGGGATTTATGGGGATCTGTTTTGACCGCCATGAGTGAGGGGGTTAATTAAGTGCTTATGGGGGTCTGTATTGACCCCATGAGTGACAGAGTTAATGAAGGGCTTATGGGGGTCTATATTGACCCCCATGAGTGACAGGGTTAATGAAGGGCTTATGGGAGTCTGTATTGTCCACCATGAGTGAAGAGGTAAATTAAGTGCTTATGGGGGTCTGTATTGACCCTATGAGTGACAGGGTTAATGAAGGGCTTATGGGGGTCTATATTGACCCCCATGAGGTTAATGACATGCTTATGGGGGTCTATATTGACCCCCATGAGTGAGGGGGTTAATGACATGCTTATGGGGGCCTGTATTGACCCCCCATGAGTGACAGGGTTAATTAAAGGGCTTATGAGGGTCTATATTGACCCCAATGAGTGACAGGGTTAATTAGGGGTTTATGGGGGTCTGTAGTGACCCCCATGAGTGAGGGGGTTTATTAAGTGCTTATAAGGGTCTGAATTGACCCCCATGAGTGACAGAGTTAATGATGGGCTTATGGGGGTCTGTATTGACCCCCATGGGTGACAGGGTTAATGAAGGGCTTATGGGGTCTATATTGACCCCAATGAGTGACAGGGTTAATTAGGGGTTTATGGGGGTCTGTAGTGACCCCCATGAGTGAGGGGGTTTATTAAGTGCTTATAAGGGTCTGAATTGACCCCCATGAGTGACAGAGTTAATTAGGGGTTTATGGGGGTCTGTATTGACCCCCATGAGTGAGGGGGTTCATTAAGGGCTTATGGGGGTCTGTATTGACCTTCCTGAGTGACCAGGTTAATTAAGGGTTTATGGGGGTATGTATTGACCCCCACGAGTTAGGGGGTTAATTAAGTGCTTATGGGGGTCTGTATTGACCCCCATGAGTAACAGGGTTAATGAAGGGCTTATAGGGGTCTATATTGACCCCCATGAGTGACAGGGTTAATTAGGGGTTTATGGGGGTCTGTACTGACCCCCATGAGTGAGGGGGTTAATTAAGGGCTTATGAGGGGCTGTATTGACCCTCCTGAGTGACCGGGTTAATTAAGGGTTTATGGGGGTCTGTATTGACCCCCATGAGTGAGGGGGTTAATTAAGTGCTTATAGGGGTATGTATTGACCCCCATGAGTTAGGGGGTTAATTAAGTGCTTATGGGGGTCTGTATTGACCCCCATGAGTAACAGGGTTAATGATGGGCTTATAGGGGACTATATTGACCCCCATGAGTGACAGGGTTAATTAGGGGTTTACGGGGGTCTGTACTGACCCCCATGAGTGAGGGGGTTAAATAAGGGCTTATGAGGGGCTGTACTGACCCTCCTGAGTGACCGGGTTAATTAAGGGTTTATGGGGGTCTGTATTGACCCCCATGAGTGAGGGGGTTAATTAAGTGCTTATAGGGGTCTGTATTGACCCCCATGAGTGAGGGGGTTAATTAAGTGCTTATGGGGGTCTGTATTGACCGCACATGAGTGACAGAGTTAATGAAGGGCTTATGGGGGCATGTATTGACCCCCATGAGTGACAGGGTTAATGAAGGGCTTATGGGGGTTTGTATTGACCTCCATGAGTGACAGGGTTAATGAAGGGCTTATGGGGGTCTATATTGACCCTTATGAGTGACAGGTTTAATGAAGGGCTTATGGGGGTCTATAATGACCCACATGAGCGACAGGGTCATTTAGGGGTTTATGGGGGTCTGTATTGACCCCCATGAGTGAGGGGGTTAATTAGGGGTTTATGGGGGTCTGTATTGACCCCCATGAGTGAGGGGGTTAATTAAGTACTTATGAGGGTCTGTATTGACCCCCATGAGTGACAGAGTTAATGAAGGGCTTATGGGGGTCTGTCTTGACCCCCATCAGTGACAGGGTTAATGAAGGGCTTATGGGGGTCTATATTGGCCCCCATGAATGACAGGGTTACCTAGGGGTTTATGGGGGTCTGTATTGACCCCCATGAGTGAGGGGGTTAATTAAGGGTTTATGGGGGGCTGTATTGACCCTCATGAGTGACCGGGTTAATTAAGGGGTTATGGGGGTCTGTATTGACCCCCATGAATGAGGGGATTAATTAAGTGCTTATGGGGGTCTGTATTGACCCCTATGAGTGACAGGGTTAATGAAGGGCCTATGGGGGTCTATATTGACCCCCATGAGTGACAGGATTAATTAGGGATTTATGGGGATCTGTAATGACCCCCATGAGTGAAAGGTTAATTAAGTGCTTATAGGGGTCTGTATTGACCCCCATGAGTGACAGAGTTAATGAAGGGTTTATGGGGGTCTATATTGACTCCCATGAGTGACAGGGTTAATGAAGGGCTTATGGGGGTCTGTATTGACCCCCATGAGTGAAGGGGTTAATTAAGTGCTTATGGGGGTCTGTATTGACCCCATGAGTGATAGGGTTAACGAAGGGCTTATGGGGGTCTATATTGACCCCCATGAGTGAGGGGGTTAATGACGTGCTTATGGGGGCCTGTATTGACCCCCATGAGTGACAGGGTTAATGAAGGGCTTATGGGGTCTATATTGACCCCCATGAGTGAGGAGGTTAATGACGTGCTTATGGAGGCCTGTATTGACCCCCATGAGTGACAGGGTTAATGAAGGGCTTATGGGGGTCTGTTTTGACCCCCATGAGTTACAGGGTTAATGAAGGGCTTATGGGGGTCCATATTAACCCCCATGAGTGACAGGGTTAATTAGGGGTTTACGGGGATCTGTAATGACCTCCATGAGTGAGGGGTTAATTAAGTGCTTATATGGGTCTGTATTGACCCCCATAAGTGACAGAGTTAATGAAGGGTTTATGGGGGTCTGTATTGACCCCCATGAGTGAGGGGGCAAATACGGGCTTATGGGGGGCTGTATTGACCCTCATGAGTGACTGGGTTAATTAAGGGGTTATGAGGGTCTGTATTGACCCCCATGAATGAGCGGATTAATTAAGTGCTTATGGGGGTCTGTATTGACCCCTATGAGTGACAGGGTTAATGAAGGACTTATGGGGGTCTATATTGACCCCCATGAGTGACAGGATTAATTAGGGATTTATGGGGATCTGTAATGACCCCCATGAGTGAGGGGTTAATTAATGCTTATAGGGGTCTGTATTGACCCCCATGAGTGACAGAGTTAATGAAGGGTTTATGGGGGTCTATATTGACCCCCATGAGTGACAGGGTTAATGAAGGGCTTATGGGGGTCTGTATTGACCCCCATGAGTGAAGGGGTTAATTAAGTGCTTATGGGGGTCTGTATTGACCCCATGAGTGACAGGGTTAATGAAGGGCTTATGGGGGTCTATATTGACCCCCATGAGTGAGGGGTTAATGACGTACTTATGGGGGCCTGTATTGACCCCCATGAGTGACAGGGTTAATGAAGGGCTTATGGGGTCTATATTGACCCCCATGAGTGAGGAGGTTAATGACGTGCTTATGGGGGCCTATATTGACCCCCATGAGTGACAGGGTTAATGAAGGGCTTTTGGGGGTCTGTTTTGACCCCCATGAGTTACAGGGTAAATGAAGGGCTTATGGGGGTCCATATTAACCCCCATGAGTGACAGGGTTAATTAGGGGTTTATGGGGGTCTCTTTTGACCCCCATGAGTGAGGGGGTTAATTAAGTGCTTATGGGGGTCTATACTGACCCCCATGAGTGACAGGGTTAATTAATGGCTAATGGGGCTCTGTATAGAGCCCCATGCGTGATAGTGTATATATATGGGATGGTAATGTGGGGTTAATGCATGTCTCCGAGCTTATCTCGGATCCCATGGGGTTAATGAGTGTTTCCAAGCTTATCTCGTATCCCTTCTTGGGTAAGTTGTACATGGCTGGGCTTTGAGCCTCGTTTTTCGTTTTTTTCAGCTGACCTTTTTTCTCTCGCTTAGGGGATTTTCGTGTGTCTGAACTCATGAACTTGGACTTAAATGGAGGTGTAACTTCACTTTCAGAGGTCCTGGATGCCCCCCCCCTTGCTATGGGTAAGCCTTTAATGTGTTTTTTGTGAGTATTTGGTGTGTTTTGACTGTTTTTAGGTGCGCCCGGTTCGGCCGTTATGGTCGTATTTTTCGTGCGTGTGGGTGTTTGTTCCGTTAAGGTTGGTTCCGAGGTATTTTTTATTTTTTTTTAAGTCGTGCGTGTGTGTTTTTACCGCGTGTGAGGCGCCTTTGAGCCTCCACCTCCGCAAATGCGGACCCTCTCTTGGCGAGGGTCCGCATTTGCGGACAAACACGGCCGACGTAGGAGCCTCCACCTTCCGCAAATGCGGAGCAAACTGCATCGCTCGCTTCTCGAGGGATGCAGTTCTTGCGAAGTCGCTTCGCGAGCTCATAAAGCTTAACGATGATTCGTAGTTTGACAACTATTATATGTGATTATTTGTTTATTTGTAACACGCCAACATATTCAGTAGCGCTAAATTCACAAAGCAGCATATTTTTTCATATTTTAATGATGTTATTAAAATTAGCACAACTCATTCTTATAGATACTTAAAATTTAGGTGTGTGAAGCACCCTGGGTCCCTAACAACACTATATTTAAATACATATGTATATGAAGAATGATGTAGCTGTGAGTGTCCAGTAATCTAGATGAATAATCAGAGTATTGCAGTATATAGTGATACCTTTTTTATTAGACAAACATATTCATAGTTTTCATGATTAGCTTTCCAGAGCGTTCCACTCTTTTTCAAGTCTGAAGCATTTCTGATAAATTTCCGATTGAAACACAAATGAAAGTTTAAAAAAAAAAAAAAAAAAAAAAAAAAGGTTCTGTTCAGTGGGTTGTGCACAGGTCTGTACTAGTGTAGGACGTAAATATTTGTACATCTTGAGAGTGTGAGGTACCATAAAAGTGTTAGGAGACACAGGGATAGTTGAGAAATAAACCAGACAAAAAAAACAGAGAAAACAAACAACAAAAAAAAAAACTAAAACACACAAAACGTATGCGTAATGTAAAATTAAGAGAATTCAAGATGGAATTGTATATATATATATATATATATATATATATATATATATATATATATATATATATATATGCGTGTGTATATGTGTATATAAATATAAATATATGTATATATATGTATACTGTATATATGTTACGCCCACCAGCTTTGGGGGACTATGCTGACCCCAAGTCTCTTTCTCTATACGGATCGCAACCGTTTGTTCAGATCTCGACACCAGCAGACACTTCAGATGACAGCATCATTTCTGAAGAGACAGGCACCATCAGACCCCTATTCTTAGGATCTCAGAATCATACACCATGTACCTTTGATTAATACAAGCAGAGTCCGACACTACCTTTGTTTAGTGTGTCCAAAATCAGACTGGCATTTCTTTATTGTTACAGAGATATCTAAAAACACACAAAGATCTCACTCCCCCCACATGCCTAACCCCTCCACTTGTGGGCAATAGCTTGTTAGCTTGGGAGATGTCTATTACATGATACATTCCCCAGTTGCCAGATCTCAACTAACAGGGTTATAAAACTATACTTCCCCCTTCCAGACTAAAGCCAGAGCCTTCACACGTGGCTGATCGCAGGGCCATATAAATTATTTCAAATCTTTAACCCTTTGTCACATAAGTGACTGCAATAACTTTATTATTTAAGCATAGCCCACTACCCTATTTATAACACAGATACAGTATTCCAATGTTAATCAATGACAGCACCACATGCACCCACCACATCCATGATACAACTACATGTATGCACCACACCGATGCTACAAGTAAGTCGCCAGCACCCTCCGACCACAAATATAATAACTGATGAACCCCAAACAGTCCAGTGGAGGCTTCTGATCATAACAATACATATATATATATATATATATATATATATATATATATATATATATATATATATATAACTGAAGAGTGAAGCAGCCGTGAATGTCCAGTAATTTAGTAATTTAGTAATTATTAATCCATATATATATACATAGATTAATAATGAGAGTATTGCAATATAATTTGATACCTTTTGTATTGGACAAACATCTTATTTATAATGATGAACTTTCGAGAGGCTTAACCTCTCTTTATCAAGTCTCAAGCAATACTGACATGAGATGGAACCCCAGTTTGAATAATAACAGCAGATGCAGAGAGAGTGGAAACAGCATCTGACATCATAAGGTAAATACATATATGGGGAATAAACACAACATAGCAACGGAAACATATATACACATATACATTAATACATGAAAAAGTAGAGCACTGTAGTCCACAGTGATATCTTTCCTGTTGGACAAACACCTTACTAAGAGAGCTAAGTCTGTTATAGTATAAGAAGAAAAAAAAATTCACATGAAATTCTGATAATGTGTTAGAAAGCCCAAGTCTATATTAAGTCCTGTGTTTTTAGAGTTGAAGAATGTAATCATCTTTATTTCAAATGCTTTTCTCTCTTGGATGCTTTTACATTTTCCTCTGAGTATTTTTACTTTTAATTTTTGAATGGAGTGATCATTCTGGCTAAAATGGTGTCCTACTGGGCTACAATAACTGTCTTCATTATGCTTTCTTATTGAATGCCTGTGTAAATTTTATCCTTAAATGCATTTTTTTGGCCGGTTTCTCCAATGTAACAGCCTGTGTCACATAAAGTACATTGTAACATATAAACCACATTTGACGATGTACATGAATATGATCCTTTGATGTTATAGGTTTTTTTGTTGTGTGTGGCTGTATCATCATTACAAATGTGTTGGCATAATTTACAGGCACGTTTGTTACAAGGTTTAGTTCCATTTTTTGTATTCAGTTGTTCCTTGGCCAATTTTCTGCTGACAAGTTTTTGTTTCAGGTTTGGTGGTTGTTTAAATGCAAGGATGGGAGGTTTTGGGAATATATATTTTAATTCAGTATCTTCAATTAGTAATGGTTGTAAATCATTGATTATTTTCCGAATTTTCTCTAAAATTGGATGGTATGTGGTCACTAGAGGTATTCGTGAAGTAGTTTCTTTTGTTTTGTAGTTTAATACGTGTTCTCGGGGTATTTTGATGGCAGTGGTTATTTTTTGGGTAATAATACGGGGTTTGTAACCCTTTTGTTTGAAAGATTCAGACAGTGTTTTTAAATTGTTATCACGGTCTCCAGTGTTTGAGCAAATCCAATGGTATCTAATAGCATGACTATGGATGATGGCTTTTTTAGTGTCGGAGGGATGGAAACTGGAGCTGTGTAGGTAATTACATCTGTCTGTAGGTTTCCTATATATAGATGAGTGAAGAGTGCCATTGGTGATAGATATAGTAGTATCTAGAAAGTTTACCTGTTCTGTGGAGAAATCCATTTTAAGTGTTTTAGATGAATGGAAGGTGTTGAATGAATTATGAAAGTCTCTGAGTTTGCTTTCTCCTTCTGTCCAGATGATAATCAGATCATCTATGTAACGGTAGTATTTGTATGGTTTGTAAATGGATACAGATAAGAATGTTTCTTCTAGATTGGCCATAAATAGATTTGCGTATTGTGAAGCCATTTTGGTACCCATGGCAGTCCCCATCATCTGTAGGTAGGTATCTTGGTTAGAAGTAAAATAGTTGTGGGTAAGGATATATTCTATTAGTTTAACAATAATATTAGGGCCATATTTATTGTTTTGCTTGTTTGTTGAAAGAAACCTAAAGCATGCCTCAGTGCCATCTTTGTGTGGGATATTACTGTAAAGAGACTCTACATCCATGGTAACAAGTAGTGTTAGCAGGTAGGTCTTTAATCTGACTGAGTTTGTTGAGAAAGTCAGTGGTGTCTTGTATATAGCTACTGGTGTTACTAACTAATGGTTTAAGGATGTTTTCAACTAATCCAGATATCTGTTCAGTCAGTGTGTCCATACCTGTAACAATTGGTCTCCCTGGGTTGCCTGGTTTGTGGATTTTTGGCAGTAGGTAGAAAGTCCCAGTTGTAGGATTGGCGGGGATGAGTTGTTCTAATTCCTGTATATTTTTAGGGAATGTTTTGAGGAGTTTCTTAAGTTGAAGAGTATATATTTCTGTAGGGTCCTGGTTCAGTTTCTTGTAGTAGGTGTTGTCTGACAGTTGTCTGTTGGCTTCATTTATGTAGTCCTGAGAATTCATGATAACAACTGCACCTTCTTTGTCTGCCGGTTTGATGGTAATGTTGGGATTGTTATGGCAGTTCTTTCTTGTTCTCTTGTGGACTACAGTGCTCTGCTTTTTCATGTATATATTGATGTATATGTGTATATAATATGTGTATATATGTTTCCTTTGCTATGTTGTGTTTATTCCCCATATATGTATTTACCTGATGATGTCAGATGCTGTTTCCACTCTCTCTGCATCTGCTGTTATTATTCAAACTGAGGGTTCCATCTCATGTTAGTATTGCTTGAGACTTGATAAAGGGAGGATAAGCCTTTTGAAAGCTTGTCATTATAAATAAGACGTTTGTCCAATACAAAAGGTATCAAATTATATTGTAATACTCATTATTAATCTATGTATATATATATGGATTAATAATTACTAAA
The DNA here is from genome assembly GCA_027410445.1 of Discoglossus pictus. Taxonomy (NCBI): domain Eukaryota; kingdom Metazoa; phylum Chordata; class Amphibia; order Anura; family Alytidae; genus Discoglossus; species Discoglossus pictus. The sequence goes on along the minus strand of CM050163.1, from coordinate 14,982,208 downwards.
TTACTATATATATATATATATATATATATATATATATATATATATATATATATATATATATATATATATGTTGTGGACGAAATTCATGAAAATGTATATTATGTCCATGCTGCATTCCTTTCCTTACAATATATCATAAGATAAGGCACTAATTACTTTTATTCTTTATTTCCTGAGAGTCCTAAGATGGCTACTGAGCTGTATCCTGGGAGTCCTAAGATGGCTACTGAACTGTATCCTGAGAGTCCTAAGATGGCTACTGAATCATATCCTGGGAGTCCTAAAATGACATTCATATCCGTGACCAAATAAGGATATGAGCCCCGCCACCTTCCAGAGCCACTCAGAAGCTTCACATAAACTGACCATAATGACATCAACATCCGAGACCAAATATGGAAGGACCCTTCCTACCTTGTCAACCAATCAATAACTCACTCACTGTCTAACAATGAGTCGTACGATTCTTATATCTGATCAACTTATATTATATAAGTTGCTATGTTGTATTTGGGGGGGTTCGTTGGTTCGTTCGTTGGGAAGAATACAAGAAGTTTTATACCAGAACTTTTGGGTCTGTGTAAATTCTTGTCTCTGTGTGCACACATGCCCAACAGACAGATGATTTGGACAGGAACAGATATTACATAATGGGATTATTTTTATCCATCCAAAACAATTGGCGCTCCAACGTGGGGCCCTGGGTTGTGACCAACAGATAGCAGACAAGGAAGACTTTGGGACGATCTGTCGTGGCATAAAGGAGCCTGATCAACTCAACTCAGATATATGGTAAGGTTTAATGTTTTTAAAACCTTGCATATATATGAATAGTGCTGCTATAGATCTGCCACTTTGTCTTGGGCTGCTACTGAAGGCACCAAAAGTACAGATAAATTGCTTGCCCAGGGTCTACCTTGAAGAAATATCTGTACTGAATAATATCTGTTGCCTGTGTATGATTGTTGAGAGTGTGGGTTTAGTGATTGAGATTTCTTAGATATTGTGTTCAAGGACATACATCTTTGGGTTTGGCAGGTTTCAGGGACGGATTGGGTAATGTCCGAATAACACTATAGCCCTGAAATAGCCGTACGTACAGACGTACATATGCATACCTTTCTTTAGGAGGGTCTATGCATGTTGGATAGCCGAGTATCTCTTTGGGGTGATTCTGTTCGTGCCTTGGTAACGTGATGACCCCGGGAGATATCTATCACACACACTTAAGGTGTAAAAGCATGTATGTGGGATGCACACTTCAGGGACGGATTTATTGTGTCCGGATAACACGATAATTCTCTGAAGGCGTCAATTTTAACACACGACGGTGTGAGATTTTGAACTGCAATATTTTAAGAGTCAGAAATGTTCTGCAGAAATTGATAAATATCACTGTGATCTCTAATTGCTGGTTGTGATGCATGTTTTAATGAGAAATGTAGTTTAGAATTTCTCTCCCTGTAAAAGCTGAAGCTGAAAGCTGATTTATCTGTAACTGTGTGATTCAAGGTCAAAGAAGCACAGTCTGTGAAAAGAATTTACTCCCTCCTCCCATCTCGTTAATTCTTTTAAGGACGTTTCTTTCTATTTCAAATATTTAAGGTCGTATGAATTTTGTACAGTAAGTGAATGTCATGTTTCTGTTCATGTTTTCATACTTAGTTATTCTTTCTATGCAAATACTTTAGGTCGTATGAATTTTGTACAGTAAGTAAATGTCATGTTTCTGTTCATGTTTTCATGATGTTGTTAGATTTTGCTTACAAGAAATAATGTTTGTGTGAAAATAGGTGTGTCCTGGGAGGAGATTGAAAAAAAAAAAAAAAAAGTAAATAGTTCAAGATATATACACGGAGTTAGACTTTGAGACCGCACATCAAATAGGTATCTCAAAGGAAACAGTACCTTAGGATTTTAAACGTACAGTATATATATGATGCAGACTGAGAATTGGTTGTGTAACAAACACAACAATGTAACAATCATCAAATGTGTCAATGAACACATCTTAGACAGGTGTGTTGGGTTTTCGGATTATTAATCCAAGGAAGGAATCTCCATAAAATCTACAATGTAATGGGAGATTATTTTGTTTGAATACATTGCATGTAACAGTTTGCATATTTCTATGTACTCGTGAACATATATGTATATGTATGTATATGCGTGTATTCTTTTGAAACATTTTGTCTGAAGTTTCTGTGTGTTTGTAACTTTCCTACTCTTTGGAGGGGGAGGTGATTGGTCTGCATTTTGAAAAGACGTGTTAGGGGTTTGGCCAACCCCTTCTCACAATTAAACAGTTAAGCAGACCACTCCCCTTTTCTCATCCCACCCTTCTCTGTGTGTGTGTTAGGTTTTTATGTGAAAAAATGTCTGTCTGTATCATTGAGGGGAAATGAGAAGAAGGGAGGTTGCAGGCAGAAGAATGGTGGCTGGTTCTGGGTGGGAACCAACGGTTGAATACAAGATAGTGGTTTGTGAAACAAAAACATGACACGCCCCTATACCCCATCTTAAAGGTAAACAGCACCTACTATACCACTACTGCTGGAGTCAGTGCCCTGTATCCACTACTCCTTGGTAATATTATTTTTTTATTCAAAGGAAGGTATAGGAGACATTCAATGTTTTATTAAGCTTTACTATGGAATAAAAAGTATACGAAAGAAAAAGTAAACGCAACGTTACTTTAGGATGTTTTCAGAAAGTTACAATTTCTGTCTCATACACTGTTATTTTTAGATTCTCTGTGAGCGACTCCCCCCTGCTAATCTCTGCTTATGTAAGTTAACTCCTGCACGCCTGTCTGCAACGCTGATACAGAATTCTGTGAGTTATTAATAGCATGCGCTCCAGATGAAATAGCAAATCAGGCTATTAATTTGTCAGATATTACACAGGATAAAACAGTCAGTGGTAATATATCATTCCAGACACGAGACTCAGATGCTGGGAGCAGCCTTTATGGAAGGATTGAAGAGAATCCATCAGGAAAGATTTATTAACATCTCGTCCTGAATACAAGATGTTGCCATTAGAGACTTTGTTATTAGTTGCTAAAAAGGGCGTGAGTTCTCACAAGCTAATAAGGAGACTACAAACATTATGGTGTCTTCTGAGCAGGAGAAGACAGAGCCAACAAGAACAATAAAGTGTTGTAACAAAGTTGGACACCTTAGGGTTCCACCAGTTATGGTGAAGTTAAAACCAGTAGCTGAAATAGCACAAGAAACTGGTATTTCATGGCCAGAAAGTCTCCCTATAGTACTGTTAAGTGGGGGTACACCCCTGGAGGGAAGTTTTCTCTGTCCCCTCATAAGATCCTATTTGGGACTGCTTCTAGATTAGGGTGTTATTATCCTCAGCAATTGAAATTTAAATCTGATGTATTTGTTGATTATGTGATTGCTTTATCTCAAGCACTGACTAAAATACACGCACAAGTGTTTTCTTCTATTCCAGATCCGGAAGTAGACACTGGTACTCATCAACTACTTCCTGGAGATTGGGTCCTGGTCAAGAGATTTGTGAGAAAGAATTCTCTGGAATCCAGATATGATGGTCCCTTTCAAGTTCTTCTAATTGCTGCACCGTCAGTTAAACTTGAAGGACGGCCTACTTGGATCCACACATCTCATTGCAAAAATAAAGTTTCAGTACCAGACCCATAGCAACCAACATTATGATGATCATAACACATATCCTTTCCTGTCTGTTCTTAACTAAAGTTGAACCTTCTGCATTCATTAGTGAGAAGAAAGATGGTATTACATTTTGGTACAATCCATCTAAAACACATATGATCACATTGTCCTTTGATTATTGTCATGTTGTATGTTGCCAACAGCTAAGCGTGACTCAACAATGTAATTTGTACAAAGACACTCACAGCACATCTATATACATATGTGTTACAGACCAGACTTTGGGAAAAGATTGTAGTCATTGGGAAGCTGTAGGATGGAACACTGGGACAACTTGGGGCTACAGACCACAGAGTGCCTTAGATAGAACAGATTTGAGTGGAAGCCCTTTACTTGAACGTATGACTCTAATAAAGCCAGGCAAATGCTCGCCAAATGGCAAGACTGGAGCTAACATGCGACTTACTCTGACTATCAAGAACCCTAGACCCACAGACGCAGGTACATACCTAATGGGTGACCCTAGACCCACAGACGCAGGTACATACCTAATGGGTGGCCCAGACCCACAGATGCAGGTACATACCTAATGGGTGGCCCAGACCCATAGACGCAGGTACATACCTAATGGGTGGCCCAGACCCACAGACGCAGGTACATACCTAATGGGTGGCTGGGTTAGAGGAGAAGCAAAAGGACGGATTGGTAAATTTATGCTCAGAGATCTAAATGCACCATTCATATCAGAAGGACCAATGCAAGTACAACACACTCAGACATTACCCCAAATGACTGATATCAGTGAACCTATGTACGAAGGAACCCTAGCAAATGAAATTGGGTTCACAGACCTCAACTTATGGCTGGAATGGATGAAATATAACGTAGAGTCACATAATAAGACTAATTGTTATGTTTGTGCAAGTGCCAGACCTCACTTATGCACTGTTCCACTTATGGTAACTATGAAGGAAGAAAAGTGTTTCTTAAGTCTTTATAAAACTACCCAGACTAATAGATCTAAATTGTGAACAATGGGAGAACAGGTATCCCATTATAACTGACAATCTACATCCAGGTGAAGGTATAACCATATACCCAGGTAATTACACATGCTATACAAGGAGTACACCTCAAGGGAGAAACCTAAAGAGGTTTAAGCAAGAGTTCTGCATTATATATTGTATTGGCTTCACAGTTTACAGAACAGACACAAACATTGGGAGACATATATTGGATATGTGGGGACATGAAGCTCAGATCAAGACTAGAGGGTATCTGGAATGGAGAGTGTATCCTGGCAAAGGTCATAATGTCATTGCACATAGTGCTTATCCAAACTGATACCTCACCACACACCCTACTGTCAACATCTAGACGTAAGAGAGAGCTCTCTTCCCCACAAGGTAGCTTTGACCCCCATGTGTACATAGACTCTATTAGAGTCCCAAGGGGGGTGCCTAATGAGTTTAAGGCCCGAAACCAGATAGCAGCAGGATTTGAATCACTGATACCAATGATTGGTGTAAATAAAAATGTTGCTTGAATCAATTATATATATATTATACCCAACAAAGGTTTGTGGATTACACAAGAGATGCTCTGCAAGGAGTTGCAAAACAATTGAAGACCACATCACACATGGCCTTCCAAAATAGAATGGCACTAGACATGATCCTTGCTAAAAAGGGGGGAGTGTAAAAAATGCTCCCAAACACAGTCAACTGCTGCACCTACATACCTGATAATACAGGTCCAAATGGTAAGATTACTTTAGCCATTAACTAAACAACTTGGCACAATAATTGAAGGAGAGTTCTGTAACCACAGACTATTGGGATAAATGGTTTGGGTGGATGAATAACTGGCAGAAGGTATTGTCACAGGTTGGAATTGTCTTTCTTTCAATACTGATAATTCTTGCATTTGTTACCTGCTGTATTATCCCCTGTGTCCGAATATATATATATTTAAAGAAGTCAGTTACTGGAGTCATACCAACCTTTGTGCACCAAGACATTTATGAAGATGACTGTAAGGAGTCACATAAGATGTTACGGTCTATTGTGTCTAGAAATGAAAGTTCTACATAAACCCCTTGTCCCACATGTTCCTGAAACAAGGGGTCAGGGATAGCATCTGACTCGCCTATGACAGTGGCAAGAGGGGTCATGGACAAGCCATGGCAACTCTAACGTACAAAGAAGAACGGGCGTTCATTGGTGCAGATGTGCTAGGGCTTTCTTACATTCATACATCTCATCCACAGGGACAGTTGTACACATAGTCTCTAGGGGGGACTGTTACTAATTATATGCTGTTTATATGACTTTATACCTTAATTAATAAGTTTTACTAAGAAAAACCTATATCTTTACACAGACATTTTATGTAGTACTCTCTAGAAGAGGAAGATATGATACATCTAACCTGTCATATCTACAAGAATAGAATATAAGTGTAGTATGTAACATAATATGACATTTTAGGGGGGACTGTTGTGGACGAAATTCATGAAAATGTATATTATGTCCATGCTGCATTCCTTTCCTTACAATATATCATAAGATAAGGCACTAATTACTTTTATTCTTTATTTCCTGAGAGTCCTAAGATGGCTACTGAGTTGTATCCTGGGAGTCCTAAGATGGCTACTGAACTGTATCCTGGGAGTCCTAAAATGACATTCACATCCGTGACCAAATAAGGATATAAGCCCCGCCACCTTCCAGAGCCACTCAGAAGCTTCACATAAAATGACCATAATGACATCAACATCCGAGACCAAATATGGAAGGACCCTTCCTACCTTGTCAACCAATCAATAACTCACTCACTGTCTAACAATGAGTCGTACGATTCTTATATCTGATCAACTTATATTATATAAGTTGCTATGTTGTATTTGGGGGGGTTCGTTGGTTCGTTCGTGGGGAGGATTAAAGAAGTTTTATACCAGAACTTTTGGGTCTGTGTAAATTCTTGTCTCTGTGTGCACACATGCCCAACAGACAGATGATTTGGACAGGAACAGATATTACATAATGGGATTATTTTTATCCATCCAAAACATATATATATGTATACATATACAAAATTTGACTAGGTAGTTCACCACAGCAATCATTTAATATATGTGGGCAAAAGTGCGATAGAAGCCCTCCACCATACAGTAGTACAGTAAATAAGTAGTACATCTGTGTTCACATTTGAATGTCTAAAACAAGTTAAAAACCTGTTTCCAGCTAAGAATTCTAAAAAATACAGTTATTACACTGCATTCTGGGAAGCTGAGCAGGGAAATGTAAATGTGTCCAGAAATGCTTCATTCTTCTATCCATAACTATGTTAAACATGGCTTCCTTTAAGCTTATGCCCGCTGCATTACACAGCTTTATTGCAAAGCCAAAGTTGAATTAAACACAAGTTGGGAATCCTACCCACAGAAAGCCGTTTCAAGGTCACTGCCTATCATCAGTGTGTATATATATATATATATATATATATATATATATATATATATATATATGTGTGTGTCTATATGTATATATATATATATATATATATATATATATATATATATATATATGTGTGTGTATATTTGTAGATATATATATGAATAATCAGAGTATTGCAGTATATATTGATACCTTTTTTATTGGACAAACATATTAAACCTATGATTATGTTTGTCCGATAAAAAAGGTATCAATATAAACTGCAATACTCTGATTATTCATCTGGATTACTGGACATTCACGGCTACCTCACTCTTTATATATATATATATAATATATATATATATATATATATATATATATATATATATATATATAAATATATATATATTGTGGCCCAGTGGTTAGGATACCGGTGCTTTCACCACAGCATTCTGGGTTCGAATCCTGCCAGGGAACCAAGAGGTCACATTGGTAAGCCCTTGGTATTGTGATTTTTTCTTATTATACTATAACAGGCTGGCACTCTTAGGCCCTCATTCAATTGCGATTTGGACAATTGAATAGGGCTCTAAATAAGCACATAGCATATTTTTTTTAAAGAAGTTTTTAGTTAGTGAAAACCTTGTTTTTGGATAGATGCTTACTAACTAAAAACTTCTGTAAAAAAATATGTTATGTGCTTATTCAGAGCCCTATTGAATTGGCCAAATTGCAATTGAATGAGGGCCTTAGTGAGATGTTTGTCCAACAGAAAATATATCACTGTGGACTACAGTGCTAGTTTTTTTTTTATGTATGTATTGATGGATACGTGTATCTAGTATGTGTATATATGTTTCCTTTATTATGGTGTATTTATTCCCCCTATATCTATTTACCTGATGATGTCAGGTGCTGTCTCCACTATATCTGCATACTATTTTTATTCAAACTGTCAATAAAAATAAGACATTTGTCCAATACAAAAGGTATCATAATATACTGCAATACTCATTATTATTTTATATATATATATATATATATATATATATATATTAATAATTACTAAATTACTAAATTACTGGACATTCACAGCTGCTTTACTCTTCAATTATTATATATACTGTGTATAAATATATATATATATATATATATATATATATATATATATATATATATATATATGTATATATATATATATATATATATATATATATATATATATTGTTTATTTGTAACGTGTCAACATATTTTGTAGTGCTATACATAAGTTGTGATCAAGGCACAACAATATTGACACATTACAGAGAATATAGGGCCCTGTCTTTGAGCTTAGAATCAAATGTCTATATGTATACTAGCGACTTGTCATCAACAAAATGAAGGTCAATAATATTTTAAAACTGGGAATGCTGTTTGTGACACAATGTGATTATCTGAGACTCTTAACCTTTTTTTATTTACAAAGAAGTACCAACATTTATAATAAACTTTTTTATTTTTTTACCCATGAACTGTTGAACTATATAAAACTTTTGAATTGTCATGTATGCCGTAATAATGGAACAATACATGAATTCTGTATGAATAGGTATTGTGAACCATGACATAAAGGTTTCTAACATGGAATTTCTATTGTAAACATTGTTGAATGAATTATTTTTAACAATACTAACATCAATAGGTCAACTTTGTGTAAATGAGTATTTTAAATCATTACAGAATGCTTCTTAACATACAACTTGTAGTTTAACTACTGGTAAATGACATAGGTATTGAATCCCAAGGAAGGCAAAGAGTAAAACCCCCCATTGAAACTTAGTCAATTGTATCAAAGGGGGAAAAAAATAATTCCTTCCTGACCCCATTAACTGGCGATCGGATTACTCCCTGGATGAATCCTGTCTATTTAATTATACATTTAAATTTATAAGAAATTATTATACTGCTACTGACATAATCCTTAATAACATTCAAAAAATCAATTTTTCAAACCTTGAGAAATACAATGTTAACAATGCAAACATTAATGTAAAGTAATAACATTTAAAATAAAATTATTTAAAAATATATTGATCTTGAATATTGAATCCAGAAGAAGGCAAACCAAAAAAAAAAAACAGTGAAACTTTGTCAATTGTTTCAAAGTGGGCAAAAAAAATAATTCCTTCCTGACCCCATTGACTGACAATCGGATTAGTCCCTGGATCAATCCTCTCTATATCATGAAACATTTACATTTTGCAACAAATGATGATCCTGCTACTAACATTAAACCTTAATTATATAGAATAAAACAACTTTTCAGTCCTTTGAAAATAGAATTTTAACATTAGAAACATGAACTTAAAGTATTAAAATAGAAACCGTAAAGCTAAGAAAATGCAAGGTAACGGTTTTTCCATTTTTTTTTGTTAGTCAAAGTGGTTCCCTTTGAAAGAGCCCATCAAACTTGTAATTCTTTTTTTTTACTTGCTGTAGTTGTTGAAAATGGCACATAGAGTTTCCTAACTGAAATAGTGGTCCTCTAAAAGAGACCGCCAGACATCAAAGTTCGTCTGCGAGGTATAACCACTGTTCTCTATGTTTTTTGACATTTTATAGAGTTTCCTTAGCAAAATAGTGGTCCTCTAAAATGAGCCCAAGTGACACAAAATTGCGTCCTTGAAATAAAACCACTGTTCTCTATATTTGTTGTGAATTTGACGTAGATATAAGAGCACTGTTGCTTATTGAATTGGGTTATTTATGGCTTAGTTGCAATTTTGTTTTTGTTTGTAATTTAATTTTCAGTACTTCATAGTAGACAATGTTTTTTTGTAAAACTTCATCCACCATCTAATAAATCACCCTGACTTTGGTTGTTTTCAATATAGACTTTAATTTCCGCTAGATTCTTGCATCTTGAAAATGCAACATACAGTTGGCCATGGGCAAATACTGGTTCTTCTAAAAGGATTGAAAAGTTTGTCCTTCTGATTTATTAATGTCACGGCAAATGCCATGATGATGGGAAATTGTCTTCTCTAAAGTGCAAAAGGCAATCTACTTTACTTGGTGCCAAATCTATTCTTGGTATGAAAACTCTTTCACCTTTATGGGTACCATTGAGAATTTCTGCATTTATGAAATGATATTTTAGTTCATGAACAATTAATCTGGTCCCATTACATAGTCCTTTTCTTGGGTTCATATTTTGCAGTAACATGACAATTGCACCTTTTTTTAGCTGCAAAATATGTGGTGGCATTCCAGATGGAGTTAATGAATTAATAAATTCAGTTGAAAAGTTTGTCTGAGTTTCTTTGTCATCACCAAGTACACAATCTGCATAGTGATAATTTTTATGTGGTGCATCTATTAATTTTAATATTTCATTATTCAGAAGCAATGCATCTTTATTTTTGGACGTTAATATTACTTTGGTTGCAAGCTCTGCATAATAGTTGTTACTTATTGTATTTTGGAATATAGCCGATATAATGTCCTGTTTGCAAATCATATGAGATGGAATTTCCACGGTATCATCTGGTAAATTCTGAATTTGTTCTGTTTTTCCTTCTCCAATTTTGATGAGACACTCATTGAATTCATTTTGTCCTTGTGATCTCAAATTTTGTTCTAATTTGAGGTGAGTAAAGAGTTTCCATAGTGTACTTGACTTTATACATGTTTCTACATTGTCTGTGTGATTTTCATGGACAACAACAGGTAATGTTTGTCTAAAATCTCCACCCAACAACATCACCTTTCCGCCAAAAGGCAAATCATTATCCCTGACATCACGCAACAAATGGTCAATGCATTGTAGAGCATGGCATGACATCATTGTAGCTTCATTGATGATAATTAATTTACTTTTCTTAATTTTTTTTGCTTGTAAAGATGTCATTCTTATATCCGACACTGATGTTTCCAGAATAGGAACTGGCAATTTAAATCCATTATGCACAGTTCTTTCACCTTCTAACAAAAGTGCGGCAATTCCAGTTGTTGCAAATGGCAGTGCTATTTCACCTTGTGTGCGAACAAAACTCATCAATAAATTATATAGATATGTTTTTCTTGATCCTCCAGGTCCATCTAGATAGAAATAATGCTCTTTGAGCAAGTCATCCTCTAGTGCAATTTTTATGGCGTTAAATGCTTGCAATTATAAGGTATTTAAAGTTGCAAGTCTTTCTTGTGTTATTTGGTTTTGAAGCTGAATATCATAGTCTTCAAAGTTTATTTCATCTATGAGTCTTGAATCTGGCAGATTAAAATTTGCACAATTTAATCTATGAGAGAGAAAGACCTCTTGAATTTCAATTAATGCTTTTAGTTCTGCAATAGGCTCATTGTATCGTTGCAAAAAGTCTTCAGACATATTTGTTTTAAAGTTGTCCCACAAAGCTAATGCATTTGGAGCATTTGAGAAGATGCAAATTAATGCAAATTGTTCCCTCATCTGCCGTGGCATTTGACACAGTGCTGCTTCTTCTAGACATCTTTCCCATTCTGTATCATCAGCCAGGAAGTTTCTGTGTCGCACAGCTAAACTAAATGTGTCATAAACTGTGTCATTAACAGTTCTCAACTTTGTGCACCAGGTACATTTAAAAGGAGTAAACGTAAGAAGAAACGTTCAAGGTCTCTTGGACTTACAGTGTATATTCTTGTTATAATTTAATGTCCACGGCTTTTTCTTTTTCGCCATAATCCATTAACAAAAACATAATGGTAGGGAATGTCAATATCCAACAATTCCCTTGCCTCCAAGTCAGTACAATTTAATTGAAACCATGCACTTAATGTAGTTTGTCGATTCTCACTTTGTGCCAAAGAATTTCTTTCATTTCCAATATTGAAATAAACAAGTGTCTTTGGGGCAAATGTACAGCTAATCGATATACTGCATCTGGCCGATCATGCATTTCAAATTTGAGAAGATGCCACATTGCTTCTGGCGCACTTACATAGCGAGCATCTACATGAGATGCAAGTTCATCATGTAATAACTCACTTTGTTCTGGATTTTACTGCACTTTTTACCACTACAGTAGCTGCATCATAGCCTTTGTAAATATATTCGTAGACATATTTAAAGGATTTTATAGAAGTGCAAGCTTCCACATTAATGTGGGCATTATACTTCATGAGTAAATGTGGATTATATGGTCCACATATCTGTTATCCACTTTTTTCCCAAAAATAATGGCATTTTGGCCTTCTCTTCTTCTATTAATGGATAGCCATCACAATTGGAATAAGTTTTGTCTCTATAATCTTTTGGAAATTCTTTAGTGCATTTTTTTTTTCCATACATGGTGATTGTGGATTAATATCTCCACATGGTACATGAATCATGCGATGAGTTACAATCTCATATAGTCTACCAGGTATTTCTGGATCTGGTAGTTCAGCAATGATGACTCGTCAGTATCCAATTTATATTTTTTTGAAGAATTATAAGCATATGTGCATGTGGAAGGCCACATTTTTGAAATTCTATGGTATAAACATTTGCCAAATAACTGAGTTATGGTGATGTCATGTATTAATTCAGTTAAATTTGATTTTGAATACTCTTGCCACTAAATCTGGTCTTTCGGAAGCAGTTTGTCCAAATAGCAGATTCTGTACAATCTCTGGCCATTGTGGATTACATGTAAATGTAATAAATAAATCTGGTTTTCCAAATTTAGTTACAATAGCCATAGCATCATTGTATCTTTCTCTCATATTGTGAGGAGATCCTTGGAAAGAACAAGGTAAAAGGATGGCTTTCCAGATGGCAGCTCTCTGGTTGTGGCTGCCACAGTGACATAATTCATCAGTCCAGAATACTGTTCTACACAAAGTTTATCTTGTTTATATTTGATGAAATTTAAATTATTTGCCTCAACTTGCAAATATGAATCAATGATCCATTGTTGTGTCAGTTTTCCACCACATAAAATGGGATTAAAACCATCTCTTATGGCAGTTTGAGCCACTTTAAATTCAAGCATAGAAATGTTATTTCTAACACGTACTTTTGAATTTGGGTAACTCTCAAGGGTTAATTTGGGTTGCCATCCGGCTTCCCCATTTGAAAAAAAAATTGGATATGTCATTGGATCTAAATTTGGGCTTAAGATTAGTGATGTCGCAAACATACAATTTTCGGTTTGCGAACCGCAAACGCAAACCCCTGCAAATGTTTGCGAACCGGCGAACCCGACAAACCGCCATAGACTTCAATGGGCAGGCGGATTTTAAAACCCACAGGGACTCTTTCTAGCCACAATAGTGATGGAAAAGTTGTTTTAAGGGGACTAACACCTGGACTGTGGCATGCTGGAGGGGGATCCATGTCAAAACTCCCACGGAAAATTACATAGTTGAGGCAGAGTCTGGTTTTAATCCATAAAGGGCATAAATAACCTAACATCCCCCTCCATCATCCTCCCCTGTATCTCTTTACCCCCTCCCTCATCATGCTCCCCTGTGTCTCTTTCCCCCCTTCCTCATCACCCTCCCCTGTGTCTTAACCCCCCTCCCTCATCATCCTCCCACCTCCCTCATCATCCTCCCCTGTATCTCTTTACCCCCTCCCTCATCATCCTCCCCTGTGTCTCTTACCCCCTCCATCATCATCCTCCCCTGTGTCTCTTTCCCCCCTCCCTCATCATCCTCCCCTGTGTCTCTTTTCCCCCTCCCTCATCATCTTCCCCTGTGTCTCTTCCCCCCTCCCTCATCATCCTCCCTACCTCATCCCCCTCCCCTGTATCTCTTTACCCCCTCCCTCATCATTCTCCCCTGTGTCTGTTTCCCCCCTCCCTCATTATCCTCCCCTGTGTCTCTTCCCCCCTCCCTCATCATCCTCCCCCTCCCTTTATGATAAGGGGGGGGAAAGACACAGGGATAAGTGTGAGGGGTGTTAGGGTAAGGGGTGTTAGGGATAAGGGTGAGGGGGTTAGGTGTTAGGGTGAGGGGTGTTAGGGCTAAGTGTGAGGGGTGTTAGGTCTTAAGGATAAGTGTGAGAATGTTAGGGTTAGGTGTTAGGTTGATGGGTGTTAGGGATAAGTGTAAGGGGTGTTAGGCTGAGGCATGTTAGGAATAAGTGTGAGGGGTGTTAGGTCTTAGGGATAAGTGGGAGAATGTTAGGGTTAGGTGTTAGGTTGATGGGTGTTATGGATAAGTGTGAGGTGTGTTAGGGTTAGGGTAAGGGGTGTTAGGGATAAGTGTGATGGGTGTTAGGGTAAGGGATGTTAGGGTTAGGTGTTAGGGTTAGGGCTGTTAGGGATAAGTGTAAGGGGGTATTAGGGTTAGGTGTTAGGGTGAGACATGTTAGGAATAAGTGTGAGGGGTGTTAGGTCTTAGGGATAAGTGTGAGAATGTTAGGGTTAGGTTGATGGGTGTTATGGATAAGTGTGAGGGGTGTTAGGGTTAGGGTAAGGGGTGTTAGGGATAAGTCTGATAGGTGTTAGCGTAAGGGATGTTAGGGTTAGGTGTTAGGGTAAGGGCTGTTAGGGATAAGTGTAAGGGGGTATTAGGGTTAGGTGTTAGGGTGAGGGGTGTTAGGGATAAGTGTGAGGGGTGTTAGTGTAAGTGGTGTTAGGGATAAGTGTGAGGGGTGTTAGGGTTAGGTGTCAGGGTGAGGGATGTTAGGGTTAGGTGTTAGGGATAAGTGTGAGGGGTGTTAGGGTTAGGGTAAGGGGTGTTAGGGATAAGTGTGAGGGGTGTTAGGGTTAGGGTGAGGGGTGTTAGGGATAAGTGTAAGGGGTGTTAGGGTTAGGTGTTAGGGTGAGGGATGTTAGGGTTAGGTGTTAGGGATAAGTGTGAGGGGTATTAGGGTTAGGGTAAGGGGTGTTAGGGATAAGTGTGAGGGGTGTTAGGGTTAGGTGGTAGGGTAAGGGGTGTTAGGGATAAGTGTGAGGGGTGTTAGTGTAAGGGGTGTTAGGGATAAGTGTGAGGGGTGTTAGGTCTTAAGGATAAGTGTGAGAATGTTAGGGTTAGGTGTTAGGTTGATGGGTGTTATGGATAAGTGTGAGGGGTGTTAGGGTAAGGGGTGTTAGGGATAAGTGTGATGGGTGTTAGGGTAAGGGATGTTAGGGTTAGGTGTTAGGGTAAGGGCTGTTAGGGATAAGTGTAAGGGGGTATTAGGGTTAGGTGTTAGGGTGAGGCATGTTAGGAATAAGTGTGAGGGGTGTTAGGTCTTACGGATAAGTGTGAGAATGTTAGGGTTAGGTGTTAGGTTGATGGGTGTTATGGATAAGTGTGAGGGGTGTTAGGGTTAGGGTAAGGGGTGTTAGGGATAAGTGTGATGGGTGTTAGGGTAAGGGGTATTAGGGTTCGGTGTTAGGGTGAGGGGTGTTAGGGATAAGTGTGAGGGGTGTTAGTGTAAGGGGTGTTAGGGATAAGTGTGAGGGGTGTTAGGGTTAGGTGTTAGGGTGAGGGATGTTAGGGTTAGGTGTTAGGGATAAGTGTGAGTGGTGTTAGGGTTAGGGTAAGGGGTGTTAGGGATAAGTGTGAGGGGTGTTAGGGTAAGGGGTGTTAGGGATAAGTGTGAGGGGTGTTAGGGTTAGGGTGAGGGGTGTTAGGGATAAGTGTAAGGGTTGTTAGGGTTAGGTGTTAGGGTAAGGGCTGTTAGGGATAAGTGTAAGGGGGTATTAGGGTTAGGTGTTAGGGTGAGGGGTGTTAGGGATAAGTGTGAGGGGTGTTAGTGTAAGGGGTGTTAGGGATAAGTGTGAGGGGTGTTAGGGTTAGGTGTTAGGGTGAGGGATGTTAGGGTTAGGTGTTAGGGATAAGTGTGAGGGGTGTTAGGGTTAGGGTAAGGGGTGTTAGGGATAAGTGTGAGGGGTGTTAGGGTTAGGGTAAGGGGTGTTAGGGATAAGTGTGAGGGGTGTTAGGGTTAGGGTGAGGGGTGTTAGGGATAAGTGTAAGGGTTGTTAGGGTTAGGTGTTAGGGTAAGGGCTGTTAGGGATAAGTGTAAGGGGGTATTAGGGTTAGGTGTTAGGGTGAGGGGTGTTAGGGATAAGTGTGAGGGGTGTCAGTGTAAGGGGTGTTAGGGATAAGTGTGAGGGGTGTTAGGGTTAGGTGTTAGGGTGAGGGATGTTAGGGTTAGGTGTTAGGGATAAGTGTGAGGGGTGTTAGGGTTAGGGTAAGGGGTGTTAGGGATAAGTGTGGGGGGTGTTAGGGTTAGGTGTTAGGGTGAGGGATGTTAGGGTTAGGTGTTAGGGATAAGTGTGAGGGGTGTTAGGGTTAGGGTAAGGGGTGTTAGGGATAAGTGTGAGGGGTGTTAGGGTTAGTTGTTAGGGTGAGGGGTGTTAGGGATAAGTGTGAGGGGTGTTAGTGTAAGGGGTGTTAGGGATAAGTGTAAGGGGTGTTAGGGTTAGGTGTTAGGGTGAGGGGTGTTAGGGATAAGTGTAAGGGGTGTTAGGGTTAGGTGTTAGGGTGATTGATGTTAGGGTTAGGTGTTAGTGATAAGTGTGAGGGGTGTTAGGGTTATGGTAAGGGGTGTTAGAGATAAGTGTGAGGGGTGTTAGGGTTACGTGTTAGGTTGATGGGTGTTATGGATAAGTGTGAGGGGTGTTAGGGTTAGGGTAAGGGGTGTTAGGGATAAGTGTGATGGGTGTTAGGGTAAGGGATGTTAGGGTTAGGGCTGTTAGGGATAAGTGTAAGGGGGTATTAGGGTTAGGTGTTAGGGTGAGGGGTGTTAGGGATAAGTGTGAGGGGTGTTAGAGTGAGGGGTGTTAGGGATAAGTGTAAGGGTTGTTAGGGTTAGGTGTTAGGGTGACGGATGTTAGGGTTAGGTGTTAGGGATAAGTGTGAGGGGTGTTAGGGTTAGGTGTTAGGGTGAGGGGTGTTAGGGATAAGTGTAAGGGGTGTTAGGGTTAGGGTGAGGGATGTTAGGGTTAGGTGTTAGGGATAAGTGTGAGGGGTGTTAGGGTTAGGTGTTAGGGTGAGGGGTGTTAGGGATAAGTGTGAGGGGTGTTAGGGTTAGGGTAAGGGGTGTTAGGAATAAGTGTGAGGGGTGTTAGGGTGAGGGGTGTTAGGGATAAGTGTAAGGGTTGTTAGTGTTAGGTGTTAGGGTGAGGGATGTTAGGGTTAGGTGTTAGGGATAAGTGTGAGGGGTGTTAGGGTTAGGTGTTAGGGTGAGGGGTGTTAGGGATAAGTGTAAGGGGTGTTAGGGTTAGGTGTTAGGGTGAGGGATGTTAGGGTTAGGTGTTAGGGATAAGTGTGAGGGGTGTTAGGGTTAGGGTAAGGGGTGTTATGGATAAGTGTGAGGGGTGTTAGGGTTAGGTGTTAGGGTGAGGGGTGTTAGGGATAAGTGTGAGGGGTGTTAGTGTAAGGGGTGTTAGGGATAAGTGTAAGGGGTGTTAGGGTTAGGTGTTAGGGTGAGGGGTGTTAGGGATAAGTGTAAGGGGTGTTAGGGTTAGGTGTTAAGGTGAGGGATGTTAGGGTTAGGTGTTAGGGATAAGTGTGAGGGGTGTTAGGGTAAGGGATGTTAGGGTTAGGGCTGTTAGGGATAAGTGTAAGGGGGTATTAGGGTTAGGTGTTAGGGTGAGGGGTGTTAGGGATAAGTGTGAGGGGTGTTAGTGTAAGGGGTGTTAGGGATAAGTGTGAGGGGTGTTAGGGTGAGGGATGTTAGTGTTAGGTGTTAGGGATAAGTGTGAGGGGTGTTAGGGTTAGGGTAAGGGGTGTTAGGGATAAGTGTGAGGGATGTTAGGGTTAGGGTAAGGGGTGTTAGGGATAAGTGTGAGGGGTGTTAGGGTGAGGGGTGTTAGGGATAAGTGTAAGGGTTGTTAGGGTTAGGTGTTAGGGTGAGGGGTGTTAGGGTTAGGTGTTAGGGTGAGGGGTGTTAGGGATAAGTGTAAGGGGTGTTAGGGTTAGGTGTTAGGGATAAGTGTGAGGGGTGTTAGGGTTAGGGTAAGGGGTGTTAGGGATAAGTGTGAGGGGTGTTAGGGTTAGGTGTTAGGGTGAGGGGTGTTAGGGATAAGTGTGAGGGGTGTTAGGGTTAGGGGTGTTAGGGATAAGTGTGAGGGGTGTTAGGGTTAGGTGATAGGGTGAGGGGTGTTAGGGATAAGTGTGAGGGGTGTTAGGGTTAGGTGATAGGGTGAGGGGTGTTAGGGATAAGTGTAAGGGGTGTTAGGGTTAGGTGTTAGGGTGAGGGATGTTAGGGTTAGGTGTTAGGGATAAGTGTGAGGGGTGTTAGGGTTGGGTGCTAAGGTGAGGGGAGGATGATGATAAGGGGGGAAAGAGACACAGGGGTGTCCTTGCAGCAGAGATCAAAAGAGTCCTTCAGGACTGTATTGCACACTGTGTACAGTAGCCTAGCTATGGTTTTCCCTATTAATGCAGTATCAACTACACTCAGCCTCCTCTCAGTAAGACTGCAAGTTAGTTATGATTCCAAAATGGCTGCTGTCCATGAGTTAGAAGGGTCTGGAAGGCAGGGTATGATGCTGATTGGCTGGAATGTGTCTGCTGACTGTGAGTTGCAGGGTCAAAGTTTGCTCAATGATAAAGTATAGGGGGCGGGTCGAACATCGCATATGTAAACAGTTCGCCGTGAACGCGAACATGCTATGTTCGCCGGGAACAGTCCGCCGGCGAACTATTCGCAACATCTCTACTTAAGATACTTATGTTGATAAAATTTTGCTCCTCATTTCTGGGATATAATCTAATATCCCTTTCAAAATGATGAGGGAGAACCACAATTTCAAAGACCATTGCAACCTCATTTGATGTTGGTAAGTTGTAACAGTGTTTATCAGAACCATCTTTTAAGAACCATATTGACTTTTGGGATTGGTAACTGATGTGATTGTGCATGAATTATTTGTTCTTGTTCTATTTCTGACAATCATTTTTTAGGCTTGAGTGTACAGGTTTTGGGCCATAATTTTATCAAGTTCTATAAAAACAATGGGTAAGCATTTTTTATTTTCTGGAAGCTGCATATGTTGTGCAAAAGCTTCCATTGTATCTAGGACATATAGTTGAGCACATTTTCTTTGCTCCCCTTCTTCTGGATGTAAATGAGAAGTACGATAAAGTAAATAGTAAATAGTAAATTTGTCCTTGTACTTTGAAGCAGTAAGGGCCATGTCCTGGCACATTAGCAACTAATGTTGCACCCATAGATGCAAGGGATATGGCACTATTATAAGATCTTATGTTTGTTTTGAAATGTTGGTAATTAGGAAAAGTAGGCTTTGTCATAATACTTTTTAAATATGTTGGAAATTGTTGTCTTTCTGGAAGTCTTACCTTGCCTTTATGACAGCAACTAACGAACTGGTCATCTCTGGGTCTTTCCTGTTGGAAATGATAAGCCCCACAAAACTGACATACAATATTCATATTACCACAATTATAAATCTCTACTGCTAAAGATTTAAGTAAAGGAAATTTGTGAGAAGATATATCAATGTGACTGTCTAAATCCTCATTAGAATTCTTACCTGATTGTTGATCCACATTTTCTAAATGCTTTTGTTTTTTAGTAGCCTTCTCGGGCTTGGATGTTAGTTTGTCAGCCGCTAATCTTTTGCTTGCGAGTCTCTTGCGTTCTTTTTGTCGTCGAATTTCCTTCTGCTCTGGTGTTTGATGATCTGCCCATGTTCTTTGACGTTCTCTAGTTTGACGTCTTTTCTTTTCCTGTTTTTTGTCAGTATCTGCCATATTATTCTGTAAATAAAAGTAGTCCATTAGTACTTTTGCTCCTTTGTTTATTGATTTGTTTTAACTTTTTTTTTCTCATATATTGTTTTGTGTGCACCACTGTTTGCATTATGAGGTTAGGATAAGTTAGACTTATCAGATTAGTTAGGTTACAGTGTATGTTGTGATAGGCGCACAGCAAATATGATAGTTCTTTCTATTTTGTATATGTGAACAGCATTTCTTGTGTTATCCTGTTTTGTTTGTGCCAGTGTTGTTATTATGTCTTTAATTGTGTTTCTTGTGCGCTACTGTTGTCATTAGGTGTTTGGCGTATAGAGTTGGGCTTAGATGGTTTTGCACCAGAAATATGATACATCCTTCCATTTTGTATATATTAAGAGCATTTTTGCCAATTCCTCCTTGTAAGACTGCTCCAGCTCCTTCAATTTGGATGGTTTGCACTTGTGAATAGCAATCTTTAAGTCTGACCACAGATTTCCTAATGGATTGGTGCCTGGGCTTTGACTAGGCCATTCCAACACATTTACATGTTTCCCCTTAAACCACTCAAGTGTTGCTTTAGCAGTGTGTTTGGGGTCATTGTCCTGCTGGAAGGTGAACCTCCGTCCTAGCCTCAAATCACGCACAGAGTGGTACCGGTTTTACTCCAGAATATCCCTGTATTTAGCACCATCCATCCTTCCCTCAACTCTGACCAGTTTCCCACTCCTGGGTGCTGAAAAACATCCCCACAGCATGATGCTACCACCACCATGTTTCACTGTAGGGATGGTGTTCTTTGGGTGATGTAATGTGTTGGGTTTGCGCCAGAGTTTTATTTGATGGACAAAAAGTTCAATTTTAGTCTGATAAGACC
This sequence comes from Discoglossus pictus, assembly GCA_027410445.1. Classification (NCBI taxonomy): domain Eukaryota; kingdom Metazoa; phylum Chordata; class Amphibia; order Anura; family Alytidae; genus Discoglossus; species Discoglossus pictus. The sequence goes on along the minus strand of CM050163.1, from coordinate 14,961,602 downwards.
AGAGCACCTTCCTCCATACATTTTGGGAGTCTCCCACGAGCCTTTTCGCAAACTCAAAATGTGCCATTTTGTTTTTTGCTGAAAGTAATGGCTTTCTTCTGGCCACTCTGCCATAAAGCCCAACTCTATGGAGCGTACTTATTGTCGTCCTATGTACAGATACTCCAATCTCTGCTGTGGAACTCTGCAGCTTCTCCAGGGTTACCTTAGGTCTCTTAGGTGCTGCCTATTCACAAGTGCAAACCATCCATCTTGAAGGAGCTGGAGCAGTCTTGCAAGGATATATGGGCAAAAATTCCATTAGTAAGATGTGGCAAGCTCATAGAGACTTATACAAAACGACTTGGAGCTGTTATTGCCGCACAAGGTGGCTCTACAAAGCATTGACTTTTAGGGGGGTGAATAGTTATGCACATTGACTTTTTCTATTATTTTGTCCTAATTGTTGTTTGCTTCACAATAAAAAAAAAAAAAAAAAAACATCTTCAAAGTTGTGGGCATGTTATGTAAATTAAATTATGCAAATCCTCAAACAATACATGTTAATTCCAGGTTGTGAGGCAACAAAACACGAAAAATGCCAAGGGGGGTGAATATTTTTGCAAGGCACTGTATATGTGTATATATATATATATATATATATATATATATATATATATATATACATATACATACAGTAGACTCTTAGTTATCTGGCAGCCACAAGGATTGCCTTATGCCGGATAACTGTAGTTTCCGGTTGCTTGAGTCACTATTAACATAGGCCTAACTAATACTATACCCCTTAGAAAACCAGAAACCATCTATTAAATTGCTACTGCTATTTAAATAGAGTTATTCAAAGGTAAAAACAAAAAATGCACACACAAAGTTAATAAAAAAAAAAGCCTTATATTATAATTAGGGCAGGGGCTTCTGGTGGGCACTTCCAGGCTTCGTAGCACTTACAAAAAAAATACGAGCTGAAAAAAATTACAACATAAGCGGCGGAACCAAAACACTAAAAAAAACACTAAATACACACTAAAAAATAAAATAAAGGTTACTTACAGCATGGGGAAGCAGGCAGGACGTCTGGAAGTGAGTTGGAACTCCAATTTACAGCGATTTTGCCGAGTTAGAAAGATCAAAAATCGGCTAAGCGAGAAAAAAATGGCCGCCGAAAAAAATGAAAACGAGGCTATACTACTACGAACTGCGTAAAACACAGCCATAGACGTAGGTGTTAGAAAAAATACGAGATAAAGGATGCGGATTAACCACGCAATGAGTAAAAAGACAGTAGCGAGTACATTTTACGAAACGAAATTACAGATTTACGCATTAACACAGATTTAACGACTTTGTTTCGCGCAACATCGGATTTACATCCTAAACCAATGCATTTGATGAAATATAAGTTGCAAATTACAAAAATATTAATTTTATTAAATTTTTTTTTTATTTATTTGAAGAAAAAAAAAAGGGACAAATGTAGTGTCATGTTGTGTGTCAAACAAATGTAATGTTAAACCGTAGTACTTTAGCGGGCTTAGCGATGAGCGCTGCAGGCGATCATCGCCCGGCAAGCCTCGCACAGCGAGGCGAGCCGTTAAACCGTAGTACTTTGGCAATGAGCGACGCAGAAAAAATGACGGACGAACAAAACGAAAACCAGGCTACAGCACTATAACCACGCAAAACACGTACCGATAATCCGCGAAGGCGCATTCAACACATTATCCGCCATTTTAGGATAATGTGCAAGTACACAGCTACTTTATCGGTTTCTGCTCGCGCACGCACACTATTACACTGCACACGTTCATCACGCTTACACAGCACCTACACACCACTAATGCTGCTGCAACATCAACTCAGATTGCCAGCTCTTCAACACAATGCATAAAAATATGCAAATTCATTTAATAATTTTAATTCTATATTTCAGTAGTACACAAAAAAAAACATTAGCTACCTTACAATTCCATGTGTATATTAATAACTAAACAACTTTTAAAACATACACATCTGATTGCCGTCATTTTTTGACGGGCAATACGCTAGTTAATTATAAATAGGTAAAGTATATTGATTTATTTATTAATGAATTATTAATATCAATAAAAAAACATAAAAATTTTTTTTACATTAACTTATTTTATGAAGAAATAAATGTTTTTGTTTTATCAAATACATTGATTCATTGATTAATTAATTATTCACATATAATAATTTAATAATTATTAAATAATAATAAAAAAATATACCCCCCCATAAATCATTAAATATAAACTACCCCCCCTCTACACTAACCTATTAACACCTACACTACCTACCTACACTACCTACACTACCTACCTACCCGCTAATAAACCCCCCACCCCACTAATTACAGAAAATAATAAAACCTAACTCACAAAAAATAATAAAACCTAAGTCAAAGCAAATAAAAAAGCTACATTACAATACAATACAATACAAATAAAATACAATAGCCTCTATCTAAAATACATACATACCCCCCTATGTAAAATACATACATACCCCCTATCTGAAATACATACATACCCCCTATCGAAAATATAATACCCCCTATCTAAAATATATACATACCCCCTATCTAAAATACATACATTCCCCCTATCTGAAATACATACATACCCCCTATCTAAAATAAATACATCCCCCTATCTAACATATCTAACATGGCTTTTGTCATTGTCCATCAGATTACAGCCAATCAGAAGGTGCAGATGTCTTCACCCAATCACTTTGTGGACGTGTATCCCATTGTGATAAGCTGAAGGGAATATCACCTTCTGATTGGCTGCTGTCACTGTAAATTAGACTGCAGCCAATCAGAATGTGGAGATGCCTCTAGCCAGTCACCTCATGGGGGTGTATCCCATTGTGATTGGCTGAAGGCAATAGAGCCTTTTGGTTGGTTTAAAATTAGATTGGCAGGTGCATTAGCCAATCAAAATGGCATATGGGGGTGTATCCCAGTCTGATTGGCTCACACCTTGGTGCCTTCTGATTACCTGGAATTTGATTGACAGCATTTTCAGCCAATCACAAGGAGCCATTGACAATTTTCTTTCGGAAAAGGCTCTAGGGGCCTCATTAGCATTGGGGAGCTCAGTTATTTTATTTTTTTTAGAGCGCAGATTCTTGAAGGGCCCAGCAGGGGCAGAAGAGGAGGAGCACGGGGACATCACGCCAAGTTAAGTTCAATGTATAATATGTTTATTTTATTTTATTTTGTGTGTATATGTTGTACTAATCTACTGTTTGTTTTTAATAGGGGCCACGCCAGGGAAGAAAATAAGAAGGACGGGGACATGCTGGAAAAGTGAGTTGAATATTTAGAATATTTAGAATGTTTATTGTTACTATGTGCTGTTTTGTACTATTTTTTTTTTTTTCTAGGGTGGCAATCTGAAGGGACATCTGCAAAGGTAAGTGGTATTAATTATTGTATTTTAGCTTAGATTTAGGATTTGTGCATGTAGATAGGATTTATTGTAGGTTAGATAGGGGGTATGTATTTTAGATAGGGGAGTAAATATATATATTTTAGATAGAGGGGTATTGTATTTTAGATAGGAGGTATGTATGTATTTTAGATAGAGGGGTATTGTGTTTTAGATAGAGGGTATGTATGTATTTTAGATAGGGGGTATTGTATGTTTTTTGTATTGTATTGTAATGTATATCGTTTGTATGTATAACCTTTTCAGGTGTGTAATTTTTTTTTCTTTTCTGTAGCAGGGGGGTTGTAATGTAGCTTTTTTTACTTTTTGTAATGTAGCTTTTTTTTCTGTAGGTGTAGGTATGTGTAGGTTTTTTATTTTCTGTGACTTAGGTTTTATTATTTTTTGTGAGTTAGGTTTTATTATTTTCTGTATATAGTGGGGTGGGGGGTTTATTAGGGGGTAGGTAGGTAGTGTAGGTAGGTAATGTTGGTGTTAATAGGTTAGTGTAGAGGGTGGTTCTTTTAGATTTAGGGTCAGGATCCTTTTGCTGGTTGTTTGAGGTTCCTGTACTGTATATACATATATATATATATATATATATATATATATATATAAAAATATCTATAAATATAAATATATATATATATATATATATATCACATATTATAATTGTCAAACTGCAAGTTGTCATCATGCTTTTGCGAGACCCGTAGTCCATCTTCGTGCTTCGGGTCCTAAGTCATATGGCCTGTAATTTTGGCCAAGACTGCGTGTCTCGGGATGAGCACAAACTAAGTCCCGCAGTCTTAGGCGCTCATTGCAGCCTATGCCCTGCGTGCTTCAACTGCTAGGCTCACAACGCAATTTAAGCAGTTTCGGCACTTAAAAACCAGCTAAGCGAGAAAAAAAAATGGCGGCCAAAAAAAAATGAAAACAAGGCTACACGACCCTGAAGAGCACAAAACGCCACCAGGGACGTACGACTTTTACCCAGGCATGTACGAGGTACAAAATACACTGTTAGGAAGGACAGAAAATGCTTGCGAGGAGCGTAAGACATAGAATATCGCAGCCATTTTACAGCACTAACTTGCAAATCAACACATTACGATTCTGAAATGACGGCTTTCCCGCCTAAACCAATGGTTTGGTCTTGCGCACGTAGCCTATATATATATTGCACACTATAATGCTAGTGCGTTGTTTTGCAACCTCAGGATTTTTTTTTTCTAAGTCCCGCGGTTCGTAATGTTGGCTTGCAGGCAATGAGGGAGAGGAGAAGGGGAAGAGAGACACAGGAGAGGGAGAGGAGGAGGGGAAGAGAGACCCAGGGGAGGGAGAGGAGGAGGGGAAGAGAGACACAGGGTAAGGATAGGAGGAGGGGAAGAGAGACACAGGGGAGGGAGAGGACGAGGGGAAGAGAGACACAGGGTAAGGAGAGGAGGAGGGAAAGACAGACACAGGGGAGGGAGAGGAGGAGGGGAAGAGAGACACAGGGTAAGGAGAGAAGGAGGGGAAGAGAGACACAGGGGAGGGAGATGACTAAGTGCTGCGAGTTAACGGCTCGCCTCTCAATGTCCCTCAAAGCGTGTTGATGTCTCGCAGTTTGACAACTATTACCGTATTGGTCAGAATATAAGCCGCACCAGTAAAATTCAAGGGGTAAAAATAGAAAAAAAATAGTACTCAAATATAAGCCGCACCCTTAAAATTGGAGAGAAAAAGACTCTCAGCCATTGCAAGAAACAAGCTTTCTAATTAGTACTTTAACTTATTTTACAGGCCTTACAGGATGTAAGAATCACTAAAACCATTAATCGCTAATCAATTGCTACAATACCGCAGTATCAAGCACGCAAATTGGCACCCTTAACTCGCAATTGCGCAAATCGGCAGTAATTTTACTTACGCAAATCGCTATTCAATTTCTACAACGCGGTCTCAAGCACGCAAATCTGCTGTAATTTTACGTTCGCGAATATAAGCCGCACCCGTAACTTGCAATCTCGCAAATCGGCAGTCATAAGCCTCATAAGCCTCTATTTAACCCCATTAGTCCCATAAGGGTATTTAAAGACCCTCATGGGACAGCTAGAAGCCTAACATTACCCCTTAAGTGCTATTAGGGTTCTCCAGTACCACCATGACACTAAGTACAAACACTACACTGCACCCCAATAAACCATTAAATCTAAACACCCCTCTACACTAACCTATTAACACCTACACTACCTACCTAAACTACCTACCTACCCCCTAATCAACCCCCCACCACTCTAATTACAGAAAATTTAAAAAAATAAGTCACAAAAAATAAAAAATCGACATTACAGAAAAAAAAAAAAAAAACTAAATCACAAAAAATAAAAAAAGGAACATTTGAGAAAATAAAAAAATACATTACAACCCCTACAGAAAAAAAATAATCACACACCTGAATAGGAAATACATATAGAATACATACAATACAATACAAATAAAATACAATACCCCCTATCTATATAACATACAATCAATCCTATCTATCTAAAATACATCCCCCAATCTATCTAATATACAATAAATCCTATCTATCTAAAATACATACCCCTATCTAACATACAATAAATACTATATAATATACAATAAATCCTATCTAAAATACATATCCCTAACATACAATAAATCCTAACTATCTAAAATACAATAAATGCTATCTCCATATACAAACCCTAATTCTAAGCTAAAATAAAATAATTAAGACCACTTACCTTTGCAGATGTCCCTTCAGATAAGCAACCTAGGGAAAAAATTAGTACAACACATTTACATAAAATATATAAACATTCTAAATATTTTACTCACCTTTCCAGCATGTCCCCGTCCTTCTTCTTTTCTTCTCCGGTGCGGCCCCAGTTAAAAAAAAACATTCCATTAGTTCAACGTACATATAAACATTAAAAAAAAAAAAAAAAAACATAATATACATTGTACTTACCTCCCCGCGATGTCCCCAGCATCCTCCTCTTCTGCCCCGCCCTGGAACAATACGGTCACACACAAAAACTAACAGAGATCCACACTCACGGACCTCCCTGACACTAATGGGCCTCCTACATAGTTTTCAAGAAGAAAATTGTCAATGGCGGCTTCTGATTGGCTGAAAACACTGTCTATCGAATTCAGCTAATCAGAAGGCGCCAATGTGTGAGCCAATCAGAATGGGATACACCCTGAAAGCCCACTCTGATTTGATAATGCACCTGTCAATCTTTCTTTAAACCAATCAGAAGGCTTTATTGCCATCAGCCATCACAATGGAATACACCCCCACAGGGTAATTATTTTCTGTAATGTAGATTTTTTATTTTTTGTGAGTTAGGTTTTTTTATTTTCTGGTCATAATATACCCTTATGGGACTGATGGGGTTAAATAGAGGCTTATGAGGGTCTGTATTGACCCCCATGAGTGACAGGGTTAATTATGGGTTTATGGGGGTCTGTATTGACCCTCATGAGTGCCAGGGTTATTTATTGGCTTATGGGGGTCTGTATTGACCCCCATAAGTGACAGGGTTAATTACGGGTTTATGGGGGTCTGTATTGACCCCCATGAGTGACGGGGTTAATTAAGTGCTTATGGGGGTCAGTATTGACCCCCATGCATGACAGGGTTAAAAAAGTGCTTATGGGAGACTGTATTGACCCCATGAGTGACGTGGTTAATTAAGTGCTTATGGGGGTCAGTATTGACCCCCATGCATCACAGGGTTAAAAAACTGCTTATGGGAGTCTGTATTGACCCCATGAGTGACGTGGTTAATTAAGTGCTTATGGGGGTCTGTATTTACCCCGATGAGTGACAGGGTTAATTAAGGGTTTATTGGGGTCTGGATTGACCCCCATGAGTGCCAGGGTTATTTATTGGCTTATGGGGGTCTGTATTGACCCCCATAAGTGACAGGGTTAATTACGGGTTTATGGGGGTCTGTATTGACCCCCATGAGTGACGGGGTTAATTAAGTGCTTATGGGGGTCAGTATTGACCCCCATGCATGACAGGGTTAAAAAAGTGCTTATGGGAGACTGTATTGACCCCATGAGTGACGTGGTTAATTAAGTGCTTATGGGGGTCAGTATTGACCCCCATGCATGACAGGGTTAAAAAACTGCTTATGAGAGTCTGTATTGACCCCATGAGTGACGTGGTTAATTAAGTGCTTATGGGGGTCTGTATTTACCCCATGAGTGACAGGGTTAATTAAGGGTTTATTGGGGTCTGGATTGACCCCCATGAGTGACAGGGTTATTTAGGGGTTGATGGGGCTCTGTATAGAGCCCCATGAGTGATAGAGATAAAATGTTTTTATTATGGGTGCTTTAAGGACCTTTGCGGTCCTTTAAGAACCTGTCAGGCGGGAATTTTGAATTTTCATTTCAGCGGGGTTAATGTGGGGTTAATGCGGGTTTCCGAGCTTATCTCGGATCCATTCAAGGATTAATTAAGGGCTTATGGGGGTCTGGATTGACCCCCATGAGTGACAGGGTTATTTAGAGGTTGATGTGGCTCTGTATAGAGCCCCTTGAGTGATAGGGTTAATTTATTTTTTTAACACGGGTCCTTTAAGGTTCTTTACTGTCCTTTAAGGACCCGTAAGGCGGATCCCGTAGGAGTAATGCGGGTTTCCGAGCTTATCTCGGATCCCTTCAAGAGTAAGTTGTACGTGGCTGGGCGGGGGGGGGGGGGGGGGGTCGTGGAGCCTCGTTTTCATTTTTTTCGGCGGCAATTTTTTTCCCTGCTTAGCAGTTTTTCAAGTGCCAAAACGGTGGAATTTGGGGTTAAATTCGTGTGTAACCTCACTTCCAGATGTCCTGGCTGTCCTCCCGTGCCGTGGGTGAGTGCTTTTTGTCATTATTGGGTTTATTAGTGTGTTTTTGGTGTTTTTGTGTTTGCGGGCTTGTTGCGTTGTTGTAATTGAATAAGGATTTTGTGTCTTTAGCACTGGTAACATTTACAGGCTTCAAACATCAATGAAGGAGATAGGACGGAGTTACTGTTTTGGCAACCGCAGGGGTTTTGAGCCTGTAACTCGCAAATAGATTGCGAGTAGCTAGAAGAGGCCAATTAAATATCAGTAACTTTTGTGGGCCCCATTAGGGGCTTCAGTACTGTATTTATCGGCGTATAAAACACACTTTTTCTCCCTGAAAATAGGGAGCAAATTATAGGTGCGTGTTATACGCCGATATTCCCTCCCCCTCCTCATCCTCAACCTCCCTCCTCAACCTAAACCTCCCCTCCTCAACCTAAACCCCCCTCCTCAACCTAAACCCCCCTAAATAACTCCCCCTCACTTACCTGCTTCTGTTCCGGCCTCCCGCCCGCTCCCTGACTTGGCGCGCATGGAACGTCACATGTGAGCCACGTCATTAGCATATACCAAGTGCACCCGGTATATGCTAATGACGTGGCGCACATGTGACGTCACATGCGCGCCGGGTCAAGGAGCGGAGGCCGGAACAGAAGCAGGTAAGTGAGGGGCAGGTGAGGACGGGGGGGTTGAGGTTGTGGAGGGGGGTTGAGGAGGGAGGATGAGGATGAGGGGGTTGAGGGGGTTTGAGGATGGGGGGTTGAGGAGGGGGTTTGAGGAGGGAGGTTGAGGAGGGGGTTGAGGATGGGGGGGTTGAGGAAGGAGGATGAGGATGGGGGGTTGAGGAGGGGGGTTTGAGGATGGGTGGGTTGAGGAGTGGGTTTGAGGAGGGGCTTGAGGATAGGGGGTTGAGGAAGGAGGATACGGGGGGTTGAGGGGTTTGAGGATGGGGGATGAGGAGGGGGTTTGAGGATGGGGGGGTTGAGGAGGGAGGTTGAGGAGGGGGTTGAGGATGGGGGGGTTGAGGAAGGAGGATGAGGATGTGGGGTTGAGGAGGGGGGTTTGAGGATGGGTGGGTTGAGGAGTGGGTTTGAGGAGGGGCTTGAGGATAGGGGGTTGAGGAAGGAGGATACGGGGGGTTGAGGGGTTTGAGGATGGGGGGATGAGGAGGGGGTTTGAGGATGGGGGGGTTGAGGAGGGAGGTTGAGGAGGGGGTTGAGGATGGGGGGGTTGAGGAGGGAGGATGAGGGGGTTGAGGAGGGGGTTGAGGATGAGGAGGGAGGTTGAGGATGAGGAGGGGGTTGAGGATGAGGAGGGGGGTTGAGGAGGGGGTTGAGGAGGGGGGTTGAGGAAGGAGGATGAGGATGGGGGGTCTGAAGATGGGTGGTTTGAGGAGGGGGTTGAGGCGGGAGGATGAGGATGGAGGTTGAGGATTTTGCTTCAAAGTTCTTTATTTTAATTTTTTTTCCCCCCTGAAATCTCCTTATTAAAATGAGGTGCGTGTTATACGCCGGTGCGTGTTATATGCCGATAAATACAGTAATTACAATTTGCTCAATTAAATAAGGGCCAATGTGTTGTTTATAATGTACTATATAATCTAATTACTAAGCCCTTACCAACCTACACTAATGAGAATCCCCAGGTATTCCCTCCATTTTTACATGCGGTGCAGGGCAACCCCTCCATTTATACACAGGGTGTAGGGAATCCCCTCCATTTACACACACAGTGCAGAGAATCCCCTCCATTTACACACACAGTGCAGAGAATCCACTCCATTTACACAGGTGATGCTGGGAATCCCCTCAGTTTACACAGGTGATGCAGGGAATCACCCTTATTTACACACGTGATACAGGGAACCACCCCATAAAGACCTGCATGGGCCCTAAATTGTTAACTTCTGAAAGGGGTTCCTTAAAGGACCCCTGTGGAGATCTGCTTTCTTCAGTCTGGCTTGATAAGGATGTAATGGCCAAACCTACCCAGCAGATACACCATGTTCTTTTAACCCCTTCACCAAGACAGCTGATGTCATGAACTGCTTTTTTGCTGTGTAAACATCATAACAGGTTCAATGGGTGAATGTTTAAACTTGACTTGATAAAATTCTGTAATACTTAAACTGGGTATTCTGGGGTTTGTTTAACTGGCTATTATTTTAACCCCTTCAGTTAGGAGTATACACACACTTCAGTTTCCCCCCTTTTATTAGGAGCATATACACAGTTCAATAATTGTACAGGATCAGGACATCCATTTTCTTTACTATGGACTCTGACACATATATATCCTCCAGATGTCTAAGTCTATATATATATATATATATATATATATATATATATAAATCCTCTCTTCACTATGGATTCTGACACATATATATGTATTCAAGTTACGTTACCTCCCTTTTGATTAGAAGCATAAACATACTTAGATTTCTTCATTCAGAGCAGACTGTCCCTCTTCATTATGAGCAGACTCTCCCTCTTTATTATGAGCAGACTCTCCCTTTTCATTATGAGCAGACTCTCCCTTTTCATTATGAGCAGACTCTCCCTCTTCATTATGAGCAGACTGTCCCTCTTCATATTGAGCAGACTCTCCCTCTACATTCAGAGCAGACTCTCCCTCTACATTCAGAACAGACTCTCCCTCTGCATTATGAGCAGACTCTCCCTCTTCATTATGAGCAGACTCTCCCACTTCATATTGAGCAGACTCTCCCTCTTCATATTGAGCAGACTCTCCCTCTTCATATTGAGCAGACTCTCCCTCTTCATATTGAGCAGACTCTCCCTCTTCATTCAGAGCAGACTCTCCCTCTTCATTCAGAGCAGACTCTCCCTCTTCATTATGAGCAGACTCTCCCTCTTCATTCAGAGCAGACTCTCCCTTTTCATTGTGAGCAGACTCTCCCTTTTCATTGTGAGCAGACTCTCCCTCTTCATATTGAGCAGACTCTCCCTCTTCATATTGAGCAGACTCTCCCTCTTCATTCAGAGCAGACTCTCCCTCTTCATTAAGAGCAGACTTGTCCACACAGTCCATCCCAAATGCCTAACTGCTATCTCTGATAGTTACAGCCTGACAACACAACATTCCAAAATATTTAACACTTAATGAACCAAACTTGCAGCATACAGAATCACACATCACAAGTCATTCACACATAGGGAAGCAGCATAACACAAGTAATTCCTATATACAACTCCCTGGCATCTACACAATTATCCCCTATGTACAACTCCCAGCATCTACACAATTAACCCCTATGTACAACTCCCAGCATCTACACAGTCAACCCCTATGTACAACTCCCTGGCATCTACACAATTAACCCCTATGTACAACTCCCAGCATCTACACAATTAACCCCTATGTACAACCCCCGGCATCTACGCAGTTAACCCCTATTTACAACTCCCATCATCTACACAATTAATTCCAATATACAACTCCCTGGCATCTACACAATAACCCCTATGTACAACTCCCAGCATCTAAACAATTAATCCCTATGCACAACTCCCGGCATCTACACAATTAACCCCTATGTACAACCCCCAGCATCTAAATAATAAAGTCCTATGTACAACTCCCAGCATCTACACAATTAACCCCTATGTACAACTCTCAGCATCTACACAATTAACTCCTATGTACAACTCTCAGCATCTACACAATTAACTCCTATGTACAACTCCCAGCATCTACACAATTAACCCCTATGTACAACTCCCAGCATCTACACAATTAACCCCTATGTACAACTCCCGGAATCTACACGATTAACCCCTATGTACAACCCCCGGCATCTACACAATTATCCCCTATGTACAACTCTCAGCATCTACACAATTAACACCTATGTACAACTCCCAGCATTTACACAATTAACCCCTATGTTCAACTCCCAGCATCTACACAATTAACCCCTATGTTTAACTCCCAGCATCTACACAATTAACCCCTATGTACAACTCCCAGCATCTACACAATTAACTCCTATGTACAACTCCCTGGCATCTACACAACTAACCCCTTTGTACAACTCCCTGGCATCTACACAATTAACCCCTATGTACAACTCCCAGCATCTACACAATTAACCCCTATGTACAACCCCCGGCATCTACGCAGTTAACCCCTATTTACAACTCCCATCATCTACACAATTAACATCTATGTACAACTCCCAGCATCTACACAATTAACCCCTATGTACAACCCCCGGCATCTACACAGTTACCCCCTATGTACACAATTAACCCCTATGTACAACTCCCGGCATCTACACAATTAACCCCTATGTACAACTCCCTGGCATCTACACAATTAACCCCTATGTACAACTCCCAGCATCTACACAATTAACCCCTATGTACAACTCCCAGCATCTAGACAATTAACCCCTATGTACAACTACCGGCATCGACACAATTAACCCCTATGTACAACTCCCTGGCATCTACACAATTAACCCCTATGTACAACTCCCAGCATCTACACAATTAACCCCTATGTACAACTCCCGGCATCTACACAATTAACCCCTATGTACAACTCCCAGCATCTACACAATTAACCCCTATGTAAAACTCCCAGCATCTACACAATTAACCCCTATGTACAACTCCCAGCATCTACACAATTAACCCCTATGTACAACTCCCAGCATCTACACAATTAACTCCTATGTACAACCCCCAGCATCTAAATAATAAAGTCCTATGTACAACCCCCCGCATCTACACAATTAACCCCCGATGTATCCACATAACATACATCCATACATTAAAAGATTTTATGTCTTATTTTATATAGGTTCTAGTTATCTAGACACATATCCATTTAATAGGTGGAGGCATGTACCCGCCTTCATCCCTATAATGGACAAATAAAAGCTTAAAAATATTATAGTATATAAAGCATACAATCTTTTTGTCCAATATTTGTGCTTATTATAGGAACACAAATCACTGAGGAAGCTGCGACAAAAATCAGCGAAACGTGTTTGATCTACCATACACATACATACACATTTTTAGGGTACTTTACCACTGATAAACATTGAGACATTAGTGTTCTTTATGATATCACGGTTTGTATTGTGTTGTTTACCTATTTTTACCTTTTAGTTGTACCTATATTTTTTAGGATATTTTGTCCAATTCCCACATTGGCCAGTATGTTTTTTATGGCATAATAGAAGTATATCTTTTCAAGGAATTGTGTGTGTGTGTGTGTGTATCTTTCCATTAGACTTGGATTTAGATCACATAGACACACATGAACATATATACACACATATATATATATATATATATATATATATAATTGGTGCATACTCTTACATAGAGATACACAAAATTTGAGTGTTTTTCTCAGTATACCTGACAGCTTACAGAGGTAATTTCAAGTACACCTCATAGATCATAGAAACACACTGTATATTCTGACACCTACCTGTGAGAGAGAATCACATCCAGCTTTAAGAACTCACATTCTGGAGGTCACCAAAGGTGAGAGCCAACTCCGTAGAAGTATATTGTCTAATACTACGCAGAGGCACAAAGTAATCTGCACTAGGAGTATCTATTGCGCTTTTTACCTTCTTTTTTATATCTAGTACTTCAGATACACCACATTTGCCGGTGTACCAGGAGAAGCGGCATCCTCCAAGAGTGAGATCTACAGAGCCCTAGGAATGTAACAACAAGACCCATCTAAGATCCCATAGAAATAGAGTGGAAATATACTAACATCCACACATTTTCCACATCAACATATTATCTACAGAAACCAAGAGAGAATTATCTTGGATTGACATTATCTGAGTAAACTAAGCTCTAAAGCCCAAATTGGGAATACAAAAAGCCCAATACCATATCCATCTTTTGTTTTGGCACACAGAAAATTAGTGTGATACACTACTTATTTAAGGCTAGCAGCTTTTTTACCCGGGAATGCAACAGACAAGACTCCAAGATAAAACAAGGAACTTTGCATATGGATCATATGTAAGTAGTTCTGTGAGAGATAAGAACATCTTTGGGTCAAAAGAAAGCTCCAACATGACCCATCCAAACACGGCCCAAAATCCAATAGCTAAAAAACTATTGAGAGAACTTGAAAAATTGAGCAGTTTAGAAGAAAAAAACTGGTATGATCTAACATGCCTGGAGGGGTATACAAGACAAAAGATGATCCCAAGAGGCCTAAGAATCAATAAGACATTCCCCCTGGATATGGACGAAAATTCCTACCAGAAGGAGTGGAGATCAGCCCTAGATGAGTGCTCCTTCAAACTGATGGATATACTGATCAGGTTCAGACGAGAAAATTTGGAAAACATCTCCACGAACATCAGTTCAGTGATACAAAAATTAGAACCATTTAGTGAAGACAGCTTTTGTAAGAAGATAGACCAGGACATTAAAGTCTGGATCAATAAACTAGAACATGAGATATACATCAAAAAAAGAGGAAAATTTGATAGTGATAGAGAGGACTACAGAAAAAAACTGGAATATAACTTCAAGGCACAAAGAAGAACATATCAAGGAACATTCAATAACAAAAAAGTATGGAATAGGAGGAAGGATTCACATATGTGGTAACACTCTTCGTTACCAAGATTGGAAGCCATGAGAGATCGCCATAATAGAGGCAACTATCTCTATGAGGAACCTCGGAAGAACTATAACCATATTATAGTATAAAAAGCATACAATCTTTTTGTCCAATATTTGTGCTTATTATAGGAACACCAATCACTGAGGAAGCTGTTACAAAGATCAGCGAAACGCGTTTGTTCTACCATTTACATACATACACATTTTTAGGGTACTTTACCACTGAAAAACATTGAGAACTTAGTGTCTTTTATGATATCATGGTTTATATCATGTTTTTTACCAATTTTTACCTTTTAGTTGTACCTATATTTTTTTGTATATTTTGTCCAATTCCCACACTGGCCAGTATGTTTTATGGCATAATAAAAATTATATATTTTCAAGGAATTGGGTGTGTGTGTATCTTTCCATTAGACTTGGATTTAGATCACATAAACCGACATGAACATATACATATACATATAATATATATATATATATATATATATATATATATATATATATATAGAATCATTGGTGCATATTCTTATATAGAGATATACAGAAATTTGAGTGTTTTTTTCACTATACCTGAGACCTCACATAGGTAATTTCAAGTACACCTTATAGATCATAGAAACACACTGTATATTGGGGTGCACCACGAAGACCACAAAGAGGTCTTGAAACATCCCTTCTGACACCTACCTGTGAGAGAGAATCACATCTGGCTTTTAAGTTGGAGACAACTCTGTAGAAGTATATTGTCTAATACTACAAAGAGGCACAGAGTAATTTGCACTAGGAATATCTATTGCGCTTTCTCCCCCTCCCTTCTTTCTTTTATCTAGTACTTCAGATACACCACATTTGCCGGTGTACCAGGAGAAGCGTCAGCCTCCAAGAGTGAGATCTACAGAGCCTTAACGGTCTAAGGGCAGCAATACAAGGTATAGAGTGGGACAGAGAACTGGCAGGTAAAAGTACTGAACATAAATGGACAACATTTAAATCCTTACTAAATATACATACACATCGGCATATACCGTGTGGGAATAAAAGTAAATGGAGTAAATCTCATTCAATGTGGCTTAACAATGATTTAAAGATCAAGATACAGAGTAAAAAACAGGCATTTAAATTATACAAACAAGAGGGGACAGAGACTGCTTTACGGGAATACAAGGAAATCAAGAAGGCTTGCAAAAGGGCTATTAGACTGGCTAAAAGAGAAAATGAAAAATGAATTGCAAAAGAGAGTAAGACTAACCCTAAAATATTTTTTAAGTATATTAATGGGAAGAAGGCGAGGAAGGAAGCTATAGGAACATTACAATATGACATAGGCCATCTGAAAATTAGTGACCAGGAAAAGGCAGATGAGCTAAATAGGTTCTTTTCTTCGGTATACACAAGGGAGGTACCAGTGGTTGGGACACGCAACATAATGGGGCTACACTACCTTTGCAAAATAATTGGTTAACACAGGAAGTAATCCAAAAGAGGTTGGAAATAATAAATGTTAATAAAGCCCCGGGTCCTGATGGAATACATCCAAGGGTACTTAGGGAACTGGGTTCTGTAATATCCAAACCATTATATTTAATTTTTCAAAATTCACTCAACACAGGGTCTCTACCAGATGACTGGAGAAAAGCTGATGTGATACCTATATTTAAAAAGGGAGCAAGAGCAAATTCGGGGAATTATAGACCAGTGAGCCTCACTTCTGTAGTGGGGAATCATTTAGAAGGGTTATTAAGGGATAATATACAAGAATATGTCTATTTGAACAGGATTATAAGTAGGAGTCAACATGGATTTATGAGGGATAGGTCATGTCAAACAAATCTAATTAGTTTCTATGAGGAGGTTAGTAGGAACCTGGATCAAGGCCACTCAGTGGATGTAGTCTTTTTGGATTTTGCAAAGGCTTTTGATACAGTGCCACATGGGAGACTATTGTGCAAACTAAGAGATACAGGAGTTGCAGTAAATATCTGCTAATGGATTGAGAGCTGGCTAAAAGACAGGAAGCAAAGGGTTGTTGTAAATGGAACATCCGCCGATTGGACTAATGTGGTAAGTGGGGTTCCTCAGGGTTCAGTATTAGGTCCTCTCCTTTTTAACATATTTATTAATGACTTAGAGGTGGGATTGGAGTGTGGTGTCTTCATTTTCGCTGATGACACGAAGTTGTGCAAGGTAATTAAATCAGATAATGATGTGCTTTCCTTTCAAAGGGATTTACATAAAATTCAGGAATGGGCATCTAAATGGCAGATGAGATTTAATATGAATAAATGTAAAGTTATGCATCTGGGAAGGAAAAATTGCCATGCAATTTATAAACTTAATGGAGCAAATCTAGATGTATCAGATATTGAAAGGGATTTGGCAGTGCTTGTGGACTACCACCTAGGTAAAAGTGCTCAAAGCCAAGCAGCAGCTGCAAAGGCAAATAAAATATTAGCATGTATTAAGAAGGGTATAGAAGCCAGGGAAGCAAATATATTTCTGCCACTATACAAATCTCTAATACGCCCTCATTTGGAATATGGAGTACAATTTTGGGCACCACTTCATAAAATGGACTTTTTAGAGCTGGAAAAGGTACAGAGGAGGGCAACAAAATTAATAAGGGGAATGGAGGGGCTAAGTTATGAAGAAAGACTAACCAAATTAAAAGTATTTTCTCAAGAAAAAAGGCGTCTAAGAGGAGATATGATTACCTTATATAAATACATCCAGGGTCAGTATAAAGATTTGCTAAGGGAGCTTTTTGTGCCAAGAGGTTTTCAACTGACAAGGGGACATCCCTTGAGGTTAGAAGTAAAAAGATTCCACCTTAAAGAAAGAAAAGTGTTCTTCACAGCAAGGGTGGCTAATCTGTGGAATTCTCTACCAGAGGAGGTGGTGACAGTGGATTCGATAGATAACTTTAAAAGGGGACTGGATTTATTTCTAATTAAAAAGGGAAATTAGGGTTATCATGGATAATTAGAGAGACAGTATTGATCCAGGGAGAAGTCCGGTCGCTGGTGTCTGGGATCAGGAGGGAATTGATTTTTTATTTTTTTTCCTTTGGGGCGATTGGCTAAGTCTCGCTTTTTTTTCTTTTTTCTGTTTGCCTTCCTCTGGATTAATTAATAATTAAAAAATATATGAAATAATTGATTAATAATTAATTAACAACAAATTAATAGTTAATCCGCATATTGCAGATCAGAGGAGATCTTAAAAAGTTGAACTTGATGGACTGAAAGTCTTTTTTCAACCTTAAATACTATGGGCCTCATTCTATTAGCGGCCGTAAATCGGCCGTAAATCGGCCGTAAGGCTGCGATTCCTTGCGGGGGTTCAGTTAACTCGCGATTCTATTATACGGCCCCGCAAGGATCTCCTTTTACGGCCGGCCGCATATCTTGGAACCCGCCGTAATCTCAGAAATATAAAAACTGAAAAATAAATTCAAGCCTGCACTGTACAGCTCTGTAAATGCTAGGGATCATATTGGGGGACATGAGGATTAAAAGTAACCCACTCTCAAGCTTGCACATCTGCCCAAACCCGAGTTCAAATTAACTGTTTATTTTCTGGCTGCGGCGTGGGTGTGTCTGAGGTGCTCCAAGCACTCTGGACTTTTTACATGGATATTTTACGGATATTAAAAATAAAATATTTTACGGATTTGAGTACAGGATAATTATGTGCTATTTTTTCTAACACCTAAAATCCCTTTATAGTCTTCGCAAAGTGCAGGATGGCTTTATTTGAGCTATTTTATGTGCTTAATTGGTGCTAGCGAGACCTCTTTCCTGCAAGTAAGCTGCGGCTCGCTTTTAGCCTTGCAGAGAGGTTTCCCGGAGGGATTGAATTGCAAAACTCTTGCGGCCGTTTTAGATCAAAGGCTTTCCTCTGGCGCGAGCGGCCGCAAGAGATAGCAAGGCACCGGCCGCAAGCATGGCCGGTGCCTCCGGCCATAAGGGAATAGAATAGCCGAATAGCTTGCGGCCGGTCCTTGCGGCCCCACAACGGCTGCGGCCGCTAATAGAATGCGGCCCTTAGTAACTATGTAACTATGAATATAACAACAAGACCCATCCAAGTTCCCATAGAAATAGTGTGGAAATATACTAACATCAACATATTATCTACAGAAACCGAGAGAGAATTATCTTGGATTTACATTATCTGAGTAAACTAAGCTCTAAAGCCCAAATTGGGAATACAAACAGCCCAATACCATATCCAATTTACCTATTTAGCTCCTGTTTAGCACAGTCTGGATGTTTCAGTGCATCAAAAAGAAGTTTAACTCCAGAGTCAGCAAATGTATTACAACTCAGTGTCCAGTGTGATGAGAGATCTGTTTGTGGGGATAAGATCCCAAAGATCTTTACAACTGGATGAAGTCACATCACAAAGAACCAATCTGCAGTGTGTAAGACTTACCAAGAAGATGTGAGACTCTAAACCTGAAGAACCTTTTCATTAAAGATTTTTTTGCAAATGGAAATGTCAGTTTTTATTGTGCAGGAGGGTGGGTGTTGTGAATCTCCATATTTCACATTCTGATGCAAGTATTAAAACCAACAACTACCTTACAGTTAACATGGTTTTGGTAGACGTACTGTATATATAAGATTTTGCTGAATTTCATTTAGTTGAATATTATTTAAAATGGACAAGGACAATGATTTAAAAGACAAATAACTTTAAAATCAGTTCATTCTGCTTCAGGAGCATAATTTATAAAAAAGGAAAACATTAATAAATTACTACTTTTAGATACACCACAGAATAAATACTTCCCATGGTCCTTTAAAAGGTATATTTTAAACTACTTGTGCAACACGTTTTTAGGATGAAACTAAATATATTTCCTTTTATATGTAACTAGCGAATTGCCAGTCAAAAAATTACGGCAATAGAATTGTATGTCAAGGAATGGTGTTTGGCACAGACAGTATTTTTTGTGGGGGTCGGAGATCTCGGCGCTCATTGCGAGCCTCTTGGTTGTTGTAATTTTTTTTTATCAGAGATGCTTTTGCTGTCATTGTAAGGTCGTCGCTGATCTGCTTTTTGCGCTTATTGCAAGGCTGTCCCCTGGTGTAGTTTGTGTGGTATGAGCAGCGCTGGCTCTCGTTGTGAGGCGTACAGTGAATGTCTTTTGCGTTTCTTATTTTTTGTGTTTATGTTTTTTGTGATGCTAATGAAATAATTAGTAAATGAATAAATTAATATACTTTACCTATTTGTAAGTAAAACATGCAGGAAGCATTGTGCTGAAGAGCTGACGATCTGTTTTCATGTTCCTGCAGCATACAATGTAGGTTTGCAGTGTTGTGGAGCTGAGGTGTAAGTGTCAGCAATGTGTGCAGTGTGTAGTGTAAATAGGCTGCGTGCGGGAGGGCAAAACGTTTGTGTAGCTTGGTACTTCCGCATTCTGTAAGTTAGTGTTGGAAAATGGCGGCGAATGTGTATGTGGTACGCAGGTTTGTATGATTTAGCGTCCTTGCTAATAGTGTATGATGTAGGTCGGAAAGTTTTTTATAAACGCTGTATTTGCTTTGTGGTATTTAGCGGCTTAAGGGGTCGTGTAGCTTCTTTTTCGTTTTTTTCAGCGGCCATTTTTTCTCTTGCTTAGGAGATTTTCGAGTGGCTAAACTTTGTAAATTTGACCAAATTCGAGGTTTAAGCTGTGTTGCAGAGGTCCTGGGTGTCCCCCCGTGGTGTGGGTTAGGTTTTTATTTTATTTTTGTGTGTATTTTGTGTTTTTTAATGTTTGCCGCTGTGCACAGGTTGTCCGTTAAGGTTGTATTTTTGCGAGTCCGTAATGGATTTTTTCTCAGACTCGCGGTTCGTAATTGTTTTTGTGTAAGTCTGTATTTTATTTTTTCTAAGTCCCGCGGCTGGTATATTTTTGTGTAAGTCCGTAGTTAGTCATTGCGTGTTTATGTTTTTTTTTTCCAAGTCCCGCTTGTGTAGTGGTTTGTAACCGGTTGTGAGGCGCCGTAGAGCCTCCACCTCCGCAAATGCAGCCCCTCGCTTTGGTGCTCCTTGCCAGCAACTGCGGCCCTCGCTTCGCTACG
The DNA here is from genome assembly GCA_027410445.1 of Discoglossus pictus. Taxonomy (NCBI): domain Eukaryota; kingdom Metazoa; phylum Chordata; class Amphibia; order Anura; family Alytidae; genus Discoglossus; species Discoglossus pictus. Next base: position 14,940,579 of record CM050163.1, on the reverse strand, counting down.
CGAGCACGCAAGAGTTAGCAACAACCCGCATTGCTGACAACTATATATGTGATTATGCACCTGTGAGATCTTTGTTTCCTCTAATGAACTTCCTGAAGTAAAAGGTAAACTTGATTGCATCAGAACTTTTTATATGCACAATGAGAAAATGGCATCTAAAGATTTTCCCTGTCAGCCAGTGAGTAGTCATTTAAATTTGTGACTCATATTGGTCTACAAAAGTCACGGAGGAGGGAACATTTTGAGTGTGACTCAATCAAAAAGAAAATTAGAGTATAATAGGGAGAACCATGAAGGAGGAAACATATCATATACAGCTCCCGGAAATTTAGCTTCAATAGTAAGAAAATACTAATAGACAATATAACAGAAATACTAAAACAAATAAGAATGTTAATCTATGATTGGCGTACAATAAGATTTTCTTGGTCGGACAGAATTGCTGTTGTCAGAATGAGTATTATTCCTAAGTTAACATACTTATTCAGATGTGTTCCAGAAAAAGTACCAGTTTATATTATTAGATCTTTTCAGAAAACAATAGATACATTTATTTATTTATTTAGGCAAAAAAGTGAGAGTCCCAAAAATATTAGCCAACAAAAAATTTGAACTAGGCGTCATTGGAACCCTTGACGTGAAAGAAATATGTGAAAATATTTCCACATTTCATATAATTAATATAAATATTCAACATAGAACATCGTGTTGGAAAACCATTGAAGAAGATCTTATAGGAGTTGTCCCAATTAGAACATTATTAGGAAAATGTAAAGTTTAGGATGGAATCTGGGGTAGACTTCCAGAGGGGTTAAGGTCTTTGATAAACATTTTTTTGGGAAAATAAAGCTAAATTTGAGCTATTTCATACTCCTTCCCTTTCAGCCCGTATAGATATACTAGAGGAGGAATCAAATAAAATAGAAGTTGACCTAATGAGGAAGGCAGGAATAGAGTTTATATCTGACCTATATCCAGCAGGCTCTTTGATAAAACAAGAAGAGCTTTATAGTGCTTATGGATTGGAAAATATATAAAGTTTAAAATATATATCACTGGTGGAAAAATTAAAGTTAAAGGGATATGTATCATCAAAAATGGAAAAAAATGTATGAATTAGAAGAAATTTTGATCAAAGGCCCAGTTTTACATCTTATTTCAAAGGTTAATATAATTAGAATAAAAGCTTTGAAATGTATAAAATCAACGAGCCTAAAAGAATGGGAATGTAATTTTAATTTAACTTATGAAGACCAAGATTGGACTAGAGCTCTAAGGTTAATAAGGAAATCCCCCAAAAATAATATATATAAGGACTTAAAAATAATAAAAAAGTCTTATTTAGTCCCTGTAATTATGAATACATTTCTCAAATATCTCCATTATGTTGGAAAGGTTCGGCCACTCATATGTGGTGGAAATGTAATAAAATAAAAAAATTCTGTGAAGAATGCTGCGGTCATCTAACCTTAATGCTAGGGGTAGAATGTCCGTGTACCCCGGCAGTAATTTTATTTCATCTAGAAATTGATAAAATATTCCCTAAAGATAAATGACTGATTCCACACGTACTATTAATTATCAAATCTTTATTAGTTAAACAATGGAATAAACCTACAATTCCATCTAATAAGAAGTTGTTAATAAGATAAACTATAATAGAGATCTGATGAATGTAGATTACACTCAGGGCCCCAAAAGATTTATTAATTGGAACATCTGGAACCAATATAGGGATAAAAAAAAAGTAATACAGGATTTTTTGCTCATTAAAATATGTTGATTACTCTTTTCTTGTGCTTATTTTATCACCGATTATTTTAGATTAAATTGTATATTTATGCTCATTTAAGGTTGTTACAAAAGAGTGGTAGATACAGGGACCATCCTTCTCTCAGGAGCGACACAACAGATGTCTATGTTTCTATATGCTTTAACCTCATTCCTTTGTTATTAGTTGCTATTTAGAAGAACCATAACTATGGTTCCTTGTCCTAAATATAAATCTCACATATTTGAGAAGTGAGCCTTTTTTGTACTTGATAAGAGCAGTGACGTAAAAGTGATATTGGTTAATTTACAGTCATGACGCAGAAGGACTCCTAGGGATATATTGTCTACAGTCACCATATTGGAATTAATCTCCACCAAATGAAACACCAACTGAATATAATATGTAGTCAAAGTACTTGGACCTGAAGGCCTCTGGAAGTTTCAGGGGAAGCCAATACTGGGCCAGGGTTTGTATTTATATGTGTGGTGGATGGATAGTCCAGCGCTAAAGGTATAATGTACAATGAAAAAAAAGATAAAAAATTAAGAGCATAATTAAGCATGAAAAATCCATAAAACTGATGTTTCTCTTGATGTACAGTGGTCAGTTAAATTGACACAGCAAAGGTCCCAGTTCTTGCAGAAGTGAAAAGTAAACAAGTAAATAAATATAACTGCATTTGGTTGGTATTAAACAAAATTGTCTTGATAACTTGGCTTCCAAGTTAGGTAGTTTAATGGAACCTGTAATGTCCTAACCTCTAGAGTTGGATGTGATAATACAGTAAGGGGAAAAAGTATTTGATCCCCTGCTGATTTTGAACGTTTGTCCACTGTATCAAGAAAATCATATGAATAATTGCTTGATTGAATCAGAATATTCTTTAAACTCCATACTGATCTGTCTTTACACAAACCCCCCTCTGCCCACAATCACCTTTCAGGGTGGAAACAATCATCTTAACTGGACGCTGATATCATTATATAAGAATTGTATTAATGATCAATAAAGAATTTTAACACCTAGGTCACCTTGTTAGGACATAACAGTGGTTCTCTGTCACCACCTTACCTGGGGTGATTGATTAACTATTACTGTGTGGTAATAAAATGAGCAAATCCAGTAGATTAGATAAGCATAATTACAGAGCTATTCAATAGAGTTGTTCTGCTGTGTCAGTTCCTGCCCCTTTTTTCACTAATGAATGGACTGTTTTTATTTTACAGATGAACATTTTACATCAGGATGTAACCAGTAAGTGTTTGTGTGTTAGAAGGAGTTCATCTCCCCCTGAAGAATCTGTCCATGTGAACGGGGAAACGCGCGTCAGGCTCCCAGTAGCGCTGACTGTAGAAATCGGGACACTCCAGCACTCTTCACTACCAGCAGGACCTCCTATCCACATACTTTCACACTCATCACCTCCCCTGACCTGAAGAATAGGTAGGGTAAGTCACCTAAGCCATAGGGCTTCTACTCAGGGCATCTAGTCGGCCATTAACTTTTTTCATTTATCTTTTCCATATGGTCATCTAGCTTGACAGGTCTTGAGGTAGGTGATGAATTATACATATCTGTGGATTTATCTATTTACCTTGGGTTACTAATAATCTATCAAGTGGTATATATACCACTTGTCCAGCAATTACAATGTGGGACCCTTGTCCTATTAAGGACTTTACCCTATATCAATAAGATTTCTATAGGGATTTAGGGGTTAATCTTTTGCTTTTCAGTAGATGCCATACCATCTGTCAGCAGTCATTTATCTGCTGTCTTAGGATCTATATTGAAGCACCAGTTCCTTTATCTCTTGGACATTTACCTTTATATATATGTGTTAGAAGGAGCTGGTTGTGTCCTTGTTATATTGTATAGATAATGTATATATTCCTATCACATACAGAACTGTATAACTTAATATACAATGGGAACCACATCTATCAAGTGTCTATGTCAGTCTCCTCTCAATATTTATTTTATAATCACTAGTATTCATATTAATTTGCTGGCAGTGATATCAGAGAGAGGTAACTGATTAGCGAAGAGGATGTGTTGGATTGAAAGCATTAGCATCCTAATAACAATACAACATTAAATTAATGTAGGACATTTGGACATTGTGAGAAGTGTCAGACAGCTTGAAGCATGTTGTACCAGGGGGTGCAGAGTTTGAAGATACAGGAGATTATTCAGACTACTTTGGACATTGTGAGAATTACACCTCACTGACGAGGGCAGCGTTTGCTGTTTTTCCTGTTCAGGGTAGAACTGGCTGGTATTTCGGGACTAGATCACTCTTTTGACTGATACCAGATTACTTCATGTGAAGGGCTCAATTAAACTAAAAGAGGCTGTTCTCCGAGTAGGTCATCTGACCTATAGTAAAACCTACTGAATAATACATACTTAATATTCAGATTAAACACTTCTAACTCTTTTTGTATTTTGTTACATTGTATGAAGTGTCAGAAAGCCTGGAGCATGTTGTACAGGGGAATGTCAGGAATCCTCTTTTCCAGTTCCTGGATCTTAGCCCTTTGAGCCCCCATAAAGGACAGACTGCTTGGCTCCAGCCACTGGACTATATTCCTAAACACCTGAATTGTATTGTAATCTGTTTTATCCCATTGATTGTCAGATAAAGTTAATGTTATCTATTTGAGGTCTGGACCACTAGACATGGAGACAGCATTATGTGTATTTCGAGGTTGGCCTATTGTTCAAAGGTGCAAGAGAGGATGTCAGCCTTTTAGACCCCATGCACCGCATGAAAGGGACGATGGAACGGGGCCATGTACTGTCAAATCTTGGGTGAGAACCTCCTTCCCTCAGCCAAGGCATTGAAAATGGGCCGTGGCTGGGTATTCCAGCATGACAATGACCCAAAAACGCACAGCCAAGGCAATAAAGGAGTGGCTCAAGAAGAAGCACATTAAGGTCCTGGAGTGGCCTAGCCATTATCCAGACCTTAATTCCATTTGTGGAATCTGTGGAGGGAGCTGAAGGTTCAAGTTGCCAACCATCAACCTCGAAACCTTAATGACTTGGGGCCTCATTCTATTATCGGCCGTAAATCGGCCGTAAGGCTGCGATTCCTTGCGGGGGTTCAGTTAACTCGCGATTCTATTATACGGCCCCGCAAGGATCTCCTTTTACGGCCGGCCGCATATCTTGGAACCGGCCGTAATCTGTGAAATATAAAAACTCAAAAATAAATTCAAGCCTGCACTGTACAGCTCTGTAAATGCTATGGATCATATTGGGGGACATGAGGATTAAAAGGAACCCACTCTCAAGCTTGCACATCTGCCCAAACCCGAGTTCAAATTAACTGTTTATTTTCCGGCTGCGGCGTGGGTGTGTCTGAGGTGCTCCAAGCACTCTGGACTTTTTACATGGATATTTTACGGATATTAAAAATAAAATATTTTACGGATTTGAGTACAGGATAATTATGTGCTATTTTTTCTAACACCTAAAATCCCTTTATAGTCTTCTAAAAGTGCAGGATGGCTTTATTTGAGCTATTTTATGTGCTTAATTGGTGCTAGCGAGACCTCTTTCCTGCAAGTAAGCTGCGGCTCGCTTTTAGCCTTGCAGAGAGGTTTCCCGGAGGAATTGAATTGCAAAACTCTTGCGGCCGTTTTAGATCAAAGGCTTTCCTCCGGCGCGAGCGGCCGCAAGAGATAGCAAGGCACCGGCCGCAAGCCTGCCGGAATCCCCGGCCGTAAGGGAATAGAATAGCAGAATAGCTTGCGGCCGGTCCTTGCGGCCCCGCAACGGCTGCGGCCGCTAATAGAATGAGGCCCTTGGAGAGGATCTGCAAAGAGGAGTGGAACAAAATCCCTCCTGAGAGGTGTGCAAACCTGGTGGCCAACTACAAAAAAACGTCTGACCTCTACGATTGCCATTTAGTGTTTTGCCACCAAGTACTAAGACTAAGGGGTCAAATATGTATTGCCCGCATTGACCTGTAAATCAATTTATAAGTTTTTTGACATGCACTTTTCTTGGTTTTTTTTATTTTGTTATTCTGTCTCGCACTGTTAAAATACACCTACCATGAAAATTATAGACTGATCATTTCTTTGTCAGTGGACAAACGTTCAAAATCAACAGGGGATCAAATACTTTTTCCCCAACAGTATAATATCAGTAGTGTATTTAAGACAACTATTATTGAACAGCATTTTCTTAAAACAAAAAGAGTGAATAAAAAGTTGTTCTATAAAAATAATTGCACACAAGTCCCTAAAACCTTTAACATATTAGTAGGAAATCAAAAAGAGAAAATGTGCATGCCCCAGAGGGAATGACAAATTAACTTCTAATCAAAGCTGTAAATAAATAATGAATGACAAGATCTCCAAATGGAATCAGATAGTATATAAACCATGACAATTAGAAATGAACAGCATTACTTCTGGGTAAGTTACCTGATATGTAAGTAGAGTTTTATTGTAACTAACATTTTCCCCAATCAGAGCTGCAAATAGACGTATCTAAAATATATCCAGACAAACTTTTGTTTAAAATGTTCCACAATCAAAACATTCAGACATTTTTCTTCTGTGTAAAATTTCTGAACTCAGACAGTGTTTGAGCTGCTGTTAAAATATTTCCCACATTCAAAGCATGAGAATGGTCCACTAGGGAATCTCATGATATTCAGTGATCCATAAGTGTTGTTGGAAACACTTTCCACATCCAGATGTTTATTGTCATCATACAGTCATAAGGAAATACTTTTAGAGTTAAAGATTTCACAAATGCTCTTTCTCCAGTGGGAATTTTCTTATCAACCGTGAAATTAGAAAAGTGGCTGAAACATTTCCCGCCATCAGAAATTACAAAATGGTCTTTCTCCTGTGTGAGTTTTCTTACGTTTCTTTAAATATGATGACTTGCTGAAACAATTGCCACATTCAGAACATGAAAATGGTCTTTCCCTGTATGAGTTCTCCTATGATCATTGAGAGTTGAGTTGGAGCTAAAACATTTCCCACATTCAGTGAGTTTTCCAATGGGCCCTTAAAATTGATGACTGACTGAAACCTTTCCCACATTCAGAACATGAAAATGGTCTTTCTCCTGTGTGAGTTTTCCTATGGGCCCTTAAAGTTGATGACTGACTAAAACATTTCCCACATTCAAAACATGAAAATGGTCTTTCTCCTGTGTGAGTTCTCTTATGATCTTTGAGATTTGAGTTGGAGCTAAAACATTTCCCACATTCAGAACATAAAAATGGTTTTTCTCCTGTGTGAGTTCTCAAATGATCATTGAGCGATGAGTTGATACTAAAACATTTCCCACATTCAGAACATGAAAAAGGTCTTTCTCCTGTGTGAGTTTTCCTATGGACCTTTAAAGTTGATGACTGACTGAAACATTTCCCACAATCAGAACATGAAAATGGTCTTTCTCCTGTGTGAGTTCTCTTATGATATCTGAGATTTGAGTTTGTGCTAAAACATTTCCCACATTCTGAACATGCAAATGGTCTTTCTCCTGTGTGAATTGTCATATGGGTAATGAGAGTTGATTGTTTACTGAAACATTTCCCACATTCAGAACATGCAAATGGTCTTTCCCCTGTGTGATTTTTCATATGGGTATTGCGACTTGATGACTGGCTGAAACATTTCCCACATTCAGAACATGCAAATGGTCTTTCTCCTGTATGAATTATCTTATGTTTATTAAGCTGTGATAAGAAAGTAAAACATTTTCCACATTCATAACATGAAAATGGTGTCTCTCCTATGTGAGTTTTCCTATGTTTATTGAGGCTTGATTCCAAACTGAAATATTTCCCACATTTAGAACATACGAATGTTTTTTCTTCTGTTTGAGGGCTCTTGTGAAAATTGAGGTCTGTGGATGTGCTGAAACACTTCTCATAGTCTGAGCATCCATATGGATTTTTTCCTGTATGGACTTCCTTAAGACTTGCATTCTTGGTAAAACCTTTCCCACAATCAGAATGAATAAATAACATTTCACCTCTTTGTTGTTTCACAGAACTCTGGTTTGCGTCTGTATAACGGTGAACACTGACATTTTCCCTAAGACAATCTGTTGAAAGAAGCGATATATGGTGCCCTTCACACATATTACTGGTCATGGATACATCTGTTGGAAACAAACACATTCAGAGAAAAAAATAACTATTATATTAAAGTGTGAGAACATGCTTCTCAATGAAAATGTTCTTATTTATAAATGAAGCTAACTAAAACCAATCTGCAACTAATACATTTCCCAATTTTCAGTCAGTTATAGAACTCTTTATGATTTTACAGCATATTATAACAATGTACAAAATAAAGCTACAAGATGAGAGAATCGAAAAAAAGTGCTGCCTGAAAAACATTCAATAAATAAAATATGGTTGAAGATTCCCATTAAATCTCTTTCAAATGTAGAACATGCAGTCATGTTATGGCCAACACAAAAATATTTATTTCTCACTCAACTGTAAAAAATTGTTTAAACAGTTCATTAATTGCAAAACAACAGGTATGATATATACAACATATTGGGATAGTCCTGCACCTAATGGTGGTAAAATGAGTATATCAGCTCCGCGGACAACAGACAAGACATAAGAGTTGTAAGAAATGCAAAAATAAAGTTCATAAGAGAATGAAAATTGCTTTTCGACAAATGTCACACAGATTTTCTGTTATCGGTTATATGCCTGAGAAGCCTGATTGGGATTAAAATATTATCAGGTATCAGGAGAATTTAAAAATCTATATCAACAATTGAAATGCAGCTTCGGAATGAGAAAAAGTCTACTTGAGACAATGGTGATTAGAGCAGTATCGTAAACTGTAATTGATCAATGAGAAAGAACTGTGGCCATATTCCATCCCATTTACCAGTCAAAGAGAGCATCATGGGTTACTGTGGTCGGAACAAAACCGCTGATTTATGGGTAGGAGGTCAATCAACTCATGTCACAATAGTCACAATGGAAACCAAACAACCAACTGATTGGTATGCGTGAGTGGGTTGATGTGGAATTATGTCATATGTTGGAAAGAAGGGTATTTAAGTCTTGGTGCCCAACCTTGCGCTATCCCCCAATTAAGCCACTTTAAAGGGACAATGTAATCTCAACAGGAAGTCAGTTTCATCTTACAGAGCATAAACAACTATATACTGTACTAGACTTTTTCTACTACAGTAAATCATCCCAGAGGTATAAATCATTGTCAATGCCTAATTCAATATATAGCTTCATGCTAACAACCTAAGAAAATAGATTTTCAGGTGACAGCGTCCCTTTAAGTGTTGAAATACAGAATGAGACTATTCATTATTTGGGGGAAATACTGAAATGGAAAATAATGGAGTGTGGTGGCTCAGGTATATTGCATAAGAACCAAATGTAAGTTAGGATAAAATTAATCGTATTATATAAAGGGAGAAAAAAGATCCTATTGTAGGGCACACCTAATCATCCTAATCTTGGAAAGAAGAGAATAAACTAAATAATAAAACTTAGCTTTTAATGTTAATTAAAAATCCTTATTAAAATATATGCACATAGGTGGCAGAGAGATTGCAGAAATATTGAGTTGGCAGAAATGGTATCTCTGAATTGTAAGTTCTGTCCTAAATGGACAAACCATATACAATATAAGGTGCTAGTGTTGTCACACAAAAAGGTGACTATCGTGCAAGAAAAGTGCTAGATATATAAAGTGCCAAGTGCTATAATTCATATAGTGTACAGCTATATGCTATACAACTGTATGGAAGTGAAAAATATATAAATACATAAATAAATATAGTATATAGCAGGCTGTATAGGTACAGAAAGTTCTATTATCCAGCTATATGCTGGTATTTCTGAGTAGACAAAGTGACAGATATTGAGTGTTAAATGTCCCAATACTCTATTGCTTTTCTAATTCACTGCTTTCCTAGAACTACAGCGTTTGCTGTTTGTATAATGTCCAAAAACTGCCTAAATACTATCCCCAAAACTGCAGCGTTTGTCACCAGTAACCTTCTATGTATATATTTGCCTCCCTTCTATTGTTACACTAGCTAAATAGCTTCAGTGTTGAATGCAGGGAAGGGACTTTACATTATGGTCCTGAAAAGAAAACGCTAGCTCTCTGCCTAGCACGCTGTGGTCTAGACGCACAAAGATGACGTCATTGACCCGCGACGGTGTTCCTACGTGAACCCGACGTACGTTTCTTGAATTTCATTAAGGGTTACGCCTGCCTTCCCATAGTACCTTTTTAAAGGCTGGCGTAGTCATGGCAACAAAAAAAAAACAGAGTTAAAAACCTAATGGGATTAAATACATAATCCTTTTACCACACAATTAAAAATGTAAAAAGTAAACTCCTCGTTTAGAAGTCTGACTGATGTTAAATATAAAAAGTCTATAGGGGAATAAAACACAGATAATAGGGTTTATAATATTAGGTATGGGTATATGTGTATTATTAAAGCATTTATCTGATGATGTATATGGTAGATATTTATAGTGTATTTAACCAGATTATAACTTGTAACAGAAACCCATCACTGTTATTATACCAAGGACATTGCATCCTTGCCCAGGGACATTATACCAGGCCAGGGAAGGGTTAACTGGACTATACAAGGCCCAAGGGTTAATCTTGGCTTGTCAACATCTTTGTTTAGAAATGGAAGTCTGCAAGGGACAGGAAGAGCTAACCCAATTATCCATCTGCTTTGTTTGTAAAAGCTCTATTGTGTAGGGAACCAGTCTGTTCCAGTGATGATGTGTTAAGATTATAATCCAGTTGCTAATTAAGTCTTTGTATGGCCAAAGGTGAGAGTATTCCATTGTCCTTGTGGAGACTCTCACCCCCCGTTCTTAGCGTATTGCCCGTCAAAAAATGACGGCAATCAGATGTGTATGTTTTTAAAGTTGTTTAGTTATTAATATACATCTGAAATTGTAAGGTAGCTAATGTTGTTTTCTGTGTACTACTGAAATATAGAATTCAAATTAATAAATGAATTTATTTTTATGCATTGTGTTGAAGAGCTGGCAATCTGTGTTGATGTTGCTGCAGCATTAGTGGTGTGGAGGTGTTGTGTAAGCGTGATGAACGTGTGCAGTGTAATAGTGTGTGTGCGCGAGCCGAAACCGTTAACGTAGCTGTGTACTTCCGCATTATCCTAAAATGGTGCATAATGTGTGGAATGCGTCTTAGCGGATTATCGTTACGTGTTTTCCGTGGTTATAGTGCTGTAGCGTCATTATCGTTATGTTCGTCCGGCCTTTTTTCTGCGGCGCTCATTGCCAAAGTACTACGGTTTAACGGCTCGCCTCGCTGTGCGAGGCTCGCCGGGCGATGAACGCCTGCGGCGCTCATCGCTAAGCCCGCTAAAGTACTATGTTTTAACAGTAAATATGATCAAACGACGTTCAATAATAAATTAAATGTTGTTAAATTTGTTTGCCACACAACATGATGCTACATTTGTCCATTTTTTTTTTCTTAAAATAAATACACTTTTTTTTTTTTTTTTTTTGTCTTTTTAATTTGCAACTTATATATCATCAAATGCGTTGTTTTAGGCGGTAAATCCGATGTTGCGCGAGGCAAAGGCGTTAAATCAGTGTCAATGCGTAAATCTGTAATTGAGTTTATTAAAATTTACTCGCTACTGTCTTTTTACTCATTGCGCGGTTAATCCGCATCCTTTATCTCGTTGTTTTTCTAACACATACGTCTATGGCTGTGTTTTACGCAGTTCGTAGTAGTATAGCCTCGTTTTCATTTTTTGCGGCGGCCATTTTTTCCTCGCTTAGCCGATTTTCGATCTTTGTAACTCGGCTAAATCGATCTAAATTGGAGTTCCAACTCACTTCCAGACGTCCTGCCTGGTTCCCCATGCTGTAAGTGACCTTTAATTTTTTGCTGTGTATTAAGTGTTTTTTTTTATTGTTTTGGTTCCGCCGCGTATCTCGTATTTTTTTTCACCTCTTATTTTTTTTCTAAGTGCTACGATGTAACGGCTCGCCTCGCGCTCATTGCCAAAGTGCTCCGATGTAACGGCTCGCCTCGCTATGCGAGGCTCGCCTGCGGCGCTCATTGCCAAAGTGCTACGATTTAACGGCTCGCCTCGCAAAGTCGTACGCACTACGCAACGCAGCGTGACGACGTCTCGTAGTTAGACAATTATAATATGTGATATGTGTGTAAAAGAATTAAAAATGATGCCTGTTCTGAAAATCCACGGTGTGTATCGTCCATTGTGGAAAGAGGGACTTGTGGGACCGGGCTGCGATATACTTGGCTATCTTTGTTATTTATTAGCGGAGATATTGACCTCTTATGTCACAGCTCCGTTACATAACTTATCATCAAAAATGTCTATATAGTTAGGAGAATATAACTAAAATTATTTAATATTGGCTATTTATTATGTTCCAGATAACCAAAATAATTTTATTTTGGCTATTTATTATGTTCCAGATACCCAGAGTTAAGGCAAGGCAATTGTCTGCTATTTCCCCTATTTAATATAATTGGTGTGTAAAACCAAATTTGCCTAGCTTATATTTATTAGCATCCTTAGCATCCAGTGTTATTATTATTCTCCTTATTACATAACCATATTACATAACCAGCCCAATATAAGCCCCATGTGTTTATAGTATTCCTTACACATTGACAAAAATTGAAAGTCTACCAGTATATAAATTTGGTCGTGGATAATATTATACTCTGGGCTCGTAAGATTTTAAATGTAAGGAGTAAAGGTTAAGCCTTCATTGAGGCCCTTAGGTTTTTTTAGTACCTAGTAAATAGATCCATTTGGCTTCTTTCTTTAAGAACTCAGTATCTATGTCACCTCTCCTTATTGTTTTTGCAACATGATCTATACCTGTAAATGTCAGAACTTTGGGGTCACCTTTGTGTTTATTATTGACATGCATAGCTATTGGAGTATCATATTCTTTTTGGACACTAATTACCATTAAAAGCTAAGTTTTATTATTTAGTTTATTCTCTTCTTTCCAAGATTGGGATGATTAGGTGTGCCCTACAATAGGATCTTTTTTCTCCCTTTATATAATACGAAATACTGAAATGCAAAGAAAGGGCAAATTTAGAGGCTCTTGGCTTCTACTTCTAGTTAATAATAAAGATAAATACTTAAAAAAATGACAAAATATATAATCAGACTAAGGTAAAAGAATATGGACTAATGGGCTCCATTAATAGGGGAAATTATTAAAAAAGTTGATCTGTAGATAATTGGGCATTTTATGGCTATACTGAAAACAATACACCCAGGGCCTCATTCTATTATCGGCCGCAGCCGTTGCGGGGCCGCAAGGACCGGCCGCAAGCTATTCTGCTATTCTATTCCCTTACGGCCAGGGATTCCGGCAGGCTTGCGGCCGGTGCCTTGCTATCTCTTGCGGCCGCTCGCGCCGGAGGAAAGCCTTTGATCTAAAACGGCCGCAAGAGATTTGCAATTCAATTGCTCCGGGAAACCTCTCTGCAAGGCTAAAAACGAGCCGCAGCTTACTTGCAGGAAAGAGGTCTCGCTAGCACCAATTAAGCACATAAAATAGCTCAAATAAAGCCATCCTGCACTTTGAGAAGACTATAAAGGGATTTTAGGTGTTAGAAAAAATAGCACATAATTATCCTGTACTCAAATCCGTAAAATATTTTATTTTTAATATCCGTAAAATATCCATGTAAAAAGTCCCGAGGGCTTGGAGCACCTCAGACCCGCCCACGCCGCAGCCGGAAAATAAACAGTTAATGTCAACTCGGGTTTGGGCTGATGTGCAAGCTTGAGAGTGGGTTCCTTTTAATCCTCATGTCCCCCAATATGATCCCTAGCATTTACAGAGCTGTACAGTGCAGGCTTGAATTTATTTTTCAGTTTTTATATTTCTGAGATTACGGCCGGTTCTAAGATATGCGGCCGGCCGTAAAAGGAGATCCTTGCGGGGCCGTATAATAGAATCGCGAGTTAACTGAACCCCCGCAAGGAATCGCAGCCTTACGGCCGATTTACGGCCGATAATAGAATGAGGCCCCCAGATTCCAAAGAATAATTGAAATGTTTTGTTAATAATCTCCTATTTGAATAAGATAACATACTATGGTAGTGGTGGGTCAGAAAGGTTGTCTGGAAATAATATAAACAATATCTAATGTTTTTGTACCGTAAGAAAATGCATTGTTTTATATAAAGTACTTTAATTACCCATAGTTCTAAATTAAACCATATCTGGAAAATCTCAAATAGCTTTAATACATTTTATTACTCACCTTCACTGATATTTACAGAAAGTTTCTCTTCCTTAAACTGTTGATGACCCCTCACATCTGGTTCTGCTTCTTGATCAAACCTTGAGACAATGGAAGGCCTCACATGTCCTGTATAAATATACACAAATAATTACAGCTTATATATTTGTTCAGTGCTTCATATACATATATATATATATATATATATATATATATAAGTATATATATATATATATATATATATATATATATATATAAGTATATTATGATCAGAACAAAATCATAAACACTTGTAATGAATGTGACAGTGCCATTATTACAGTGAGGACTAGGAGATATAATTCAATAATTTACTATTCAGAATTGAGGAAAATATTTACAAATTCTATACAAACATAAAATAAGTGAGTTATGTGAGTCACCTGCAGAGAGCTCTGATTGGATCGTCCCCGGCAGAATATCCTTCTTCTCCTTCTCATCCTCTCCTTCCTCACTAACAGGGTCTACATTATCACTTTGGAGACCTGGTAATTCCAATAGAAAATTAACATTAATATTTCAGAATTCAGACTGAACACTTAGTGATTGTATTCACTGGTCCATGTTGACAATAATCATGTTTATCACTCACCTGCACATATATATGACTGGATTGCCACCTGCACAGCATCCTGATCATCTCTCTCAGCTACCTCTTCCTTAATAACTGATACTTTGCCCAGAATTTCATCATGGAGACCTGATACATGAAATAACAAATTAAATGGATTTGTAGAAATGTATTAAATACATCTGCTAAATGTACCTGTTCTTGATAGTTGCCCCGTAAATCAGATACAGGTCTCAGTTTCAGATTGACATAATCTAAATAATTGTATTTGTGTGTGTAATCATAACTAGGAAAGTTCTCCATCCCATCTGTATCTTCATCTTTAGATTTATCTGGCAGTTTCTGCAGCTTCATCTTTAATGATCTGAGCTCTTTGCTGGTTCTGCCCATTTACTATAAAACACAAGTGCTTTCAAGAAGAAGAATCTATGGATCCATGAAGACTTTGAGGTGTAAGAAATCCAAACCAGACAAGTCTTATAGTACTGATCACAACTACTTGTGGTGCTTAAGAAGAAGATGTGAGACCATCTTCTTAATCTTATAACAAACATGTCTTACCAATAGGACTCATCATGTTATGATACATACAAGTAAAGGAAACTAAACGTATTTCCAAACTCAGATCTGTAATGTGCTGCAGTATTATTTCTATAGGTTACTGATGGGTTTGTTGAAAGCTGGACATTTTAATCATGTATTACATAGAAAACGTATCACACGCGAATAATTAATTAGGTCACACATATGGTTATAATGAAAACAATACACCCAGATCCCAAGAGATAATTGGCAATTATTATCAATAATGACCCATTTGAATGAGATAACATCTGCAAAAAAGGTTTATTCACTGCAAAAAATATAAATTCTGTGTTTGTGTACTGTAAGAAAATGTTTTTGTTAAATAACACTGAATTGATAAAACACTTTTATTACATATAATTGTAAATTATGTCTGGAAAATCTCAGTTGTATTTAGCTTTATTTCTTACCTTCACTGATATTTACAGGAATTTCCTCTTTTTTAACCTCACATCTGGTTCTCCTCACATCTGGTTCTGCTTTGTGATCAAACAGAGAGACAACTGAAGACCTCACATGTCCTGTATAAATATATATACTACGTACAACGTATATCTTCATAAATGATTGATATAAAATACTTTAATTCTGTTCAGTGCTACATTAAAAAAATAGAATACAATTATAAGATCTGTACACACTTTAAGGTTAAAATCATAAAGACTATTAATAAAGTGACATTGTCATTATTACAGCGAAGACTAAGAAATGTAACTCAATAATTTACTATTCAGAATTGAGGAAAATATTTACAACTTCTATTCATACATAAAATAAGTGAGTTATGTGAATCACCTGCAGAGAGCTCTGATTGGATCGTCGCCGGCAGAATATCCTTCTCATCCATCTCATCCTCTCCTTCCTCACTAACTGGGTCTACATTATCACTTTGGAGACCTGGTAATTCCAATAGAAAATTAAAATTAATATTTCAGAATTCAGACTGAACACTTAGTGATTGTATTCACTGATCCATGTAGATAATAATCATGTTTATCACTCACCTGCACATATATATGACTGGATTGCCACCTGCACGGCATCCTGATCATCTCTCTCAGCTACCTCTTCCTTAATAACTGATACTATGCCCAGAATTTCATCATGGAGACCTGATACATGAAATAACGAATTAGTTGGATTTGTAGAAATGTATTAAATACATCTGCTAAGTGTACCTGTTCTTGATAGTTGCCCCGTAAATCAGATACAGGTCTCAGTTTCAGGTTGACATAATCTAAATAATTGTATTTATGTGTATAATCATAACTAGGAAAGTTCTCCATCCCATCTGTATCTTCATCTTTAGATTTATCTGGCAGTTTCAGCAGCTTCTTCTTTAATGATCTGAGCTCTTTGCTGGTTCTGCCCATTTACTATAAAACACAAGTGCTTTCAAGAAGAATAATCTATGGATCCATGAAGACATTGAGGTGTAAGAAATCCAAAACAGACAAGTCTTATAGTACTGATCACAACTACTTGTGGTGCTTAAGAAGAAGATGTGAGACCATCTTCTTAATCTTATAACAAACATGTCTTCCCAATAGGACTCCTCATGTAATGATACATACAAGTAAAGGAAACTAAACGTATTTCCAAACTCAGATCTGTAATGTGCTGCAGTATTATTTCTAAAGGTTACTGATGGGTTTGTTGAAAGCTGGACATTTTAATCATGTATTACATAGAAAACGTATCACACGCGAATAATTAATTAGGTCACACATATGGTTATAATGAAAACAATACACCCAGATCCCAAGAGATAATTGGCAATTATTATCAATAATGACCCATTTGAATGAGATAACATCTGCAAAAAAGGTTTATTCACTGCAAAAAATATAAATTCTGTGTTTGTGTACTGTAAGAAAATGTTTTTGTTAAATAACACTGAATTGATAAAACACTTTTATTATATATAATTGTAAATTATGTCTGGAAAATCTCAGTTGTATTTAGCTTTATTTCTTACCTTCACTGATATTTACAGGAATTTCCTCTTTTTTAACCTCACATCTGGTTCTCCTCACATCTGGTTCTGCTTTGTGATCAAACAGAGAGACAACTGAAGACCTCACATGTCCTGTATAAATATATATACTACGTACAACGTATATCTTCATAAATGATTGATATAAAATACTTTAATTCTGTTCAGTGCTACATTAAAAAAATAGAATACAATTATAAGATCTGTACACACTTTAAGGTTAAAATCATAAAGACTATTAATAAAGTGACATTGTCATTATTACAGCGAAGACTAAGAAATGTAACTCAATAATTTACTATTCAGAATTGAGGAAAATATTTACAACTTCTATTCAAACATAAAATAAGTGAGTTATGTAAATCAGTCACCTGCAGAGAGCTCTGATTGGATCGTCACCGGCGGAATATACTTCTCCTCCATCTCATCCTCTCCTTCCTCACTAACCGGGTCTACATTATCACTTTGGAGACCTGGTAATTCCAACAGAAAATTAAAGTTCATGTGAATTTACTATAATGGATAATTATCCCAACTATAAATAACATGGAAGGAGCGTGTTCTGCTGACACTGCAAGGACTGACTGGAATTTACCCTCCTCTGTGTACTATTCCTGAGATAAACCTCACAAGATATTTTACTTCTATTTCTAGCTCGGATATTGTGATTTCTACTTGAGAGAAAACATTTTGTTACCTGAGCTCCTGATTGTTGAGGTCCCTAAAGGCTCTTTATGTCCATCTGTATCACACTGGAAAACACAAGAGACGATAAAAATGCAATATAGATTATGACAAACCTTTAGAACCATGTACTTTAACCAATCTTATATGTATCTATAGAAAACCGTCTGAGAATGAACTAACCTGAAATGGCCAATTTGGAACTCATCAAAGTAAAGATTTCCTAAAAACATGTTGAAATACTTTTTGAACTTTTTAAAAACTTGCATTTTTCACAGAGATAATAAAACATACATTTTATATTTTCTGATGTTTGTTAATGTTTCAGCGAGCTCATATCCTGCCGTGTAGCGCAGACAGAGTGTTGTTCCTGGTCCTAAGTGACTTCAAACAATAAGGTTGCAGGCGTGCGTTCCCATTAAACTCTATGAGAAAGCTTTTGTCTGACAGGAATTGTCCAGCACAGCAGTGACATCATGGATAGAGGCGGGACCTCCTGATCAACCCTATATGTCACCAACTAGCAGCCTGGTTGTTGAAACACTTTAGATCAGCCTTCCTGCTCCTTTATTTATGTATTCCACTCAAGCCAGTGTAGGCTGTGACACAGAGCAGCTCTGACATGGCCCTTGACACTATAGTGTAGACTGTGACACACAGCAGCTCTGACATGGCCCCTGGAACTATTGTGCTTTCTCCAAAGCACCTTGTAAGTTTGCGAGTTTTCACTCTTGCAATCTACCTTTATTTGTGTTTTAATTTTTCTATAATAAATATTGATTTATGCATGTTTTCACCTCTCTGCTCGTTACTCCAGGGATATGATGTAGAGCACAAGCACACACAGCACGTGCACACAGAGAGCACATGCACACACACAGCACATTGATAAACACACGCACACTCACAGCACACATTCACACGCAGTGCTGTTTTTCGCATACACAGCTTTCCCTATGCCTGTGCTCTGCTTGTGGGAGGGACAGAGGCTGCACTGCTCATTGGTCACATGGGATGATTGACAGGATTCTGAGAGCCTGGATGTAGGAGGCTCTGTGAGTAACAGACTCCCCCATAGACTGGCACTAAAGCCACACTGAGCAGTGTGCTGAAAGGCTGTAAAGGCACACGCCTTTAATTTAGATGGTTGGTGTGACCAGGGGGGGAAGGCTTACACGTGTAAATTATCAAATTGGCAAAAAAGTATAAATAAATAAAATTGAAAGAAAAAAATATATTTTTTTTTGACTGAAAACAGAATACTTTGTCACATGCAAAAGAGCACTATAAGGGAGGTAACGGACCCCTATGTTGTAGGATACCAAGCCTGCATAATTAATGTTATGTCAGTTGAAATGTTTGTCTCTTTGCTCACTGTCCCTTAAGGAGTTCAGCTACAGCCATTTGTCTTGGTATCCTAGAACATACTTGCTTTACATTTGCATTTCGTTCTCAGATTGAGCGCCTCTCATTTTGTTTTTGTATTCTCTAGGATACTAACCATTATAAAGTTATCTCAGTGGAGATGTTTATCTTCTAGTAGTGCTTAGAAAATACTAATTAATACAAAAAAGGAGTAGATAAGTTGAATACTGGTAGGGACATTTAGCTCATTTGTTCCCTTCACATGAATAAAAAAACGGTAGTAAATCAGTCTGGTTTCACTCAATAAAGTGATCCAGACCTAAAATACCAGACAATTATACTATGAAGAGGAGAAAAAGCAATCCCAGAATGTACATACAGTTGCAAGCAAAAGTATGTGAACCCTTTGGAATGATATGGATTTCTGCACAAATTGGTCATAAAATGTGATCTGATCTTCATCTAAGTCACAACAATAGTCAATCACACTCTGCTTAAATTAATAACACATAAAGTATTAAATGTTGCCAAGTTTTTATTTTACACACCATGTAAACATTCACAGTGCAGGTGGAAAAAATATGTGAACCCCTAGACTAATGACATCTCCAAGAGCTAATTGGAGTGAGGTGTCAGCCAACTGGAGTCCAATGAATGAGATGAGATTGGAGGTGTTGGTTACAGCTGCCCTGTCCTATAAAAAACACACACCAGTTCTGGGTTTGCTTTTCACAAGAAGCATTGCCTGATGTGAATGATGCCTCGCACAAAAGAGCTCTCAGAAGACCTACGATTAAGAATTGTTGACTTGCATAAAGCTGGAAAGGGTTATAAAAGTATCTCCAAAAGCCTTGCTGTTCATCAGTCCACGGTAAGACAAATTGTCCATAAATGGAGAAAGTTCAGCACTGCTGCTACTCTCCCTAAGAGTGGCCATCCTGTAAAGATGACTGCAGGAGCACAGAGCAGATGGCTCAATAAGGTGAAGAAGAATCCTAGAGTGTCAGCTAAAGACTTACAAAAGTCTCTGGCATATGCTAACATCCCTGTTAGTGAATCTACGATACGTAAAACACTAAACAAGAATGGATTTCATGGGAGGATACCACAGAGGAAGCCACTGCTGTCCAAACAAAACATTGCTGCATGTTTACAGTTTGCACAAGAGCACCTGGATGTTCCACAGCAGTACTGGCAAAATATTCTGTGGACAGATGAAACTAAAGTTGAGTTGTTTGGAAGAAACACACAACACTATGTGTGGAAAAAAAAGAGGCACAGCACACCAACATCAAAACCTCATCCCAACTGTGAAGTACGGTGGGCATCATGGTTTGGGGCTTCTTTCCTGCGTCAGGGCCTGGACGGATTGCTATCATTGAAGGAAAAATGAATTCCAAAGTTTATCAAGACATTTTGAAGGAGAACTTAAGGCCACCTTTCCACCAGCTGAAGCTCAACAGAAGATGGGTGTTGCAACAGGACAATGACCCAAAGCATAGAAGTAAATCAACAACAGAATGGCTCTAACAGAAGAAAATATGCCTTCTGAAGTGGGCAGTCAGAGTCCTGACCTCAACCCGATTGAGATGTTGTGGCATGACCTCAAGAAAGCGATTTACACCAGACATCCCAAGAATATTGCTGAACTGAAACAGTTCTGTAAAGAGGAATGGTCAAGAATTACTCCTGAGCGTTGTGCACGTCTGATCTGCAACTACAGGAAACGTTTGGTAGAAGTTATTGCTGCCAAAGGAGGTTCAACCAGTTATTAAATCCAAGGGTTCACATACTTTTTCCACCTGCACTGTGAATGTTTACATGGTGTGTTCAATAACAACATGGTAACATTTAATTCTTTGTGTGTTATTAGTTCAAGCAGAGTGTGATTGACTATTGTTGTGACTTAGATGAAGATCAGATCACATTTTATGACCAATTTGTGCAGAAATCCATATCATTCCAAAGGGTTCACATACTTTTGCTTGCAACTGTATCAGCCTGTATTGGACAGTGGGGTGCAGCTGAACTCCCTAATCTGCTCTGAAGTTGATGGTTACGGCATTTTAGCTATAGCCCCCTTATCTAATAAAGCTTGGTCAGTAATGGGAGTCACTGTGTCCTGGTATAATGTCACATGGTCCAGCAGTGCTCATCTCTCCAGTCACAGATCCAGATAGAGCTTGGTCAGTAATGGGGTCACTGTGTCCTGGTATAATGTCACATTGTCCAGCAGTGCTCACCTCTCCAGTCACAGGACCAGATAAAGCTTGGTCAGTAATGGGGTCACTGTGTCCTGGTATAATGTCACATTGCCCAGCAATGCTCACCTCTCCAGTCACAGGATCAGATAGAGCTTGGTCATTAATGGGGTCACTGTGTCCTGGTATAATATCACATTTTACAGCAGTGCTCATCTCTCCAGTCACAGGATCAGATAGAGCTTGGTCAGTAATGGGGTCACTGTGTCCAGGTATAAGATCACATTGTCCAGCAGTGCTCACCGCTCCAATCACAGGACCAGATAGAGCTTGGTCAGTAATGGGGTCACTGTGTCCTGGTATAATGTCCCATTGTCCAGCAGTGCTCACCTCTCCAGTCACAGGATCAGATAGAGCTTGGTCAGTAATGGGGTCACTGTGTCCTGGTATAATGTCACTGTAACGGAGTTGGAACACGAATCCAATATCTCCGCTGGTATACAGTAAAATACCCAAGAGGCACTACAGTTTCACCATTCCCGACCTCCCATATTGGACGACACACAATTTGGGAGTCAAATGAATACTGACTTTATTTTGTTATGTGCAGAAATATTTATACACATCTCTTCCCACAGGCAATCCACATCCCCCATAGTTGGCCACACAATACATATAGAGGGACAATAGGTGGGTCACACCTCCCTGAGGCTACCTGGCAACTTTAAGACAATCAGACAATGATTAGATCATCCTTCTTTGTTCTTATGTCTGAGAATGAAAACACTTTATACAATAGACTTCCTTATCTTATGAGGAGTCTCTGTAATAGGATTATCTCTTATGCCCAGGTCTGCAATAGTCTGGGCTAATATTCTGCAGAGCATAAACCAACATACATACAGTATAACAGTAGGATCATATTTTAACCATAATAATTAAATAACCATAAAACAGGGTAAAACAGTGATGGGTTCCGTTACAGTCACATTGTCCAGCAGTGTTCATATCTCCAGTCACATGTCCAGATAGAGCTTGGTCAGTAGTGGGGTCACTGTGTCCTGGTATAATGTCACATTGTCCAGCAGTGCTCACCTCTCCAGTCACAGGTCCAGATAGAGCTTGGTCAGCAATGGGGTCACTGTGTCCTGGTATAATGTCCCATTGTCCAGCAGCGCTCACCTCTCCAGTCACAGGTCCAGATAGAGCTTGGTCAGTAATGGGGTCACTGTGTCCTGGTATAATGTCCCATTGTCCAGCAGTACTCACCTCTCCAGTCACAGGATGAGATAGAGCTTGGTCAGTAATGGAGTCACTGTGTCCTGGTATATTGTCCCATTGTCCAGCAGCGCTCACCTCTCGGGTCAGCTGGTGAATGTGGGGGGAAGTCTTCCCACTGGTGTATTCCTACAGGAGGGAGAGAGTGGGACATGTCGAACATTATTGACATTATTAATATATTTATTCTGGTGTATGTCTCTACTGCAAGAACAACAGTCTCTCTTTACCAGCTTTCTTTAGTAACACCAATACAAATATTATTGACTACTTAGCTGAAAGCTCGGACCCTGTACACACCATGCTCTGGGCATCTGATTCACTTTGACTATCTGGTCACCTATTTACATAAAATGTTGCCACAAACATTACAAATTACACTTAGAGGATAAATTCTGCAGAAGAGACTAACTCTAAAAAACTAATAACATTGTCCATCAGCCCTCACCTCTCCGGTCAGCAGGTAGATAATCTCCAGGGTGTGAGACAAGATCCTCCCAGACATCTCCTTATCCTGGGTCACCTCAATCACTGTCAGTGACTTAGTCAGATGACCCAACACTGAGACCTGTGAGATTTAGAGAGAAGTGTGAGGGAACAAGTTGTGTTACTGCAGAGTAATAAGTGCAGGTAGTAACAGGTAACATTTCCCAGCAGCCCTCACCTTCCCAGTCAGCAGGCTGAGGATATCCAGAATAAGACTTAAGATCCTCTCAGACATCTTCTTATCCTGGTTCATCACAGAGGATTTAGTGAGATGGTGAGTTGAGATCTAAAGTGATAAAGGGTCAGAAATAATAGACATGAGGATCTGATCTGACTGTGCGAGATACTCTGATATGGTTAAAAAATGTAAATATTTTTTATTCTGCATTTATTACAATAATCTACTACACGTTCTACAGTGGCACATCCATTTGGCATCAATAATTTACAAAACAGAGCTGACAACAGAAGATAATCGGTCTAGTAGCAAAGCAGCAGAATTAGAGAGAACTAATAGCATCCAATAGTTATCTCCCCCACACGGACAGCCACTGTGATTTTGCAGTTTGCCCAGGAGGGGAGTGAAGGGGAGCAGTGCTGCTGGGGCAGAGACAACAACAACAAATGTGCTTTAAAACGAGGACACAGAGAGCAGGACAGAGAAGTAATAGACTATAGATGGTGATAGATTAGGAGGTGAGAGTCTGTACAGAGGAGGGGCAGGAAGGATGGAGGTTTAATGAGGACACGGAGAGCAGGACAGAGAAGTAATAGACTATAGATGGATATAGATTAGGGGGTGAGAGTCTGTACAGAGGAGAGACAGGAAGGATGGAGGTTTAATGAGGACATGGAGAGGAGGACAGAGAAGTAATAGACTATAGATGGTGATAGATTAGGAGGTGAGAGTCTGTACAGAGGAGGGACAGGAAGGATGGAGGTTTAATGAGGACACGGAGAGGAGGACAGAGAAGTAATAGACTATAGATGGTGATAGATTAGGAGGTGAGAGTCTGTACAGAGGAGGGGCAGGAAGGATGGAGGTTTAATGAGGACATGGAGAGGAGGACAGAGAAGTAATAGACTATAGATGGTGATAGATTAGGAGGTGAGAGTCTGTACAGAGGAGGGACAGGAAGGATGGAGGTTTAATGAGGACACGGAGAGCAGGACAGAGAAGTAATAGACTATAGATGGATATAGATTAGGGGGTGAGAGTCTGTACAGAGGAGGGACAGGAAGGATGGAGGTTTAATGAGGACATGGAGAGGAGGACAGAGAAGTAATAGACTATAGATGGTGATAGATTAGGAGGTGAGAGTCTGTACAGAGGAGGGGCAGGAAGGATGGAGGTTTAATGAGGACACGGAGAGCAGGACAGAGAAGTAATAGACTATAGATGGATATAGATTAGGGGGTGAGAGTCTGTACAGAGGAGAGACAGGAAGGATGGAGGTTTAATGAGGACATGGAGAGGAGGACAGAGAAGTAATAGACTATACAGTGGATATAAAACGTCTACACACCCCTGTTAAAATGTCAGGTTTCTGTCCTGTAAAAAAAAATGAGACAAAGATAAATCATTTCAGAACTTTTTCCACCTTTAATGTGACCTATAAACTGTACAACTCAATTGAAAAAAAAACTGAAATCTTTTAGGTGGAGGGAAGAAAAAAAAAAAAAGAAGAAAAATAATGTGGTTGCATAAGTCTGCACACCCTCTTATAACTGGGGATGTAGCTGTGTTCAGAATTAAGCAATCACATTCTAAATTGTGTTAAATAGGAGTCAGTATACACCTGCCATCATTTAAAGTGCCTCTGATTAACCCCAAATAAAGTTCAGCTGCTCTAGTTGGTCTTTCCTGAAATGTTCTTAGTCGCATCCCACAGCAAAAGCCATGGTCCACAGAGAGCTTCCAAATCATCAGAGGGATCTCATTGTTAAAAGGTATCAGTCAGGAGAAGGGTATAAAATAATTTCCAAGGCATTAGATATACCATGGAACACAGTGAAGACAGTCATCATCAAGTGGAGAAAATATGGCACAACAGTGACATTACCAAGAACTGGAGCTCCCTCCAAAATTGATGAAAAGACGAGAAGAAAACTGGTCTGGGAGGCTACCAAAAGGCCTACAGCAACATTAAAGGAGCTGCAGGAATATCTGGCAAGTACTGTCTGTGTGGTACAATGACAAACATATGTCTGGGCTATGGGGTAGCCCAGACGTCACATGCGCGCCGCGTCATTAGCATAAACCGGGTGGAAAAGAAGGCTGGAGAAAAAGCAGGTAAGTGAGGGGGAGGTATTTAGAGGGGAGAAAGTGAGGAGGGGGTTGAGGAGGAGGGGGGAGGGAAAGAGACACAGGGGGGGGTTAGAGAGAGACGGGGGGAGGTAGAGAGAGACGGGGGGAGGTAGAGAGAGACGGGGGGGTAGAGAGAGACGGGGGGGGGTAGAGAGAGACGGGGGGGGTAGAGAGAGACGGGGGGGGTAGAGAGACACGGGGGGGGGTAGAGAGAGACGGGGGGGGTAGAGAGAGACGGGGGGGGTAGAGAGAGACGGGGGGGGTAGAGAGAGACGGGGGGGGTAGAGAGAGACGGGGGGGTAGAGAGAGACGGGGGGGGTAGAGAGAGACGGGGGGGTAGAGAGAGACGGGGGGGTAGAGAGAGACGGGGGGGTAGAGAGAGACGGGGGGGGGTAGAGAGAGACGGGGGGTAGAGAGAGACGGGGGCGGGGGGGTTGAGAGAGACGAGGGGGGTAGAGAGAGACGGGGGGGGGGTAGAGAGAGACGGAGGGGGGTAGAGAGAGACGGGGGGGGGGGGTAGAGAGAGACGGGGGGGGGGGTAGAGAGAGACGGGGGGGGGGGTAGAGAGAGACGGGGGGGGGGGGTAGAGAGAGACGGGGGGGTAGAGAGAGACGGGGGGGGTAGAGAGAGACGGGGGGGGGTAGAGAGAGACGGGGGGGGTAGAGAGAGACGGGGGGGTAGAGAGAGACGGGGGGAGTAGAGAGAGACGGGGGGAGTAGAGAGAGACGGGGGAGTAGAGAGAGACGGGGGGAGTAGAGAGAGACGGGGGGAGTAGAGAGAGACGGGGGAAGTAGAGAGAGACGGGGGGGAGTAGAGAGAGACGGGGGAGTAGAGAGAGACGGGGGAGTAGAGAGAGACGGGGGAGTAGAGAGAGACGGGGGAGTAGAGAGAGACGGGGGGGAGTAGAGAGAGACGGGGGGGAGTAGAGAGAGACGGGGGGGGAGTAGAGAGAGACGGGGGGGAGTAGAGAGAGACGGGGGGGGAGTAGAGAGAGACGGGGGGGGAGTAGAGAGAGACGGGGGGGAGTAGAGAGAGACGGGGGGGGAGTAGAGAGAGACGGGGGGGAGTAGAGAGAGACGGGGGGGGAGTAGAGAGAGACGGGGGGGGAGTAGAGAGAGACGGGGGGGAGTAGAGAGAGACGGGGGAGTAGAGAGAGACGGGGGAGTAGAGAGAGACGGGGGGAGTAGAGAGAGACGGGGGGAGTAGAGAGAGACGGGGGGAGTAGAGAGAGACGGGGGGAGTAGAGAGAGACGGGGGGAGTAGAGAGAGACGGGGGGAGTAGAGAGAGACGGGGGGAGTAGAGAGAGACGGGGGGAGTAGAGAGAGACGGGGGGAGTAGAGAGAGACGGGGGGGGTTAGAGAGACACGAGGGGGAGTGACTCAAGTATAAGAAGAGGGGGCCCTTTTTAGCCTTAAAAAACGGGCTGAAAAACTTGGCTTATACTGTAATACTATTATACTTCAAATATTTATTATTTTATTTTTCCTTCCTATAGTATAAATACCAATAAAAACAAGTTGAGTAGGTTATATCTTTGGAATATTACTATAATATGAAACAAATTCAAATAAACTGCACCACATTAAAAATTGTAAAACTAATCATGTAAGGTGGTGAAATACTCATTAAATCATAGAATTTCCTCAGGTAATGAGTAAATATTGCATGTGTTAAGGGATTAGGCAATTACCCTCCTCTAATGCTGGTGAAAGGAAAACAAAAACACCTTTGACCCTCAAAGGGTGCCTACTATCTGGAAGGCTCACTAAGTGATTCCCCCAATCTGACTAAAATGTCTAATATAACAGACTGAAACAGAAACACCCTAAAGCATAGGCATGTGTGAAATGGAGGTATCCTGTTGCTATAACCCAATTGACAATCTTAATATGGCAGACGA
This sequence comes from Discoglossus pictus, assembly GCA_027410445.1. Classification (NCBI taxonomy): domain Eukaryota; kingdom Metazoa; phylum Chordata; class Amphibia; order Anura; family Alytidae; genus Discoglossus; species Discoglossus pictus. The sequence continues at coordinate 14,913,104 of CM050163.1, read as the reverse complement.
TAGTGCGCCAATAATATGTTTTAGAAATAAATCATTGGAGTAATGTCCACCCGCTGGACCTAAATAGTACCCATCAGCTTCCAAATGAAACCAAATAAAAACAAACTCTGTGAATAAAAGATCAGCAAAAATGCTTGAAATATCCTAATATAGACCATAACATCCCATGACTCACTGAAGGCAAAACACTTGGATGCCCTATAGGAGCCTCACAATAGGTATATACAAGCTGAGAATATAGCAGATAAACTTCTACTCCTGCCTAATGGCCGTTTCGGCACTAAGCAACGTGTCTTCTTCAGAGGCTGAGTAATAATACAACTACTACTGTGACACAAAATGGGTGCATAAGTAATAACTGTAAAACAGCACATAGGTGAGGAGAGTACAATACTATTACAATACTATTACTCCAATGATGTTAATAAAAAGACTGAAATCGAATGTTTTTCAGTTAAAAAAATGCAATTATATATATATATATAACCTGCTCTAATGGCAATGAAAAAAAATAGTATTATAATACACTGTCATATCTGACTAATTATATCTATTATTATAATTTTATTATTATCATTTATTTGTAATGCGCCAACATATTTCGTAGCGCTACTTCCGTAGCGATATCTTTAAGTAGAAATATAACTCTAATTCCTAGACCTAATAATATCAAAGGATTTAATGGGAAAAATACATACATCTACCTTTACGAAACCTACTACAACAAGAGATCACTACTAAAATGGTCGAGTCAGCATCCTAGAGCCTTAAAATCAGGAATTCCGATAAGTCAGTATCTACGGGTTAAAAGAAACTGCAGTAATTCAGAAGACTTCAAGACCCAAGCAGATCAACTAAGGGAACAATTTAAAGCTCAAGGATATCCCAATCGTCTACTGAAAAAAGCATATAAAAGAGCTTTGGAATCTGATAGACAGGATCTATTATATTCAAAAAAGAAGGCAGAAGCAAATGGCCAAATAAGATGCATTATGTCATTTGGAAAAGATTGGAAAGAAATCAAAGAAATTCTAGACAAGCATTGGTATATACTAACAGAAGACTCTACATTACACGCAAGTCTATCAGAAAAAGTCTCCATTACTAATCGGAAGAATAAAAGTATCAAAGATGAACTGGTGAATAGTTTCTTTAAGCCATTTAAACAAATGAAAACATCATGGTTATCATCCACAAAGGGATTGTTTAAAGTGGAAAATGTAAAGCTTGCAAGTTTATTGTCCCAAGCAAAGAATTCATTGATCCAAATACTAATATCAAATATCCGATCAAGAATTTCATCAATTGCAGCTCCACGCATGTTGTTTATATAATAACCTGTTCTTGCCCCAAATTGTACATAGGCAAAACTATACGCCAATTGCGGAGACGAATCTTGGAGCATACTTACACAGTGACCAAAGAAATGGACACGTCAGTGTCTCGTCACATTAAACAATTTCATAATAATAAACCTGAAGCAATGAAATTTTCAATAATTGATCAAATTTCACAGAAACCTAGAGGAGGGGACATTGATAAAGATCTTTTAAAGTTAGAGAGCAAATGGATCTTTTTATTGAATACCCAAAGCCCACAAGGACTTAATGAAGGGTTTTCATATTCTGCTTTTCTATAATTGAGAAATAGAATAATCACCACTAAGAAGGAAATAAATATTTCTTATTAAATAATATTTGATAAAAATCACAACATTTGTATAGATATAATTTTACACTAACAATTTATATATATTTTTTTTCAAATAATTGCACACAACTTATATACATACACCATACAGCACGTTATTATTTTAGAATTTATTATACCGTCACAACATATGTTACCTTTCACCACTTTAGAGTTTAAAATTTATTGCTTACAACAAATTATTAATTATTTTTTCTATATATCACAGTGACAAAAGAAATCTATCACTATCTAAGTTTCTCTATATGGAGATACAGTAAAAGATTCAAAAATTGAATTAGTGTTCACTTAGAGTATCACTATCCCCAAAATGCTTGAAAGTTCAAAGTATCTACTTTATATTTTAAATATATAATAAACATCTAAATTATATATATATATATATATATATATATATATATATATATATATATATATATATATATATATATATATATATATATATATATATACACACACATATATATATATATATATATACAGTAAGTATGGATATAGATGAATAATATACTTGGAGAAAATACTTAGTGTCTTCTAAAGATTCATAAGATTATATATTGTGTAGACATGCCTTCAGATAGACTACAAGTGAAATTACACAGTACTAATATAATGGAAACGATTGGCAAATAACGTGTGGTTAGCAAGATAGAGTAAAATGGAGTCGATTGGCAAATCACGCATGGTTGGCGAATCAACAACTTGAGGGGAAAAAAACGTGGTGACGTTTTCATGTCAACTACGTCACCACGTAGTAACGTAATGACGCTAATTGCGTTTAATAAGCCGGAAATGGATGGAAAAGGGCTATAAAAGCCCCATTTGAACCGAAATTCACTAGCCCATGAGTAAGCCCTAAGAAGGGCGAAACGGGACCGTCAGGACTATCTCAACAAAAGCGCAAGTACTCTGGTTATACTGATTGTGATATTAATGGAGGATTATTTATTATGGTTAACTTTGGAATATTTTTTTAACTCCTTTTGACTACTTTGAAATGCTAGTCTGCTTTAATGACATATAGTAGTCTAAGGCAATAAGGAGTGCAGTATTGAACAACTTTCACAGAAGTTATTCATTGTATTTTCCATATACTCCTCATATTATCACATTATTACTTTTTTATACCAAAAGAGTACTAATCGTGCACTTTTTTTCTAGATTGGTTTTAATTTCACTTTTTTGAGCTAAATATAAATACACATGTTTTCAGCTTCCCAAGGATTAGCAAAGTAATTTTGCCATATGAGGGAAGATTGAATGTGATATGGGACATTGTTTGTCACTAGCTCTTTAAGAGTTACCATCCATAGGCTATTCCTGTTCCCTTATTTTTCACAAAAACTCAAATCCAAATTTAGGTGTTAAGCCCCAGGGAACCGTTGTACAGCGATACATTGAGTTAGTAGAAATATAACAGCAGCTACTGGGAGTGATCGGGTGATGCTGATATATATATATGTAAACAAGTGATATATAAAGACTCCCCTCACCACAATATACAAATACATCCTAAATAGAAAGATACATAAACCACACTGAGACACATAAAGGGACACTCAGAGAGACACACAAAGGGGCACTCAGAGAGACACACAAAGAGAAACTCAGAGAGACACACAGACACACAAAGAGACATTCAGAGAGACACACACAGAGAGAGGCAAACACACAGACACACGGAGAGAGAGAGAGACACACACGGAGAGAGAGAGAGAGAGAGAGAGAGAGAGACACACACACGGAGAGAGAGAGAGACACACACGGAGAGAGAGAGAGACACACACGGAGAGAGAGAGACACACACACGGAGAGAGAGAGACACACACGGAGAGAGAGAGACACACACACGGAGAGAGAGAGAGAGAGAGAGACACACGGAGAGAGAGACACACAGAGAGAGAGAGACACACGGAGAGAGAGAGAGACACACGGAGAGAGAGACACAGAGAGAGAGAGAGAGAGAGAGACACACGGAGAGAGAGAGAGACACACGGAGAGAGAGAGACACACGGAGAGAGAGAGACACACGGAGAGAGAGAGAGACACACGGAGAGAGAGAGACACACACGGAGAAAGAGAAAGACAAACGGAGAGAGAGAGACACACACACGGAGAGACACACACACACACACGGAGAGACACACACACACGGAGAGACACACGGAGAGACACACACACACGGAGAGACACACACACAAACGGAGAGACACACACACGGAGAGACACACACTCAAAAAAAAACACACAGTGACACACAGAGAGAGACAATCTCTCTTTATATATATTTATATATATATATATATATATATATATATATATATATATATATATATATATATACACATACACACACAGTCATATCAAATGGAAGATAGATATACAGATAGACAGAGACAGACAGATAGATAATTAGATAGGTAGCCCCGCCCCCATTACTCTGTATTACATATTATATATATTTTAATATCATTATATTCCTGTCTTTCTCCCACTCACACCTGATAATCAGTCACAGACACAAATACACCTCTAAATTATCTCCTGATCAGTAACTGGAACATTAATAACATTGTTTACCTGCTGAGAGCTCAGACACACAGCTCTGCTCCGAGCCGTCGAGTTACATAAAAAACAGGAAATGAAGGTACCGGAAGTCATAGTATCGAACTACATGTCACAAAATCCCCATCCATTACAAGCAGCAGCCAATCAGCAGTAGAGGGAGGAGTTCCTTGTTGGTAATGCGGTTTCCTTGGTGACACTGTGTACATAAATCTGTATCACTCTGCAGATACATCTGTACCAATGAGAGAATGAATTCGTATTAGTTAAAGACTCTGCCTGGCAACTAAAATGTTTGTTTTTTCTGCCCTGTAATGTGTGTCTGGTGTATTATACCCACAGTCTGACACATCTCTGTGGAGTGGGATAAACAAACATGGGGTCCAAGTGACAGAAACAGAAAGGACTGGCGCTGTGAGATTATACTGTGAGGAATCTATCTATCAATCTATATGTCTGTCTATCTATCTATATGTCTGTCTATCTGTCTATCTATCTATCTATATGTCTGTCTATCTATCTATATGTCTATCTATCTATCTATCTATCTATCTATCTATCTATCTATCTATCTGCCTGTCGGTCTATCTATATCTCTGTCTGTCTATCTATATCTCTGTCTGTCTATCTATATCTCTGTCTGTCTGTCTGTCTATATATATATATATATATATATATATATATATATATATATATATATATATATGTCTGTCTATCTATATGTCTGTCTATCTATCTATCTATATGTCTGCCTGTCTATCTATCTATATGTCTGCCTGTCTATCTATCTATCTATCTATCTATCTATCTATCTATCTATATGTCTGCCTGTCTATCTATCTATCTATCTATCTATCTATCTATCTGCCTATCGGTCTATCTATATGTCTGTCTGTCTGTCTATATGTCTGTCTGTCTATCTATCTGTCTGTCTATCTATATCTCTGTCTGTCTATCTATCTGTCTGTCTATCTATATGTCTGTCTGTCTATCTATCTGTCTATCTATCTATATGTCTGTCTATCTATCTATATGTCTGCCTGTCGGTCTATCTATCTATATGTCTGCCTGTCGGTCTATCTATCTATATGTCTGCCTATCTATCTATCTATCTATCTATCTATCTATCTATCTATCTATCTATCTATCTATCTATCTATCTATCTATCTATCTATCTATATGTCTGTCTATCTATCTATATGTCTGCCTGTCGGTCTATCTATCTATCTGTCTGTCTAGCTATATGTCTGTCTGTCTATCTATATCTCTGTCTGTCTATCTATTTATCTGTCTATCTATCTGTCTGTCTGTCTATCTATCTATCTACATGTCCGTCTATCTATCTATATGTCTGCCTGTCGATCTATCTATCTATCTATCTATAGGTCTGTGTCTGTCTATATGTCTGTCTATCTGTCTATCTATCTATATCTATGTCTGTATATCTATATCTCTGTCTGTCTGTCTGTCTATCTATATGTCTGTCTGTATGTCTGTCTATCTATCGGTCTAAATAGCAAAAAGTAGAGGACAGAACAAGTATCCTTTTATTGTAAGTGCACACCCTGGGCCCTAGTAACAATATAGAGCAAAACAGTATATAAAACTTAACATTTATTAAATAATTTAAAAAGGTATTAAAAAAGGATGAAAATGTTGAAATTCTGACGAGATGGATTAGGTAGGGGAATGAAAAATTGTAAGGACTTCCTAGTATAAGGTTTGAATTGTGGAACTGGAAGGGTAGAGATAGACCCTCTATCCTCTGGTCTAAAGTGATAATGTAATAAAGTGCATTAGTGAACAAAGTGCATACAGTGTAGTGGAATACTAGTGAGAAGCAATGACATAGGTCTGAATCTGAGGCCTATGTGTTTGCACCAATATGTATACCACTAGTCAAACAAAAGTGACTAGTGCTTATAGTAATAAATGAGAGAATAGCACTTAAATATATTGCACCTTCTTGTGATTTATATTGCTTTTGCATAGAGTGTATAGTGCCAATATAGGTCCAATAAATAAATAAATAAACATAATATAGTTGGATACAATAAATATAGTGCCAGTGCTGACTAAGGATAAATGGTAGTATCAATACTATTATATTGTCCTATATTATGAGGGAGGTCCTTCCATTACTGGAATAGTATAATTGTATATTCCCCTACACTATCTGAGGAGCCAAGATGTCCAATTACTTCCACATTATAATATTGCTTTGGTAATCATTCTTAGAGTTTATCATTTAAATGTGGCAGGTATTTTTTGGGGGATTCTTTGGGAATACAATCTGTGTTTGCCCGAGCACCTCAGCTCCAAACAAACTACCGCGCGTCGCCTATGCGTCTACGTGTGACGTCATAGAGCGGCGTCGCGACGTTGTACGTGCAACCCGACGCACGTTTCTAAAGATTTCATCAGGGGGCAAACACAGATTGTATTCCCAAAGAATCCCCCAAAAAATACCTGCCACATTTAAATGATAAACTCTAAGAATGATTACCAAAGCAATATTATAATGTGGAAGTAATTGGACATCTTGGCTCCTCAGATAGTGTAGGGGAATATACAATTATACTATTCCAGTAATGGAAGGACCTCCCTCATAATATAGGACAATATAATAGTATTGATATTACCATTTATCCTTAGTCAGCACTGGCACTATATTTATTGTATCCAACTATATTATGTTTATTTATTGGACCTATATTGGCACTATACACTCTATGCAAAAGCAATATAAATCACAAGAAGGTGCAATATATTTAAGTGCTATTCTCTCATTTATTACTATAAGCACTAGTCACTTTTGTTTGACTAGTGGTATACATATTGGTGCAAACACATAGGCCTCAGATTCAGACCTATGTCATTGCTTCTCACTAGTATTCCACTACACTGTATGCACTTTGTTCACTAATGCACTTTATTATATTATCACTTTAGACCAGAGGATAGAGGGTCTATCTCTACCCTTCCAGTTCCACAATTCAAACCTTATACTAGGAAGTCCTTACAATTTTTCATTCCCCTACCTAATCCATCTCGTCAGAATTTCAACATTTTAATACTTTTTTAATACCTTTTTAAATTATTTAATAAATGTTAAGTTTTATATATTGTTTTGCTCTATATTGTTACTAGGGCCCAGGGTGTGCACTTACAATAAAAGGATACTTGTTCTGTCCTCTACTTTTTGCTATTTAGTTAATTATATCCTAAAGTAGCACCCCTTGCTTCTATCCCAGAATCTTTTTAATACCTTGAGCCACCTATCTTTCTCATTTTGTACCGATATCTATCGGTCTATCTATATGTCTGTCTGTCTGTCTATCTATCTGTCTATCTATATGTCTGCCTGTCTGTCTGTCTATCTATCTGTCTATCTATATGTCTGCCTGTCTATCTATCTATCTGTCTATCTATATGTCTGCCTGTCTATCTATCTATCTGTCTATCTATATGTCTGCCTGTCTATCTATCTATCTATCTATCTATCTATCTATCTATCTATCTATCTATATGTCTGCCTATCTATCTATCTATCTATCTATCTATCTATCTATCTATCTATCTATCTATCTATCTATCTATATGTCTGCCTGTCTATCTATCTATCTACCTATCTATCTATCTATATGTCTGCCTGTCTATCTATCTATCTATCTATCTATCTATCTATCTATCTATCTATCTATCTATCTATATGTCTGTCTATCTATATCTATCTATCTATCTATCTATCTATCTATCTATCTATCTATCTATCTATCTATCTATCTATCTATCTATATGTCTGCCTGTCTATCTATCTATCTATCTATCTATCTATCTATCTATCTATCTATCTATCTATCTATATGTCTGCCTATCTATCTATCTATATGTCTGCCTATCTATCTATATCTATCTATATGTCTGCCTGTCTATCTATCTATCTATCTATCTATCTATCTATCTATCTATCTATCTATCTATCTATCTATCTATATATCTGCCTGTCTATCTATCTATCTATCTATATATCTGCCTGTCTATCTATCTATCTATCTATATATCTGCCTGTCTATCTATCTATCTATCTATATATCTGCCTGTCTATCTATCTATCTATCTATATATCTGCCTGTCTATCTATCTATCTATCTATATATCTGCCTGTCTATCTATCTATCTATCTATATATCTGCCTGTCTATCTATCTATCTATCTATCTATCTATCTGCCTGTCTATCTATCTATCTATCTATCTATCTATCTATCTATCTATCTGCCTGTCTATCTATCTATCTATCTATCTATCTATCTATCTATCTATATATCTGCCTGTCTATCTATCTATCTATCTATATATCTGCCTGTCTATCTATCTATCTATCTATATATCTGCCTGTCTATCTATCTATCTATCTATCTATCTATCTATCTATCTATCTATCTATCTATCTATCTATCTATCTATCTATCTATCTATCTATATATCTGCCTGTCTATCTATCTATCTATCTATCTATCTATCTATCTATCTATCTATCTATCTATATATCTGCCTGTCTATCTATCTATCTATCTATATATCTGCCTGTCTATCTATCTATCTATCTATCTATCTATCTATCTATCTATCTATCTATCTATCTATCTATCTATGTCTGCCTGTCTATCTATCTATCTATCTATCTATCTATCTATCTATCTATCTATCTATCTATCTATCTATCTATCTATCTATCTGCCTGTCTATCTATCTATCTATCTATCTATCTATCTATCTGCCTGTCTATCTATCTATCTATCTATCTATCTATCTATCTATCTATCTATCTATCTATATATCTATCTATATATCTGCCTGTCTATCTATCTATCTATCTATCTATCTATCTATCTATCTATCTATCTATCTATCTGCCTGTCTATCTATCTATCTATCTATCTATCTATCTATCTATCTATCTATCTATCTATCTATCTATCTATATATCTATCTATATATCTGCCTGTCTATCTATCTATCTATCTATCTATCTATCTATCTATATATCTGCCTGTCTATCTATCTATCTATCTATATATCTGCCTGTCTATCTATCTATCTATCTATCTATCTATCTATCTATCTATCTATCTATCTATATGTCTGCCTGTCTATCTATCTATCTATCTATCTATCTATCTATCTATCTATCTATCTATCTATGTCTGCCTGTCTATCTATCTATCTATCTATCTATCTATCTATCTATCTATCTATCTATCTATCTGCCTGTCTATCTATCTATCTATCTATCTATCTATCTATCTATCTATCTATCTATCTATCTATCTATCTATCTATCTATCTATCTGCCTGTCTATCTATCTATCTACCTATCTATCTATCTATCTATATGTCTGCCTGTCTATCTATCTATCTATCTATCTATCTATCTATCTATATGTCTGCCTGTCTATCTATCTATCTATCTATCTATCTATCTATCTATCTATCTATCTATCTATCTATCTATCTATCTGCCTGTCTATCTATCTATCTATCTATCTATCTATCTATCTATCTATCTATCTATCTATCTATCTATCTATCTATCTATCTGCCTGTCTATCTATCTATCTGCCTGTCTATCTATCTATCTATCTATCTATCTATCTATCTATCTATCTATCTATCTATCTATCTATCTATCTATCTATCTATCTATATA